>CM035426.1:21288256-21903256 GCA_020310875.1 Ceratopteris richardii | reverse complement strand
ATACATATTTTAAGTCTAGATCTTTAAGATTAGGGTTGTATGGTTTTTACATACATATAATTGAATTAAATTTATATAAACAAAAAATACAGAAAAAATTAAGAAAAAGTTTGAATATATAAATAAATATATACACACATACACATATAATACATATATACATGTATATACACATGCATACACAAGTATACATATTTTAAGTCTAGATCTTTAAGATTAGGGTTTCATGGTTTTTACATACATATAATTCAATTAAATTTATATAAAAAAACAATATAGAAAAAATTAAGAAAAAAATCTCTATATATATATATATATATATATATATATATATATATATATATATATATATATATATATATATATATATATATATTGAAAGTAGGATAATTGTATAGATAAATAAATATGAATAGAGGTAAAGTTAAAAAATAAATAAATAAATTATAGATAATTAAAAATATAAAAATAAGATCTTAATTGTATAAGAAATAGACATATATATAATACATATAACACATATACACATATATAGGTGTTTAGGATTAGGTCTTTAGGATTAGGGTTTGAGGATTAGGGTTTTATGTTTTTTTAGGTCATTAAGTCTTTAGGTTTTAGTTTTTCAAGTTTAAGTCTTGAGGAGTATGAGTTTTAGGTTTAATAAAAAAAATCAAATGTTCTAAAATCAATTTTGTGATGAGTTGATGAATTTATAAACTTGGTTTTTACTTGTTGTTTGTAAATCTCATGTGAATTTATCTCATTTCATGAATGTTCTTTGTTGCAAGACTGTTGATATGGAACATTCTTTGCATGTGTAATTTTGTATTTGATTTTTATATGGCAATGATTTGCCACATTTTGTAAAAGCCCCATATATGAGAGTGGTTTGCCACACTCTTGTACATGCTTCATTTACGAAATATATAACTCTTTTTTTACATGGTTCATGGTTCATGGTTCATTCTGATGATCTTTTTTGTGTCTAATAATATTTTGTTTTATGAAATCATATTTTGGTTGCCATTAGAGTACACATCACATGTATTCGGTTTTTTTTTTGGGCTGAGTGTATTGTCCTTTGCTAAGAAACATCATGGTAATGTTGTTGTAGCAAAAGACAACACACTTTGCCCAAAAACAATTTTGCAGATATGGTAGTTTATATATGCAACAATAGTCCCAGTATTGCTGTCGGATTAAGCGTCAGTACACCTAGAGGGCGCCGGTATACGCGATGGTGCGTCCAGCACAGGCGTCGGTATGAGCGTCACTAATATCGATGGTTATACCGAGGATTATACCAATGCTTATACATGCGGTTATATGACACCTATACCACCGCTTTAATTCCGATGTGTATACCCACCTCTACACTGACATCAGGGAAAAAATGTGCCCGTTCAATTTCCCAGTAAAAACCTTGGTATACGACCGATCTGTTGTAGTGACTTCATTAGAATAGTGAATTTGTTTGAGTTGGTTCTCACTGTATAGTGCATTATTTTGCATGATTTAAAGCATGATATCTTCATCATAGTGTCTAATTTAATCCTACAAAGTTTCATTGATAATGGTTCACTCGATCGTTAGATATTAATCATACATTGGTCACTGGTCTGTGACTATCAAGGTCCGTAAAAGTCGGGATGGATGCTTGATTTGTTAAACATATTTTTTTGCATATAGTTTATCATTTTAGATTATTCCACTCATGACTGGTAGCTTGTTAAGCTAATTGAAGTTCCCCAAAAGGAAATCTATTAATTGCTACTATACTCAGAGAATTGTGAAAAATTCTGAGTAGATGTCTCAACAAAAATAAGAAGTTTTGTACATTGGATCATATGCCTACCTATCTTTTTTGACCCTATCATTTTTGCAACATCTTCCAAGAAACATATGTGATCATTTATGCTTATTAGCTAGCTAAAGAGTCCCACAACACTTTCCAACCATCACTTATTGTAGTTGTGAAGTAGGTTTTAGCTACCCTAACTCATGTCATGATTATCCACCATCTCCTCCAAAAATGGTATTAGAGCAAGTTCAACTAAGATGGGAGATGGATTTCCATCCTTCATTGAAAAATTGGACAGGAACAACTACTCAGCATGGTCCCTAAGGATGCAAGCATATCTTCAAGGGAGAAGCTTATATGGATACATGTCAAGAAATGGAGACATGCCAATCTTTAGGAACAAGAATCAACCAACAAAGGAAGATCAAGAGAGGCTAATCACATGGCATGCAAAGGATGCTCTTGCAAGCTCCTATCTACTAAAATAAATCTCTCATTTCTTGTTACCACATGTTAGAAATTGTAAAACCGCCCACGAGGCTTGGGAAGTGCTTTCATTATACTTCTCCTCCAACACAAGAGCTAGGAAGAATTAGTTATGGATGGAATTCACAACCCTCAAGAAACAACCAAAGCAAGGAGTGGCTAATTATGTAACCAAAATGAAAGATGTTGTAGACCAACTTGCAAGCATTGGAGAAGAGATAGAGGAAGAGTGCATAGTGAGGTAGATCATCAATGGAATAAAAGCTAATGACAAGCGGGAGACCTTCACCAAAGCTATGGACCTCTACATGGATATTCAAGTACCCGATCTTCTGCCCTTTATACAGATAAGAATAAAGCTAAGGATAAAGGTAAAAGTAGGAAACAGGATGAAGAGGTTAGTACCTCTCAAGCTAATTATGAAAGAAGAGGAAGAGGTGCTAGAGGTAGGGGTAAGGAGGTAAGCAAGGTAGGGGGAGACCCTACAACAATTCACCATGCACCATATGTAGTCCAAACAACCACACTACAAAAGAATGCTATAGAAATACAAGGAACCAAAGGGGAAGAGGCTTCCATAGAGGAAGTTATGGACAAACAAGAGGCTCATACACCAATTGTGGAGGCAACTACAACCATAACTTCAATCAAGGCTACAACAACAACTATCAAGGAGGCTTTAGAGGAATAAGGGACTTCAACAACTATACTGAAGACCAAGAAAACTCTCTACTCATCATGAACATGACATCCAAGCAGGTAAAGATGATGAGCATCTTTTCTACATTGACTCAAGTTGTTCCAATCCTATGGCAGGAAATGTAGCACTATTACCTGAACTTGAAGAACCCAAGGGGAAGCATGAAGTACAAACAAGTAATGGCACTAAACATTTTCTCAAGCAAATTGGAAATGCCAAAATATCTGATGGTAGTAAGAACCTTTTGAGCAAAAATCTGTATGTACCTACTATAACCAAAAACCTAATTAGTGTTAAAGGACTTTGAAGCAAATTTGCAAGGATCAAAGTGTGCTTGGCATTCCCAATATGACCAAGCAGCACATGATTTACAAATGTGGAGCTTGCCAATTTGGCAAAGCTCATAGGCAACCATTGAACAGGAAAGGATACATCCATGAAGATTACTTGGACCTTGTACATACTAATGTGTGGGTTCCTAGCAAAGATCCATCCATCTCAGGTTCAAGGTACTCTGTCTCTTTTATTGATGATTATAGTAGGTGGACAATTCTCTATTTCATGAAGCATAAGGTTGAGGTATTCACATGTTTTAAGAAGTATTTGGCACTACTTGAAAACCAAATTGGAAGGCACTTGAAGAGAATCAGGTCTAATGAAGGAGGTGAGTACTTTTCACATGATTTTGATCTATTTCGACAGGATAGAAGCATAAAGAGGGAAGTAAACAACTAGGTATACTCCTGAATTGAATGGAGTGGCAAAGAGAAGGAATAGGTTAGTTGTTGAAGTAGTTAGGTCTATGTTAAATGAGAAAAAATTACCTAATTATTTATGGGTAGGGGTTGTATCTATAGCTACCTATTTGGTCAATAGGCATCCATCCAAGTCATTGGATGGTATCACACCATATGAAGCATGGAATGGTAGGAGACCCTCATTGGATCATTGAAAAATATTTGGGTGCATTGCCTATGCACACATCCCATCACAAATCAGATGGAAGCTTGGATCTAAGGTAGAGAAATGTATATTCATTGGGTTAGATCATAATCAAAAGGGATATAGACTTTATAATTGCACTAACAAGGCATTCATAGTTAGTAGAGATGTAGTATTTGATGAGAATAATTCTTGGTTTGAAGATGGTTGTAGGAAAGTCAAATTACCATATGATTTAGAAAATGATTTTCCAACCCTAACTCAAGAAGAGCAACACCAAGCAGAGGATACCAACTCAGAAGATGAGCAGCATACTAATTTCAAAGCTTGGAAGTCAAGAGGCAAGTTCAAATACAAGCAATTAGAGGATCTACCCAAGTCTTCCAATCAAGCTTTAAGGAGACCACAAAGAGAAAGCAAGAAGCCCATAAGGTATGGATATGATACCTCCTTAGTCACAAAACACTTTGTGTACGTCACTAAGGATTCAATGGGAGAGGAGCCATCTTCATTAAGAGAAGCTAAGAAGAAGAAAGAGTGGAGAGAAGCCATGCAGGAAGAAGTGGAAGCCTTGTACGAAAACCACACTTGGGATCTAGTTCCCAAGAAGCCAGATATGAAGGTAATTGGTTCAAGGTGGATATATAAACTTAAAAAGAAATCTGATGGTTCTATAAACAGTTACAAGGCAAGGCTAGTGGCAAAAGAATTTGCCCAAACACATGGAGTAGATTATGAAGAAATATTTTCACCTATGGAAATGATGCCAACAATCAGGATATTGGTAAGTCTTGTAGCATCCAAAAATTGGAATTTATATCAGTTAGATGTCAAGAATGCATTTTTAAATGGTTGGATATCCGGAAGTGTATATGGCACAACCACTAGGTCTTGAAGATGAAGAAAAAGCACTGTATGTATGCAAGCTTAGAAAAGCACTTTTTGGTCTCAAGCAAGCTCCTAGAGCTTGGCACCATAGGGTTGTTACCTATTTGCAAGATTAAGGCTTTGTGGCAAGCAAAGCAAACTCTTCTTTATTTGTTAAGAAGAATAAAGCAGAGGTCATCTACTTGTGTGTCTATGTAGATGATATCATCATTACAGGTAATGATTCTAATGGTATCAAGCAGGTCAACAATCAATTGTGAAGGAATTCAAAATTAGTGATCTAGGGATGTTAACCTATTTCCTTAGCTTAGAGCTTGTGTATACAGATTCAAGTATATTCATCACACAAAGGAACTACATGAATGATATGTTGGTAAAGTTTAAGATGGAGAACACTAAGGTTGCAAGTATTCCCATGGAGATCAATCATAACCTAAGTTCACATGAAGGTGAACTACTTGAAGATGTTACCGGTTATCAACAACTTATGGGTAGTCTTAATTATGCTACTTTGACAAGACTAGATATTGCATATGCTATGAGTACATTACTAGTCAGTTGATGCATATACCAAGGAAGCCACACATGGAAGCTGCAAAGAGGGTGCTTAAATATCTTAAGGGAATTATGAATGAGGATTTTTTCTATCCCTTTACTTCTAACATAGATATAAAGTTATATTCTAATGCAGATTGGGATGGCTCCAAGGATGATAGGAGGAGCACTTTAGGGTACCTATCTTTTGGAGGTTCAAAACCCATATCTTGGTCATCCAAGAAGCAACCAACTATGGCCTTATCTTCCACAGAAGCAAAATATAAGGGTTTGGCAAATGCAACTCAGGAAGTTATGTGGCTTAAGCAATTGTATGCAGATTTGGAGATACATTCCTACACTCCAATTATCTTTGGAGATAACACTAGTTCACTTCATTTGGCTACTAATCTTGTGTATCATGCCAGGACTAAGCACATTGAAGTGCACTATCATTATGTTAGGGAGAAATTGGTTAGCAAGGATATTCAATTATCCTATGTATCAACTCATTTGCAATGTGCAGATTTACTCACCGAAGCATTGGATGGAACAAAGATGAATAGATTCAAACTAATGATTGGGCAACAAGAGATCAAGGAGAAATGAGGATCAAGCATGTTCAGCTTGAGGGGGAGCTGTTGGTGAAAGTAAGCCCCAGTCTACACTCATGATCACCTCACATAAGCTTGATGTATTAGCATATCATTTGGAAGGATTCATATGTACAACCTCTTGTAACTTTGAACTATAATTACTCATTGTAAAAGTGTAATAAACCCACAAGGAGTTAGGAACAATATAATATCATATCTTTTGGTAGTTGAGTCAAGAGAGAATCAATCCTATACTTTAGGATGCACTTTATTGGTAGAGATTTGGATTCAAATTCAAATCCTTGGCTCCAAGAGAAGCTATAAAAGAGGACATGAAAAGCCTTTGTGCATCTCGAGGTTTAGAGATCATTTCCATGTACTTTCATTGAGAAGAGAAGCTCATCGCATAGCTCACTCATTCCTCACTCGTTGAGCAATGCTTTATTGCCAATGCCATTGTATTTTTACTTGATTTAATCCATACATGATCACTACTTCCTACTCTCATATCTCTGTCACACTTCATCATAATAATGAATTTGTCTTAGCTTGTTCTCACTCTACAGTGCATCATTTTGTGTGATTTAAAGCTTGACATCTTCAACATACTATCTACTTTAATCTACAAAGTTTCACTGATAATGGTTCACTCGACTGTTAGACATTAATCAAACATTGGTCACTGGTTTGTGGCTATCAAGGTTCATAAAAGTCGGGATGGATGCTTGACTTATTAAACATATTTCTCTGCATATAGTTTATCATTTTAGATGTTTCCACACTCATGATTGATATCTTATTAAGCTAATTGAAGTTCCCCAAAAGCAATTTTATTAATTGTGCAAAACTCTGAGTAGGTGTCTCAACAAAAATAGCAAGTTTTGTACATTGGATCATATGCCTACCTATCTGTTTTGACCCTATCATTTGTGCATCATCTTCCAAGAAACATATGTGATCATTTATGCTTATTAGCTAGCTAAAGAGGCTCACAACATTTTCCAACCATCACTTATAGAAGTGTGAAGCAGGTTTTAGCTACACCAATTCATCTCTTGTGATTATCCAACATCTCCTCCAACACATATGCTGCCAACATAACAGTGTCAAGCTAAAAGCTATGTGGTAAAGCCTAACTTTTGACCATGTACCTCACCATCTCCATGAGATACTTGTTGTTTCTTTCAACAGCTCCATTTGTTAAGGTGTATACATCACTATACATTGTTGTTTTATCCCATGTTCAATCAAAAAAGCTTTAAAATCAGAAGGCATATATTTGCCCCCTCGACCAAAATTGAGGCTACCTAATTTAAATGCCAATAGATTTTCAGCCAAAACTAGAAAACTTTTCTTTTCATTGATGCACCCATGCATGCCTAGAAAAATAATCAATAAAGGTCACGAAGTAAAGGTAGTTCCAAAAAGGTGTCTGCATAGGACCACAAACGTCACTATGAATAAGCTATAATTTCTCAATAGCTCTAACTGAACCCTCTTCTCGAAAGAAGTAACACTCCATTTTTCCCAAAATATAGCCTTCGCAAACATGTTTACTAGGTTCCCCAAGTTTGGGCAAAGAGGACACCATTTCACATTTCTACATGCATAGCAAACTAGCGAAATTCAGATGACCAAGGCATGCATGCCAAAGCTTTGCATGGGAAATAGCCTAAGAATCTTGAACTACACATGCTGAATCATTGATTTTGCATATTCTACAAGCTTATACATCCTAGGACATAAAATTCCATAAGAAATAATAACATCTCCATTTGATAAATCATGAACTATACATTTATCATCAACAAATTTGACAATAAAAGCTGATCTTGGCTAATGGTGAAATTGATTATCGATTTTTCTTGATCCCTTGCATAAACAAAGCATCTCACAATGTGAAATAACTACCATCATCAATAGTTAGAATGATCTCATAAACTCCCATGATAGGATAAGAGGAGTTTTTGGCACATGTGATAGTATTCCATATAGGGCTAGGCTCACGTGAACTAAAGAAACTACACCATGAGGTAATATGTTTGGTTGCCTCACTGTCAGAGTAACAAAAAACTGAGTCTACGATAGAACTACATTACTCATGAGGAGATGGGTCATAGTGGTGAACAATAGTATATGTCCATTGTTCATTTTAAACAATATTAGAAAACTTTATCTTAGGTGTAGAGGCCTCAGGAACAACCATTCCAAGCTCCTTCTTCTTTGCCTCTTTTGCATCTAGTTTTGGACAACACATTATGATAGGGTCACTTCCTTTACAGTATTTGTAGGACTATTTCTATTGTTCTATTTTCTTTTCATCTTTGTCTTCCTTTTTCGACTGTGTAGACTTAGTAGGTTTTTGCTTACTAGTAGATGAGCTCCATTTTCCTTTGCCCTTCTGACTAGCTAAGAAATTCTGATCTACAACATGCATAATGGACCTATTCTATCTAGAATAATCTTCTTGCAATGAAACAAAGACGAACTCCACAAATGTTAAAGCATTTGGATTTCCTTTCATCGTCAATTGAAGAATGGAAGCAAAAATCTTATATGAATCTGGAAGACCATTAAGAATTGTCTACACAAGTTAGCTATCTAGCTAGACTTCATTTGTAGAAATCAACTACTTTTTCAAATCTTTGATCTTTGTCAAAAAACTATCCATATAATCTCCTTCATTCATGTGCTCACTCTCCTAGTGTTTTTGGAGGTAACATGCCTCCTAGTTGAAAACCAATGGGCCTCAATTGATAAGGATAAAATAGGCATGGATGGCCAGTCACGTCCTATCATTGAACTATCATAATCATATTCCATGTAAAAAATGACACATGCATGGAAATAAAAAACTAGAATTTGATGTGACTGTGAATGATATGCACAAATCAACTAGTCATAATGTGGATTTAATGATGTCTTATGAATCCATTGACATTTTTCAAGTGATTGATTTTTTTATTTAAGTAAATATCTATGATATTGCTTACCGGTGTGTGTAGTAGTAACATCATAATCGAGTATTTTCTTTGGAATGAAAATTTTACCATCCTCTTCAAGTAAAGTAGGATCATTTAAAATAGGTGTGAGTGGTAAAGCTCCCTTAAAGTATTTCAATAAACTAATATGACTCAAAGAATTATGTATATTCTAATCAAAAGGTATGTCTATTGTAAAATCATTCTCATTTATTTTTTGAGTAATATGGAAAATTCCATAATAACATGGTGCAAGTTTAACCTTAGGATGTTGTAAATGTTTTCTCAAACTTCGTTTTAGTATTCATAAACATACCAACTCATTCTCATTAAATTATTAAGTACGCCTGTAACATTCTTGACTCTTCTTAATGTGCTCATGAACCTCATCAAGTGTAGAAATATGATCTTGTGCAAAAGAATCAGGTATAGGGATATCCATTTCAGTGAGAGTCATGGGAGTGGGAAGCTTTTTACCACAAACGATTTCATATGGTGCATGTCGAGTAGTGATATGTGTTGTGTTATTATATCCAAATCATAGTAAAGGAATTTTCTCATCCTAGTTACTTGAATTATCTAAAGAATAACAACATAATAAATCTAAAATAGTACTATTCATAGCAATTATCCAAATCATATCATTATGAGATAAAGTTGTAGGAAGACTAGTAATAAAATTCATAGAAATTTGTTCCCATGTTCCATTAGATATGGAAAGTGGCATTAATATCCAAATGCTTTACCATGATGTTGTTTCACAAGTTGGCACACAATGCAATGGAAAACATACTATGCAATATTCTTTTCCATATTCGACCAAAAGAAGAATTCTTTACACGTAGAAATAGTACTTTGTATGCCTCTTTCATAAAAAGTTCCTTAAAAAATTGAGTGATGCATAGCTTGTGTTGGAAATACAAGAATCCTTTACAAAATGTGTAGCAATTCTCATTAAATGGTGTAGAGCTATTGAAAGCATTCCATGTTTGTGCAAAATACAAACCAGATGCATAAGTAGGAATCATGTCATTAAATGAATGAATATGAATAGCAAAAATATTGTTGATTGAAACAATATTTTATTGTGGGGATGGGAAGTGACAAAGGGCATCGGCTACAACATTATCTTTTCCACGTTGATATTGAATTATAGGTGAAAATTTTGTATGAATAAAGCCCATTTAATGTGTCTTCAAGAAATCAGTTGTTGATTTAATAAATGTTTAATAGCATGTTGGTCTATTTTAATTAGAAATTGAGAACCATAAGGTAATGTTTCCAATTTTTCAAAGCATGCAATGGGATGATCATTTTGCATTAATAAAATACCTATACATAAACCACTAATATCGGTAACTACATGGAAAGGTTCTACAAATCTATTAATTGCAAAACATATGCATGAGAAAGTGCATGCTCGAGTTTTTCAAAAGATTGTTCTTGTGCTAATCCCATGCAAAGTTTAACTTTCTCTTCAATAATAAATAGAATACATAAATTGTAGCATTTCCTAAATGCACATTTTTGGATACTCAAGGTCAAGCAAAAGGTGTAGGAACGTGTCAAAGAACTGGACACGCAAGAATAGGGAGCATGTAGGCAGCTCCAAGAAGCATATGTCAAATTTTTAGAAGAAATCCCTATAAAAACAATGATTTTCACCACTAAAACCATTGTAAATTACCATTTAAACTTTTTGCACCTCCATTGTGTTCTATGTGAGGCTTCCTTGAGTTTGAGGAGTATTAGAAGTAGCTATGTACCAATTTTCATAAGTTTTAGACTCCGTTTGAGCCCTCAAATAAGCCCTGGAACCTAATTATTAACTAGGCCAAACACTAGTTCTGGATAGGATCAAAACTAGTCAAACACTATAAAAAGAGCTAGAGAGCTCATTTTTTAGGTTAGCATGTTAGAGATTTGATCTTTTGTAAGAGATTTCTTGAGTAATAGAAAGCTTTCCATTGTTCCCCTCTTTGTTCTTACCGTGTGTGCACATGTGTGTGTATGTGTGTGCATGCTTCTTGCTTCTCACTCACACACTTGTGCCTTCACTTGATCATGGTCTTCATACCAGTCCTCATGTCTCTCTGGATTGAAATTTATGAGTTGGATCTCCTCACATTGGTACTCACCATTGTGCTAGAGTGACACCAAATTTGGCATGGTTGTCGGCAAGAGAGCTTTGAGGATGAGCGTGTGATGGTCAGAAGTAGAGTAGCGATGTTGGAAGGTAAAAAATAGTCATTTTTAGTTTAGTTTTTGATTTTTTCTCCATCTTCATCATCATCATCACCATCTTCTCCCACATTCATTTTCTCACATTTTTTTTTCATTTTTGAGTGTACATTCACTACATTTGGACCTCGTTTTTCATTCTTGGCTATGAGATGAGTTTCGAGAGAGTTTAGAGCTAAAATGTGGAGGAAATAATGAGCTTCACCCTCTCAATACACAAAAATATGAGCAAAGTATCATGTGGTATGACACAGTCTATCACAAGTATAGCAAGTGTGGTATAGTGGGTTAGGAGAGAGAGTTTTCATCTATAGGCACATACGGGTGATGAGGAGGGTACATAGAGCACATATCCACAAATGTTTTTGAATTTGGACTTCAAAAGTCCAAATACCATGACTGGTTGAGTTCACATATCGTGATACCTAAGCTCACGTGTATCGTTATACTTCACGTGTATCTTGTATCATCTCCCCATGTATCGCGATACCTCACGTGTATCATGTATCGCCGGGTTGAGTATCATGTATTATGTATCATCTACCCCAAGTATCATGTATCACCTCATACTCATCAAGTATTGTGTATCATCACGATTCTATGTATCCTATCATGGGAGCATGTATCATGTATCGTGAGAATACAAGTATCATATCGTGGATCAACTGGTATCGTGTATCACTTATCTTTGAGTATTATCTATCATGTATCAATTATCCCCTAGTATCATATTGTGAGGATACGTTGTTGGGAAAGATGGATGGACACTCCAGAAAATGAGTTGGTACTACTGATCTCTGCTTTGTACCAGCCCTCTTTAGCTTCAGAGTTGAGTTGTAGGTCCTCTTAGCTTTCCAATGACACTAAACAAGTGCTATGACTTTGGAAATGATGCAAGTAATGTCTGATTCAAAACAGACTACTTCCTAATTCACACTTCATGAAAAAACTTCTAGTTTGGTACACACACCTCCTCCTTGTTAAGCTCAGTGATTCTAGTACAGTAGGAATTAATCAAATTCCTTTTGGATTTATCAAATCTGCTCTATCTATCTATCTCGATTTTTTAGGCCTTTGCAGAGAATGACTAGTGACCAGTTCGACGCATTTTTCTCCCAATTCACTAAATGGGATGTCTTCAAAATTTGTCAATATTTAGTAGACTTAGAGTTGATTCCAATGAGCTATAGAACATTGAAAATCATAGACTAATGACTACGATATGAGCAATACAAAATGGCTATTATGAGTGACTATGACAAAGAGACCAACAGATATAAGAAGTGGTCTATTTGTATTATATGAGAATGTTGTACATACTCATTGGCATGATAATCAATTCCCAATGATAGATAGAGCTGTAGGCTATGAAGTGACCATCACTCTCTTACAATGTGATCAATCAAAGACTCGAAATTGTAGTGATCTCTGACTGCGAGATTTTACATTCATCTTTTATAGATGCTCCATTCAAAATTTGAATTTGAGTTCAACTTTGGCTCTCACTAAGAAAAGTGATCCACTAATCTAGGAGATATTCTCTCTAAGAAATTTGTAGCTTTTCAATTCAACTAGCTCCACGAGTTTTGTGGCTCACACAAAAATTCCTTCAAGTTAATTTTTTATTCTTACAAAAGGTAAAAGATAAAGAATCCATAGCAATGGTTCTCATGGGTCTTCAATTGTTCACATGAATTCTTCTTATGCTTAGCCAAGTGTGTATGCTTGGATCTTGCACCATCATAAGTATCGTGTATCATGTATTGTTGCACACCCAAGTATCGTGTATTGTTTGAAACCAAGTATCATATCATGAAATTCCAAGTATCACCAACCTTAAGTATCGTATCATCAGGATCGTTATCGTGTATCATCTAGAGTGGGATATCATGTATCATTGGTTTCAAGTATCATGTATAGTATAGCTTAGATATCATGTATCCTTTGATATCAAGTACCTTCTATCACGTGAAGCGATAGGTATCATGTATCGTGCTATTTTGGAGTTAATTTGGGTAATTGTTTCAAGTAATTGAGGTGTCCTAGATCCCTAGAGAGATCTTTTTTGCCTCTTTTGGCCCTCAAGAGAATGATTTGAGATAACTTTTTCATCCAAAATCAATTTTTTGAGCTCTAGAGTGCGTTGGAAAGCTCATTTTGAATCCCACTGCTTCAACTATGTTTTCCAAAAATAGTGCATTAATTTTTAGGTAGGCTTATTTGAAGTTGATCTTTAGGTGCAATTCGGAAGCCAAGGGAGCTCTAAAGGATTTTGAGCAATACAAAGGGGAAAATTGGGACTAGTAGACAAAGCTTATGAACCTTAGATCTGGCAGAAACCTAGGAAGGGGTAGACGAAGGATTAGATCTTGAGAGGCTATTGTCAACCATACAGAGAGGTCATGGGCACAAGTGAGTGATTATTCCTATGTGCTAAGCTCGAAAAAAAGTGATTCAAAAATGTCTCTTAGCATGGAGAGGCCCATAGGTAGCTCAGGCACTACCTATTTATAGACACTAGACAGTCCCTATAAAACACAATTGGAATATATTAGGACCAACCGATTAGGTGTTTGCATCTATGAGGATGGTCTGAGGCGACCAATTATCCAACTCAAAAATCCCAATCAACCCTTTGAACTTGAACACCTAGTGGTTAAATTCAAAGAGAGTTCATATATTGACAAGCTAGGAATCATGTATGTACCAAATAGGATAGATGAGTTTGGAAATGTCATTCCTAAGAATGAGATAGGAGACCCAGAGCAAGAAGACCTAGGATGAGAACCTAGACTCTTCAAGGCAAATTTGTCTTGACCACAGTAATTACTACAGAGTGGATTCCCCAAGACAACAAAATCATAGAACTATTGTTAAATAGAGAAACGAAGAAATATTTTTGGAGATTCAAGCCAGATCAACTTAGCAAAATACGCAGAATCACCATCTATGAGTTCAAAGATCCAGAGATACCAGGCAAAGTTTTCTATCTAGATAACACATCGGAGAGAGTGTTCTTGGTAATAGAACATGGTAGGCATACATACACTTGGTAGGGTGAATTTTTCCTCCACCACGATCTAATATTTTCCATAGCCTCCAATGATTAGGATCATCCCAGGCTCACGAAAACCAGAGGGAAAGAGAGAGAGAGAGAGAGAGAGAGAGAGAGAGAGAGAGAGAGAGAGAGAGAGATGGCGTAAGATTTCCATACATAGTGGGTAGACATTCGAACACTGTGACTTGCAAAAGGAAATCTAATCCTGTAGCACCCTAGAATCATGTCCGACGTGCAAAATTATTTGTTCCAAATACTTATCTTTTGACTTCTCAAAATGATCACAGGTTTGTAGTGGAGCTCTCCAATGTGGACAACAATGAAATCAACCTTCTGCAAAACAGTGGTAATGTCTCTGATGACCTCACTTTATGTTAGAAAGAAAACTTGGTGCCAATTGGCCAGAAGGTCTCTAGATCTAGGAAAAAAGATGGTATTACGAAACCCAAGAGGAAGGATATACTAAATAATTTTGTGTCTTTGAATAAGATTACTAAGAATATAAGAAAATGATCGTGTCCTTCTTAATTTTCCTTTTTTTATAAGTTTTTTTCCAATGAATAGGCTAAACTTTCTCACTCTTAATATTAAAGGGCTCTTGGACCCTATTAGAGGTAATTGTGTCAACAAGTGGCTTTTTGACAAAACATTTTTGCCTGATTTTGTTTGTATTCAGGAATCATAAATCTCTCGTTATAAGCTTCAACTGCATTTGAATAGCTTATCGAGTAAGCATAGTTGCCATGTCACTTCCCACCCCCATGGTAGAGGGGGGGTTGTGTTAGGTGTTGTTAATAGCCTTAGTCAATTCATTACTAAAAGAATGTTGAGTCCTACACATTAGTGGTCAGGTGTGGTCATGAGTAAACCTTTTGATTGTTTTATTATTAGTATTTATGCCTCTAATTGTCCCTCCCAAAGAGCCCAATGTTGGGAAGGGATCAGCCACCTTGAAGGGCCCCTTATCGTGCTTGGGGACTTCAATATGGTCACCAATCTCAAGGACAAATTTGAGAAAAAGGGATGTACCATATCAAGTCAAGAATGGAATGCCTAGATTAGACTCATAACTAAGAATGATCTCAAGGATATTTCCTTGCACTTAGGCTATACTTGGAACAATACACAAAAGTGGGATAACTTCTATGCTGCTAGGCTAGATAGGGTATATATCAACTTAACCTTTTTCCAACAATTTTTGGACTCAAAGGTTGAGGCTGATCCTTCCTTGTGTATATCTGACCACACTCCCTTTTGTTTTCATCTCAAGCATAAATGCCCTTCTATGAGGTCTAGGTGGCTGCATTTAGACTCAACTCTCCTAAAAATCCCCTGTGTTGTTTACAAGACCAAGGAGATCATAAGAGAATGCTTTAGGATTTTTCCTAACCCTAGCGTGGCTTGGGCCAGAGCGGTGAGAGGCTCTCTTTACCCATTGCAAGCTTCTTAAGAAAAAGGCGAGAGCCAAGAGGAGACTTCATATAGCTAAAGAGATAGATCTCTTGCATTCCTCTCAAATTCTTAATGAAATGGATTTGATTTTATCCATTCAGGAGAGACTTAGATATGAAGAGTATTTGGAAGCTAGTAGCATTCTTTCCTCATCAAGAGAATTTTGGGCAGGGAATCTTGACAGACCTAATAAAAGTATGTTCTCTATGTTGCAAAAGAAGAAAAGTAAGGACTTTGTACCTATGTTGATGAAAACGTTTGGTGGAAATGCTATCAGTGTTGAGGAGAACTTGTAGTAGGCTTTGTGCTTCTTTACTGATGTTTTCTCTAGTACTCCCAAGTGGGGGGAAGATATCCGCAGAGCTAGAGATCATATGCTCTTAAAAGGAAAAAATCTATTCCTCCTGGCATGGCTTCCATTCTAGACATGCCCCTCACTACCAATGAGATTAAAGAAACCATAGGTAAATTGAAAAACCTGCAAAACTCCTGGCCTAGATGGTCTTCCTAATGACTTTTTCATTGCTATGAAAGATTTCCTGACTCCATTTATTCTTTTGATTTGGAAAGACTTTGTTAGAAGAGGTACTCTCCCTATTGAATTTAACACTAGAGTGATAAAATTGATTCATAAAAAAAGTACTAAGGAGGATTTGAACGACTGGAGACCTATCACTTTCTTGACTACTATCTACAAGATCTTTGCTTCTTCCGTGGCTAGGAGGTTGATCTCTCTTATGAAAGACATCATCCTTCCTGAGCAGAAAGGTTTCATCAAAGGGAAGTTCATTCTTGATTCTATTATCTCCCTTTGAGAAGGTATGGACTATGCCAATGAATCCAATCAGCCCTACTATTTTTTTAAGATTGATTTTGATAAAACCTATGATAGAATTGAATGGGACTTGATCATTCAATCCCTTCATGACATCGGAGCTGGAAAAAAGTTCATCAACGTAGTGAGCACTCTATTTGGGAATGCCCACTCTAGGATCTCCATCAATGGCAACTTAACCCCCATTTTAGGCTTAGAAGATCCATTAGGCAGGGTTGCCCCTTGACTCTCTCCTCTTTGCCATAGCTAGTGATGCTTTGGGTTGGCTTCTTAAAGATGTCATAGATGAAAAAAAGTGGAAGGCATTAACATGCCTAATAGTAACAAAGAACTATCCCTAGAAGCTTTTGCTGATGACGTCAAAATCCTTATCAAAGCTAATGAGGAGTATGCTGAACATATTCTTAAATTCCTTAACATTTTTTGCTTAGCTAGTGGATCCCACATAAACCACAAGAAAACTGCTTTCAAATCTTTTGAAAACAAAGTGCCTCATTGCTTTAAAAACATTGGGTGTGATATTATAAAAGATGGTGAAGTTTTTAGACTACTTGGCATTCCAATGGGGTTCCAAGTTAGCTAAGGACAAAGGTGGGAGTGGGTTATGCAAAAATTTAGAACAAAACTATTTAATTGGTATGCATGTCAATCTTTTATTTCCCAGAGGGTTTCTGTCTTAAACCACTACATTCTGTTGTCTCTAGTTCATCTCCTTTCTTGTTGGGTCCCTAAAAAAAAGCAGATGAACCAGGTTATTAGTCTATCTAGGAGATTCCTTGGGGGGGTAGCATGATCCACAACAAAATCCCTAAAGTGGTCTGGAAAGTTTGTTTTCTACCTAATTCTAAAGGGGGTATTGGTTTATCCAATCAAAATGGCTGCCTATCAGTGCACATAAAAATCAATGAATTATATAGCTAATAGATGCCATTGAGGCCAATGATGGGAGGACGTGCATTCTCGAAGTGGACTATAGATTTTGTATGTCCTATTGACCACATAGCTAGAAAATCCCATGAAGAGTACATTATTGTAGCCACATATTACCTTACTAAGTGGGTAGAAGTCGAAGCCATGGCAAAGAATGCTGCTCAAACAATGGCTAAAATTTTATTTGAGAATGCGTTCACCAGATATGGGTTACCAATAGAGTTATTAAAGGACACAGGTACACACTTCTTAAACGAAGTCATTGTAAACCTTCTCCAAGGATTCTTGGTGATACATAAGAAGTCTTCCCCCTATCATCCACAAGGTAACGGACAATCCAAGAGCAAAAATAAGATATTATGAAATGTGTTGACAAAACTATTAAATAATAAACAGTCTGATTGGGACAAACAACTTCATCATGTTGTTTATGGTTACCAAGTTTCCTAGAAAATGGTACTCAATGCAACCCTGTTTCAAATGGGCTTCAGATAGAATGCTGTGTTACCCTTGGATTTCTTGATTCCAACTTTGAAAGTACCACAAGAGCACGAGTGGAATGGACACGAGTTGTCCTCTAGGATATTTGATCTAGAATGCTTAGGTGAGACTAGGCTATGAGTGATAGCAGCATCTATGCTACAAAGAAAAGGCAAAAGACATACATTGATGCATGCATCAAGGATAAAGGATTGAAAGAGGAAGACCTAGTTTTGGTTTATACACTAAAGAAACATACCCATAAATTGGAAAAATGAGGATATGGACACATGATCATTAATAGAATTTCCACTAGTGGTGCAGTTCAATTGGCCACTCTGGACGGTGACATCTTGCGAAGCTATATTAGCGGATGCCGAGTCAAGCTATATCAAGAACCTCTTACAGAGGATATGCTAATGAGACTCAACACTACTAAGAAGCTAAAAGAAGAAGAGATAATGATTAGAGAGGAATCATAGGTAGAGGCTACAAATTCTTCTTGATGTTCTAGCTCCTTTGATGTTTCCTTTCACTCCTAATGGATAAGGATTTGTGGCTTTATCATTATCCAAGCACTAGCTCATATTTGGAATATCCAAATGATCAAAATTATCCTCTAAGCTTGCTTCTTCTTTTTTTTGAACACCCCCCCTTAAGCTTAGGTAGGGAGTGTCTATGTCCATCAAGCTCATCATGTTCTTGAACTTGCTTAGCTTTGATGCATCCAATCCTTTGGTGAATAGATCAGCAACTTACTCCTTCGTGGTCACAAAATGAACATTTCATTAGTAGCAACTTTTTCTCTTACATAATGGTAAAGCACTTCAATGTGCTTACTCCTATCATGCATGATACATGGGGTTATTAGTCTTGTATAGATCACATGTTATCTCCGTAAAGGGAGATTGTTACAACCTACACATCCAAGTCAATTGGTAGCTTCTTTCCAAGTCTCCATTTGATGTCTTTAATTGCTTCATGATCAGTACCTATTATGATAAGATCATCCACATAGCGCATTAGGAAAAAATGAGTTTAGGGTTTAGGCCTAGATGTCAATCTCAAAGCCCTAAGATATCACATGGCCATGTGCTAGTGCTTCTCGAATTATCGATCGACATCCCTTTGTGACCATACAGGTAGGACAAGGAAGGAGTGTAAGGATTGTGAGAGCCTTGATTGTCTCAAGTGCAGAAGCTAGTGCAGTTAGATTCTCATACTACCAGGATCTACAATTGAACATCAATTCCATAGAAGCCTATCTCTATTAGAAAAAGGAAAATGAATGAATAATGATTGTGTGGTGGGCTAATGGTGTAGCTCTAATGTCATGTAGAGGCTACCACAACACACATATAAGATCAAGGTTATATAGAAAGAGAGATATCAATAATCATGGGAATAATACAAGAGATTTGGTTATAATGGAAAGTGGACTCCAGATGAATAGAAGATGAACTCAACTCAATTCAACTAAAACCCATAACTCCGATACAATGGAACTCAGGCACTAAGCAATATATAGATAGTTCTATCCACCCATGCACTCCCTATATGGAGCTTAGATGGTGATCTAGATAGAACCTAGGTGAAGGGCTATAGGCCAACACAACAGGTACTAAGATGGATACTGTAATGGTTCTAAACACCATAAACTATGATCCTACATGGGGAGGGGACCATCCTTATAAGGTCCTTCAAGCCTAAGTTGGCCTACCCATGTTCTTGGGTCGTGGTAGCTTGATCCATGCCCAAACTAATCTCCACCATTGATATATGGGGTAAATCCAATGGTAGAAAGGTAAGATAACAATCATTTGTTTGCAGTCCTTGATCTTGCTTAATCCACACTTAGGATCAATTCTAGATACAATGGTCCACATCAAATAGACCCTTCCCCAAGTTAAGAAATCTACTTTTGTTTCTAGCACTTAATTTAGGTTGATCCTCACATTGGATCAATCCCAAATCTAATGGCTTAGAAGTAACCTTCCTAACTATCTATCTACGGCCTACACTAGACCTCATATGACCTCAAAGTCAGGAGCCTAACAATGTCCAACACTCTCACATGGCTTCTCCTCATAATGGGGGCCTTACAAATAAGGGTGAGGCATTGAGCATATCTAACACCCCCCCGCAATGTCCACCCAAAGGTGAAACACTTTCTTGCCATGATGCCAAGTCTCCCATGAGGGTGGAGCATTGACCATGTCTAACACCCCCCTCAATGTCCACCCAAAGGTGAACTAGAGTCTTGGCCCAATGCTAAGTCTTCGAAGATGTATTTGAAGTAGATCCTTTGTAAGCACTTTGATGAGGGTACTTGGTGCATTCTCCTTGATGGGATAGCATGCTATTTCCACCATCCTTCTCAAATGTGCCTACTTGCCAATTTCTTGACTGTCCTTCACAACGTTTGTTTCCAAGACTTCTCAAACTTTTGATTGCAAATCTAATATCTTGTGTGGTACTCCATAAGTAGATAAGATTACCAAAGAACTTCATGTAGCTCCCAATGTCTTCTTGCAAATATAATGATCTTAGGGCTTGTTTCATCACATAGAATGTCTTCTTCAATTTACATAATGTGCTCTTTGAATGTGGAACCTAAAACGGTGATGGATGAGACACATGTACCTCCTCCTTGAAGTTAACATTCAGAAGTTTTGATTTGACATTTAACACAGAAACTTGCACTTCATCTGAGTTGCTAGCATTAGAACGATGTAATAGTGGTCACTAGAGCAAAGGAGTCTTGAAAATCAAAACCGTTTTTTAGTGAAAGTCCTTGTGCTACCAATGTCTCTTGATAGCATTCCATGATTCCATCTATCATGTCCTTGACTTCCCAGACCCACTTGGTGCTAGTGACCTCCAATGCTTCATTCTTCATTAAGCTATCACAAATGGCTTGCATAACCTCTTTCCATGCTGGATCTACATGTGCTTCATCTTCAATTATTGGCTTCATTACTTCCTTCATAATCTCAACCATGATGGCTATACTAACTATGGGAGTAGAAGCCCACTTGTGCTCCTCTATTCTTTGTGATCTCTTCGGTCCTTCTACCTTCTCTTCAATAGTTGTTGGCATAGGATTAATGTGACCATAGAGATTCTTCTTCACCCATTGCAATGACAACCAATCTGTTTGGGTGACTTTCAGTTGGTAGAATCTCTTCTCACCATCCGATGATGATGCTTCCTCCTGGTCATAGGTAGGGATGGCTCTTGGGCTAGGTACATAGTGAATTACTCCTTCGCATGATGATAAAATGGAAGCTCTTATCTTGTCCTCCACTACATGTAGTTGCTCCATAGACACCACATCCCGACTCCCTTGTATCTTCTTTGCCTCGTGGTCATATAATATGAAAGCCCTTTTCTTTTCACAATGACCTAAGAAGATGCATCTCTTGCTTTTTGGTTCCAACTTGTTCTTTCTTTGACATGGGACGAGAGCATAGCAGACACTCTCAAAAATTTTAAATTGTGAGACTAACGGATTATTTCTTATATAGACTTCATGATGACTCTTTTTGATTTGATAACGAAAGCCCATGCCTTCCCTCATAAACATTGCTATCTCAACAATGGTGTGACTCACATTCCATAATGCCATCATGTTGTGATGTGTGAAGTTCCACTGATTGACACTTTGTCCCTTTGCACTTGCAGAAGCCATCCAACTCATCTGAGTTGAGCTCACCACCACCTCCTCCAAGCTTCTTCACACTTTTCCTTGGTTTATTTTCAACAAGTTCTGGTTGTTCTTTAATCTTACCATAAGATTGAGCCTTATCACGAAGAAAGTACATCCACATCTTCGTGCTATAGTTGTCGATGATCACAATGTAGGAAGATCCTCCCAAGGCATGTATAGACATCTTACCACACAAGTTATCACAAACCAACATTTGAGGAGCCTTTGACCTACTCTTGCTTTCTTGTGGGAATGTCTCTCTGTGTGTTTTTCCCATCATACAAGCTCTACAAGGTTCCTTCATTCCATTCAATGTAGGTAAGTGATGAAGAACAATACCTTGCTTTTGCATCTCCTTCCAATAATGTCTCTATCACTATGATGGGTTCCTCGTGAGGCTGCATAGAACTAGATTCACCTCTCTAATTAGTAATTTGAGGAGATGCACCATTGTCTAGTACCCATGAATCCACAATTGATTCTTCTTGTGTTGAGGAGCATACCACCTTTGCTTTCGCTCCATCTATTGTCTCCTCTTTCACTTCATCTATGCTCTTATCATGACAATCTGCAATTGCATGCCCCTTCCTTTTGCAATAGAAGCATAGTCCTTGAATCTTCTTCTTACTACTCCTCCTCTTTCCATTCTTACCTTTGGTTGAGGAACCACCTTTACCTGATGCATTGGTGGAGAATGCAGCTTCTCCCTGACTACTTCTCACTTGGGCTCTAAGATCCAAATCCTCTTCCATTGGTATTAAATAAAACTCCTCAAGTATCAAAGCTTGAGGTCTCACTTGAGTGTTGAGAGTAGTTACCCTTCTATCATACTTTGGCAGAGTATTTTGGAGAAACCTTCGAGCTAGCCCCTTGCTAGTCTTCTGTATCCCTTCACAAGCCATTCCATCACATGGCTTCTTCATCTGAGTAATGGATGCCTTCATCTTCTCTCCTTCTACAAAAATCTCTACTTCCAATTGATTTTCTAAATTTTGAATGCATGTTTGGTTTCTTACCTCATAGTGACTCCTCAATACACTCCATGCCTCACTTTCCTTGGATGTATGTTGAATGAGAGGTAGAATAGACTCAACACAATTGTTCACTAGGTAATATAGTGCATTTGCATTCCTTATCTTCCAAGCTTGTAGAAGCGTTGCATCAGGGACACTCACCTTACTCGGATCCAATGGGTCAAAGGTAGGCTATGGTTCTTTCTTACTTCCCATCACCATCTCCAAAAGATCATAAGAATCAAGGATAACTATAATCTTGAACTTCCAAAGAAAATAGTTCATACCATCTAACTTGCCTTCACTTAAGGTTGGTGGATGAACCCATAGTGTTTGCATTTCCAAATCCATTGCACCAACACCACTTCCAATTACACTTCTAGATTCTAACACCTCCATAGTCTTGAAGCCTATTTGTTCCATGAACTTGAGTCTTTGAATCCTTTGCCTCCCAAGAACTCTAGTGTTGAAGCCTTTTCCTCCCACAAGCTATAGGGTTGAAGCCTTTGCCTCACAAGAACTTCAATGTTGAAGCCTTTACCTACCATAGACTTTGGAGTTGAAGCATTTACCTCTCACAAGCTTGATTGTTGAAGCATTCTTTCCACAAATGCAAGAGTTGATTCCTTGGCCTCCACGATCTCTGCAATCTTTTATACCTTCTTGAGCTCTGGTACCATGTAAGAAAAAGAAAAATGAATGAATAATGATTGAGTGGTGGGCTAATGTTGTGATTCTAATGCCATGTAGAGGTTACCACAACATACATATAAGATCAAGGTTAGATAGAAAGAGAGATATCAGTACTCATGGGAATAACACAAGAGATTTGGTTATAATGGAAAGTGGACTCAAGATGATTAGAAGATGAACTCAACTCAATTCAACTAAAACACGTAACTCTAATACAATGGAACTCCAAAACTAGGCAATATATAGATGGTTCTATCAGCCCATGCACTACCTATATGGAGATTAGATGGTGATCTAGATAGAAGCTAGGTGAAGGGCTTTAGGCCAACACAATAGGTACTAATATGGATACCATAATGGTTCCAAACACCACAAACTATGATCCTATATGGGGAGGGGACCATACTTATAAGGTCCTCCAAGCCTAAGTTGGCCTAACCATGTTCTAGGGTCGTGGTAGCTTGATCCATGCCCAAACTAATCTCCACCATTGATCTATGGGGTAAATCCAATGGTAGAAAGGTAAGATCAACAATCATTTGTTTGCAACCCTTCATCGTGCTTAATCCACACTTAGGATCAAGTGTTGATCCAATGGTCTACATCAAATAGACACTTCCCCAAGTTAAGAAATCAATTTTGGTTTCTAGCCCTTGATTTAGGTTGATCCTCACATTGGATCAATCCCAAATCCAATGGCTTAGAAGTACCCTTCCTAACTATCCATCTACAATCTACACTAGACCTCCTCTGACCTCAAAGTTAGGAACCTACCAATGTTCAACACTCTCACATGGCCTCTCCTCATAATGGGGGCCTTACAAATAGGGCGTTATGGAACAATGGTGATGCTACATAAGGGTGAGGCATTGAGCATATCTAACACCCCCCCCCCCCTCCCCCTTAATGTCCACCCAAAGGTGAACTACTTTCTTGGCATGATGCCAAGCCTTCCATGAGGATGGAGCATTGACCATGTCTAGAAATCTCATAGGGTTGGGAGGTGTCGAAACCCCATTTTTGGATGAGCTGGAGCTTCCCATCTATCTTGATGTCCCAATGAGAGTTAAAATGTCAATGTGTCAAGATGAGGACCTTATAGAAGCACTTGTCGTGGGTCAAGATTGCATATATGACCATGTAGTTAACTTAAACCTAAGAAGTCAACTTCTACAAGTTAGGGTACATGAACAATGCATTACATTAGACGTCGTGAATTTTAGCCTCACAAATCTAGGTGTCAAACATTCTCTTACTTCTTCTAAGGCTAATCTTCGAGGAGAAGATGTGGTATGTGTCAAATGCGCTATGATGCAAAAGGACTCAGTCATGGAAGAACAAGCTCAAAGGCGAGTGGAACTCTCTTTTCTTTCAAGCACTAATAAAGCCACAATAGTTCAACCATAAAAGCAAGTGAAATAGTACAAGATACCCGTTGTATCAAATAGACCAACAAAATTCAAGAAGAAAGTCGTTCCAGGCACAAAGTAGATCTGGGTATGAAAAGGAGACCAACCACCAGCTTTGCCACAACAATTCCAATTGAGAGAGGCCAATCATGCTCAAAAAAGAACCAAGTAACTAAGACAAGCTCAACCACAAGGTATTCGACAAATTTGAGTGTCTAAGAAATTAGCTAAAGCTTAGCAAGGGAGATTACATATGTGGGTACCCAAGGAACTCTTACATACACAAAACCTCGTGTGCTCTCTCATGAGAAAAGTCTCAACACAGAAGCAACAGAGAAGCAAGAGTCATAACCAAGCACAAAGATCAAAAGAAGATCAACTCACATCTACAATAATAGTAAGAAGGAAATCAACAAGGGTATGGGTTTGGAAGCCAAAACACCAGTAGCCCCTTCAAAACTAAAGAGTGAACCATAAGGGATACAAGATTTAAGAAATCATCCAAATATGAAGAGGCCAAGGCTGATCTATACGCGACCAAACACTGTTCTAAAATGGATCCTTATGAGGAGGAATGATTGTTTTCCATTCAACCATCAATTGAGTGCATCATTTCGAGATCTAGTGAATACTCCAATCAAACATCAACATCGAAAAATAACATTGGAAGTATTGATGTGCAAAAATGATATGCCCTTGGCATAATCCTATCTCTTGCACCATTCAGGTCATACATTTGCACAATATGCATTAATATAGGACCACATTACATGGCCATGTATAGGCACAATTGAGAATCCTATGCCCATGAGACACAATTGACATATATAAACTCTTTTCTTGATTCTAACCATTTCTTCTTGTTTTGTGACATTCTTCCTCCAAAGAAAAGGAAAAAAGAGGAGAAAAAAAAGAAAAAAAAGAGAAAAAAAGGGGAGAAGAAGAAAAAGGACCATTTGCTCAAAGAATTTCACTCATTAACAATAAAGAGATGAACATCAATCCACTTTTGATCAGGTTAAGACTCCCCTACTTGGGCCACACTATAACCATGAAAGATTAGGAAACCTCTTCGTCAGCATACCCTTGAGCGCTCAACTCAAGGCTCAATCTTTTGCATGATACTTCTTACAATGCATTCCCTAAGTAAGCACGCATAGGGTTACATTACAAGGCCATGAAGAGGGCATGTATTTTCTTTAACCCATGCACTAACACCTTTACCCATCATTCATTATGGTTCATGAAGCAATTCACATCTAACAACTGCTCAAAATCAACATTGACAACCTCTTTTAAGTAATTAACAGTTTTTTCAAGCTCACAAATACACCATCATGCTAGAAGCCAAGGGCGAAGTACATACAAACGGACTAAAATTTGCAAATTCTCGTAGTGATCAAATGAAGAACAAGACAATTGACCATGTACATGTCGAAGACACACCCCTCTTCTTGATACATGAAAGACACTACCTCTCAAAGTGCTACTTGGAACACCCACTCCAACAAGGATCTGTAAGGTATGATAGACTCAAGAGGGGGGAAGTGTTGACACTCAAGGTCAAGCAAAAGTGCAAGAATGTCTCAAAGAAGTGAAGACACAAGAAGATAGAGCATGTAGGGAGCTCCAAGAAGCATATGTCAAATTTTCAAAAGAAGTCCCTATAAAAACAGTGATTTTCATCACTAAAAACCATTGTAAATAACATTTCACATTTTTGCAAATCTATTTTGTTTACGTTGAGGAGTCCCCAAGCTGAAGAGTATTAGAAGTAGCTACATACCGATTTTCATAATTTTTAGACTCCATTTGAGCCCTCAAATAAGTCATAGAACCTAATTTTTAACTACGTCGAACACTAGGTTTGGACAGGGCCAAAATTAGTCAGGAGACTATAAAAAGAGTTAGAGAGCTCATTTTTGAGGTTAGATTGTTAGAGATTTGAGATTTTGTAAGAGAATTCTTGAGTAATAGAAAGCTTTTCATTGTTCCCCTCTTTGTTCTTACCATGTGTGCACATGTGTGTGTATGTGTGTGCATGCTTTTGTGCTTCTCACTCACACACTTGTGCCTTCACTTGCTCATGGTCTTCATACGAGTCCTCACATCTTTGTGGATTGACATTTATGAGGTGGATCTCCTCATGTTGGTACTCACCATTGTGCTAGAGTGACAACATCTTACTTGAGTATGACTAATTAATGAAAATAGTTGGAAGTCATGCAGTGCAGACAAAGAAATATCTTGATTGTTAAACTCAAAAATAATTGTGTGTATATGATAATCAATGCATGGATTATAATGATGACAAAAAGGCATGCCAAGTATAACATCATAGGATTGCAAAATAGCAATTAAGAATGTGCATTCATCTACATATGAACCTATACAAATCTGAATGTTATGCACTTCACTTGTAACATTATATCTATTTCCTTGAAATGTAGCTTTAACTTTATAGATAGAAACAAATCGCTTTAGTTGGAGATCTTGCACTAGTGTATATGAAATAAAATCATGAGAACTACCATCATCATCTAAAATATTAACAACTTTACCATTAATAGTACCTTGTATGCAAAGTAAAGAATAGATAGAAATTTTATTACCCAAGGTACTTCGATATTTTACCAATGCTTCTTCGATCAAATTAGGTTGAGTGTCTTCATGAACCACCTCCATATTGTGTACTTGAAGTTTGACACGTTCATATCATTAGGTCACAACCTACATTTAGCTTTAGTATGACGAAATTTACCACAATGCCACCAAGTGATATGGGGCCTTTTTTGTTGAGCATCCATCATCGTAGTTTGAAGGGTTGGAGGTTTTGTAGGTTGTAAGGGTGCTGGTCTTGTGTATTGGTGAGAAATTGGATTGAGATGGGTGTTGAAAAGTAGGTGAAGAAAAAGTAGTGAAAGTATGCTTGAAAGGAAAATTGGGCTTGAATGTTTTTTGTCGTTGATGTGTTTGTTGTAAAGGAATGGACTTTGGTGATGGGCTGAAACTTATTCTCAACATCATATGCAATAAGTAGTGGTTGTTGCCAAACGTGTGCAGTGTAGGTAGACACAATATCTCCTTCTTTCCATCCAAACATGTTCCATGATCAATGGGCATGTCAGTGGAACTAGGGAGGAAGGAAGAAATCCTTGATCTTTTCTTGAAATGTGATCCATGTGGTGGGGTGTTTGGTGCTATGCCGCAAAACATTCAACCATAACTGAGCTTTACCCACCAAAAAATTAGTAAAAAAGTTCACTTTTTCAATTTCAAAATATGATTCATCAGCATAAAAGTCATCAAATTGGGATAGCCATGAAAGAACAAGTTGGCCATCCTTTCACCCAGCGAAAAGAGAAAATTGGAAATTTTTGGCACCAATATTGGAATGCATGCCTTCTTCTTGAGTGATGATAATGGCCTTAAATACCCTAACTAGGTTGTTGTCCTCACTTTGCATTTGTTGGAGTAAATTGACACATTCTTTTGTCTCATTTTGAGCATCTTGGAGTTCATCCCATGAAAACTTCAACAGTTGCTCAAGTTGTACCCTGGGTAGGGGTGATGTACCAAAATTCTTTATAGTATGGATAGGGTCCATGGCCTTATATACAATCAAAACCTATTACTAAACATGTGAAAAGAATGTTAGCAATATTGGAATTGAAATAGAAAAGGGAAGGTTTTTTCTTGGAAATGTAAAAAGGAAGAGAGAGGTAGATATATTATTAAATATAAGTTAAAAGAAATGGTGTATCAACATGTGAGATTAGGCTAGTGGATAAAGCATATCTCTTGCAAGTGAGAGGTAGTGGGTTCAAATCCCATACATGGTAAACAGCCAAATGTATAAGCTCTTATTGCCACTCATTAATTAGAGAGGGTTCATGCATAGCCAATGGCTACCAATGAAACCAAGGAAACCAAGAAGACCATGAGTGCTAGAGAAGCCAAAGACGCCAAAGTTATGCCATAGTTCTATGCCTTAGTCAACACCTTGTGATAGTATGGATTAATAATGTGACAATGTGATAGTATGATAGTGTAAGAGTATGATAGTGTAATAGTGCATAGTGTAACAATGTGGATTAACCAAATTGATAAACCAAATTAATAAACCAAATTCATAAAAGGAATTGATAAATGAACTAAACTAGAAGTGGGATAGTGCATAGTGTAACAGTGTGATAGTGTTGCAGGGATAGGGCACCATGTAACAGTGTGATAGTATTACAATGTGACAATAGATAGTAGACAATAGTGGATTCAAGAAATACCCACAAACATGAGTAAAATAAAAAAAAGAACGTGAATTGAAAAATGCAAACCTGGACCGAACGAGAATAAATGAATCGAAACAGGTCCCCAATCATGAACAGACACTGAACAAGAATAAATGAATCAAAAGAGGTGCGGAATCATGAATAGGTGCCAAGAAGTACACCTCTATAGACATGTGCAAGCTCTGATATCAGTATAACCGGATCTTGTGGATGCACATACACAGAGATAAAAAAATAAAAAAATCTCATAAAAAACATGCATAGAATAGAGATAAGCAATATTGAACACAAAATTGGGTAAAGTCTCCCCCCACATAATCTAAAACATGAGTCTCTCAGAGTATTTATAGGTATTTTCATTACATCCTAAATAGAAGATAGATGATGTTTGTGCTTCGAAAAGCATGCATTTATGAAAAATATGATTTATTTACAAAATTTTGCTTTCTAATCGATCTACTATTTTGACAAAAATATATAAAATACTATCTTTTAAATATCTTTAAAAATATATAAATTACTATCTTTTAAATATCTTCAAATATATATGAGTAAATCCCCATGCATTTATGCCCTCATGATTCTTCACCTACTAAATCAAAACACAATCACATTAAAAGGCTCAAGACATTAAAATCCATTTAACTTTCCATTATTCGATAAATTATAACATATACAATCAACCTCAAAATATGACATAGTTCTAAATTACACAAGTTGCTAAAACATAAAACTCTACCAAGAACCTCTCATTAAGAAGATATTTTCGTGACTATAGAAAGCCAAAGATTGCAATGCAAAAGAGTCTAAACAAATATGCTAAGATGCTCAAGCTAAACTTTTAGAAAGCATACAAAAGAGGAAGGTCTTACACCAACAAGCTAGCATCTACATAGGTCAACCTAGAGAAATCCTTGTGTGAATGTGTGATCTCAATAATCCCATTTGAAAAGTTTTTGGTTGATGATCACATTTGTGGTATTCTATAGGACCCAAGTCCAACAAATCTGTTGTCAATTTCCGCATTAGCCAAGATCGGCTTGCTTTTCAAATTTGTTGATGATAGATATATAGTTCATGATCTATCAAAGGACAATGTTATAATTTCTTTTGATATTTTATGTCCTAGGCTATATAAGCTCATAGACTATGCAAAATCTATAAATGATTCAGCATGTCGAACTCAAGATTCTTAGGCTATCTCAAATGTAAAGCTTTGGCATGCATTCTTTGCTCATACAAAATTCGCTTGTTTGTTATGCCTACCGAAATATGAAATGGTGTCCTCTCTGCCCAAACTTCAAGCACCTCATAAACATGTTTATGAAGGCTATATTCTAGGAAAGATGTAGCATTCCTCCTTCCCAAAAGATGCTTCAATATGAGATACTCAAAATTGCAGCTTGTTCATAGTGATATCTATGGTCCTATGTAGATAGCTTCTTTTGGGAACTACCTTTACTTCATGACTTTTATTGATAAATTTTCCATGCAAACATGGGTTTATCCATTTAAAGTAAATTTCAAAGTGTTTATGCACTTCAAAAAATTTCTAGCTTTGGATGAAAGTCTATCGAGATGTAAAATGGGCACCCTCTGTTCTAATCGAGGGGTGAAATACATGTCTTTTTGTTTTAATGCATTTCTGATTGAGCATGGGATAAAACATCATTCTACAGTGTCCTATACACATCAACAAAATGGTGTTGCTGAAAGAAGGAATAGGTCTCTCATGGAGGTGGCAAGGTGTATGGTCAAAATCAAGATTTACCACATAGTTTTTGGCTTGAGGCTATTATGTGTGTAGCATATGTACTTAAAACATGTCCCACCAAAGCATTGTAGTCTATCACTTCATATGAGGATTGGCATGGTTGCAAGCCATTTGTTGCTCATCTACGTATTTTTGGTTGTTTACCATATGCAATAGTGTCTGAACAACAATAAAAGAAATTGGATGATAATGCAATGAAATGCATTTTTATTTTTGGGTAGAGTCTTGAAATCAAAGGCTATCATCTATATCATATATGGACTAAACAAATTTTGATTAGCCGTGATGTTGCTTTTGTGGAAGGTGTGATTCAACCTTTACTTTCATGTACCAAGGAAACTTTTGTTAGCTCTAGATATCTGTATGACACTTTGTTGCCTCTTTTTATTGATGGACAATCAAGTGGTGGTCCGAGTGAGGCAATTTCTCAACCTTTATAGCTTTCACATGATGATGCAGATCATTCCATTATTTTTGCAGATTTAGATGATGCACTTGTTAATGAGAGGGATGATATAGAGGAGGCAAAAAATATGCCTAAATGGCTTGTGTAAACTTTGCGAGATAGCAAATTACATGCACCTTTTCCATATCGTAATTTTCTAGGCTCTCATAGTGCTTCTTTTGCATCAGATTGCTATTCTATGGCTACCTCTAGTCTTTGTGATGAGAATGAGCTTGTTTCCTTTGATGAAGCACAAAATTAAAAAAATTGGATGGCTACTATGCAATCAGAATATGACCGTATTATGAATAATGGTACTTGGCCTTTATGTGACTTTCCACGTGGCAAGAAGGCCATTGGCACTTAGTCGGTATACAAGCTGAAATGTAAGCTTGATGGAATAGTTGATAGGTATAAGGCTAGGCTTGTTGCAAAAGGTTATGCGTAATCAAGAGGCATTGAGTTTGATGCGATCTTCACTCCCACATGCCAAATGACTAATATCCGTAGCATTTGTGCACTTGCAACCCATCATGGGTGGAATGTACATCAATTGAACATTAAAACTGCATTTTTGAATGCTGACTTACATGAAGAAGTGTAAGATTTTCAGCCCCATGGGCTTGTGTAGAAAGGGCATGAAAACAAAGTGTGCAGGTTGAAAAAGGCATTATGTGGTTTGAAGCAAGCACCACATGCTTGGTATGAAAAGATACATGCCTACTTGATTGCACATGGTTTTGAGAATAGTCCAACTGAGAGAATCTTTTATGTAAAGAGTGCAAATGATGTGCTTCTAATCATTGTTGTCTATGTTGACGACATGTTGCTCACTTGTCCTAATGAGAAGCATATTGCTTATTTTAAGGCTGATTTGCATGCCTCATTTGAGATGTTAGATTTCGGGAATTTGCATCATTATTTGGGCAATTAATTTATGCAAGATGATGGTGGAATAGCTTTGAGTCAAACAAAATATATTGACACATTATTGCAAACTTTTGGCCTTGAAGACTGCAAATCTATTGCCACTCCTATGGAAACAGGTTTATGGTTGAGTATTCATGATACTGGAGATGCATTTGATGTTATTATCTAACAACAGGCTATTGGATGCTTGACTTATGAATAACTCGTCCTGATATTCAGTTTTTAATCTCATAGATGAGGAGGTTTGTGTTCCCAAGTGTCAAGCATTGGTAGGCAGTTAAGCATATCTTTTGCTATTTGAGTGGTACCTAGGTACTTGGATTGTTTTATATGAAGGGGGAGATCACTAAAGCTAGATGTACATGCGTTTTCTAACTATGAGTGGGCTTGTTGTTATGACACCCTTGTGTCCACTAGTGGTTTTTGCTTCATTCTTGGTAGGTCATGCATATCTCGATTGAGAAAGAAGCAGCCTATTGTGGCCACTTGTAGTTGTGAGGTTGAGAATAGGGCAACTTTCATAGAAAGTGTTGAGTATGTGTGTGGCTCATATGCCTTTTGGTTAATTCGGGCAATAGTTAGTCTTCTACCACCACCATCTCCAGTGACAAGTAGAGCACATTGGAAGTTGTGAAGAACCTTGTGTTCACTCCTCACACAAAGCACATCGAGGTGCATTATCATTATGTCAAGAGAGGCTCTCTACTGGAGAGATCAATTCGGCATATCTTCCCACACAAGATAGCATAGTAGATCTTTCCACATAGGCTCTACCTCAAGAGAAGTTTGAAGCTTTCCCCAAAGCTTTAGGCTTCCTTCCTTTTGTGGATTGATCTCTTTACACATAGCTTATCACTTCCTTGTACATGAGTGCTAGAGCCTTGCTCACCACATCACTGCCAAGGGGATTTGTTGTTATATTTCTATAATGATGTGTGTGAACACACTTAGGACTATCAAGGCACTTTTTTCCCCCTTTAGGAGGTTTTTTCCCCTTGGCTTGTATATACACCTATAACCCTAAAGGGTCACTTAGCTTTGGACATTCACTTGGTAATATATTCAGTAATGTGTGTTGTGCTCCAAGCTTCTTCTTCATCGTTGTGTTGTTTACATTCTTTTGCAAACCTCAAACTCCAATAGAATTCGATATTAAAGATACTTGATACAAAGTAGCAAGCTCCACCGGAGGTGTGCTTATACACATTGGACAATCCTTACACCACCTATAGACATCTTCTTCCATATTCGAAAAATACACACCCATTGTTTTGAGAGTGATTAGGGTCCAACATCTCTAGTGGTGTTTCTCTAATGCACCTACATGCATTAGTCGCAACCATTTTTAGCATTCTTCTTCCACACAAAAATCTAAGATGCCTTGATCAATATGCTTGTATAAACTTCCTACCGTTATATGAAACTTTTGAGATTTAACCACCTCTTTATCTTTTGTTCTCACTATGGAGTGTTTGCACCTAACAGTGAGAATATGCACTATGATTTTCAATCATTTAGGTGCTACTTCCAATTATTTGAACAAGTAAACATGAGGAAGTTCTTCTGATACTCCTTGGAGGGATTCTCCTGAAGTAATTCTAGAAAGGAGATTTGATCTAACGGCAGTCTTGCCTTTTTTGACAACTACTTCAAAATCCTATTCCATCAGTAAGAGAAACCATCTTATTTATCTACCATTATTGCAAGGTTTTGTTCACAAGGTAAAGTAAAAACAGGTGATCCATAAAGAATTTAAACTTATTTGCGAGTAAATAATGTCTAAACTTATTGAATGCATGTACCATCCCTAATCTTTGTCTCTCTCTATGGTGGTGTAGTTTTTTTCTGTTGCATTCAACTACCTCCTTACATAAGCAATGGGAGGATCGAGGTTTCCTTCCCTCATGGGTTATTCCATGACACAACTGATAGCATAATTGGAAGCATCCACATGAACATGGAATGGTTTACTCCAATCTGGTGTGGTCAAAATTGTTGTTGAACACAATCATGGTATGATATCAAGAAAGGTTTTTTGCACTCTTCATGCCACTCAAAATTGGTCAGAAGGTTTTACAAGGGCTTTGTAGTTATCCCACACATGTGGATCAGTAATATCCATAGTGTCCCATGGAAACTTGTACTTCCTTGACATTATTCCATCTACATAGCTTTGTGATGGCTCTAACTATTGTGAGGGCTGAGAAGTGTACCTTGACAAGATGTACCCTGAGATGTGCCACGTCATGTCACACCATGTCAAAGCCTTCTAGAAAAAATGAGAAAAAACTACAAGTTATGTTAAGTATAAGAGGAGAGAACTTGAGTGTCAACATCAAGAGAGAGTGTAGTGGTAAAGCACTTCCCTTGTATGGATAAGCTTGTGGGTTCAAATTCTCCCACCTTGGTGAATCTAAAAGTCCTTATTGCCACTCATACATTAAAATTGGTTCGTGCGTAGCCAACAGTCGGCAAGGGAGCCTTGGGTGCCAATGATGCCAATGTAATGCCTAAGTTATGCCTAAGTTCTATGCCTTAGTTGACGCCTTGGAGTAATCCAAAGGAGTAAACGTAGGTGTAAACGTAGGTATAAATGTAGGTCCTGGTTCTGGAACTAGAACATGAACCGGAACAGGAACCGGAACCGAAACCGGAAACGGAGACAGAGATGGAGACGGAGATGGAATCGAAATCCGAATCGTGAACAGAGAACAGAGAACCAAACCCTCAATATTGACGCGTCCAAAGCTCTGATACCAGTATTGTCAGGATCTTATCTCACGCACACAGAGAGGTTACGGATGCTGAAAACACACAGAAAAATAGACACAACAAGAGACGAGACAAAACGTAGTATTGGGTGCAATCTCCCCCCATGCACTCTATTTCGACAGTCCACAGAGGGCATGTATTTATGGGAATTTTTGATTACGTCAAAAAGAGTGGTTACATGAGAGCGGATTCAAAAACAAAGCGTGAAACTAAAAGTTGGTAACTTTTACAGAAAGCCATTTCTTTCAATAACTGAAATCACGGTCTACAACGACCCTTATTTTAACCATTACTTTTATAATTGTTTCTAACAATAGAACCTTCTATGTAAGTTTATTTACAAACTAAATAAATTGTAATTCGGATTATTGATGTCCGTCCTAAAGTTGGATTATTGATGTCCACCCTTTCACGCCTTGGATGCTCCTCACAAACCTTCAACTGCTATATCAAAAACATCAAAAACACATTAGTACATTAATAACTTAACACTCCAACAATGCATTGATCAACATAATCCATAATTTATAACACTAACCTTATCTTCGTCAATTGAAATTCCATTCATTGACACATGGTGTCCTAAAACTTTGCCTTGCCTAACCATGAAAACACACTTTTTTGGATTCAAGTAGACTTGGCATTCTCTAGATTTTTCTTCACAAGATTTCCTTAAACACATAACACATCAGCAATTGCAAGGTAGTAGGAGCATAGGTGGGCCCGAATGGCATCACAAAAAATGCAAAGATACCCCATTGTATGGCAAAATCTATTTTGTGTAGGTCTTTAGGGGCAATGGATACTTGATTATAATGTGAGAATATGTGAAGGAAGCTATATACTTCCTTCCCTACTACATGCTCCAAAAGATGTTCAATGATCAGAAGAAGATAAATTTCTCTTATGGTGGCTGCATTAACCTTTTTCAAATTAATACACACATGTAGCTTCCCATTCTTTTTTGGCACAACCACAATGACCTGGTGATAGGTTTCTTTCGTTTCTTTTTATCATTTTGGTATTCCTTTGATATTGTCAACTTTTCTCATTTATATTGTTCATGTTCTTGAATCCTAACTTCTATTAGGTAAAGGTACTCTACTTCAAAGGTGTAGAAGTGTTCCATGATGATGGATTCCTCATCCTTATCACTGACTCCTATGAGTGCAGATGTGATAGGCTCCTATTCCTCTAGAACCAGTTGCACATGAGTAGTTCTATGTTGAAGACTGAGATATCATAGCCATCTTGATTGCAATGGGGGTCGACTACTCTTTGTTGATAGGTATATCCATCGTTGCTAGGATCTCTGCCAAACTATGGGATTCAAACTCGTTTTTTGGAAATGTCATAGGTGCACAGGCTAGACCTTGAATCAACCTAGGGCTTCCATTGGTTCCTACACTTTAGAGGTTATTCTTTGCTCTTCTTCCCTTGCAACTTTTCACACCCATAAGTGAGTGTCTTCGTGCATCCATAAGGAATTTGATCCTATGGAGTGCAATGACTTTGTTTAATCCAATGTCTTTTGGGCTGAGTTCCATTGCAAGGGTGGTACATCTCTATCAGAATAATCCTTGAGATTGACTTTAGTTGTTACCCCTAAATGATGTAAGTACAATGAATGTCACGAGGAAGGAGATAAGGAAGAGAGCTCACACACACACTATTGGTGAAAATCCAAGCCTTCACACTTGGCCAAACATTGAAGAAGCTATGTGTAAACATTTGAAGGATCACATGAACCATTGCTTATAATTTTTTATCATTATCTATTGTAAAAGTTACTTAACTTGGAAGAATCTTGTAAAGCCAATAATTTCCTGGAATCAAAAGTTAGGAATTCCATTTGGTGGCATCACTCCTAATTTGGAGGAACACTTTTAGGTACATCCAAGTTTAAATTCAAATTCAAACATTGGAAGTAAATGACTTATAAAAGAGGTTGTAATCTCGCGGCCTGTGTGCCTTCATTCTTGAGATTATTTCTGATCATTTTTAGAGGTTGAGTGGCTTACACCATAGACTACTCTTCTTAGTATCGTTGGGCATCATTCTCTATGCCAATGAGCATGTACATCATTGTTCTACAATACATTACATCATTGATCATATTTGTCTTCATCTCTGCTATGTCTACTTAGAATAGTGTACTTTGAACGCTCATATCTCAGTGCTCTCTCCATCATTTTCCATCATCTATAGCTTGTTGGAACCAGCTCAAAATCCGCTTCAAGGTGTCAAACGTTGAAGCAATTTGATTCAATAAATTGGGAGAAATCGGCATAGAAGTGCTCTTTGGTCATTCTCTATGTAGCTCCTACAAAATCGGGGGTAAGCTATTGATTGCTCAGTACATAGTACATCATTTTAAGTGCTTTCATTTGGAATCATTAGCTCTCTAAACTATTTTGATTCCCTCAAAAGGAAGTTTCCTAATTGCTACTATATTGTGAGCACTGAGTAAAATATACAATAGGTGTCAAGACCAAAATAGCAAGTTTTTGGTCACTAGCTATTTGCAAAGTCCTCTGTTTTGATCTAATTGATTGAAGCATCATCTCCAAAGTACATAGGCACTTATTTAGTATCATTAGCAAGCTAAAGGGGCCTACTATCAAACTTTGAGGTGAAAGAGGGCAGGTACAAAGCAAGGTTTAGCAGTACCAACTCATCCTGTTGTGGTATCCATCCATCTCTTACAACAGTGGTATCCGAGCAAGTTGAGGTAGAATGGGAGATGGTTTCCCTTCTTTTATTGATAAATTGGACAGGAACAACTACCAAGCATGGTCCTTGAGCATGAAGAAATATTTACAAGGAAGGAGGATCTATGGTTACATATCAGAAGATGAGGAGATGCCCATTTTTAGAAGCAAAGGACAACCTAGAAGAGAGGAGATTGAAAGACTCAAATCATGGTGTGCCAAAGATGCTTTAGCAAGGTCATATTTACTTACCTCTATCTCTGACTTCTTTCTTCCTCACATTAGGAACTATAAAACTTCCCAAGAGACTTGGGAGACATTGTGTTCATATTTTTCTTCCAGCAGAAGAGCTAGAAAAAATCAACTATGGATTTAGTTTTACCACTCAAAGGAAGCAACCCACGTAGAGTGTGTTAGAGTATGTAACCAAAGTCAAGTATGTGGCTATCCAATTGGCAAGCATAGGAGAGGATTACTACCTCTCAAGCTAACTATGCAGGGAGAAGTAGGAATTCAAGAGGAAGGGGTAGAGGAGGTAAGCAACATAGGGGGAGACCCTTCAATACTTCCTCATGCAACATATGTGGACTTTCTAATCACACTACAGATGAGTGCTATAGGAACTTCAAGAATCAGAGAGGAAGCAGATATTCAAGAGGTGGCTACTCACAATCAGGAGGAAGGTTCAACCATAATCAAGGCTACAACCATGGCTACAACAAAAATTACAATAACAACTTTCAAGGAGGATACAAATCAAGAAAGGACTTCAGCAATTATATAGATGATGAAGAGGATTCTCTTCTCATTATGAATATGACTTCAAAACAAGGTATGAATGATGAGCACCTCTTCTATATTGGCTTGGGATTTTCAAACCATGTAGGAGGCAATGTAGCTCTTCTTTCTAATCTTAAGGAGCCCAAGGGAAAGCACCAAGTGCAAACAGGTGATGACACGAAGCATTCAGTGGTCAAGATAGGAAATGTCAAAACTTCTGATGGGAATAGAAATCTGTTGAGCAGGGTTCTTTATGTACCTACAATCACCAAGAATTTGATGAGTGTTGGATAGATAGTGAAAACAGGCTTGCAAGTTAGGTTCAACAAATATGGAGCTTTTGTGGAGGACTCCCAACATGGATTCAAGAGAATTTCCAAGGGAGAAGAATCAAGTAGACTATTTACATTTGAAGTTGAGGACACTAGAAATATTGCACTTTACAATTACAAGGGTCAAACATTGTTAGAGCTTGAGATTTGGCATAAAAGATTGGGTAATATTGGTGAGAGAACCTTGAAGAAAATATGTAGAGATCAATGTGTGCTTGGGATACCTAATGTATCCAAGCAACACATGATCTATAAATTTGGTGCATGTCAGTTTGGTAAATCACATTGGTTACCCTTCACAAAGAAAGGCTAAAAGCATGAAGATATCTTGGAACTTGTCCACACAGATGTGTGGGGACCAAGCAAGGACCCTTCAATTTTTGGATCAAGGTATTATGTGTCTTTCATTGATGATTTCCGTAGGTGGACTATCTTGTACTTTATGAAGCATAAAGATGAAGTGTTTAGTTGCTTTAAGAAGTATCTTGCACTTGTAGAAAATCAAATAGGAAGAAGTCTAAAGAAATTAAGGTCAGATGGAGGAGGTGAGTACTTCTCCAATGAATTTGATGCATTCTTGCAGGATAGCAATATCAAAAGGTAGATTACTACAAGGTATAACCCTGAGCGAAATGGGGTAGTAGAGAGGAGAAATAGGTTGATTGTGGAAATAGCTAGATCAATGCTTAATGAAAAAAGGTTACCTAATTATTTGTGGGTAGAAAGTGTATCTAGTGCCACTTATCTTATTAAGAGGTTGCCATCCAAATCACTTGATGGGATGACACCTTATGAAGCATGGCATGGTAAGAGGCCATAACTTGATCATTGCAGATCTTTGGATGTGTTCCTTATGTGCATATTCCATCTCAAATCAGAGGTAAGCTAGACCCTAAGGAAGACAAGTGCATATTCATAGGGTATGATTTAAATCAGAAAGGATACAGGTTTTATAATCCATCCAACAAAGGATTTATGGTCAATAGACATGTGTTTGATGAGAATGATTCTTGGTTTGAAAGTGAATGCAGGAAGTTCAAGTTGCCATATGACTTGGAAGAGGAGTTTCCAAGCCTCACCAAGGAGGAGCCAAGCCAAATTGAAGACATCAAATCAGATGATGAGGACATCATCAACCTAGAAGAATTCAAGGCATGGAAATCAAAGGGCAAGGCCAAGATGAAGAGGTTGGAAGACTTACCTGAATCATCCAACCAAGCTCTAAGGAGATCATAAAGGGAGAGCAAGAAGTCAATCAGATATGGGTATGGTACTTCATTAGTTACTAAGCATTCCATTTATCTTGGTAAGGATTTATCACTTTAAGATCCTTCATCATATGAAGAGGCAAAGACCAAGGCAGAATGGAAGGAAGCTATGGATGAAGAAATAGAAGCACTCCAAGAGTTGGAACTAGTGCCTATGAAGGCATCATGAAGGTAATTGGTTCTAGTTGGATTTACAAAATCAAGAGAAACTCAGATGGATCCATAAACATGTATAAATCTAGACTTTTGGCTAAGGGTTTTGCACAAACCCAAGGAGTTGATTATGAAGAGACTTTCTCACCTGTGGCTAAAATGCCAACCATAAGAGTATTGGTAAGTGTGGTTGCATCTAGGAATTGGAATATGTATCAATTGGATGTGAAAAATGCCTTTCTCAATGGATGGATTTCAGAGGAGGTCTACATGGCTCAACGTCCTCGCTATGAAGACCCAAGAAAGGTAAATTATGTGTGCAAATTAAACAAAGCTCTTTATGATTTGAAGCAGGCACCTAGGCATGGAATCATAGGTTAACTACCTATCTTCAAGATCAAGGATTCATAATGAGCAAGGCAGATTCTTCTCTATTTTTCAAGAGGAGAAACTTAGAATTGATATATTTATGTGTGTATGTTGATGACATCATCTTGATAGGTAGTGATGCCAATGGCATCAAACAGATGAAGAACCAAATGATGTAGGAGTTCAAAATCAATGACGTAGGGTTTTTAAAGTATTTTCTTGGACTTGAATTAGTCTACACAAATTGTGGAATTTACATTACTCAAAGGAAGTATGTGCATGATATGTTGAAGAAACTTCACTTTGAGAATTCCAAGATAGCTAGCACTCCTATGGAGGTAAATCATAAATTGAGTGCTCATGAAGGTGATTTGCTTGAAGACATTACAGGATATCAAAGCATAGTTGGAAGACTAAACTATACAACATTGACAAGAATTGACATAGCTTATGGAGTAAGTGTTTTAAGCCAATGCATAAACCTAGAGCACCTCACTTGGAAGCTGCCAAGAGGATTTTGAAGTATCTCAAGGGTACTCAAAATCAAGGTTTATACTTTCCATACACTTGAAATTTAGACATCAAGCTTTACTCAGATGTAGATTGGGCAGGTTGTAAGGATGACATGAGGAGTACTTCTGGTTATCTTTCTTTTGCACGTGATAAGACCATTTCAACTAGTGTTGCTTTAACTTCAACAGACGTTGAATACAGGGGATTAGCCAATGCTACACAAGAAGCCATATGGATTAGATTACTATATTCAGATTTAGGACTACACTCTAATTTGCCTATGATCTTTGGTGACAATATAAGCTCTTTGCAACTTGGAGCCAATCCTATCTATCATGCAAGAACCAAGCATATAGAAGTTCACTGTCACTATGTTAGAGAAAAGCTATTGAGCAACGAGATTTAATTGGCATATGTATCCACAAATATGCAATGTGTAGATTTGCTTACCAAAGCATATGATGGTACTAAACTTTGTAGGTTTAAAGCTATGATTGGATTGCACGACATTCAAGAGGATTGATGAAGAATAAAAAGCCAAGGTGTTTGGCTTGAGGGGAAGCTGTTCGTGCAAATCCAGGCCTTCACACTTGGCTAGGCATTCAAGAAGCTATGTGCAAACATTTGAAGGATCACATGAACCAACTCTTGTAATTTTTGACCATTAACTATTGTAAAAGTTACTTGACTTGGAAGAATCTTGTAAATCCAATAATTTAGTGGAATCAAAAGTTATGAATTCCATTTGGTGGCATCACTACTAAGTTGCAAGAACACTTTTAGGTACATCCAAGTTTGAATTCAAATTCAAGCATTGGAGGTTAATCACTTATAAAAGGGGTTGTAATCTCGCGTCCTGTGTGCCTCCATTCTTGAGCTTATTGCTGATCATTTGTAGAGGTTGAGTGGCTTACACCATAGCCTAATCTTCTTACTATCATTGGGCATCATTTTCTATGCCAATGATCATGTACATCATTGTGGTATAATACATTACATAATTGATCATATCTATCTTCATCTCTGCTATGTCTACTGAGAACAGTGTACTTTGAATGCTCATATATCAATGATCTCTCCATCACTTTCCATGATCTATAGCTTGTTGTCACGAGCTCAAAGTCTACGTCAAGCTCTCAAAATTTGAACCAAATTGATTCAGCAGATTGGGAGAAATCTGCGTTGAAGTGCTCTCTAGTCATTCTCTGTGTAGGTCCTAAAAAATTGAGGGTAAGCTATTAATTGTTAAATTGATTGTTGAGTACATAGTACATTATTTTAAGTGATTTTACTTCAAATCATTAGCTCTCTAAGGTAATTTGATTCACCCAAAAGGAAGTTTCCTAATTGCTTATGTACTGTGAGCACTAAGCAAAATATCCAACAGGTGTCAAGACCAAAATAGCAAGTTTATGGTCACTAGCTATTTGCAAAGTCATCTGTTTTGATCTAATTGTTTGAAGCATCATCTCCAAAGTACATAGGCACTTATTTAGTGTCATTAGCAAGCTAAAGGGGCGTACTATCAAGCTTTGAGGTGAAAGAGGGCAGGTATAAAGCAAGGATTAGCAGTACCAACTCATCCTCTTGTGGTATCAATCCATCTCTTACAACACACACTCTCACAATCAAAGAGAAGCACACACTCAGATTGTGGAAAGGAAGAATGATCTTCTTCTTCTTCTATTACATAATGAAAAAGGAATGTACAAGAATGCAACTACTACAATATATAAAGACGAGTACATAAGCAAAAACCTAATGTCCATGAATGAGTGAGCTGGCAAGAAACAAATGTGCCATCACTCTCGGTAGATAAATCTAATAAAGCTCAATGAAGTATCCCTGACATATACTGGTGTGACCACTATACATGTCAGAGAAACAAGAAGCTGATACGTGTTATCCTAGATCATCACATGTTGAGCTTGATATCTCAATACTCCCTCTCAAGCTCAACTCTAATCCAAGCATCTTTCAAAAATTCTTCAGGTTCTCTACTCCAAGTGCTTTAATGAAGATATCGGCAACCTACTCATCTATTCTCACATAAACAAGATCAATATGACCTACTAATACCTTCTCTCTGATGAAGTGATAATGTACCTCGATATGCTTTGTTCTAGCATGAAAGAGAGGGTTTCGTGCTAACTGTATACTACTAAGATTATCACAATAGATAGTCATAGGCTTCTACACTTCCACACCTAAATTTTGTTGGTGCATTTTACCCAAGCCTACATGCTTGATATGCTTGATATGCTTGATATTATCCTCATTTGTAAGTCACATGAGTAGTCATGTGAACACCTCTTGTAAAGAGTACATTTTATCTCTTGTAAATGGAAAAAGAAAAAAGGAAAAGGATGGCTTACCTCATCCATGATGTAAAAGCGAATTCGTGGCTCTAACTACCTAAAACCACGAAATTTAGAGCTGAGGGAATCTCTCCTAACTTTGGGGATCACTTTTAGATGGAGCCATTCGAATTCGAATTCAAAACTCCCTCCAAGAATAGTTATAAAAGAAGCAAGAAGGAAGAGGCGATTAGCAAGCCTTGTACGTGACCACTTCATGTCATTCTGTAGAGATTGAAGAGCTTACTCCATAGCTCTATCATTCTACTCCCATTGTGCAAAGATTCATTTCCAATGTGGTTGTAATCATATATGAATTTATACATTTATCATCATTCACTTCTCTGTTTTGTTCTCTGCTATACTCACTCAGAGCAGTACCTTCAGAAGGTCATATCTCGAGTTCTACTGATTCTTTTTCAATGAATTAACATGCGTTGGATAGCTCTTACTGTCTGGTTTGTGCATATAAATTTTCAAGGTGATTGAATTTATAGTTTGGGAGATATCTGCATTTTACTGCTCACTAGTCTATCTCTGCCGAGCCCCGAGAATGGTGGGCATGTTCCATAAATTGATAAATCTTGTTCTCAGTGCTCAGTCCATCATTTGAAGTGTTTTAACTTGGATTGGGAAGCTTGCTAAGTCTATTTGCTGTGCCCAAAAGGAAGTTTTCTAATTCCTACGAGGTTGAGAGCACTGCTCATTTTTTCCAGCAGGTGTATGTCCAAAAATAGCAAGTTTTGGGAGCTAGTCATTTCGCAACTAGTCTGTCTTGACTTAAACTTTTGGGATACATGTTCCAAAGTACTTGGCTGATATTTTGGTGGATTTAGGAAGCTTAAAGGGTCTAATAATCAACTTTGAAGTCTCAGTTGGCTGGTGTGAAGCTGGTTGTAGCAGCACCTACTCATCTTTGGATTCCATCCACCATCTCTCTTAACAGTGGTATCAGAGCATAGTCAAGCAACATGGGAGATGGATTTCCATCAACAATTGACAAATTGGATCGAAACAACTACCCGGCATGGTCTCTAAGGATGGAGGCTTACCTTCAAGGGAGGAATCTATATGGATTCATATCCATAGCATAATTGGATGCATCAACATGAACATGGAAAGGCTTATTCCAATCTGGTGTGGTCAAGATCGGTGCTGAACATAATCGCCGTTTAAGCTCATTGAAAGAATTCTCACATTCATTAGTCCACTCAAAGTTAGTCAAAAGTCCATACAGAGGCTTTGCTATGATGGCATACATGTGTATAAATCGTTGGTAATAACCACAATGCCCCATGAAAGCTTGTACTTCCTTGAAATTCTTTGGCCTAGGTAACTCGGCTATGGCTCTCACTTTCTCTTCATCAGTGGATATGCCATTCTTTGACACTATGTGTCCTAGAATCTTGCCTTGCCTGACCATAAAAACGCACTTTTACGGCAGACTTGATATTCTCTACATTTGTCAAAGATTTTTCTAAGTTCAAGAATATGGGTTTGTCTAATGTTGGAATGAGCACAAAGATCATCAACATAGACTTCTAAGTTCTTCCTTAGGAACTCTTTAAATACATGACACATTAGTCTCTGGAAGGTAGCGGGTGCATTGGTAAGCCCAAATGGCATTACTCTAAAGGCAAAAATGCCCCATTCAGTGGCAAAAGCCGTCTTATGCTAATCTTCTGGAGCTATGGCTACTTGATTGTAGCCCGAAAATCCATCAAGGAAGTTGTACACTTCCTTGCCTGCTACTCTTTCTAAGAGATGCTCTGTGATAGGAAGTGGATAGTTATCTCAAATTGTGGCTGCATTGACCTTCTTCAAGTTAATGCATACACGCAGCTTTCCATTTTTCTTGGGCACCACTACGATGGGGGATACCCACTCAGTATGCTCAATTTCATAGATAAATCCAGCTTCAACCAAGCGATCTATCTCTTCCTTGATCTTGGGTGCATAGTTGTCATTGTATGTGTATGGCTTTTGCTTGGAGGGTTTGGCATCTGAGGTCATGGGGATAGTGTGTGAGCGTATGTCAGGGTCTACACCTTTCAGGTCCTTGTAGCTCCAAGCAAATACATCTCTGTACTCTCTTAGCAAGGCTATTAGCTCTTGTTCTTCCTCTTCTGTCAGGTCATGGCCTATGTACGTGCATCTTTCTTCTCCTTCTTCGATGGCTACAACTACTTTCTTCGTGGTTTCTTTGTTATCATAGGCCTCCCCCGATTGCGCCTCTTGTTTAGGCATTCTGATCATGACTCTCCTGTCATCTATCTCATACTTCTTAAAATTTTTCGGGACCTCAAACAAAGATTCTTCCTCTTCTAGTGTGACTTCTCTCTTCTTTCTTTTCTTTCCTTCTTCCTTCGGGGTCACATGTGTGGGTAGCCGTACATCATTTGTAAGCTCTCCATGCCTCTGGGATTGAAATTCTACTTCATAGAAGTATTCTTCATCTGATGCAAAAGGTGGGTCCATAATGATTGACTCTAGATCGGAGTCACTTGCATCCTCAAATGCATCAGGGCTAGGTTCACACTCTTCTAACACTGCCTCTCCCATGATTGGCTCTATGGAGAAAACTGAAATATCATAGCCATCCTCATCACAGTGTGGTGTCCATTGTTCTTCATTGATGGCTACATCCATGGTTGCTAGGATTTCTGCCCAGCCGTGGGGTTCAAATTCTTCGTCAAGAAAGACTACAGGTGCATAGGCTGGGTCTTGGATTGATCTATGTGTTTCTTTTGCACCTATCTCTCTGGCTTTTTCTCTCTTCTCTTCTTCTACTGCTACTTTGCACATCCATAAGTGGGTGTCTTCATGCATCCATGAGGATCCTGATCCTATGGAATGCACCGATTCCATATCATCTTTGGCTCTATGGAGGGGATTCCATTGGATAGGAGGGACATCTCTATGAGAGTAATCTTTGAGATTCACTTTGGTCGTAACACCTAAGTGTTGCAGGTACAAGGAATTGGTTCCCCAGTCCTGTACCACTTGCAACTTTCGCATAAAGGCTCTTCCCAAGATCATTTCATAGGCATGATTTTTGCTAAAATCACATATAGCAAATGTATGCTCGAACTCCACACCACAAGTGGTGAGAGTTACTCCTTCTAACAGCCCTAAGGGTCTCTCTAGATGACCATCGGCCATTTGCAATTTCATCCTTGTGGGCCTGAGTGCTGGCTTGCCCCAACGCTTCCATAGGGAAGTGGTAGCAATTGCAACTCCTGCACCTGAGTCTAAAATGGCCTTGGTGGTGTATCCTTGATGGGTGATAGGAAGATATGTGTTTCCCTCTTCACGTTCACTCATATCTCCTATCTTGTCCAAAGGTATCTCTGACACTGTTCTATGGGATCCTACCTGGGAACGAGGTTTTGCTATCTCTGGTACTTGTTTGGCGACATGCTTCCATAGCTCTGGCCTAACTTTGAGTAGCTCTTCTAAGGTGAGGTTGCACTGTACTTTAGTGTTTTTCACTACCTCTGTGTTCCTAGGTATGGCTGAGTCCTCATTTCGTACCATGACTGTGGGTGCTCTCATACAAGTAGACTTAGCTTCCCATGGGCCTCTGAAGTGGGGTAATTCTTGTAGAGAGTTAGACTCAAAGTCTAATCTCTCCTGAGATTGGGTGCTCTCCTGCTCCTCATAAATGGATGGGATGTCTTGTGGGAATTGATCATGTGCATCATCCAAAAGTTCAATGGGAGGAGGGACTTCACTCTCTTTAGCCCATTTGTCTTCTTGAATCTCGCGTAGGAATTCTGGTGTGAACCAATTCATAGAAGATGTTGTGTCTGGCTCCGTAGAGTTAGGCACATAGGCTTCCTGGGCAGGAAGACCTGCCCTTTCACTTGCCTTGTCCTTGTGTTGAGAGGCGGGTTCCTTTTCTAACCTCGCAATTAGCCTCTCTATTCTTTCTAATAGTCCTTCAAAGTGCAACTGTGTCTTCGCTGAAGTAGAGATGTTAAATAGGCGACTGGCTTCAAACATGGTCTGAGCCAATTCCACCATCTTAGCACAAATTTTGGTTCGTTCTAGCTCTAGTTCTCCTCTAGGGTAACACTTTTCATGATCAGTTATGTTTGGCCCTTCTTGGATTCTGGCCTGATATGCTTTAAGCATCATATTAAGGTCCTCGGGATTGGGATCTACTAGGACTGATCCTACTCTTGGGGGTGGTGGAACTGTGTGAGGTGGGTTGGAAGGTGGCGGGTCGGATGGAGATGGGAATGGTGGTGGTGGGGTAGTGTGAGAGGGAGTTTGAGATGTGAGTTCAGTTATCCTGGCCTTTGTTTCTCTGAGGCTTTCCTCGAGTTCACTCATCTTTTTTGCCCATTGCCTTTTCATTCTTTCACGACTATCTCTCCAAGCTCTAGTCCTCTTCTTTGTCATGCTCTCCGTTTCACTAACATCTGGGCTCTTTTCTTGGCCTACACTTTGGTTCTGCTGCAAAGCTTGGGATCTAGTGATCACTTGCACTGGTGTAGTGGACGTCACACTTCTTGTGGAGTCTACAACTAGCCCAACAACATTAATGGGAGTGATTTTTGGCATATTGCTGGGATTCTTTGGACAATCTCGTAAGAGATGCTCCTTTCCACATTCTTGGCAAAAGCCCTGGATCGTCACTGATTGGGGTTGTGTAGCTGGAGGCAAGGGACAATCACGAATGAGATGATCTCCCTGACATCTGTAGCATGGTCCTCTAGGGAATGGGGGTCTTACTTGCCTAGGTTGAGGTCTAGGGTTGGGGTTTGCATACATGACGTTTGTGTAATCTGACTCCCAACTAGGTTCATTTGGCTCTTCACTAAGGTAGGACTCACCATGTTCAAGAGACTGCATGTAGTAGGCTTGGGGGCTAGCAACATGTGTAGAATCGAAACTATGGTCACTAGGGTCACTTTTTGATAGCAATGGGGTTACTAGCACTATGGCCCTATTCAGGTTTTCTTCTGCAGCTGCATACTTTACAGGGATCACATTGGATGGAGCTGGAGGTTGTTGGGCTAACACAGGCTGAGGCCTTTGCTGGGCCTGATATTGTGGTTGGTAGGTTTGTTGGGGCCTAGCATACTGCTATGGTGGATATTGGTTCTGATATCTGCTTTGTTGGTATGGCTGAGGGTAGGTTTGCCTAACCGCTTGCTTATTGTATGGGCAGTCTTGTGCTGAGTGATTTGTGTATCTTCATTCTATGGTGCAGTACTGGCTACTAGGATTTACTTAGGGTTGATCCATAATGGGACATACATTCGCCATATGGTCGCCTCCACAAGTATAACATCTTTTCACTGGGGCAAATCTTGGGATCTGTTTGCTAGTGACGCCTAATTTCTGAGCTACTTTCTCTGCTAATTCCTCAATAGATGTGGATTGCGTGGAAGAGAGGCTAGAGGCACTATCTGAGTCTTTGTAGATTTTGGAAAGCTCTAGTTCTTCCCCTAGGTTATCCGCGATGTCAATGCACATACGTACACACTCTTCTATGGTCCTAGGGTCCCTCAAGTACACATATGATCTCAATTTGGTACTTAGCAATCCATCCAAGAACAAAGCCACTTGCTTAGCTGGTGTGGGTAACTCAGGGATAGGGCATCTTTCCAGGTATTGTCTAAATCTTCTTCCAGCAAGTCTCATGGTTTCTTGAGGGGTTTACTTGAAGCTGTGAATCAATGAGGAGGTATTATGCCTTATGCCACTCTTAAAGAATTCAATAATGAAAGCCTCTAGGAGTTGGTTTATGCTCCTAAACTGTCTCTCATTCAATGGTTGAAACCACGTAAGGGCTGTGTTCCTAAGGGTTAGACCAAAGGCATTGTACTGCGTGAATAGATCCTCCACTTGTTCAGCTCTCAAGACTTGCCTAAACTCAGCCACAGGATTGTATGGATCTCTAGTGCTATCGAAGTAGTTCTTCATGGACTTAACTAGCTGAGTCGATCTCAAAGTCCTTGTGTGCTCTCTAGGTCATGGTATAGGGAACTCATCCGCATTTCTTTGATTCCTGGGAGCTCTAAGTACCTCAGGTTCTACTCTATTTGTTTTCATCCTCGTTCTTTCTCTGCCCCCTGGGTTGGCAAAGCTTACTTCTGGCCTATCTCTACTTCTGTCTCTTTGAGTTCCATGAGCTTGGGATGTTCCAGCTCCAGGGTGACCATAGGACACGTTCGATCTTGGCTGGGGGAAAACGAATTCACCCTTCCAAGTATAAGCATGCCTGTCATGTTCTGTAACCACAAAGGTCCTCTCTGAAGCGTGATCTAAGTAGGTCACTCTGCCTAGGCTATCAGGATCTTTGAACTCATAGATCAGGATTGACCCTACATCATTTGGCCTATTGGATTTATACCTCCAAAAGGCTTCGTCAGTCTCTCCGTTCAGGAGTAGATCTATGCTCTTATTGTCTTGGGGAATCCACTCTGGTGTGATGATCCTAGTAAGAACAGATTTGCCTCGGGGGGTTCTAGGTTCTACACCCATGTTTCCTTGCTCCAGGTCACCTAAATCCGCTTCTGAGGTCACATTCCCAAATTCATTTGTCCTATCTGGGTGATTGGTGACTACATATATTGTCCCTTCCTTATCTAGAAAGGCTCCGTTTTCAAACTTGACAGCTGGGTGCTCTAGTCCTATGGATTGGTCAGGGTTTTTAATCTAGACCACGGATCTTCCTAGGCCGTCCTCATAGATGCTAGCACCTAATCGGTTGGTCCTAAGGTATTCCAGCTGCGTCTTGTAGGGGCCTTCCACCCTATACAGATATGGTACTCCTGAACTTCCTGTAGGTCTGTCCATGCCTTGAGACATCTCTGATTCACTTGTCTCAGAGCTAGGGTAATGCGAGTGGTGGCTCAACTGCTGGGCCCAAGACCTAGCAGTATGATTAATGCTAGCCTCTAAAGACCTAAGACTCTGTCTATCTCTTACTAGATGTCGTCCTGATCTAAGGTTCATGTGCCTATTTAAGTAGCCCACTTTCTGCCCACAATACAACCTCGTTGCTGAGTTCTTTCGTATCAGTTACTTGATTCCTTCTTATGTTGATTATCGTGTTTATACTCTTGTCTAATATCACGTCGTCGGGAACATTTGAGTTAATTTCCACACTTGAAGTTGATCGTTCCACGTTAAGTCTTTTCCCTTAAAGTTTTCGGTCACACATAGGTCATCTCTTGAACTTGGTTTCTTAGATAGTCTTTGACTTGTCACGTACCTATCGTGTTCTGACTTACTCCTAGCACTACTCGAACTTAGCCTAAGCTAGGAATTGACAAAGGGAGTTGAGAATATTCCGACCTTTCTTGTTGATCCCTTGTTCTTTAGTGCTCGAGAACTCGATTCTCAATCTTGCACAAAGCTCTTGCTTTGGATGCCTTCAAGTGCTCTCAGTGGACCGGTAAAAGTCCCAAAGTTAGTTCAAGACTTAAATTCCAATGACTGACAGATCGCTTTCACGCATGTAATTCACAAACCAAATTCCCCTTTGCCATTATGGAAAACAATCTCAAGGATCCTTTAGTTCTCCTATCCCGGGGTATGGTCAACTTCAAAATACCCTATCTAATAATCCCCACGAGCTTTCCAACAAGACAAGAATCACATCAAACGGATTTCATATGAGAAAGTTATGACAGTTCAGGGTTCTGGTGCTAAAACAGGGTTCAAACAGGCTGACAGATCACAAGATTTTTCTCAAAATCACATGTGTAGGGACCTCACAAATCACTAATGACTCTCTAATTATGCCCAAAATTCCCCAAGGACTTGGAAAAATTAACCCTAAAATTTTGGCCGAAGAGCCTGTCAATCGCGATCGACAGGTCTGTCAATCGCAATTGATAGAGGTGTCCGTCGGGGCTTGTCGGTCGCGATCGACACGTCAATCGCGATCGACAGAGTCAATCGTGGGTCCTGTCAATCGCGATCGATGGTGTCAATCGCGATCGACACTTTTTCCGAGATTTTTGCCGTGATTTCAGTCAATTGAGGATGTGTCCGTCGCGATGGACACATGGCAATGCAAATTTTGGTGTCAATCGTGAATTTTCAGTCGGTCGCGATCGACGGTGTCAATCGTGATTGACTGAATCCTCCGTGGTAGTCAGTCGGTCGTGAGGTCTGTCGGTCGCGATCAATAGGGTCTATCGGTCGCGATTGACAGGGTCTATCGGTCGCGATTGACAGATGTTGTCGATCGTGGCTGTCGATCGCGATCGATGGTGTTGGTCGCGATTGACAGAGAAACACGGAATTTTTCAATTTTTTTTAGTGATTTGGAATGTGCTCTTTGTGCTTGTCCTAGTGGTGCACTTAGTTTTACCAATTGGTCAAATTTCTGTCGATCGCGATCGATAGAGGTCGACGACACACAGACAGTTTCTGAGTTTTCCGTACCTGCGCAGCGTGCTGGAGGGGATGATATAGCTGGATCCTGCAAGCAAACTCAACAAACATGCAAAAACAATGCACACAATATTGCTCTCTCGCACTCTCTCACAAGTGAAATGAGGGAAATGGAATGGAGAAGGTGATAAGATCAAAACTGAAAATTTTTGCGATGATGGAGATGGTGATGATGATGATGGAGATGGTGATGATGAGGATCATCGATGATGGTGATGATGGTGGTGAAGTAAGAAAGAGAAAAATAAGAAAAGTAAAGAAATTACCTACAACGCCAACGTCTCAAATCTATGTCTTACCATCACACGCTCATCCTCAAAGCTCGATCCCCGGCAACGGCGCCAAAATTTGGTGCAGCTCAGTGATGAGTAGCACCTCCTTTAATGTCAATCCGGGAAGACGTGAGGAAGGTATGATGACCTCGAGCAAGTGAAGGCATAAGTGCGTGAGTGAGAAGCACACAAACATGCACACACATACACACACACGCGCACTCAAGGTAAGACAAAGAGAGAGACAATGGAGTTCTTTTAGATTACTTCAAAAGTGCTCATACAAGTTTAGATCAATTACAAGCTAGCCTCAAAAATGAGCTCTCTAGCTCTATTTATAGTTTTTGACTAGGTTTTGGTCGTGTCCAGACCTAGTGTCCGGCCTAGTTAAAAATTAGGTTCTCTACCCTATTTGGAGGTTCAAACGAAGTCTAGAAAATGTGAAAACTGACAGGTAGGTACTTCTAAAGCTCCTCAAGCTCAAGGACTCCTTGGCTTGCACAAAATGGAGCTATAAAAATATGAAATGGTATTTACAATGGTTTTTAGTGATGAAAATCACTATTTTTGTAGGGGTTTCTATTAACATTTTGGCATACATTTCCTGGAGCTCCCTACTTGCTCCTTCTACTTGTGTGTCCACCTCTTTTATATGCGTTAGTGTCCTGAAAAAATATTGGCCTACTTGCCCGATCGTCGTTGACTGCTCTGTCTGCTTGTACTTTCTCCTCTCTTTGACTCCCTTCGTAAGCTTCCTTGCCTTGTGAGTCCTTCAGTTCCAACAATGCTCAACCTCAAATCAATCAAGCTATGGCCACCGAACTCCAAAGGAGGCAAGCAAAAGAATGGGAAGAGAGGAATAGGAGAGTCATGTTCCTCATTTCGCAAGTCATTACTAATGCCATGGTAGGGCATATTCAACATCTAGAGAAAGCTAAGGATGCTTGGGAAGCTCTTGAAAGGATGTATTCAACAAATACCAAAGCTAGGAAACTTCAACTCAAGAATGAGTTGAACACAATCAAGAGAAGTTCGAGTCAATCCATAGCTGAATATACTTTGAAGATTAAGGAGCTAAGGGATGCTTTAGCTTCTATTGGCACAACGGTTGAAGACGAAGATCTTGTGTGTTATACTCTCAATGGCTTGAGAGAAGATGAAAGATGGAAGCCTTTTATAACTTCCATTAACTTGAAAGATGTATATCCAGGTTTTGAACAACTAATCCCTCATCTTGTCACAGAAGAACTGAGCTTCGGTGGTCCCAAAGGAAAGGACAGCCACAACCAAATGTTATATGCAGGTTGAGGTAAAGGAAGAAACTCAAGAGGAGGCTCAAGAGGAAAATGAAGAGGTCACAACCACTCCAACTACAATCAAAACAATTCGGAAGACAACAAGGATGCATCAAATGCCAACACACAAGGAAGAGGTCGAGGTAGAAGTAGAGGAAGAGGCTGAAGCTCCTACAATTGTCATAAAGGTATAACATGCTATCATTGTGGTAAAGTAGGACACTATGCTAGTGATTGTTGGTTGAAGAATGGAAGAACAAATGGAGGCAATCAAAGGAACCAAAGCAACTATGCAAGCACCTCAAGTGAAGGAAGCAAGGACACACTACTTGCAATGAGACATGAGTATAGAAGCTCTTGTGAAGATGACAAGAAATGGTACATTGATTCAGGTTGTAGTAACCATATGTCATGCCAAGGAAGTTTGTTCACTAATCTACAAGTACCAAGTGGAAAAGGATGTGTTGAAACAGGCGATGATACTCAACACATGATTGAACATATTGGAGATATAAGGCTTGGAGATACAAGTAAAGCAAAGGTACTATCTAATGTTCTTCATGTTCCTACAATTTCAAAGAACTTGATTTCAGTAGGAAAAATGGTAGAGAAGGGTTATCATGTCATATTCAATGAGAATGGGTGCTTCATAAAGAATCCAAAGGAAGGCTTCAAGGTCATTGCTCGAGGTAAGAGAAGGAAGGATGTTCACTTTGGATGTCCAACATCCACATGGAAAGGTCATGTACATTCAATGTGGGAACAAGAAGATTTCAGAGCTGGACTTATGGCACAAAAGAATAGGACACATCAACATTCCAAAGCTGAAGGACATTAGCAAACATGAAGTGGTAAGAGGTCTTCCAAAATTTAATAGCATTGGACTACATGAGTTATGTGAAGCTTGTCAACTAGGAAAGAAAACGAGGCAGCCATTCAAGAGGAGCAATTATGTGGCTCCAAATGTCTTGGACTTGATACATACGGATGTATGGGGACCAACCCAAGAGGTATCAATGGCTGGTAATAGATTTTTTGTCACCTTCATTGATGATCACTCAAGAAAGGTATGGTTGTTTAGTATGAAGCAAAAATCAGAGGTGTTTTCTATATTCAAAAGATTCAAAGCTGAAGTTGAAAAGGAAACAGGAAGGTCTATCAAAACCTTAAGGTCCAATGGTGGAGGAGAATACTTCTCCAAAGAATTTTCAGATTTTCTACAAGAGAATGGGATCAAAAGGCAATTCACTTGTAGGTATACACCACAACAAAATGGAGTAGCTGAGAGGAAAAATAGGCAAATTGCTGAAATTGCAAGATGCATGCTCAATGAGATGAGTACCATTGTACTATTGGGCTGAAGCTACCACAACCGCCATTTACTTGATGAACAGGTGCACAACATCAGGAATACATCACTTGACTCCTGAAGAGGTATATTCCGGTAAGAAACCTGATCTTACACACCTCAAAGTGTTTGGATGTGTTTGCTTTGTTCACATTCCACTAGAAGTTAGAACAAAGATAGAACCAAGGTTAGAAAAATACATTTTCATCGGCTACTCGACGGAGCAAAAAGGATACAAGTGTTACAACCCTAGAACAAAGGAATTAAGAGTCTCGCGAGATGTGGTCTTTGATGAACTAAGACCATGGTATGAAGATAAAGGAAAGGAAAAGATTCTTGAAGAAGATTGTGATGATTATGCAGGAACAAATCAAACACAAGTTCAACAATCAAGCACAAAGGCTTCAGGTCCAGAGGCATCTACATCAAATGAAGAATGTTCAACATGGAGGGGGAGTCATTCTTTGTCTCCAAATTCAACTCATAGTAGAGCTGAAGAAGCAAGTGCTACTCTAAACAGTGAGGTAGATGCAAGTGAAGAAGAATATGAAGAGGTAATCACTCCGATGGTAAAGTTGAATAGGTTAAAGAAGCAACTTTCTAAAGGCAATGAAAGAAGATCTTCAAGGACAAGGTATCCAACTCAAAGGTTGAGTTATGATAGTTTTATGGCGACACATTTTGCATACATGATGCAGGTTATCAAAGACAAAGAGCCTGAGACATATGAAGAAGCTTGCACACAAAAGGAATGGAAGCAAGCTATGAAAGAGGAGATCAAAGCTCTCAAAGATAATCACACATGGGAGCTAGTGCCAAAGAAAGAAGGTATGAAGATTGTTCCAAACAAATGGGTGTTTAAAGTAAAGAGGAATGCTGATGGTTCACTAGCTAGATATAAAGCTAGATTAGTTGCCAAAGGATTTAAACAAACACAAGGCATAGATTATGATGAAGTTTTCAGCCCTGTTGCAAAGATGGGAACTATCAGAACCTTAATAGCAATTGGTGCTTCAAGGAGATGGCCATTATATCAACTCGACATAAAAAATGCCTTTCTCAATGGAGAACTACAAGAAGAGGTATACATGAGACGACCGGTTGGATTTGAAGATGAAAACCATCCAGATTTTGTTTGCAGGTTGAAGAAGGCACTTTATGGCTTGAAGCAAGCACCAAGAGCATGGAATCAGAGATTGGTAGAGTATCTAACTAAGTGTGGATACAACCCAATTAGTGCAGATCCTTCGTTGTACATGAAGAAGGAAGAAAATAGAGAGGTATATATTTGCATATACGTAGATGATCTCATCATAACAAGAAATGATGTTACAAGGATTAAAGATATCAAAATGAAGCTTGGTAAGGAGTTTAAAATTTCAGATCTTGGAGAGCTGAAATATTTTTTAGGAATTGAAGTTGTTTATGGAAAGAGTGGCATCTACTTGATGCAAAGGAAGTACTTGTTGGATGTTCTTTTTAGATTTGGAATGAGTGAATGCAAACCATTCACTCAACCCATGGACACAAATACAAAGATTTGTTCAAATGATGGAGAACCATTGGAAGATGTAACGACATACAGAAGCATTGTAGGATCATTGATCTATGCAAACATTACAAGACCTGATTTGTCTTATGTTGTTGGTGTACTTTCTCAGTTTATCCAAGCCTCGACAAATGAACACTTAAATTCAGCCAAGAGAGTGTTGAGATACATAAAGCATACAGTTAATCATGTTTTGTTTTACAAGTTTGATGAAGAACTGCAGGTCAAAGGCTTTAGTGATGCTGATTGGGCAGGCTCAAAGGAAGATAGAAGATCAACCTTAGGTTATGTGTTCATGATAGGAAGCAAACCTATCACATGGAGCTCAAAGAAACAACCTACTGTTGCACTTTCATCTATGGAGGCTGAATATAGAGGATTAGCATTTGCCACATGTGAAGCAATGTGGATTAAAAAGCTTTTGGCTGATCTTGGAGTGCAAGTTGGAACCATCCCTATATATGGTGATAACATGTCAAGTATCTACTTGGCAAGCAATCCTATGTTTCATGCAAGGAGCAAGCACATAGAGGTCCACTACCACTATGTAAGGGAGAAGGTGCTAAGCAAAGATGTGGAGGTAAAGTTCATCACAACCAAAGAGCAGGTTGCAGATATGTTTACAAAGCTCTTGGATGCTTCTAAACTCAAAGGTTTCAAGGATGCAATAAATTTGAAGGACATGGATGAAGATAACTCCCAAATGAGCTTGAGGGGGAGTGTTGAAGATAAATGTACAAGCTCATTTTCATATGAGCCATGCTTGGATAAATTTACCAAATATAAAGATAAAGAAAAAATGGAGGAAAAAAGGAAAAAATAATAAAAGAAAAAGTTTAGTCAAAATTCATGATGAGAAAGAGATACAATATCTTGCCTTGTAGTTAGTAGCCTGTAGTGGAGAAAGTGGTGAGTTAAGAAGGAGGCACAAACTTCTTCACATGCTGATTGGTTATAAAAGTGAAGTGGTAGCACATTCAAAATAAGGAGAGAAAGAGGCAAGAGCTCCCAGTAGTTGGATCTAGCCATTTTGTCATTTTGGTTTTCCCTTAGACTCCTTCTAGCCGCACGTCAGTTTGTACACAGCTCTGTTGTAGAGCTCATATCTCAGTGCATATGTAACCATTTTGTGCGTTTAAACATTCATTGGAAAGCTTATCTTGCACACTTTCTTCATATCAAATATCTCTTTGAAAGCATATGTAGTTTGTGAGATATCAGTGAAAGAGTGAAGTCCAATTTTTTAGTATATCTGTGTAGATAGGTAGTCTATTTTGGTCAGTTCAGTTTGCCAACCAAAACATATCCAAATTGCATGATTTTTATCTTGTTAGAAATAACTTGGCATCTACTTTTGTTGTCTCAAATAGCGCATTCAGATCATTCATATTCGGTGAGATATCTGTCAGAGAGTAAAGTCCAATTTTATAGTGTACTTATATGTGCAGGTGGTCTATCGTGGTGAGTTGCGTTTCCTGATCAAAACTCATCCAAAGTACTTGATTTTTAGCTTGTTGGAAAGCTATTTGTGTCTACTTTCTCTGTACCAAGTATCTTTCTCAAAGGATATATATTCAGAGAGATATCAGTCTGAGAGTGAAGCTCAGTTCTTCAGCATACCTGTGTGGATAGGTAGTTCATATTTGTCAGTTGTGTTTCCTAATCAAAACTTGTCCAAATTAAGTTATTTATAGCTTGTTAGAAAGATCTCTTTGTCTACTTTGATTGACTAAAGGCTCAAGTCCATTTGATATTTTTATTGAGAGCAGCAAGCTATCTAACATGCAGCTATTTGTCCAAGTGCTGGACATACAAGGGTTCACTACACACTTTCGTTGTGCATAGGGGAACTCATTCTCCACAGGGGGTGCTACTATACTAAAGTCAGCCTTCACTACCAAGTCCTCAGCTTCTTGGTTCTCATGGCCCTCGATGAGGCCCTCCGCAACGGATACACACATGGTAGTTCTCCAACGGGGGAGCAGTCTACTAGGGGAGTAACATCTGGGAGTTCTCATGAAGCAATTAACGGTTCCAAATCACCTCGAAAATCCTTTGCTTAGATGGCCTCTGTGCAACCGTCGAACCTCGACTTGCTGTATGCGGCTCAACCTGGTAAGGTCCATTCTCCCTTAATTTCGATGGACAAAGGAAAGGAGAAGGTCGATGAAGGAATGGATCATACTCACAAGGTCTGTTTGGACCCCGAGTATGTGGATAGGGATGATGACACCCTCATGATTGAGAGGAACGCTTTAGACAGATGGCAGGCCCAGCTTGGAGAAAGTTCTGAAAGTTACCCTAAAGACCTCAAATACACTAATGTCGGCCCTAGTATGCCCAATAGTTCGCAGAAAGTTACCTCCAAGTTGCCTAAGAAGAGACACCCTAAGTCTTCCAACATGTTTGAAGTGTTATTAGAAGAAGTGGCAAACCCCTTCTCTTCAGACAATGGTGGTGATGTGGCAAGAAAAGAAAACAAGAACCCTAATGTGCTCCAAGCTGATAGGAGTCCTCAAGATGATGAAATTGTCCGCAACACCCCAGACAGTCAGGACGAGACTGGGTGGACACAAGTTGTCCACAAAAAAACCCCAAAACCCTCTCCCATCAAGTAGTATGCCCTCCAATCATGTTCCCCGTAATCTGGATACGGAGTCCTTTGCCCAGGACCTTTACAAGACTGATCAAGATATGTTGGCCAACTATGCCTCTCATGCCATTAGTTGGGAAGATATAGATATGGTCAACACTGATGCCTTGGAAATTGGAATTGCTAACCCTAAAAGAAAAGATCCCCTAAGAGAATCAGTGTCCATGATTAAACCCCCTAAAAACAGCACGTATGATGATGCTTAATCAGGTGACTACTTTTCTTTTTTCTCGTGTCTGCATAGCTTTCGCCTGTACTGCTGTTTTATTTTTGTGCTCTCATCATAATCTCAGCTTGCAGAGATAGGTTTGCTGCCTTCACCTTTGCAGGTGTCAGAGGATGGAAGTAGATGTTTTCTCCTGTGTCTCTGTTAAGTCTGGGGGTAGTTCTCTGGAGTATATAGCTCACTTCTATAAAGGGTGTTTCCCCCACCACTTGGTTCTCTTTGATATAGAAGTTCAACCTAGGATTAGAATTTCTTCTAGGTCCATTCTTCTTTAGGTTCCTTGGTGGGTTACAGGATGCAATGACAAGGTGTGTATGTTTGTGGGTGATAAGGATATCTGGCCTCTGAGGATGGAAATCCCTACCAGTATTGATTTGATTGAGTTAAACCGCAAGTCTGGTATAATTGGTAATGTTATGAATGGCTACATGAGTCAGTATGGAGTGGATGTTCGTGCTGGGCGTAAACGGATGCTTTATTTGTTGAGTATCTGGCTGACTTCTTTCTGTTTTCTCTTGTCCACTTGTTGTGTCACCAAACAAAAATTTTATGCACGGAATAGCAAGGTATTGGACCCCAATAATAGTCATATGTTGTTGCACAACAATTTTCTTTCTATTAAGGTCCATAACCTCTATTTTCAAAAGTTGATAGATGTTTGTGTAGTTGTCCATAACAGGATATCTCGGGATGTCTCTTGTTTTGATTCTAAAGTCTTGTATTGTAGATGGCTAGAGTTAATCCACAAGTTTTATTCTAATGCTCCTAGTGGCTATTTTAAGACAGGTAACAATGAAGACCATTTTAACCTCATATGTAGTGGCAGGTGTGGAATTGTTGTCTGCTCTCTGTCTGGATGCTGTATAGATGGTAAGGTTATGACTGGCTTTATGAGTCAGTATGGAGTGGATGTTAGTGCTGGGCTTTATATGTGGTGCTCCTGGATGAATTATTATTGTTTGCTCTTGTTCACCTATAGTGTCATCAAGCAAAAGTTTTATGCAAGGAGTAGCAAGATAGGTAATAATGAAGATCATTACAACCCCATCTTTCGTGGTAGGTGTGGTATAGCTGTCTGCACTCTGTCTGGAGGCTGTACAAATGGTAGGGTAATGATTGGCTACATGTGTCAGTATGAAGTGGATGTTGGTCCTGGGTTGCTTTATATGTTGTACACCTGGCTGAATTCTTACACTATGCTCTTGTTCACCTGTAGTATCACCAGACAGAAGTCTTATGCTGGCCTCAATAATAGTCATATGGTTTTTCACAGCATTTGTCTTCATATAAAGGTCCATAACCTCATTTTTTAAAGATTGATGGATGTCTGTGAATTAGGCCGTTACACGATAGCTGGGGATGTCGGCTGTATTGAATCTAACTTGTTCTACTGCCACTTGTATTGTAGATGGCTTGAGTTAATCCACAAGTATTATCCTAATGCTCCTAGTGGCTTTTTAAAGACAAGTTACAAAGAAACACATAACAACCATAGCTGGTGGGGCAGGTGTGGAATAGCTGTCTGCTCTCTGTCTGGTTGCTATACAAATGGTAGGGTTAAGACTGGCTACATGAGTCAGTATGGAGTGGATGATGGTGCTGGGCTGAAATGGATGCTTTATATCTTGTGCACTTGGCTGACTTCTTACTGTTTGCTCTTGATCACTAGTTGTGTCAGCAAGCAGGAGGACTATGCAGGGAGTAGTAAGAATAATAATGCAGAGAGTTATCAGTTCTATTGTCTCTACAGCAAGTTTCAGGTTCTCCTCAGCAGGTTTATCTAGGATGTCTAGTGGACCTCTGTCTTCACGCTTATCTGTGAAGTGATCCAATACCTCATTGTGCAATGGAAGATAGTTGTTTGCTTCCTTCTCTTTATTTTGAATTACCCTTGCAGAGGTCAGAGGACTGATAGGGAGGCCAGATATCCTGGTTTTTGCTGGTTTGATTCTAATCTGCTGTACTAGTACTATGCTTTTAGAATGCAGGGATTTGAACTTATCCATATTAATTGGCCTTTGGCTCCCAGTAGCTATCTCAAGACAGGTAGCAAAGAAGTTGTTTACAACCCCATCTATTGGGGTAGGTCAGTCTGCTCTGGATTCCTTCTAAACTATAAGGATGACTACATTAAGAGGAGATACATAAGCCTATATGTGGTGGAGGATGGTAGAGTTGTTTATCATTTGTTGCTTAATCTTCGGTATACCTGGCAGACTGCTCTTATTCTCTTGCACCTCTGTTGTATCACCAATGAGGTCTCTCTTGCTTGGTGTAGTTTGCTCTAGTGCCTCAATAACAGATGTCTAGGGCTAGTGCTTAGCCACAAATTTTATCTATTGACAACAACTTGATCCCTTGCTCTCTCCATGGACTTAATCAATCTCGTGTCTTTTAACATCAAAGAGATCACTGATCCTATGAGAGCCAAGGTGGTCAACAGATGGCTGATGGAGAACTCATCATCCTGACTTCATTTGTTTGCAAGAGCTTAAATTTGGTGGCTCTGATCTACTGACCAATCTTCAAATTTTGTCTAGTAAGCATGGTTGGTACATTACTAACCATTCCAATGGTAAAGGTGGCTCGACTATTGGCATCTCTTCTAACTTAAATCATCTTGTTGAAAAAGTCCTACAAAGTGATTCTCGGCAACGAGTAGCTTTAAAATGTGTTTGGCCTTTTAACTTCACCATTGCTAGCATCTATGCCTCTAATAATGTTGTTGTCAGATCTGCCTACTGGGAAGAGTTAGCTAGTCTGTCTGGGGATGTTATCCTTACTAGAGACTTCAACATGGTGCTGAATAGTGCTGATAGAACGGGTAACAGAGACAACATCTTGCAGGGGAGTGAACGACAGAGTTGGTATCTTCTCTCGAATACTCATAATTTGTTAGATTGTATGTTGCTCTAGCACAATGGTGAGAACCACGTTAAGAAGCTACACCTCCTTAATGTCAATCCGCGGAAGAGATAGGAGTGATATGAAGATCGTGAATGTGAGATGAAGTGAGAGTGAAGGTGAGAAGCATAGAAATGCACACACACATACACACACACTACGAAGAGACAAGCAAGACACAATGGAAGGTGAGGAATCAACTCTATTACTCAAGAACACTATTACAAGCTCAAAAGAACTCTAAATTCCAACAAGCTACCTCAAAAATGAGCTCTCTAGCTCTTTTTATAGTTTCTAGACTAGCTTTGACCGGTTTCACATCTAGTGACCGGCATAGTTAAAAAATAGGTCCTAGAGGCTATTTGGAAGGGTAAACGATGTCTAAAAATAACGAAAATTGGTACGCGCATTCTACCTAAGCTCCTCAAGCTCGAGAACTCCTCGGCTTGCACAAAGTGGAGCTATGGATTACAAAATGGGGTTTTCTATGTTACATATGTTACAATTAGTGATAAAAATCACTGTTGAATGTTTTGAGAAGTGATAAAAAACATATTTGTTTGAGAAATTGATCCGACTGACTCCCTGCTCCGTCGATACATGCTTCCGTGGCGTCTGTGCCTCTGGCTGCTTCCAACACCCCCCTCCCTCTCGCTTCTGTCGTCCCTGACAGAACCTTGCTGTGAGGTCTGTCGGATGTAGTTTTGTAGGAGGTCGTGAGCGAGGGTGTGCTCAGATACTCGAATGCCTCGGGCTAGGTCGGCCTCGAGTTTCTCCCAATTAACTGGTTGTGGTTCATCGGATGGTGGGAGTCTGTAATGCGTGGAATACACCAACTGTTCACAGGCAAATAAGTGCAATAAGTGGGTCGGCCTGCTGATGAACACTTCAGAGTGGTATTCCCAAAAGCCGGTTGTGAACATCTCTTCGAATGTCTGCTTGTAGCACGCCGGTAAGTACTTGACTCTGCAATGCCAGGCATAACACACCCGGAGCGATGGCGTCGTACTCATGTCGTATGCGAGATCCAAGTTGCCATGCTCAAAGCCCGGGGTATTAACATGTGGTGCTTTGACTCGCCGGAAGACTTTAAATATCATTTGCATCATGTCAAATATCTTGACAGTCATATGTGTTGCTATATCGTCCATATATCTCAAGCGAGGGAGCCAGTGACGGATTGTAGCCATCATATAGCCAACAGTTGGTAACTCGATGGGTGGCTTAAAATAGGGGTAATTCAGCCAGTCTTGGCACTGCTTATTGTTTTGTACTTTGATAGCGAAGGCAGTCCAGGAGCGGCGTCGTGGCACTGGTCCCCAACACGGATTGTATTTTAAATGTAAAGGTGCCTTAACCCATGTGCTCATCATTTCAGGATACTCCTGTAAAAGACGTGTACGCCAATCTGGTTGATAAATAGTGCCTTGTTGCGCATCCAGTGGCAAGTCTTCAGGCTCAAATTGAGTTGCATGTGATGGCTTCTTGCCAGTTCGCTTCTCTATGGCCAGCTGGTATTCGGCCATTAGCATGAAGTATGGTTTGTATTGAATCTCATGCCCGGATATGTACCTGCGTGGGGCCAATTGAGCAAAGTAGGGAGATTGCAATATTCTTTCTTCGATCATGGCCATAGCATGTAGCTGGGCCTCTACTCTGGCTGAATGTGTCGTTCCAAGTTCCTCAATCGTTTTCATCCACGCGGGGGTAGGAAGTTCATAGGTCATCTGGCCTTTGGCCGTGACTTGTCCGCCTGGGATGGGTATTGGCTCGTATGCTTCTTCAAACGTTTCCTCCACCGGAATGGTTATGTTCGCGTCGTCAGCTGGGATCTCCGGTGGGGAGTCAGGTCGTGGTGGTGCTTCGTACACATCTATGCGTGATTGGAGTGTGGCTACCTGGGCCCGTAATGCGTTGAGTTCCTCTATGAGGTCAGGAGAGGGGTCCACAGGTTCTGGTACTTCTGCTGCTACTTGTACTTGTTGTGGTGCCGGTTCTCTGAGCTGTAGTAGCTTGTGATCTTCTTTTAACTTCTGATGCTCTTCGTTCATTCGATCATAGTCCTCGAGCAGTCGAACATGGTCATCTAGCAACATCTTCATTGCTTCGGATGGGATTGCCTTGAATCTGCTAGGACTTAAGGGTTGTTCTGGATGGTCCAATGCCGCTTCCAAATTCTCTCTATTCTGCTCTTGGAGTCTCTAGTTCTCCTCTTTTGCTGCGGCTAGGTGCCTCCTGAGTAAGCCCATATTCCTGGTCAGCGTCGCGTTCCTAATTGTTTGGGCTCGAAGCAGGTTGTCCAGATCAGCAGTGGCTTCTTTTGTTTTCTATTCACTTTCTAGCTCTAGCTTATGATATGCCTCTCTTAGTTCTTGGTATCGCGTATTTAAAGAGGCATTCTCGATTGATAATGAGTTAAGCTGCGACTGTAATTCATTTGTCGTCCTCTGCAGCTGTTGATAATTGTTGCCAAGAGATGCGAACTCATCTCGTACTTGTGTCATGCATGTGAACATTTGTTGAAGTGCAGTGTCTATGGTGGGCGATAATAGTAATGGAGTGCTAAGTGAGGATGCGGTGGAAGTAGATGCAGCGGGAATGGGGAATGGGGTTGGGAAGGTGGATGCAGTGGTGATCGTTGAAAATTGTGACGTACCTAAATATGATGGTGCTGCGAGTGGAGTGGGTGCTGGTGCAGTGGGTGGTGAGATGTCCATGTCACTGGACGTGTCAAGTGCGGTGACTGTGAAAAGTGGTGTGTATGTGGGTGGTTGTGTCGGTGTGAAGGCGGGATTTACAAATGTAGAGTAATTTACAGGGGGGATGGCTGGAACAGCTTGGTGAAAAGGGGAAATAGGGGTTATAGTGGGTTGGGGAGGTGAAACTGGTGAGAAGGTTAGTGGGGTTAGAAAGGTGAAAGGGTATCTTAAAGGTGGGGGAAAAGATGGGAAGGATGAAGGGATGAAGGGGTTAACACGTAGGCGAGGTGGGGTGGGTGCGGGCATGGTGGCGTGAATGGGCAGGGCAAAGGCTGTGGCTAGGTTGCCGTGGACTGGTGTGGATGTGGGAGGAGCAGGTGGGTGTGCGGGGGATACAGGATGAGTTGGTGAAACATGAGGTGAGAGAGGAGTAGATGGTGTGGATGTTATTTCAAGGATAGTGGTAGTATGTACAACGGTAGTATGTGGTGGGGAGTCGACTAGGATAGCTTCTCCGGTGATGGATTTTTCTGGACGTAGGCGTGCATCTTGCGCTTGGTGGGATGATTGAGGACCTACCGGAACTCGAATGTATTCACCGGGCTTCGATAACAGGCGAACTCTGCGAGGGTCATATTGGGGGAGTGGCTTCCTTTGTAAATATCTCAGTGCTTCAACCGGGCCAATGGATTTGACCAGTTCTCTGAACCCTCTGATGTAAACTTCTTCAAACCCTCCGGAGATGAGTTCTTGTTCGATTATGGTTTGGCTCTCTTCTTCAGTTAATTTCTTCCGTGCCCAGACTTTCTCCATCGTACGATATAATTTCTTGATTGCCAGTGTGTAAGCTGCTGCTTCGAAAGTCTCCTCTTCATGCGTGCTGGTGTCACCGTGTGCATCGGTTTGGTGGCCTTGGCCATCTGTCTGTTCGTGTTCTTGGGAATCATGCGTGCCCTGGCTGGCTTCATCGTCACCTTCATCGTCATCAGATACTGTTCTTTCGTCCTCAGAGCTCGACACCACTTGTCCCTGTGGCTGATCCCGCGGTGTGGTAGGGTAACTCGGCCTTTCAAATTCTTGAGAGAACATTTGTGCCTCTGAAAACTGGAACTCATTGGAGAATGCATCAGGCATTTCGAAATCAAATGTTTGGTCCAGTGGCTCTGCTTCCATGTGTGGTATTGGGAAAGAAAAGGCATCCGCACCAATAGTGGTGGGAGCTTCTGCTGTCGTGGTGGTGGGTTCTGTGGTTGTACTGCCTGAGGTGTAACGGTACTAGTAGTGCCCTCTGTTACCACTGGTCTAGATAACCTTATGCGAATAGGTTGTACTGTGGGAGTGGCTTCTGTCGGTGATTGCTCTGGGGAGGGTTGTGGTGATGGTGACTCTGGCACTTGAAGGCAAGGAATAGTGCCTCTCATGCGCTTACCTGCCCGTGCTCTGCTGGGCTTCCTGGCTTTCTTCGTCGTTCCTTTGAATGCCTTCAGCTCTTCTCCTGTTAATGCACGTTCAATTGGCAAGTCATAAGCCAAGCACATATAAACAATTCTTGTCAACGCACAACATCCATTAAGCACTTTCTTTCGTTCCCATCTCTGTTGTGCCAAATACATTTGATCAATGATCCAGCTCGCCAGATCAACAGTCTGAGGTCCAGTACAGGCTAAGTATAATCCAAACCATATTCTTTTATGTGGCATGGTGAATCTGTCCTGAGCGGGGAATGCAAAATGTTGCATGCATATCCGTAGCGGCTTTGACAGCTCAGGTGTAATTGCTGAGATCTCCTCCCACTTAGTGACATCCCCACGTTTCATAGGATCTGGAACTAATCTTTCTCGATCTGTGGGCGTGTGGGTTCCATGAATCTTGATGGCAGCTCTGATTAAATCCTTCGAAAGATAAAATCTTTTGTAGGGTGGATCATCCACTAAAGAAGGCAAAATAAAAGTTCCTGGGATATCCTTATTCTCTGAGGCCAGCAAAGTAGTGATTAAATAATAACACCTATAAAAGTCAAGTTTGGGCAGAGGATCACTGAAATACTCCGTAAAGCCCGCTCTAGCCCAAACATGAGTTAAGTCCTGGGTGTTCTGTAGGCCTTCGAATTCTCTTGAGAAGAATTGATACTTGCCCCATGTGCGGTCATCAAATGTCATATTTGCTTCGAAAATGAAGTCCGCATCAGCTAATGGTCCTGCTAGGCCTTGGAACCAATGAGAGTTACAGTGTATCTTCTCTGTGTATCCCATAGGTGGGTTATCGATTGGCATGGGACCCGGAAATCCTTGGAACTCTGGCGGTGGAGCGGTCGGGTGGGACTCTGCGCGTAAAACATTGAGCGGCACCGCAGCCACGCTGGGGCCTGCTTCCGATGGTCCTGCTTCGGTTTGCATGATGACTGGTGAGCTAATGGAAAAGATCTGCTACAAAAGATTGACACATTAGTATGGAAATTAATTATGATCCCATTAAGGTGAGACCGCAATCCCTTTCCATAACCGATGTGTAACCCGTGTAGCCAAGTGTCGTGAAGTGATTGATGCAATGATCTTTTTGCAGAGCTAATGCAGGTCTCTAGACGCCTACATGCTTCAGATTATGCATACATTTCTTGATGAGTTTTTATTATGCATGATGTGGGGTTTGGGTGTATGAATTTATACAAGGTTTGGTTGAGGGTGAATTATTACAAGGGTGGAGTTTAAACGGGGCGGGAGAATTGTTAGATAAGGGGGTACAAGAAGACGTTTGGATACGTTTAGGTATCCATTTCCTAAGAGTCTTGGAGTGGGTGGTATGTTTCTGCTGAGGAACAAAAAGCGGTATCGGGTTTGGTGGTATTGAAGGATGAAAAGGTTTCTGAGGGGTATATATTACATGGCTTGAGGGTTGAGATATAATACATTGTTTAGGTACCCAAATCTGCGTGGGTGTGGGTCTATGGGTAAGATATTTCTTAGCGATCCAAATTTGTCGAGTATTGATGCTTGTAGAAGAAGATCGAGAGGACTTTGTCTGCTGACTCTGCTTTTGTTGAAATTTTGTCCTGCTCTCCTCTGCAGTGTTGCTGATAGGCTGTGGTTGCTGTCCTTTTGGCACCCATATTTGTCTGGTGCCGCTTCCTTTGGGTGGCCTAGACTGCTTTCCTTGTTGTGTCTTCTGATACTGCCGTCGGTCTGGGTTCCTTCGTCGTGGTTGACTCTTTCGAGGTTGGGTTTGAGAGGTCCTTTGGACGCTCTGCTTTGGAAAAGAAGGGAGATCCAACACTTGCGTGACCTGCCCATTAGGAAGTGATTCGTTCTTCATCTTTAATCTAGGCCAGTCCGCAGCAAGTTTGGAAGGATGAGCACCGTAAGGTGTTGTGCTCATTTGGCCGCTGATGCAATCCACCTGACCGCTGATTGTGCTCATCTGCCCTAGCGGTTGGGTAGCTGCCCTGTCTAGTTTGCAGGAAGTCCCAGGGAAGATCTCCCGTTGTCCTTCTGATTGACAACTGTCCCTGGCCAAGCCCGAGTGGGTTGGTGTAGACGTAACGTGATTGAGCTGATTAAAGATCTTCCGGTCTTCCGTCGCATTTATTTCATAGGGTCTAGGGTTACAAACCTCAATCGGAATGCCATTAGGGAAGTCAAGCGGTATCACTCGCTTCTGTTCTAAGGTTCCAATCTGTAAGGAGCCTTGTCTAAGATTTAGGTCCACTGAGTGATCGTACAGCCAATCTTGGCCAAGGATTAGGGGTTCTATCAGGTCGTCATCATGGCACACTAGTAGCTTCGCTGTCATGGTCACATCCTTAATGAGGATAGGAAGGTCCACCTCACCCATGCAAGGGGTTTCCATGCCTCCTAGGCCTATGAGGTATGCCTCAATTGGCCGCATTTCTATTCCTGAATCCTTATAGTGGGACCATCTAATCGCACTAGTCGCAGCACCTGAGTCAATTAAAGCCCTGAGCTCTTGGCAAGGGTTGCCGTGCTCTAGCCTAACTGTAATGAATGGTCTCCTGTCCACTATACTAGGATGGGTGGTTGACTTTACTTGACACATGGCCATGGGGTATCTGGGTGTAGTTTCCAGATGGTTATAATGCTCTCTCCCTTGTCCTTGTCTTCTTAACTTCATGCGTTTAATGCGTTCTATTGCTTCTGCCTGAGCTTCCGCTCGTATTCTATTTTCTTCCTCCTTACGCTTCTTTGCCCACGTGAGTCGTCTAAGCATATCCTCAGTAAGAGGTTCCTGATATAGCTTGACTCTACAGCCACTAATATAATTAGGCATTATATCTCCTTCTAAAGTGGCCAATTGGACTGCTCCACTTGTTGAGAGTCTGTTAATGATCATAGGTCCATAACCTCGCTTTTCTAACTTTCGTGCGTGTTGTTTCAGCGTATATACTAGAACTAAATCTCCTTCTTTTAGGCCTTTATCTTTCACATGTGCATCAAAATACGCTTTTTGTCGCTTTTTCGCTGCATATATTCCTGCTGCTACCTTGAGCCTGGTTTCTCCTAATCGTTCCAAGTCCATTATTCTCGCTGATAATTCATGGCCGGTCCATTGATGTTCTTGTGCAACCTTAAGGGTCGGTATCAAGAAGTCCAAAGGAAGCACAGCATTCTGACCAAAAACCATCTGAAAGGGAGTTGCATTGAGTACGGTCTTGTAGGCCACTCGATATGCCCAAACAGCGTGGTGTAACTGTTTGTCCCAATCTGAACGTTTGTTGTTCACGAGTTTCGTCAGTACGTTACAAAGGATCTTATTAGTGCTTTCAGCCTGACCATTGGCCTGAGGATGATATGGTGCGGATTTCTTGTGAATCACCATAAAATCCTGTAACAAATATTCAATGACTTGGTTTAGAAAGTGAGTGCCTCGATCGCTCACTAACTCTATAGGCAATCCATATCTTGTAAAGACATTTTCAAATAAGAATTTTGCAGTTGTGTGTGCATCATTCTTTTTCGTGGCTTTTGCCTCTACCCATTTCGTAAGATAATCTGTCGCAACAATAATGTATTCTGCATGTGTACCTTTTGCAGGGGGGTTAATGGGTCCTACAAAGTCTATACCCCACTTTGAAAATGCACGTCCGCCCATCATGGGTTTCAATGGCATTTCATCTCTGCGCGTAGGAAACTGAGTTCTTTGGCACACATCACATCTCTTTACATAGGTATGAGCATCCATGTGAAGAGTGGGCCACCATAATCCTGCAAAGAGGATGGCTTTGATTATCCTATCGGGTCCAAAATGACCTCCTGCAACACCTTGGTGTGCAGTCTCTAGTATGCTCAGATAATCGCTCTCATGAACACATTGTCTTAGATATCCATCTCGTCCTCTTTTGTATAAATTATCGCCAATAAGAGAATAGTCTTGAGCTTCCTGCTCCAGACTACGTTGTCGAGCTAAGGTCATGCCTTGAGGGAATGTGTTCGTCCTCAAGTATGTCACTAAAGGTTCACTCCAGTCTGGTGTGAGAGACACATGATATAACGTAGCATGCTCTACTGGTGGTCTTTCACAACAAACATGGCATTCTTTACACAACTTGTAGACATCTGCTTCCATTGAAGGCCAATATACTCCTAGTCTATGCAGAGTCTGTAATGTTCGATGTTTCGAATGATGTTGCTTTAATGCACCTACGTGTGCTAATTGCAACCAATTTGCGTGTTCTGATTCATCTACACAACAAGCAAGAATCTTTTGATTATCCTGTTTATATATGCTTCCTGCTAAGATTTGGTATCTCTGAGACTTGGTAATCTCTCCTTCTCTGATCTTTAACCTAGGATTCTTGGGTCCATATGTGAGAATAGGGACTATAGGCTTAGCCCATTCTGGTGCTATCTCAAGGTTAAACAAGTATGCATATGGTAATTCATCCGCTACTCCTTGAGGAGCTTCTCCTGAGGTTAATCTTGAAAGGTGGTCAGCTCTAAGATGTGTCTTTCCTTTCCTGACTACGACTTCAAAATCATACTCCATGAGTAATAGAAACCAACGTATCAGTCGTCCTGTGTTACATGGTTTGTTGACTAAGTACAATAGGGCTTGATGATCTGTAAAGAACTTGAATTTGTTGGCCAACAAGTAGTGCCTGAACTTCTTTACTGCGTAGATCATCCCTAATCCTTCTCGTTCCGTCGTGGTGTAATTTCTTTCTGCTGCGTTCAATTGTCTGCTCGCGTAAGCTATGGGGAGATCTATGTTACCTTCACTCGTGGGTTGTGCTAACACACATCCTATGGCATAATTGGATGCATCCACATGTACATGGAATGGCTTACTCCAATCTGGGGTAGTCAATATAGGTGCTGAGCACAAGCGTCGTTTAAGTTCATTGAATGAATTTTCACATTCATCTGTCCATTCAAAATTGGTTAAAAGAGAGTACAAAGGCTTGGCTATGATTGCATACATGTGTATGAATCTCCTATAATATCCGCAATGGCCCATAAATGCCTGTACCTCTTTCACATTAGTTGGTCTAGGTAAATCTGCAATTACCTTCACCTTTTCTTCATCCGTAGAGATTCCATTCTTTGACACAATGTGTCCTAGAATTTTGCCTTGTCTGACCATGAAAACGCATTTTTCTGGGTTCAAACAAACCTGATACTCTCGACATTTGTCAAATATTTGTCTTAACTCTGGGATATGTGTCTGTCTTACATTTGAATGAGCACATAGGTCATCGACATAAACTTCCAAACTCTTGCGTAGGAATTCCTTAAAAACATGACACATGAGTCGTTGGAAGGTGGCGGGTGCATTTGTTAAGCCAAATGGCATTACACGAAATGCAAATATGCCCCATTCCGTGGCAAAAGCCGTCTTGTGTTGATCTTCTGGAGCAATGGCTACTTGATTATAGCCTGAAAATCCATCAAGAAAGCTGTAAACTTCCTTGCCCGCAACTCTTTCCAATAGATGTTCTGTGATAGGAAGAGGATAACTATCTCTAATCGTTGCGGCATTAACCTTTTTAAGGTTAATACACACACGCAATTTTCCATTCTTCTTGGGCACAACCACAATGGGGGATACCCATTCGGTATGCTCAATTTCGTAAATGAATCCTGCTTCTATCAAGCGATCTATCTCCTCTTTGATCTTCGCAGCGTAGTTATCATTGTACGTGTATGGTTTCTGTTTTGTCGATTTTGCATCTGGAGTCATAGGGATTCTATGAGAACATATATCTGGATCTACTCCTTTCAAATCTTTGTAACTCCACGCAAAAACATCTCTATATTCGCATAATAGGGCAACTAGCTCTTCTTCTTCTTCAGTTGTCAAATCATGCCCTATGTATGTGCATTTTTCTTCCTCTCCTTCTATGGCTATGATTATTTTCTTGGTTTTCTCGCGGTTATCATATACTTGTCCGTCATTCGCCTTTCTATTAGGCATTCGTACCATGATTCTTCTATCTTCGATTTCATATTTCTTGAAATTCTCAGGTACTTCAAATAAAGATTCTTCTTTTTCTGTCGTGGTTTCTTTCTTCTTTCTTTTTTTGCCTTCGCTCTTGTTAGTCACTTCCGTGGCTAACCTCACCTCATTCGTAATTTCCTCGTGTCTATGAGGGTGAGTCTCTACTTCGTAGAAATATTCTTCCTCTGATGCAAATGGAGAGTCCATGATGATTGATTCTAAATCAAAATCACTTGCATCCTCAAATGCATCAGTGTTAGGTTCACACTCTTCTAAAATCGCATCGCACATGATTGGCTCTATCGTAAAAACTGAAATGTCATAGCCATCCTCGTCACAGTGGGGTGCCCATTGTTCTTCATTGATGGCTACATCCATGGTTGCTAGGATTTCTGCCCAACCATGGGGTTCAAACTCTTCGTCTGGGAATACTACAGGTGCATAGGCTGGATCTTGTAGGGTTCGTGGATTTTGTTCTGCACCTAAGGTCCTTGCTTCTAACCTTTCTTCCTCTTGTTTGGCTACTTTACACATCCATAAATGAGTATCCTCATGCAACCAAGAAGGATCTGACTCCAAAGAGTGCACGGATTCCGTCTCTACTTGTGTCTTATGGATGGTATTCCATTGTATTGGGGGTACGTCTCTATGTGAATAGTCTTTCAGATTGACTTTGGTAGTCACTCCTAAATGTTGCAAGTACAACGAATTAGTTCCCCAATCTTGTACAATTTGCAACTGACGCATGAATGGTCGTCCCAATATCATCTCATAAGCATGGTTTTTTGCAAAGTCACAAATGGCAAAGGTATGCTCAAATTCTACACCACAAGTGGTGAGAGATATGCCTTCTAGTAAGCCTAATGGTTTTTCTATGTGTCCATCAGCCATTTGTAGCTTCATCCTGGTAGGTTTGAGTGCTGGCTTACCCCAACGTTTCCATAAAGCAGTGGTAGCTATGGCTACTCCGGCTCCTGAATCTAAGATGGCTTTCGTGGTGTAGCCCTGATGGGTTATCGGAAGATAAGTGTTACCTTCCTCTCCTTCGCTCATGTCTCCAATCTTTTCCACAGGTATCTCTGGTACCTTATCTTGTGATCCTATTGGTGAGGGAGTAGTAGCAAGCTCGGGGAATTGATTTGCTACATGCTTCCACAATTCAGGTTTTACCTTCAATAACTCCTCCAGAGTAAGGTTACATTGTACTTTGGTATTCTTGATCACTTCCGTGTTTCTAGGGATTACTGATTCTTCATTCCTCACTATTATCGTGGGTGCTCTCATACTAATAGACTTTGCTTCCCAAGGTCCTGTGAACTGAGGTAATTCTTGTAAAGAATTAGATTCAAACCCTGTGTGTTCACTCAGTTGTTCTTCCTCTACATCATCGTAAATAGAGGGAATGTCTTGGGGAAATTGCTCCTGCAAATCATCTATTTCTTGAATAGGAGGATGAGTTCCTTGTTCTTTTCTCCATTTCTCTTCTTGGATTTCTCTCAAAAATTCATGTGAGTACCTATGATAGAAGACAGGTTGTCTTGACTTTCTGTATTGGGTACTTGAGACAGGGATGGTGCATTCCTTTCCTGTGTCTCTCAGACAATAGGGTTCCTATGCTGATCCTTTTTCTCTTTGCTTTCAATCAAATATTCTAGCCTCTCCATTAGTCCTTGAAAGTGTAACTCCGGTTTTGCCATGTTATTCCAATTAAGATATCTAGAGGCTTCGAACAAAGCTTGTGCTAATTCTACCATCTTCATGCAAAGTTTAGTTCTCTCAATTTCTAGATCAGCTCGAGGGTAGTTTTTGCTCATTTCAGCTACCTGAGGTCCCTCTTTTAATCTAGCCTCATATGCACGAAACATCATGTCTAGATTTTCTGGTATGGGTTCCGCTAACACTGATCCTGATTTCTGAGCTGGATTCTCTTGATTCGATTCCTGTGAGGTCAATTCTTGGATTTTGGCTCTAGATTCCTTTAAACTTCCTTCCAATTCCGTTATCTTTTTACTCCATTTTCTCTTAATTCGTTCTCTAGAATCTTTCCAAGATTTTGTCTTTTTACTGCTAGATTCTGCAACATCACTGGTTCCGGCTACTTTCTCCTGATTAAGCTGTTGGTTCTGTAAGAGCGCCTGGGCTCTTGTTATCGCTTGGATAGGCACGTATGTAGGGTTGGATCCATCTGCATTATTTACAATACCTATCACGTTGATCGGTCTCACATTCGGAGCATTAACAGGGTTCTTAGGACAATCTTTGATTATATGCTCTTTGCCACAATCGGCACAAAAGCCTTGGATGTTATAGTATTGTGATTGTCCTGATATCGGAGGATGTGGACAATCCTTTATGAAATGATCTCCTTGGCACCTAAAGCATGGTCCTCTAGGGCCCTGTGGTCTCTGTTGTCTCAATTGGGGCCGTGGATTTGGGTTTGTGTACATCACATTAGCATAGTCGGGCTCCCAACTAGGTTCCACTGGTGGACTATCATAATGATATGTCTCCACGTGTTCTGGTGACTCTGTGTAATATGCGGGTGGACTATCGACATGCGTAGAGTCAAAACTGTTTGAGTGTGGGTCACTCTCTGTGATCAAAGGTGAAGAAGGCACTAAGGCCCTACTTAGGTTCTCTTCTGCAGCAGCGTATTTGACTAAGATGACATTCGCTGGTGGGGGTGGCTGCTGAGCTAAGACGGGTTGAGGTCTCTGTTGAGCCTGGTATGGGTAGTTCTGAGGAGGCCTATAGTAATAAGGCTGAGCATTGTATTGGCCTTGATACCTACCTGGCTGTGCGTATGCTTGCGGGTAGTTCTGTCTTACGGTTTGTTTGTTGTACGGGCAGTCCTGAGCCGTATGATTCGTGTATCTTCTCTCAATTGTACAGTATTGGCCACTAGGGTTGGCTTGTGGTTGTGGTGCATTGGGACACACATTTGCCATATGATCACCACCACAGGTGTAACAACGCTTGTTTGTTAGCACCCTAGGTTTACTAGAAACTCCTAGTTTCTGGGCCACTTTCTCTGCTAGGTCCTCTATCGAGTTAGACAATTTTGTGGATGCTAGAGATGAACAGTCTGAGTCCTTATAGACCTTTGAAAGTTCCAACTCGTCTCCTAAGTTGTCTTCAATGTCTATACAAATTCTTACACATTGCTCTAGCGTTCTGGGTTCTTTTAGGTACACATAGGAGCGCAGTTTAGAGCTCAACAAGCCATCTAGGAACAATGACACTTGCTTAGCTTGTGAGGGTAGCTCTTGCATTGGACATCGTTCAACATATTGTCTAAACCTACGTCCTGCGAGTCTAACTGTTTCTTGAGGGGTTTGTTTAAAGCTATGAATCAACGAAGACGTGTCATGTCTAATCCCACTTTTAGAGAATTCAGTGATGAATGACTCTAAAAAGTGATGGATGTCTCTAAATTGCCTTTGTTGCAATGGTTGGAACCAAGTTAAAGCTGTATTCTTTAACGTTATTCCAAATGCGTTGTATTGCGTGAACATGTCTTCGACTTGTTCTGCTCTTAGTACTTGCTTGAATTCTGCGACGTGGTCGTAGGGATCTCCTGTCCCATCAAAATAATTCTTCATTGATTTTACTAATTGAGTGGGTCTCAATGTTCTTGCGTGTTCACGTGGTCTAGGTAGAGGAAAACCATCTCTACCACCTGGTATTCCATGATCTCTTTGTCTATCCACTCTATTAGTGTCCGTGGTTGTTCTATCTCTCCCTATGGGATGAGTGAAGCTTACTTCTGGTCTCTCTTTATTTCCCTCTCTTTGATTTCCATGGGCCGAGGATGTTCCTGCCCCTTGTTGACTTGTGTTCATGTTTGTTCTAGATGGAGGGAATACCAATTCTCCTCTCCATGTGTATGTGTTTTTAGTGCGGTCGGGTACCACAAAGACTCTTTCTAAAGTCTCATCCATGTATACAACCTTTCCAGGTGTATCCGGGTCCTTGAATTCGTATATAGTGATGATAGCTACCTCACTAAGTAGTTCTGTTTTGTATCTCCAAAAGGCTTCATCCGTTTCTTTATTTACAAACAACTCTATGCTTCTGTTATCCTGAGGGATCCATTCTGGGATTAGTACTCGTGTCAGTACAGATTTCCCTCTAGGTGTTCTAGGCTCGCTTAATGGTTCCTTTCCTGGAGATTTTGCTTCCGTGTCTGGTTGAATCACGCCAAACTCGTTGGTATTGTTTGGCTGCGTACTTAAGATGTACATCGTTCCTTCCTTGTCTATGTACGAGTCTCTCTCGAATTTCACCACTGGACGTTCCAATCCAATGGGTTGATCAGGGTTGTGCAGTTGTACCACTTGCCTTCGCAAACCATCCTCATAGATGCGAGCACCTAGACGGTTGGTTCGGAGAAACTCTAATTGCGTTCTATAGGGTCCTTCAGGTTTTTCTAAATAGGCTACATTCGACCCTCCTTCTGGTCTTTCTGTGCTAAATGCCATTTCTGAATCACTAGTATCTGAGCTCTCGTAGGGATAACTAGTGTTCAATTGTTGAGCCCACGATCGTGCAGTAGTTCTTACACTTGCCTCTGATGATCTAAGGCTTCGTCGGTCTGACTTACCTATATGTTTGCCCGATCTAAGGTTCATTAATTTTCTTCCTTGCACACTCAGTACACGCTCAGATCGTCACCGATTCTTTGTTTTTACTTCTTGTTTCTTTTTAGATTTCTTTAGATTCTTGTCTTAATGTATGCGTCAGGAATTCGACTTTCCGTGATAATTTTGAGTTCTCGTTCCGTCAGACTTAGGTTATTTCCTTTAGGTTTTCGTGTCACACACCTTTACTTTAGTCTTGAACTTGAAAGAATTAAATATCTTGAACTTGAGGCGTTCCTATCGTCTTAATCCACAATGCTAACGTTTATCCTAAGCTAAGAATTGACTGAGGGGGTTGAGTAATCTTCCAACCTCGAGTCAGCTTTTTCTGATTGCTCTGATGCCCAAGAAGCCGCGCTTCCCAAGCTTTATGCCCTTCACTGCCTTGCTTTGGTTGTCTTTGATTGCCCTTGCTAGACCTGGAAAAATCCAATATTAGACCAATTCACAGTTGGATGATCAAGCACTTAAGTACATACACCTTTTAAGTCCCTTCCCTTTTGCCCAACTTTTTTAATGCTTGCCCTTTGGCTTTCAAGTCCCAAACTAGGTCAACCTCAAAATAGCTTATCTAAAAATAGACTTATCCTAGGTCACGTAGTACTCGTCAAGAGCTTTCTAATGAGCTATTAAGCTCAAAAAACGGACTTCGGATGAAAAAGTTATGAGCGCTCAGGCCCTGGGGGGTAAAAACTAACAATCAGGTTTTCCTTCCAATATGAGCTAAGGGGTCTCCTATGAGTGTAATGGTCCAAAAATTTCTCAAAAATACCCCCAAAATTGGTCAAAAAATGGAACCCTAAATTTGCGATGGGGGTGCACAATCGCGATGGTCTGAGACCGTCGCGATGGTCCAAGCGAACCGTCGCGATGGCGTGGAGTTTGGACAGTCGCGATGGTGCGAAAAGGTGAACCGTCGCGATGGCCCGAAGTGAACAATCGCGATGGCGTGAGGTCGAACCGTCGCGATGGCGTGATCAGGCGGACAATCGCGATGGCGTGGGTCAACGGTCAAAGGTGGACAATCGCGATGGTCCGAAGTGAACCGTTGCGATGGCGTGATCAGGCGGACAATCGCGATGGCGTGGGTCAACGGTCAAAGGTGGACAATCGCGATGGTCCGAAGTGAACCGTCGCGATGGTCACAAGTGCGATGGCGTGAGCCAATCGCGATGGTCCGATTTTGGGCTGTCGCGATGGTCCGAAAAATGAACCGTCGCGATGGTCTATCTTGACACGTGGCACCGTCGTGGCGATGGCATGGGCCAATCGGGATGGCCCGAGGTCAGCTGATCAATCGTGATGGTCCAAGTGGACCGTCGCGATGGCTCAAGTGAACCGTCGCGATGGTCCGAGACCGTCGCGATGGTCCGGCCGAGCCGTCGCGATGGCGTGAGCCTATCGCGATGGTGCAACACAATCGCGATGGTCTGAGCCAATCGCGATGGTCCACCAAAGTATGAATTTTTGAGATGCGCCTGTGGATTCATAGATGCGCAAGGGTCGCCTACCTCGTGGTGTGGTCGCCTACCTCGAATTCCGAAGGTTGCAGACCATCGCGATGGTCCGCCACATTCAGCAGATCTTTGACAGAGAGTAAAATTTTACCTTTTCCAAGCTTTCCTGATGCACTGGAGCTCTGTACCTGCAAGAAAACTCAAGAAAACACAAGCACACACAAGCACAAAATTTCTCTCTCGCTCTCTCGCATGCACAAATGAGGGGAAATGAGGTGAATGGGTGGATATGGTGAATTTTCTGATTTTTTTGGAGATGAAGATGATGATGCGGTGATGAAGATGGAGTGTGGGGGAAGTGAAAAACACTAAAAACTAAGTATAAACAACAACGAAAACTGAAATTTTTACCTTCCAACGCCACTTCTTGCTATACTCTTACCATCACACATTCGTCCTAGACTCGTTCCCCGGCAACGGCGCCAAATTTGGTGTTGCTCTAGCACAATGGTGAGAACCACGTTAAGAAGCTACACCTCCTTAATGTCAATCTGCGGAAGAGATAGGAGTGATATGAAGATCGTGAATGTGAGATGAAGTGAGAGTGAAGGTGAGAAGCATAGAAATGCACACACACATACACACACACTACGAAGAGACAAGCAAGACACAATGGAAGGTGAGGAATCAACTCTATTACTCAAGAACACTATTACAAGCTCAAAAGAACTCTAAATTCCAACAAGCTACCTCAAAAATGAGCTCTCTAGCTCTTTTTATAGTTTCTAGACTAGCTTTGACCGGTTTCACATCTAGTGACCGGCATAGTTAAAAAATAGGTCCTAGAGGCTATTTGGAAGGGTAAACGATGTCTAAAAATAACGAAAATTGGTACGCGCATTCTACCTAAGCTCCTCAAGCTCGATGACTCCTCGGCTTGCACAAAATGGAGCTATGGATTACAAAATGGGGTTTTCTATGTTACATATGTTACAATTAGTGATAAAAATCACTGTTGAATGTTTTGAGAAGTGATAAAAAACATATTTGTTTGAGAAATTGATCCGACTGACTCCCTGCTCCGTCGTTACATGCTTCCGTGGCGTCTGTGCCTCTGGCTGCTTCCAACATTGTACTTCCTCCTCTGGCCACACTTGGAATAACAAGAATGCCACTAACTTTTTGTCTGCCAGATTAGATAAGGTTTACATGAACATCTCGAGATCTTAAGATCTTTGGCATTTTAAGTGTTGCTGGATACTTCCATCTAGGTCTGATCACACCCCTCTGGTTATTAAAATGTTTGCTAATTGCCCTGACCACAAAGCTGGTTGGCCTCACCTGGATGCCTCCCTTCTTAAGATCCCCTGTGTCAAAGCTGAGACCATTAATATCTTTAAAGCTCACTTTGCCTGCCATGTGTCCCCTTCTGTTGCTTGGGAGAATGCTATCAAGGATATCCAAAAGATTTTTACCACCTACAAATTAGCTAAGGCCAAAGAGTTGAGGCTTAAAAGAAGGATGATGATTGTTCAAGAGATAGAAAATATTAAGAGCTCTCAAAACGGGAGCAATGACTATAGTCAGAGGGTCTTGGATCTTGAGAACAGGTTAAGATTGGAGGATTACCTTCTTGCTAGTGGTGCCCTTGCCATGTCAAGAGAATTTTGGGCTGGTAAGATGGACAAACCGAATAAGCACATGTTTGAGTTGTTAAAGAAGAAGAAATCTAGGGATTATGTTCCTATGTTGAAAAGGTCCACTGGGGGTTTTGCTACCTCTACCTCTGACAACTTGGAGGAGGCTGTGAGCTTCTTTATGAATGTTTTGTCCATGCCTCCCAAGAGAGGGGAGGACATCCAGCGTGCTTGTGCCATAATTGCCCTAAAGAGAAAGAAAATGATCTCTCCCTCATTGGCTTCTATCTTGGACCTTCCCCTCTCTACCGGCGAGGTCAGAGATACCATTTCTAAATTAAAGACCTGCAAGTCTCCTGGGTATGATGGTATTCCTAACAAATTTTTTCAAGAGCTTGTTGATTTTCTAGTTCCCATCATTCTCTTGATCTCGCATGAAGCCATTAGGAAAGGTACTCTTTCCTTCTTCATCAATTGTGGACTCATCAAATTGATTCACAAAAAAGGACCCAAGGATGACCTCAATAATTGGAGACCTATCTCGTGTCTGACTTCTCTCTACAAAATCTACGCCTCCACGCTTGCCCGTAGACTTAGCCCCATCATGGACGATATCATTCTTCCGGAGCAAAAAGGGTTGATAAAAGGGATATACATCCTCGATGCCATCATTTCTATGTGGGAAGGCATGGATTACGCCAAAGAGTCCAATATTGACACCTTCTTTTTTAAGGTTGACTTTGATAAGGCTTATGATAGGATTGACTGGGATTTTATTCTTCAATCTTTACATGATGTTGGTTTAGGGAGAAAGTTCATCAAGTTCATGAGTGTTCTCTTGGGAAATGCTAACTCTAGAGTTGTTATTAATGGCCAAATTTCTGACCCTTTCAGACTTCACAGGTCTATTCGTCAAGGTTGGCCGCTTGCTCCTCTTCTGGTTGCCATTTGCAGCGATGCGCTTGGGTGGTTGGTTAGAGACGGCATGAATCAAGGAACAATCAAAGGCATTCAAATCCCTTACTCTAGTACTCAGCTTGGCCTTCAGATGTTTGCTGATGATACCAATATGCTCACCCTAGCTGACGACTCTTCGACTGATTTCTTCCTTACCTGCCCGCATACGTTTTGTTTGGCAAGTGGATCCACTATTAAAAAACTGGTTTTTTTTTCTACGAACAATTGTGTTCCAGGTTCTATGATTATGCATGGCTACTTCATCATTAAAAAAGTTGAAGTTTTTCGGCTCTTGGGTATTCCGATGGGGTTTGACATTTCCTTTGACCAGAGGTGGAATTGGGTTCTATCAAAATTTAGAGAGAAACTTTTTAAATGGCTGTCTTTTCAACAGGATCTTGCACACATGTTTTTTTTTTGAAGCATTATATTTTTCCCACCATCACTTACTTTCTAGCTTGTTGGCAGCCAACCAAAAAACAATTGTCCCAGGTCATTGCCCTATCGAGGAGATTCCTTTGGGGTGGCACGCAAGACTCCAACAAAATTCCCAAAGTTGCATGGAATGTATGCTGTATGAAGAAAGAGGAGGGTGGGCTTGGTATCATCTGCCCTTCCAAGATGGCTACCCAGCTAGCAGCTAAGTGGATAGTGAGGGCTTCTACCAGTAACGATTTCTGGGCTTGTTTAGTAAAACGGAACATAAATAAATTTCACATAGCTGGTTTCAAAAGCTGGAACAGCTTTGACGTGTGGGATGTCCTCTCTTCCTCCTACATGTTCTCCCCCTATGGTAGTAGGCTCATTTGTTCTTTCTGGAAGGCTTGGATGAATGTTAGAAGTATGTATCAACTTCCTACTGCCTTTGCTACTAACTTTTCCTTTCAGGTTCAACACTCTGCTTGGATTGGGTGGAAGGAGACCCCCTCTGACTATCAGCTCTCCATTAGAATGAACAAGTCTAGAAAAGCTGGCTTCTCCAAATGGACGGACTTCTTCAATGGGAATCAGGTAATTTTAGAAGACGCCATTTTTGCTACTGATGGCCTCTCTCTTGCTTGTAAACAGATTTTGAAGAATAAAAGGATGGAGCTGCTGGATATTCTTGTTGGTTGTTATTCTGCTAGATACGTGAGTACTGCTGCTGTGGCCTCTGACATGTACATATATTTCAAACTTAAGTCCTTTATTCCTATCTCCAAGATCACTCCCAAGTTGAACAGGAATTGGACAATGCAATGGTCCCCCTCTCAGTGGAAGTTCAGATTCTTGTGTATTTGGGCCTTCCCCCACTCGGTGAAGCAGTCCTGTCTTCAGTGGCTTATCATGCACAAGGGAATCTCGACCGGGGAAAGAGCTAGCAAGATTAATATTGAACTTGGTAAATGTACTCATTGCGGTCGATTTGAAGACTTGGCGCACTTATTTATCAACTATGCGCAGGCTCAGAAGTTTTGGGCTGCTATCAACCTCTTCTGTTTGAGCAATGGCCTTCCACAGCTAGACTACAGAGAAATTCTTCTTGGTGTTTGTTATAAGATGGATTTGCTACTGTGGCACTTGATCAGAAACCACATCTTGTGGACGATTTGGAAAAGTAGATGCTCTAGTATCTTTTCCAGTAAACCCAAAGACTTTAGACCCTCTTGTAAAACTGGCATCCAAAAGATTATGTTGTTATGTAATTCCTCTATGAATGAAGCTACTGATAGAGTCACAAGATCTCATGATGTTCTTAGAAAGTATAACTACAGAAAATGGAAACATCTCCTACTTAAATTGTACTCTAGGAAAAGGAGCGAAATGTGTGCCTTCCTTGCTACTATGATGTAGCTCGACCTTTCTGGCTGTTGTATCGGGTCCTTTATTGGGGTTTTTGTCTCTCCGATTCTACCCCTTTGTATTTTACTTTTTCAATATTAATCTTTCTAGTTCTGTCAAAAAAAAAAAAACCCTTTTCATCTTTGTTCTTTAGGACATCTTAACACAATGTTTAATTATGTGGACTTGTGGATGTAGTCGAGGCTTGGCCACTTCTTCCCCTCTGCCATACTGTTTGTTGTAGTTTTGAAACTATTTGATATATTTGGTTTATTTATAGTGAAAAAGATGACAAATTGCAAAGCTCGCGACATTTCTTATTCGACTCTTCTACTGGCCCCAACAAGTTTCGCATTATCTTGCTTCTTGAATGCAATTTCACTGATCAAACGCGGGCAGAGTATGCCAGTCGGGAGGATAAACATTGTTGTCTGTAGTGAGAGTTCAGGATTCAAAATTCGCAATCGACCTGACTCATGACCTCTGAAAATTATCTGCACGCATTAAGCTGCTCGGTTGGGCTGTTTGTTGGGTCTTTAGCTTCTTAACTCAGGGGTGAGGGTTCAACTCCTCTCTATGGTAGGACAATTGTGAGCCTTAGGCCAGTGTATTGTCTTGGGGCAGTCTATTTCAAGTCTGGCTTTCAAACACTCTAACCTTTGCTTTAGTTCACTTGAACACTGGTTTCTTCAATCAATTCAAACAAAAGAGATTAGGCTTCTGCCTAACTTCATATTAAAAAAAAGAAAGTGAAAAGACCTCTGAAAACTGGATGATAAAGGAGGTCCTCACACCCATCAGTTGTTCTGCTGATGAAAGACCAGTTGGCACCGAACTTCCAAGGCAGAAAAAAAAGAAAAGAACGAAAGGAATTTTTAGAGGCCAAAGCTATATTGATGCTCGTGAGCTTGGATCTGATGAAATACAGTTGCGGATGAAATACTGTTGCGGACCTGTTACCATATTATGCGCAGATGATGTCAATGTTCTGGTGTGGCTATGGGGAGATGAAAACGCGCAGCATGTGTTGAGAGCGTGTATAGAAAGATGGTTCCTACAACACCAAGTTCGCTGTAAAATCATAGTATATAAGCGTGTTCGGATCAGGGATATTCAGGGGGGTCGAATCGATCTACAGAGAAATAACTACAGAGAGAGAATGTCTTAATTAGGAGATAGTTAATATGGACTTCATGTCTTCGTCGCGGTAGAATCAGGCGCATGGTAGGACCAACGCAGCTTGTTGAAGCGCGTAGTCAAAAGCCGCGTTATTGTCTTTGATACTTCAATCAGTGTTGGAGTTTACGTGATACTGATGTCGAGCTGAACGAGTTGGTCGACTCAGTCCAACCCTGCACGTTTCCGCATTGGCCAATTCAACAAAAATCCATGGCTTATAACATCGACCAGGAAGAAGGAGAGGCCGGGAGCTCCAAAGAGTTTTCTGCTGTTGCAGAACACCCCTCTTGCACGTCTTCTTTGCACAGGCGCCTTTGCCACTCGAAGGAACCCTTTTTCCGACAACGCACTCCTTGCCATTTGCAGAGAACGAAGATCTGATTAGCTTTGCGCCTACATCTTGTTTCCCTCGTATCATTTCTTTGCATTTTTGAATATTTGCGACAGCGCAGAATGAAGAAACCCACTGCGAGGTCTGCGGATTTCATGGTTCTGATGTCAAGGTTTTTGTTCATCCCGATGATGTTAACTATATGTGTTGAGGCTTCTCCTATCACTATTCCTGACCTTACAAAATGTCAGATCGCGTCCGCGAGCGCACCCTCCGGCCCCGCCGATACGCTGTTCTTCAACTGCTGCCTTCCCATCAGCGGTCCCATAGTCGATTTTTCATTCGACAGATACAAACCAACCAGGAAACACATCAGACGTCCCGCTCACAGGGCTAGTGAGGAGCATATTGCTAAGTATATCAAGGCATACGAGCTTATGAGAGCACTTCCTGACACGGATCCACGGAGTCTCACCGTCCAGGCCAATATTCACTGCTCATTCTGCAACGGAGGCTACCTCCAAGCAGGAGTGAACGGTAACATCCCCCTTCAGGTACACAATGACAAAACAAAAGCTTTTTTTCTTGCTCATACCGATTGCCATTGCTGAATCGCTTGCCATTGCATAGTTTGTGGCCTTCATATGTAGAAGTGCTCATAAACTTCATTCGATTAATGTGAATATCATTAATCTGCAGGTTCATTTCTCCTGGTTGTTCTTGCCTTGGCATCGCTGGTATCTTTATTTCCACGAGCGTATCCTTGGAAGCCTTATTGGGGACCCAGGTTTCTCACTACTCTACTGGAACTGGGATGATCAGGTCTATGGCGGCAATGAGATTCCTGAGCTGTTTACTCGAGTGAACACCTCGTTGTATGATGCCAAGCGGAGAGCGGAGGTACAACCACCAACGATCGTCCCACTTGCTGCAACTACTCTTCCGAACATGAGCGCCTCAATAGTCACAAACCAGAATTTGAACAACATGTATCAATCGGTCGTCACAGCATCCACAGCGAGTCTTTTCATGGGGGGAGCGTTAAGGTATGAATTCCTCGTCATGCTTTGATGTGTACTGTCTTCTACTTAATCTGTGAGTATAATTTCTATGATTCTGCTTGAAGACTTCCTCATCTACGTATTCATTTCATACACACAGGGCGGGTGTGGACCTCAGCAACGTAACAGTCCTTAACAACACTTTAGGAGGAAGTCTGGAGAACGGACTCCATACGGCTATTCACTACTATGTTGGAGATCCAACGACGCAATTGTTGCAGAACATGGGCAATTTCGGTACCGCTGCACGGGATCCCTTATTCTATTCCCATCATAGTAACGTCGATCGCCTTTGGGAAGTTTGGCGTCTCAATATGCCCGACGGCGAGCGAGCAGACCACACAGACCCTGATTTTCTTAATGCTGAGTTCGTATTTTACGACGAGAACGCCAACATGGTTCGAGTGAAAGTGAGCGACGTCCTCGATAACCAGAAGCTCGGAGTGTACTACAAGAAGGGTAGATCTGATCATGTTTGGATCAACTATTCCCCCCCTGCGAGCACCAACGAGTCCGCCGTCCCTGTGGCTTTATCCGGTGGCGTTCCACTTGTCGGAGAATCACCTCTGAACGGAACAATCAGCATTGGGACGAACTTCTCGGCGATTGTGAAGCGTCCTTCAGAGGAAAAACCAAGCAAGACGCTTGAGGTACTCACCATCCAAGGAGTGCAAGTCGCTCGTGATCAGTTCGTAGCTCTGGTAGCGTTCGTCAACATTCCATGGGCAACAGAGAATACAACAACGGATAGCGCAGAGTATCTCGGAACATTCAATATCGTGCCCGATCCAGCGAAGAGCAGCCTTAATACAAATGTCAAGTATGAGATCGGAGACAACCTGAAACGCATTGGGCTTGAGAAAGAAGCTGAAGTCGTCATCTCTTTGGTGGTGACAGGCAGCAACGCAACAGTGACGATTCAAGGTCTGAAGATCGACTATGAAGATCAGTAGAAGACTCTACAGCAAATGATAGGACTCCTACCTTCAGGTCTCTGTACCTGTGCATCACATCAACATACAAGTCCTTGCATGGCATCCACATTGGGTTCTCTGTACCTGTGCGTGACATCAACATACAAGTCCTTGCATGGCATCCACATTGCAATAGCAGCTCTGAGACGCTTATTATCAAAGTTCTTTTGCCTTGTGTTCATTCCACAGAAGAGTATACCCTATGTATTTATAATTCATCCATTTATAGGACCACGCCTCCTTTCCGGGTATGTGTTTGTATTGATCCAGATAAGCCCAAGATGTATCATTTGTAGACCTTTCCAATGACCTTTCCCTCCCAGAAGCTCTTTCGTGCCTCTATGCTCATAGTCAATAAAAAGGCCCGATTTTGCAATAAGTATTTTCAATTAGGCATTGTTATCCGGTTCAATTTGGGCTTAGCCATCCACGGTAATGAGATTTCTAGGGGATAAACAGTGGAAGGCATGGCAAATAATTCTCACGAAAATGGCGATGGCGTGTAATTACTGTGCTTCGGTAACCTGCAGCTTGCTTGGATTTCCAAATAAAAGACTGATTTGACAGGTTTGTTTTTTCATGAGTTGGGTACTTGATGAAAGAAGGATCACGTCTTCAAATGAGAGATAAATATCCTTTATGTGAAAGGTTTTATAGTGGGTGGATAGGTAGCTAAGAAGTAGACTGAACTTGAAGATCCTTTAACTTCTTTTCTAGCATACAAAGCCTGATCGTGTCACGTACAGAGCTGGAAGACCTTCAAAACCCATATATTGGTTTATGCTTTTTCTCGTCATTGAAAGTGAGTGTGGAAAGCTTAGACACCGTTAAATGGTTCATGTGTACCGGTGAAACTAACTACATACACGACATCTTCCATCCTCAGACTTAAGCAAGAAGTTCAGTTGAGACTGTCCATTTGGGTCTTGAACATTGATGTCTTTGAATAATGAATGGACTAGCCTATGGTAGCAAAAACTAAATGAAAGTGAACAAAAAAGTTATCGCTAATCATAGAAGTTCTCAAATGTGAGACAAGAAACTGCCTCTATCGGAAACCTGAAGGTTCCAGGCTATAAATTCAACCCTCGATATGGAAGGATACTATGATAACGAGTGATGGCCTCAATGTTTGCATAAGCATATGTTTGCATGATCAGTTGAAAGTGATAAAGTTCCTTTGGAACTTCTTTCTTTTGAAAACCCCTTTTGACAGTGAGTGTATTGGTGAACATAAAACTATGGGAGGGGTGAGGCACAATCAATCCAAATTCAAGGAACAAACAACTAAGCACATATGATGCATTTGGACGAGTTGGTATATCTATTGAAACCGGCATTGGACTTCTCCATCAGATAACTTTGTTTGGAATAAAAAGGGATTCTAAGCCACCAACACTAGATGTTCCACACCATCGTTCCAAGCAAGCTCAACCTGAATCCATATCATCGACTTTGTAGATAAACGAACCTGACCATGGCAATTTAACTCGCAAGTGTGAGTACCAAAGTACCTCCTAGTGCTTCAAGACCATTCTATCAGCATTGCGGTGCCTACGACTTTCAGATCTTCAAGTAACTCTACCTTACCCATAGGAAGTCACACACTTGCATTACATTCGATGCTCTATAGATACTTGTCATGTGCAAAAACATTGATGAACGATGTTCTGATTGTTCGTAGGTCCGCTTAAACAGATCTCTAATGATACATTACAAAGAATTGTGAATCCTCTAACACAAAAACCATTTCTATGAACTCCATTATAAATATTGTAATTATTTTTACACTCTTCTCTATTCATCTCATCAACATAGATATAATGAAATTCTAAATATCTCAATTCAAAGCATTGATCAGATGAGTTTTTTTTCTAGATAGTGTCTCACCATGTTGAATCATTGCATATCCAAAGTCTTCATGTAGGATTTCTCCATGGCATGTATTAGTCACACTCTGAGCCCAATTGCATAGGGCATTGGTGGACTACGGATCTCTATAGACATGCATGTTGGATAAGGACTTTGATCTAACCATGCTCGGATGATATTTCTATTCTCTTTCCAATTTTTTGTCCATGTCATCTTATTGGCTCCTTCAAACACATATAGAGAATTCTAAGAATCAAGTAGCACATATATTAATATGGAAGGGGCTACAAATAGTCAAAATCCAATCAATTGTTGGGCTCTACCCATAAAAAAGAAGGTTCTTTGGCGACCTACTATGTTAGGATGTGGTCTCGGTAGATGCCGTAGTGAAAACGAGAGGCTCAAATGCACTTTGGTTTAAAATCTTGTTTGTACATTAGGGTAATCAAAGTTACAAGATTTCCAACTATTATAGGGATCACTTATATGGATATTTTAGTGCACGCACTCCCAAAACTAGAATTCCTTGATTGTTAGAGGATGATTCACTCAGTCGCTTAAGATAAGGATAAAACACTATTCTGCCCAATTACAATACCCCGATTGGGAAAAGGCACAAGCTCATAATGCTTTAAAGTCTTAGAGGTCCAAGTTAACTACCTCCGACTCTCTTTCCAACCTTAAATATCCCTTGTCTTTATGCACATCGAGAGTCATCTTGAAGGATTGATAACACTCCTTATATGCATACTCTAGAGTGATGGAATAACCCTCATCAATGAATGGACTTGTGCTAGGGCCTTAGCGCGAGCAAACTCTAGTTCTTGACCCATCTATGCTCCTTGACCAATGCAAGTAGACCAATGGTATACCATATAGGTCTAAATAGAATTTAATACTCTCTCTACCTTCTAAAGATCGTTATACTCAATGCTCAAGGAGAGAAATCACTACGAGGAATATGGGGACATAGTGATGATTAATGTGACAAATTTTCATCACTAGATGATTGTCAATTACATCACATCCGGCATTGAGCATGCCGTTTAAACCACATTACTTTGAATGTTATTTCAGACATTATTTTTGACACTTTTAGCGAGGTTCAAGAGAGTGTCACTACCTTAGCATCATTTATGCAATTGAAAAGGTAGTGTCACGTATGTGATGCTAATTTGTATCACTTATGCCACACATCTGGGTGTCCCTATTGCACGGGTCGCATGATCACATACAGGATGCTTTTACATCGCTTATGTGATTGTAGAGTTTGATAAAAGTAAAGAAAAATATTGGATCAATCTTCGATTGTCATTTTAATTGCAACAGATTGAAGAGCTCTCCAACATTTTAATCCGTGCTCCACTTTCGAGGACTAACAATCTGTTTTGATTCTCTCTCTTTTATAATCTCTCTCATATTTTCTATCTCTCTCTATCTCTCTCCTTCTTTCTACATCTTTCTCTTTCAATTTCTCTCTCTCTCTCTCTCTCTCTCTCTTTTCTTCTCTCGTTTGATTACTCCCTATCTCTTTGTTTCTCTCTCTCTCTCTCTTTATTATAGATCATTCAAGAATTTCACCAAGCAAAAAATATGGCTAACTATTGTAAGTACAATTTCATTGTTTTTATATCATTTATATTCTTTTATTTTCATAAATTAAGATAGTCACACTTAGTCATTCATATGCACATATACACATATACACGAACATGCATGCTCACACATATTTATGCACATTCACACACACACACACATGCACATGCACATATACACACATACACTTACACATACACATACACACACATAGACATATACCTAGATGTGTATAAAAATATTTTATACACACATAAGTACATGCACATACATACATATATACACACAAACATGTTGGAGTTATACGCCTATGGAGGCACGTGAACAACCCAAGGAAGAAGAAGAGTCTTGGAGCAGAACACACAATACTGAATGTACTACCACTAGAATGTACAAAGATCGGTAACCCATTAGGGCAATAAGTGTATACACAAGCCAGGGGAAAAAACCTTCTAAAGAGGGAAAAAAAAAACCTCAGTGGTCCTAGAGTGTTCACACACATCACTACCTAAATATATCAACAAATCCCCCCTAAGAGTGATGCGGTGAACAAGGAGAAGAGTGATGCGGTGAACAAGGAGCTGCACTCATGTATAAAGAAGTACCAAGCTATGTGAAATCAATCCACAAAAGGAAATAACCCCAAAGCTGTGTGGAAAGCTTTCCAATGACGTTTCTCTCCCAGAAGCTCTTTCGTGCTCTATGCTCATAGTCAATAAAAAGGCCCGATTTTGCAATAAGTATTTTCAATTAGGCATTGTTATCCGGTTCAATGTGGGCTTAGCCATCCACGGTATTGAAATTTCTAGGGGTTAAGGGGTGGAAGGCATCGCAAATAATTCTGAAGAAAACGACGATGGTGTGTAATTTCCGTGCTTCGGTATTCTGCAGCTTGCTTGGATTTCCAAAATAAGAGAATGATTTGACAAGTTTGCTCTTTGTGGAGTTGGGTACTTGATGAAAGAAGGATCAGTTCTTCAAATGAGAGATAAATCTCCTTTCTGTGAAAGGTTTCATACTGGATGGATCGGTAGTTAAGAAGTAGACTGATTTTGAAGATACTTTAACTTCTTTCTAGCATACAAAGCGTGCTCATGTCACGTATAGAGCTGGAAGATTTCAAAACCCATATATTAGTTTATGCTTTTTATCGTCATTTGAAAGTGAGTGTGCAAAGCTTACACACCATTAAATGGTTCATGTGTACCCAAGAAATTAACTTCATAGACGAGTACATCTTCCATCATCAAACTTTACAAAAAGTTCAGTTGAAACTCTCCATTTGGGTCTTGGACATTGATGTTCCTTAATCATGAATGGACTAGCCTGTGTTAGCAACAGATGAATGAAAATGCAACAAAGAAAAACATTATTGCTAATCATAGAAGCTATCAAATGTGAAACAAGAAAATGCTTCCATCGGAAACCTGAAGGTTCCAGGCTAGAAATTTAACACTCGATATATATGGAAGGACACTATGATACGGCATTATGACCTGAATGTTTGCATAAGAACATGTTTGCATGATCAGTTGAAAGTGATATAGTTCCTTTAGAACTTCTTTCTTTTCAAAATCCCTTTGACAATGAGTGTACTGGTGAGCACAAAACTATGCGAGGGATGAGGTACAATGAAGTAAAATACAGGGAGCAAATTATTAAGCAGATATGATGCATTTGAACGAGTTGATATATCTATTGAAATAGGCATCGGCATTCTCCACCACATAACGTTTTCTGGAATAAAAATGGATTCTAAGCCACCAACCCTAGATGTTCCACGCCATTGTACCAAGCAAGCTCAACCTGACTCCAGATCATCAAGTTTGCAGATAAACAAGCCAGATAAACACGTTTGCAGATAAACAAACCAGATCATCAAGTTTGGAGATAAACAAACCAGACCATTGCAATTGAGCTCGCAAGTGAGTATCAAAGCACCTCCTAGTGGTTCAAGACGAATCTATGCGGACCTAAACCATTTTATTAGCATTCTAGTGCCTTCGTACACATCTAGAGTCCTCTAGATGGGTCCATAACAGTCCTTATATGCGTACTCTAAAGTGATGGAATAACCCTCATCCAAGAATGGACCTATGCTAGAGCCTTAGCTCCACTAAACTCTAGTACTTGACCCATCTAGGGTGCTTGAACAATACAAGTAAACCAATGGTATACCATATAGGTCTAAATAGAATTTAATACTCTCTTCACCTTCTATTGATCTCTATCCTTAATGATCAAGGAGAGAAAGTATGTTCAAATCAAAGTTTCTCATTCCCAAGAAGCATTTGTAAGTGAATGGCTGGTCCATGCTACTAAATATTATGGTGTGGATAAATTCAATGGCTTCTATTCCCTCTTATCCATATTTGTCAAAGGAAATTCCAGATGATGTGCTTCATCTTGTAAAGCAACCATACCATCTCTACAATTCTCATCTAGAGAAATGTATGGTCTCAATTTGCTAACATGAGAAATTGCATGAATTCTAAAATCATTTGGTATTTGTAACATGTAAGAAACATCACTAATCCTCTTGATTATTATCGAAGTTCCAAAAGATCTTGGTGTAAACATGACTGTTTGACCCACTGCCAATGAAGAATGAAACAAAAACTTTAAAGACATAGGATTGCCTTCTTGGAGTATTTCAAGTGCCGATGTCTATCTAGAAAAGATTTAATGCTTTCTACTGAGGATAATAGGAGTGAGCTATGTTTAGCTTACCTTGCATGTTTCTATGAAGGCAAGAAGCATTTCGAAATTTCGTCACTAGTCCCATGGTAGTTGCACTAAGTGGAATGTATACATAAATAACCTGAAAAGGTGCCAACTTAGTAGAAAAATGCTTCCAACTACTATAAGACAACTCTACTCGAGAAATAAAAATATTCCAATCTATTTGCTTTTCTCACACATATGCTCAAAGCATACCTTCCAATATCTAATTTCCTCTTTTGTTCTGACCGCCTCTTTATTGATACTCTTTAGTACTCATCTTGAGTTGAAATTGTAGCTTGTTAGACATTTGTTCCAAACTTTTCCTTTGAATCTATCATCTCTATCAAAAACTATGGGCTTAGGTAAGTCATGCAATTTGAGACGTTCTGAATGAACAAATCCATAACTTGCGGAGCTCCCACTGTTTGGGTTGTATGAATAAAGTGTGGCATTTTACGGAACCGATTAACCACTATGAGAATATAATTCTTTGATGCGGTGTCATAGGTAATCCCATTATGAAATCCATAGAAATATTATTCCAAAATATTGTCCTATCTAATGGCTCTAACAAACCTAGAGGTCATACCCTCTTAGCTCTATTTACTTGACGCTTAAGAAAATGATTTGCATAATTTTGGATATCTACAGCCATTTTTTTCTCCACCAAACTATGCATCTCAGCAATTATTAAGTTCTCTCAACACAAAGATGTCCTATGTAGGGTCCATCATGGTTCTAAAAGTGACTTCGTTCCTAGACTTCTCTTCTAGGGAATCAACCACACAAATTTTTTCCTTCTTTTTTAGAAAACCTTGCTCAAATTGGAAATTAGCCCTCCCTTCCTCCTCTTTCTACCCTCCCATTGCTCTCCTTTGATTTTTCCATGCAACAATTCCACTTTTGGGTTCTTCTCTGGTGCTTGTTCTCTCCTGCTTCTTGTGGACTTGGTAGCTGCTCATGTGTCCTTTTGAAGATTTTGCAGCTCAAAAGTCATGGTGTCCTCTCTGCTTAGAGTTTTGGTTGTAGCTCTCCGAGACGGAGAGCACATTAGGTGGTGGGCAACTGTTGAGCCCATAAAAGTCATATTGGCCAAAGTCAACTGTAGTCAAAGTCAATGATAGTCGAAGTCAAAAGGTCAAAGTCAACTTGGTCAAAGTGAACATGGTCAAGGTCAAAGTCAACAGGGCAAAGTCAAAGTGTTCGAAGTGCAGGTGTCAAGGTGCACAAGTAGTGCACAAGTAATTGTCCACAAAGGGTGAATTGGAGAAAGTTGGTTGTAGGTTGCAGAGGTATTTCTCTAATTTCCCTAAGGTTCAAAGTGTTGTTTAAAGTGTTTTGGAAGGTTCAGGTGAACCCTCTCTTAAGTGCACAAGTGAAGACTTAAAAGGAAAAGGTGAAGGTATGTGAAGCGGCAGCGTACGCAGAGGTGAAAGTATGCCCCCCAATTAAAATTTTTGTTTTAGTCTAAAGTCACTACAGGACAAAACAGGGAGTCATTGGCTACCCACTTGTGAAGACAATCTTGGGACATCCAAGTGAGCAACAAGATACTCTTGCACTTAGGAGTGTACGTGAATCGACACTCAAATCAAGGCAAGGACTATTCTTAGACTATTCTAAGACTAAGGAAGAGGAGCATAGTCTAAGTGAGGCAAGAGAGAGAAGTGCAAGAGACACACAGTGTGCGACACAGAGAAGTGAAGTACAAGGTGTGCATGAAGAGTGACTAAGAAGTGTGCAGAGAAGTGCTAAGCTATCCCCCCCAAGGATCCCAAGGTCTCATTGCAGTGTGCACGTGCCGACAGAAGGTGTCCATCCCTCCCCCTTATTGGAAGCTTGGTGCAAGGTGTGCACAAGTGCAGGCTTGGAGAAGGTGGAGTTCTGGTGCAAAGGAGGCCGGCAACAACAAGACCTTGGGTATTTGGTACTTTGTAATTGAGCACTCTGTGGGATTTTGCACAGAAGCATTGGATTGTATTGTGCATCACCATTGTATTTGTCTTATTATAATCAATCAACAGAGGCTTCCAATGTGTATTTTTCTTCTTGTCTTTCCCTTTTCTCCTACAAACACTCAAATCCCTTCTTGTCCAAGAATCCCCCAACAATATGTAAAGCTTTGTAGTGTACACCATCATAAAAGGACCTTCATTTTTGCAAACGAAAAGCACTAGGGCTACAAAAGGTGAGTAGCTAGATTTGATGAAACCCTTTTTCTTCCACAAAAAGATCCAATCATTCGTTGAATAAAAAAATGGGCATAAGAATACAAAGCCAACCAAGCGTCAGAAACGAGATCTAATACAAGGAAGATAAACACCTCTCTCTCTCTCACTCACACACACACACATAGTAGGAAAGGTGAATCCTAGCTCTTGGGGGAAGGAATGTAGGAATAGGAGAAGAGCCATGTAGGTGCTTGGTAATTCCATCGGATAGTATCAACCTAAGAGGTAAACAAGGGGCCTTTCTTCCAGAGTTGAAGATAAGCAAGCTCCCACCAAGCCATGCCATCCGAGTTTCCATTGAGATGGTACAACTACCCCGACAAAGTACGAATCAGCTCAAGCCAAAAGTCATAAAGAGTCTTGGTCAGAGGAATTGTACACCATTGAAAGATATGATAGCATCCTAGTCTCTACATAAACCACATGGCAAGGCTCTTGAACAAATCCTAGTGGGGATCATCATCACTACTCCAAGTGGAAATGAGGAGAACTTCAATGGTGGAAATCCACCCATCCCCAAACTAGATTGTCTTTGTCCTCCTCTATAAGGGAGAGTTCAATGGGTGCTAGAGTGGTTGAGATCGTGTGGGTTCAAAAGAGTCCCTCTATGGGGCACGATCTAATGCCATTCATGTCTACCATGGCAAGAAGATGGGAGGGGAAAAAAGAATCCACCAAGCTACAAAGTACTAGGTAAGAAGTCCCAAGCCAAGAAAAATGGAAAGACCATGATGATCTAATCCAAAAGAGGGCTGGGGAGCAAGAAGATCAGCAAGGGGAGGACTCTTTAGCTTGGTGAAATGAGAAGGTTGAGCTAGGGATAGGAAATCATGAGGAGAATGGGGGGGCTTGAAATCTCAATCTTCAAGGTAGGCAATGCTCGAGGTGCTATTGGAACAAATGTGAAGAGGGAGGGGCACATTGGGCACATAAGAAGTAGGTAGGGAAGGAAGGAAAGAGCAAAGTGGGGGGGGGGACTAAGAGATGATGTGGTAGCAAGCATTGATCACATTGGTGAAACCCTTCTTGAAATACTCCTTCACTATGTGACATACATTTGCCTCCTCTTATAGAATCATGTCATATGACAATCTAGGAAGTTGATTTGCTCCTAGCATAAGCTCACTTTTGTGCTCCATATTTTGATGCGATAGAAGATCTATATGTAATATGAAGGAAAAGAATTGTAAAACTAACATCTGATCTTAGAATATAGCCAAGATCCCACCTAGTTTGAATTTTCAAAGACAAAGGATCTTTATATTGAAATATTGTGATTAGGGAAACAAACCTTAGATAGTGTTACATATTTCTCGAACATCTAGGTGGCTTTGTGTGATTTTGGTGCTACCACCAGAGACATGGGTAACCAAAATCCTTTAGCCACTACAGATTTTTCTTCTTGGGCTATGTTGCCTTGGCTATACTTACCAAACCTCTTTTTGGTTGTATGTTGAATGATAACTAGATTTTTTATTGTATGTTTGACATCATAGTTATGCAAAAGAATCTTAGGCGTTTGATGTGGGATCAAACTAATGTTCAAAGAAATAAGTGAAAAGGTCTATGAATATATCCTCATCTCTCCCACTTGATTGAAGCATCATAATATGTTTTTTTTCCATTTTATGAGTATAGAGTTCCTCTAAAATCCTTGAGGTATGTCTTATGAGGTGCATCAATTTTATCTACCAAAACAAACAATTCATGAACATTCCATTTATAATTTCTCAATAATTTATGAGTTGGTACAAGGAACACAATAGGAAGAATGGTATGTTGTTTCTCAACCAAATGAAATGGACTAATCATAATTTACTCTTTTATGGAGCTAAATAACCCCAAATTGCATGCCATAATTGTTTATACCAATCTAAGCATAGGTACATTCAGCATTGCTCTATCAATCTTTACAATGTATCTATTCCTTCTCTCTGCTACCCCACTTTGTTGGGGTGTGTGCCTGCATCTTACTCTCCGTGTGATGCCTTGATCCCATAAGAAATCAGTACATTCATTGGAGAAATGTTTTGCCCCTCTCTCCAACCTTAGCTTCTTGATATATGTACCTCTTTCCTTCTCTACCATTGCCTTGAATGCTTTGAAACATGTAAGCACACTTGATATGTTTTTTATGAAAAAAAACCAAAACATGATTGTGAAATCATCTTTAAAATGGAAAAAGTAGTTCTTACCTTCAATGGATTGCTCCTTGGTTGGCCCCCACACATTTTTATGTATCAGCTCCAATGGGTGTTGGCTTATGTAGCCACTCTTCTTGAATGGAAGTCTCGCTTGCTTCCCTAATTGATAGGATTAACATAATGGTTCATACCTTCTCCTTGAAATTTGGGAAACCATTCCACTAGCCTCTTAACTTTCATTTCCTTCATTCTTTGTATGTTGATATGACCTATCCATCTTATGCCATAAATCCAACTCGGAAATATACTTGTTGCCATATGTGAAGTAGACATATTGTCTGGAATGAGAGATTACCTCCAAAGCCAAGAGTCTTCCTTGCTTCCTTTCTCTTTCTATGACTTTTTACCCTTGCTTAGGGTTCTCCACAAACCATCCACCGTTTTGGAACTCTACTTTATAGCCTCTTTCAACCATTTTCTCTATGGACACCAAGTTCATTGTGATGCCAGGTATATTCTATACATCCTTGTTTCATTTTCCTTCCTCCTAGTCATCCAAAGCTACATATCCAACATGGGAGATCATGGGCTGAATTATCAGTTTTTTCTACATTTCCTTTACCTTAGTGAGCATGCAAAGTAGTAAACAAAGAATCATTGCAACTATGGTTGCTACATCCACTATCGATATGTTGGAAGAGATGGACGGATACCTCTAGGAAGTGAGGTGGAACTGCCAAAACCTGCTTTGTATCTGCCCTATTTCACTTCAGGGTTGTGTAGTAGACCCTCATAGCTTACAAATGACACCAAATAATCACCTATGTACTTTCAAGGTGATGCTTCAAACAATTAGATCGAAACAGATAACTTTGTAACTAGCTAGTAACCAAAAACTTGCAATTTTGGTCTTAACACCTGTTGGATATTTTGCTCACTGCTCACAGTACAGTAGCAATTAGAAAACTTCCTTTTGATGATATCTAATTAGCTTATATATCTAATGATTCTAGGTGGAATCACTTAAAATGATGCACTTTTTACTGAGCAATCAATTTAATAATCAAGAGCTTATCCCTGATATTTTAGGGACTATGTAGAGAATGACCAAAGATCACATCGATGTCAATTTCTCTCAATTGGCTAAGACAAATCCTCTAAACCTTTCACAAATTGTAGTAGCCTTTGAGCTGGTTCCAACAAGCTATAGAGCATGAACAATTATGGAGAGATCATTGAGATATGATCATCACAAGTAGACTATTTTGAGTAGACATAGCAGAGAGATTAACAAAAATGATTAATGATGTAATGTATTATAGAACAATCTTGTACATGATCATTGACATAGAGATGATGCCAGATGATTGTGAGAAGAGGAGGCTATGGTGTAAGCCACTCAATCTCTACAATTTGATCAACAATAGGCTCAAGAATGGGGGCACACGGAATGTGAGATTACAAGTACCTTTTATAGATGTTTTACCTCCAAGTTTGAATTTGAATTTAAACTTGGTTTTACCTAAAAGTTCTCCTCGAAGTTAGGAGACATTCCACCAAAGTGAATTCGTAGCTTTATCCCTCCTAAGTCCACGAGTTTTAGGGAGTCACAAGATTCTCTCAAGATAAAAGCACTTTTACAAGTGGTTAAAGATCCAACTATTACAAGCAAAGGTTCATGTGATCCATCAAATGCTCTCACATATCTTCTTCAATGTCTATCCAAATGTGAAGGCTTAGATTTGCACCAACAGCTCCCCCTCAAGCCAACCAACTTGGCTTGCTCTTCTTCATCAATCCTCTTGAATGTCGTGCAATCCAATCATAGCTTTAAACCTTCAAAGTTTAGTACCATCAAGTGCTTTGGTCAATAAATATGCACATTGCATATTTCTAGATACGTATGCCAATTGAATCTCCTTGCTCAATAACTTCTCTCTAACATAATGATAATGTACTTCTATATTCTTGGTTCTTGCATGATAGATAGGATTAGCTGCAAGATGCAAAGAATTTGTATTTTCACCAAAGATCATAGGTGAGTGAGTGTGAAGTCCCAAATATGAATATAGCAATCTAATTCATATGGCTTCTTTTGTAGCATTAGCTAGTCCCCTGTATACAGCCTCTGTTGAAGGTAAAGCAATACTAGGTTGCTTCTTGGAGGACCATGAAATGGGCTTATCAACTGCAAAAGAAAGATAACCAGAAGTACTCCTCCTCTCATCTGTACAACATGCCCAATCTACATCTGAGTATAGCTTGATGTCTAAATCTGATGTGAATGGAATGTGAAGGCCTTGATTTTGAGTACCCTTGAGATACTTCAAAATCCTTTTCGCAAATTCCAAGAGAGGTGCTCTAGTTTTATCCATGAATTGACCTCAAACACTTACTCCATAATATATGTCAATCCTTGTCAAGGTTGCATAGTTTAGACTCCCAACTATGTTTTGGTATCCTGCAATGTCTTCAAGTAGATCACCTTCATGAGCACTGAATTTATGATTTACCTCCATAGGTGTAGCAATCTTGGAATTCTCCAAGTACACCTTCTTCAACATGTCCTACACATACTTCCTTTGAGTAATGTAAATTCCAGAATTTATGTAGACCTATTCAAGTCCAAGAAAATACTTTAGAGACCATAGGTCACTAATTTTGAACTCCTACATCATTAGGTTCTTAATTTGTTTGATGCCATTGGTATCATTACCTATAAGTATGATGTCATCAACTTTGATGCCATTGGTATCATTACCTATAAGTATGATGTCATCAACATACACACATAAGTATATCAATTCTAAATTACTTCTCTTGAAAAAGAAAAGAAGAATTTGGTTTGCTCATCATAAATCTTCGATCTTGAAGGTATGTAGTTAGCCTATGGTTCGATGGCCTAGGTGCTTGATTCAATCCATAAAGAGCTTTATTTAGTTTGCACACATAATTTACTTTGCTTGGGTCTTCATAGCCAAGAGGTTGAGCCATGTAAACCTCCTTTGCAATCCAGCCATTAAGGAAAGCATTTTTTACATCCAATTGGTACATATTCCAATTCCTAGATGTAGCCATGCTTACGAATACTCTGATGGTTGACATTTTAGCCACAGGTGAAAATGTCTCTTCATAATGATCTCCTTGGGTTTGTTCAAAACCCTTAGCAAAAATTCTAGCTTTATATCTGTTTATGGATCCATCTGATTTTCTCTTGATTTTGTAGATCCATCTAGAACCAATTACCTTCATTGATGCCTTCTTTGGTACTAGCTCCCAAGCATCATTCTCCTTGAGTGGTTCTATTTCTTCATCCATAGTTTCCATTCTACCTTGGTCTTTGATTCTTCATGTGAAGAATGTTGGGTATCTCACACACCTTACTTACGCCTACGCTCATATGGGAGTGTGCGGGTGATCACTAGGACACTGGGGCACTTTTTACTCTCGGTAGGAGAGGTTTTTCCCCCAGATTATGTGTACTATTTTGTATGTGCTTGTGGTGCACACTTACGGGCACTTACTGTGTTCGGGTGTGAACAGCCCCTTATAACCCTAAGATATAAGGGTTATCATTTAGCAAACACTCTATTCAGTATGATTGCATTGGGTGTCGTGCTCAACTCTGTTTCTTACTCCCACACTGTCTACTACACTTCGGCAGCACCTCGATCCTATCCCATCTGACATTTGGTATCAGAGCGGATCTTAGCGCGGGAGTATTTCCTTTGATCTTGCTTCTGCGCACTATTAGAATCTGTACCAGCGGGCAACCAATAACCGGTTTCGGAGGTGCTCAATCTCCCAGTTACCAGGTTTCATTGGGATCGGATTGCAGTGTTGTTGGGATTTCGTACAAGGCTCTTGCCACTCCTAGTGGTTTGATATTCGGATCGATTATATAGCTCCTCTGCACTTATAGTCAGCAGCGCTTTCTTCCTGCACAGATTATCTGCCTGCTATTTTTCAACACAGCGGCCTTTCTACACATCCATCCCAGTGTCTCAAGTGTGTTACAGGTGCATTTCATCTCCGACGAGCAGTTGAAGAATAGGATTCATGGCTGTTTCAATGAAAGATATAGATGGAGCGTTTCAGAATGTTGGCAACAAACAAGCTTAGCTCTGGCAGCTTTGTATAGTCCCTGAGGACTCGCCGTCAGCTCTAGTCAGCTCCTGCCCTTCTGTGCCAGCTCGTCAGTGTGAAGCTTCTGTACCTCTGTGCAGTCATCGTCTCGGGATCCGTGCCCGCCATCAGCCAGCTGGATTCAGTCAGTAGAGCATTGGGAAACATGCTGAACAGCAAAGTACCCTTTGCACATTAATTGCAGACTTGTGTTTGCTGCAATTTCTGGAAATTTGTAGATTTCCAGCCCGTACTGCATTGACATTGCTCTATTGCCTTTTGGGAAATAATGGCAAATCAGGGAGGAGATGTATTCACCTATGTGTCCAAGGAAGACTGATTGGATGGGAACAATTATTCCCTTTGGTCTTTCATGATGAAGAATGTATTAGTGGCCAAAAATTTGTGGGATTATGTCAGTGGAGAGGAAGCACGACCGGGAGTTGTGGCTCCCGCTACTCCTCCTCCAGGAGGACATGCAAGAGGGCAACCTCAGCCCCCTCCACCTCTGCCCGATCAGCCACTTCCCCCAAGAACTGCAACTCAGAAAGCTTGGGATACACGGGATGCACAGGCTATGTCGTTGATTACATTGGCAGTTCAGCGGACCATCATTCCTCATATTCATTCAGCAGCTTCTTCACGAGAAGCTTGGTTGACATTGGAGCAGATGTTTGCAGGAAAGAATGAGACTCGCATCTCTTTCTTGAAGAAAGAGCTAGAGACTCTAAAGATGAATGAGGGTGATTCTATGCAGGATCATCTCAACAAAATTCAGGACTTGCGGGAGCAGCTCATGAATGTGGATGAGTACTACTCAGATGCACAGTTGATTTCTACGACATTGAATTCACTGCCTCCCTCTTACTTGGCTTTTCATACTGCCTTGAACCTCACTATGAGGATTTCAAAAGAGCCCATCACTTTCATTAAGCTTGTCAGTTTGCTTCTAGAGGAGGAACAAACTAGACGGAACAGTGGTGTGGATGGTATAGCCTCTGAGCAGGCTTTTATGTCAGGGTAGAAGGGTAAAAACAGCCAAGGAAAGAATGCTTCGCAGAGTTCTCGTAATAGTTACACTTTGCAGAAAAGTCAGAAACAAGGGGGCAAGCAAGCCAAGAAAGGAAAATGCCATTACTGCAAGAAGCTTGGCCACTACATCATTGAGTGTAGGAAGCGCATCGCCAAAGAGAAGAAGAAGGAGTCAGGGATGTCTGTTTCTGCAGCTCCTTCCACTACTAGTGAGTCCGCGTCCTTTGTTGCAGACAGGGACTATTGTTTTTACACTTGTAGTTATGATGTCTCTTGGGCTGATAGAGCATTTAGCTCTATAGAGGATGCTGACACTTGGTTTTTTGACAGTGGTGCTTCACGGCATATCACATCTCGTAGAGATTTGTTTGCTTCTCTTGGTGCACCTCCCGTTGGGAAGTCTGTTCAGTGTGCTAATAATGCATCATACCCTGTTTGTGGTATTGGGGAGATTCAGCTTACAACCATTGATGGCTCTATTCTCCGCCTACAAGATGCTTTGTATGTGCCTGGCATTAAGAAGAATCTGCTTTCCATTTCTTCTATGGCATGTTGTGGTTTGCAGGTCACCTTTGATGATGACCGTTGCATGGTCCATGACAAGGAACACATGACATTGGTCTTGACAGGATCTCTATGTCATGGGTTATATGAGTTGGATGCTATTTCGGTAGATCAGTCTGCATATTTGGCATCTACTCTTACTCCTGCTATGTTAAAGGCAGAATTATGGCATGCTCATTTAGGGCATGTAAACTATGGCAGCTTGATGCTATTACAACGTACTCAGATGTTGGATGGATTACCTCTCTTGGAAAGACCTCCTGAGCATTTATGCGAGGGTTGCATTTTGGGGAAAATGCATCGTTTCTCTTTTCCCCGTGATGTTGCTTTTAGAGCAACAGCCAGATTGCAGCTTGTGCATTCCGATGTTTGTGGGCCCATGCAGACATAGTCATTTGGTGGTTGTTACTATTTTGTAACATTTATTGATGACTTTACACGTTTTTGCTGGGTCTACGGCTTGAAAAAGAAGTCAGAAGTGTATGATGCATTTTTGGCTTTTAGTGCACTTGTGGAAACTCAGTCTGGTTGCAAGATTAAGACTCTCCGTTCGGACCGAGGGGGGGAATACATGTCCTCTATGCTGAATTCTTATTTGCAGCAGAAGGGCATTATCCATCAGTACACTACTGCATATACTCCATAGCAAAATGGGGTAGCAGAGAGGAAAAATCGGTCACTCATGGAGATGGCCAGATGTATGCTGAAGGCAAAGAGTTTGCCTCATAGTTTTTGGATGGAAGCCGTCATGTGCGCTTGCCACATTTTGAACAGATGCCCTACCAAGGTCTTGAAAACCGTCACACCTTTTGAGGCTTGGCACAGCCGCAAACCTTCTGTTGGCCACTTCTGTACTTTTGGGTGTCTTGCATATGCCCATATTTCACAGGTACTTCGAAAGAAGTTGGACAACAAGGCTGTAAAATGCATCTTTATTGTTGGTGCAGGCCAATCACCAATTGAAGTTTTGAAGGACAAAGGATGGAGATGAGATCAAGGTTTGAAGCAAAGAAGGTGGATACATTCACAGAGTGAAGGACATGTACACATATGTACATTAATGAAGACATAGGTCACTTAGATCTTTGGTTAGTCATAAGCTTGTATATATTTTCCTATAAATACTTTTGAAATATGTCGGGGCAAATAGAGTGAGACATGAGAAGACAATAAGAGATCACGAGAATAGTTGTAAGTGTCATTAGACACATGAGAAGTGAGTTGAAATGTTGATCCTCACTCATTTGTAAACCTCTGAAGAATAGAAGAATTTTTGCGCCCGATATTTCTGTGTCTGCTCCGTCTATGGTAAATCTTTTGTGAAATCCTTTTGAGGATATCGAAGTCCATAGTTAATCAATCTATGGCTAAAGTTTCAGAGTTTAATTGTAATCAGGTAAGGAGAATTGTTAGTAGGAACATTCATATGTGTTGAGTTGCGCAATCTTTAGGCGACACCTTGTGTAAAGTTTCATCAAAAACTTTACACATTTACTCAGTCAATGAGCAAGATCTCTGTAGCAGACTTTCTGAGGAATTCTCTTGTTCACAGTTTAGTCAAGAATTTGAAAATTGGTCATTGATAGTTTAAATTGGTGAAGGTTTTGACTTACTCTTGATATAGAGGTGTTCTAAATTCAAGAGTAGGTTGTTCTTTTGGAGATTAACACTCTCCATCAGTGGTATCAGAGCAGGAAACATCAAAATCAAGGAAAGGAGGATCCCGACTGCTGCAGATTCAAGAAATTCAACAATTGAGGAACTAAAAGGTGAAAGCTTGAAGGCAAAGCTTAAGGAGGAGACCATACGACATCAAGGAAGTCAAAAGGAGTATCATTCGAAGTAAAGGTAACCTTATACTTTATAAAGGTTGAAGATTTCAATATACAGGTGGACACAAGATGGGAGACTCTCTTCAGATAGAGAAATTGGATAGGGAAAACTATCCTGCATGGTCAATGAGGATGGAAGCTCATCTTATGAGCAAAGATTTAATAGCTTATATCACAGGAGAAGAAGAGAAGCCACAGTTCAGAGATCCTAGTGTTCCAACTAGGGAAGAGTTAGCAGATTTGAAGAATTGGATGAAGAAAGATGCTCAAGCTAGGAGCATTATATATATGGCAGTAAATGATTACTTGTTACCTCATATTCGAGGTCTTGAAAGTGCAAGTGAGATATGGAATGCTTTGGAGGAGCATTTCCAAAACACTACAAAGTCAAGGAAGGCATCTCTATGGGCAGAATTTACAACCTTCAAGAAGAAGGCATCTCAGTCAATTTCAGATTATGTAACAAGAATGAAAGATATTGCAGATGCACTAGGAGCTGTTGATGAAGATATTGAAGAGGATAAATTGGTAAGGCAAATCCTTACAGGATTGAGAGGTGATGACAAATGGAAGCCATTCATTTTGTCTACAGAGTTATCACTTGATCATTTCACTCCTGATTTAAATCAGTTGATAGGTCATATGCTAACATTTGAGCAGGATGTTAAAGGAGATGGTGACAAAAGTATAGGTCATGCAATGTACTCAAAGGACAAGAAGAAAGCTAATAAAGGAAAGCAACAATCAGGTGAAGATTAAGGCACAACCAGTCAAGCCAACTTCCTAAGAGGTAGAGGAGGTGGCAAAGGTAGAGGAAGAGGCAGAAACAATAAAGATGGAGGCAAAGCTTGTTGGATTTGTGGTAAGACAAATCATTTAGCTAATGATTGTTGGTATAATAATCAGAGTAATGGAGGATACAATCAGAACTATAATTCAAGAGGAAGAGGTGGCAGAAATCAAAGAGGTAATTTTAGAGGCAGAGGTAGTAGGGGTTACTTTGGAAGAAATGCAGGTAGAGGTTTCCAAAGTCAACAATATAACAACACCTACTACAATTATGCTTCAGATCAAAAGGAAGATTCAACATTGATAATGAATGCAACTTGTGAAAGGCAGAGTGAAGATCAAAGAGTCTTATACATTGACTCAGGGTGTAGCAATCACCTGAGTGGTAATATAGCTTTGATGACTGATTTGGAGAATAAGGTATCTAATCATGTTGTTCAAACAGGTGACAACACAAAGCACAATGTGAAGTCAATTGGATCAATGAAGGCCAAGGATGGTAGCACCTTATTGAGTAAGGTCTTGTATGTTCCTACAATTCCTAAGAATTTGATAAGTGTAGGACAAATTGTGGAAAAAGGTTATGAAGTGAGGTTCACTAATGAAGGAGTGTTTGTGGAAGACCCTAGCAATGGGTATAAACAAATTGTTTCAGGAAAGAAAGAAGGAAGATTGTTCACTTTGAAGATTCAAGGTAATATTGGTCATGCCATGTTCACATATGGAGGACATAAGATTTCTGAGTTAGATCTTTGGCACAAGAGGCTTGGACATTTCAATGAAAGAGGTATTAAAGACATGATTAACAATGGTTCAGTGCTTGGTTTGCCTAATGTTGCAGGTCAACATATGACATACAGATGTGAGGCATGTCAATTAGGTAAGGCTCATAAGCAATCCTATTCCAAGCATGGTTTTATGTACTCAGAGAAGCTTGAGTTGGTACACACAGATGTGTGGGGACCATCAAAGGATTTCAGTATCAATGGATCAAGGTATTATGTGATTTATGTTGATGATGCTACCAGATGGATCACTATTTATGTGATCAAAGATAAGTCAGAAGTGTTCAATACTTTCAAACATTATCATATGTATGCAGAGAGAATTACAGGTCATAAATTGAAGAGACTAAGGTCAGATGGAGGGGGAGAGTATTTCTCTAATGAGTTCAGTGATTACTTGTGGAATGCAAGTATAAAAAGAGAGGTTACTTGCAGGTACTCTGCTCAACAGAATGGTGTAGCAGAAAGGAGAAATAGGACTCTTGTTGAGTTTGCAAGGTCCATGATGAAGGAGAAAAATTGCCCAAATTATTTGTGGGCTGAGGCTGTAAATACAGCTACTTATTTGGTCAATAGGTTACCATGTAAAGCTTTGCAGGGTATGACACCTTATGAGGCATGGTGGGGTAAGAGACCTACACTAGACCATTGCAAAGTATTTGGATGTTTGGCCTATGCATATGTGCCATCACAATTAAGGCACAAATTGGAACCTAAAGCTGAAAAATATGTGTTTATTGGTTATGATGATAAGCAGATGGGATACAGGCTGTGGAATCCATCCACAAAACATTTTCTTGTATCAAAAGATGTTACATTTGATGAGCAAGGTACTTGGTATGCAGGTACTATCAATATTAATGCATATGATGAAGAAATTGTGATCCAAAGAAAAGGTAAATCAAAGGTTCAGATATTTGATGAGCAAGAGAACAATGAAGTGCAGGTTGAAGTGGAAGATACACCAAGATTTGATCCTGAACATGAAGAACCAGAAACCTCAAGAAGTGGAGAACTTAGGAGGTCTACAAGGAATAAATGGCAACCCACAAGGTATAGCTATGATACTTCATTTCTAGCTACCAAAGATTATGCTTACATGATTAAAGCAGATGAAGACCCTTTTACATATGAAGAGGCAAAAGGTAAAGAAAATTGGGAGAAAGCTATGCAGGAAGAATATGATGCATTGATGGAGAATCAAACATGGGATTTGGTTCCAAAGCCAAATAGTCAGAAGATCATTGGATGTAAGTGGGTTTATAAAACAAAAAGATTTGCAGATGGAAGTGTGTCTAGGTACAAAGCTAGACTTGTTGTCAAAGGTTTTGCTCAGACATATGGTGTTGACTATGATGAGACTTATAGTCCTGTGGCAAAGATGACAACCATCAGGACACTTATAGCAATTGCTGCATGCAAAGGTTGGAGGTTATGTCAACTTGATGTAAAAAATGCTTTTTTGAATGGTTACATTTGAGATGAAGTTTTCATGGAGCAACCTCAAGGATTTAGAGATAAAAGATATCCAGATCATGTGTGCAAGCTTAAGAGAGCTTTGTATGGCTTGAAGCAGGCCCCAAGGGCATGGAACTATAGCCTTGTAAAGTTCTTGAAAGAACTTGGATTTCAGGTGTCTAAAGCAGATAGTAGCTTGCTTTCAAAGCAAGTGATAATGGTTTCATATACATGTGCATATATGTTGATGATATAATCCTTACAGGTACAGATGAAGAAGGAATACAAAGACTAAAGAAGCAAATGGAAAAGGAGTTCAAAATAAGTGACTTGGGAGACTTGTCATATTTCTTGGGCATGGAGATTACATATACTCAACATGGAGTATTTGTGACCCAAGAAAGGTATTTGAAGAACTTGTTAATCAAGTTTAAAATGGATGATTGCAGGGTAGCACCTACACCAATGGAGGTGAATCACAAATTGAGTAAATTTGGAGGTGAAGAATTCAAGGACATGAGACAATATCAGAGTTTGGTTGGTAGTCTCATCTATGCTACTTTAACTAGACCTGATTTATCATATGCAGTAGGGGTTTTGTCTCAATTTATGCATTGTCCTAGGAAAGAGCATTGGATTGCAGGTCAAAGAGTACTTAGGTACATTAAGGGTACACTCAAAGAAGGTTTGTATTATGGGTTCACATCATATACAAACATTAAGATCTACAGTGATGCAGATTGGGCAGGTAATCCAGATGACAGAAGGTCAACCTTTGGATACATGTGTTATGTGGGAGATAAGTTAGTCTCTTGGTGCTCAAAGAAGCAACATACAGTTGCTTTGTTATCCACAGAAGCAGAATACAAAGGCATGGTTGAAGCTGCAAAAGAAGTGATTTGGCTTAAAACTCTCATGAAGAGTTTTGACATTATACAGAGCATACCTATCATTTATGGTGATAACATGAGTTCATTATATTTAGCAGCTAATCCTGTTTTTCATGCCAGGACTAAACACATTGAGATACAGTATCACTTTCTAAGAGAGAAGGTGATGGATAAGGAGATTGAAGTCATACATACTTCAACAAAAGATCAGATAGCTGATATGCTTACAAAGAGCTTGGATGGACCAAAGCTACAAAAGTTTAAAGACATGGCAGGTATAAAGAAGATAAGAGAAACCTCAATTGATGATTGAGGGGGAGCTGTTGGTGCAGGCCAATCACCAATTGAAGTTTTGAAGGACAAAGGATGGAGATGAGATCAAGGTTTGAAGCAAAGAAGGTGGATACATTCACAGAGTGAAGGACATGTACACATATGTACATTAATGAAGACATAGGTCACTTAGATCTTTGGTTAGTCATAAGCTTGTATATATTTTCCTATAAATACTTTTGAAATATGTCGGGGCAAATAGAGTGAGACATGAGAAGACAATAAGAGATCACGAGAATAGTTCTAAGTGTCATTAGACACATGAGAAGTGAGTTGAAATGTTGATCCTAACTCATTTGTAAACCTCTAAAGAATAGAAGAATTTTTGTGCCCGATATTTCTGTGTCTGCTCCGTCTGTGGTAAATCTTTTGTGAAATCCTTTTGAGGATATCTAAGTCCATAGTTAATCAATCTATGGCTAAATTTTCAGAGTTTAATTGTAATCAGGTAAGGAGAATTGTTAGTAGGAACATTCATATGTGTTGAGTGTTCACAGTCTCCTAAAACAGGCGCAGATTTCGAGTTTAATCAAACGAGTAGTGCTCAGTGCACAGTGTAAAGTTTTACACATATGATAGCTCAAAATCTAAGTTGAGAGATAAGCTATCTACAGCCAAAAGGATTTGGTCAAACGGGTTCGACATTTGGAGAACCAAAGTTAAGAAGTTAGGGGTGTCAAATCGACTTCTCAGAAGTGCACATTAGACATAGCTGACTTGGTAAGTAGATTTCTCAACATCTACTAAACCTTTTGAAGTAATTCGACTTGGAGAAGGTGCGCAATCTTTAGGCGACACCTTGTGTAAAGTTTCATCAAAAACTTTACACATTTACTCAGTCAATGAGCAAGATCTCTGTAGCAGACTTTCTGAGGAATTCTCTTGTTCACAGTTTAGTCAAGAATTTGAAAATTGGTCATTGATAGTTTAAATTGGTGAAGGTTTTGACTTACTCTTGATATAGAGGTGTTCTAAATTCGAGAGTAGGTTGTTCTTTTGGAGATTAACACTCTCCATCATTTATGGGATATAGCTGCGAAAGCAAAGGCTACAGACTCTATGATCCCGTGACCAAGAAGGTTTTTGTCAGCAGAGATGTTGTATTTGATGAAAAATCAGAATTATCCTTGGCTGGTTTTGATACATATCAGGCTGCCCGTGATGTCTTTGAAGGGCTGTTGCCCATCACATTTGGTGATTCAGCTGGTACTTCAGCAAATGAACCTAATGTTCAGCCAGCTGCTCCTATGGAACATGCAGTAAATCAGCACATTGCTGAAACTGAAATTCAGCAGGAACTTGTACACAGTCAGGAAGCAAGACAGGTGCCTAGATGGTACACGTAGACTATGAGAGATAGTCATTTGGAAACACCCTTGGCTGGTCGTACTCGAAGGCAAACTCGACTGCATGATTCAGTACATTCCATGGAGTTTGTTATGGCAGCATGTACTCATGATAATGAGGAGCCTGAATGTTTTGAGGATGCACGACATAGTGTGCATTGGATGGCAGCCATGCAAGCTGAATTGGATTCTATTCATAAGAATCATACTTGGGATTTGGTGTCTTTGCCAGTTGGCAAGCGTGCCATTGGTACTAAATGGGTCTACAAATTGAAAAGGAATGCAGATGGATCCATAGATAAGTACAAGGCACGGCTGGTAGCTAAAGGCTACGCACAGAAAAAGGGCATTGACTATGAGGAGACCTTTGCTCTTACCTCCTGTATGACGACCATTCGGTCTATGATTGCCTTAGCTACACATTTTGGCTGGAAAGTGCATCAACTGGATATAAAGACTGCATTCTTACATGGGGAACTTCAGGAAGAAGTGTATGTACAGCAACCCATTGGTTTTGCAGTTGAAGGCTCAAAAAATTTAGTATGCAAGTTGAAAAAAGCTCTATATGGTTTGAAACAAGCTCCACGAGCTTGGTACGCAAAGATAGATGCTTTATTGCTTAGTGAGGGGTTTGTAAACAGCCCATCTGAGTCTACCCTTTATGTACATAAAGAGGGGGGATCCATGCTGATTTTGTGTCTATATGTAGACGACCTTTTGCTCACTCGAACACATGCTGATCAGATTTCAGCATTCAAAAATAATTTACAGCAAACTTTTGACATCTCTGACTTGGGTATTTTGCACTATTACTTGGGCATCCAGTTTGTACATGATACTAGAGGCATTGGATTATGTCAATTACGGTACATTGGGCAACTTCTCGAGAAGTTTGGCTTACAGGATTGCAAGCCAGTTTGTACACCCATGGAACTTGGGCTGAAACTGTCATTACATGATGACAGTAATTTGTTTGATATCCATACTTATGCCCCAGCAGTGGGATGTCTCATCTATCTATGCCACACTCGACCAGACATACAGTTTGCCGTTTCAGTTTTGAGCAGGTACATGCATTAGCCTCGTATGTCACATTGGCAAGCTGTGAAGCGTGTGTTTCATTATTTGCAGGGTACTAGATCTCTTGGATTGCTTTATGCCAAGGAGGGACCACTGCAGTTACATGCTTACAGTGACTCTGATTGGGCTGTTGATTTTGATACTCGTCACTCCACTAGTGGCAATTGCTTCTTTCTTGGCTTATCATGCATTTCTTGGCTTAGCAAGAAACAATCCACTGTTGCCACATCGTCATGTGAAGCTGAGTACAAGGCAGCCTTCACTACTGCAGTTGAGTGCGTATGGCTTAGACGCTTACTTGCTGATTTGGATGTATCTGTTACGGAGCCTACTCCTTTATATACTGACAGTCAGAGTGCCATTGCAGTGGCACGGAACCCTGTGTTTCATGCTCGCACGAAACACATAGAGATTCACTACCACTTTGTCAGAGAGAGGCTACATGCAGGAGATATCAGCCTTGTCTATTGTCCTACCACCAGCAATGTGGCAGACATCTTTACTAAAGCTCTTCCACGAGACAAATTTGAAGCATTTCGCGATGCTTTGAATTTGACGCCCTTTGGTGGCGGATGATCCTTGTACACTTGATCACTCTTCACTCCAGGGGGGTTTGTTGGGTATCTCACACACCTTACTTACGCCTATGCTCATATGGGAGTGTGCGGGTGATCACTAGGACACTGGGGCACTTTTTACTCTCGGTAGGAGAGGTTTTTCCCCCAGATTATGTGTACTATTTTGTATGTGCTTGTGGTGCACACTTACGTGCACTTACTGTGTTCGGGTGTGAACAACCCCTTATAACCCTAAGATATAAGGGTTATCATTTAGCAAACACTCTATTCAGTACGATTGCATTGGGTGTCGTGCTCAACTCTGTTTCTTACTCTCACACTGTCTACTGCACTTCGGCAGCACCTCGATCCTATCCCATCTGACAAAGAAGGCTCTTCAAATGAAAAATCTTTAGCAAGATAAATGGAATGCTTAGTAATTAATGAAGTATATCACCCATATTTGATTGCTTTCTTGCTCTCCCTTTGTGCTCTCCTTAGAGCTTGGTTGGATGATCTAGGTAAGTCTTTCAACCTCTTCATCTTGGCCTTGCCTTTGGATTTCCATGTTTTGAATTCTTCTAAATTGATGGTGTCTTCATCATCTATTTTGATGTCTTCACTTTGTATTGGCTCCTCCTCGGTGAGACTTGGAAATTCCTCTTCCAATTCATATGGCAACTTGACCTTCCTGCATTCACTTTCAAACCAAGATTCATTCTCATCAAACATAACATCTCTATTGAACATATATCCTTTGTTGGATGGGTTATAAAACTTGTATCCATTCTGATTTAAATCATACCCTATGGATATGCACTTCTCTACCTTAGGGTCTAGCTTACCTCTGATTTGAGATGGAACATGCACATAAGCAACACATCCAAATATTCTACAAAGATCAAGTGATGGCCTTCTACCATGCCATACTTCATATGGGGTCATCCCATCAAGGGATTTGGATGGAAACCTGTAAATAGATTAAGCGGTAGTAGATATAATTTCTGCCCACAAATAATTTGGTAAGGTTTTTTCATTAAGCACTGATCTAGCTATTTTCACAATCAACCTATTTCTCCTCTCTGCTACCACATTTTGCATAGGGGTTTACCTTGTTGTGATCTCTCTTTTGATACCTCTATCCTGCAAGAATGCATCAAATTCATTTGAGAAGTACTCGCCTCCTCCATCTGACCTTAACCTCTTTAGACTTCTTCTTGTTTGATCTTCCACAAGTGCAAGATACCTCTTAAAGCAACTGAACACTTCATCTTTATGTTTCATAAAATACAAGATAGTCCGCCTACTAAAATCATCAATGAATGACACATAGTACATTGAGCCTGAAATTGAAGGGTCCTTGCTTGGTCCCCAGCCATTTCTGTGGACAAGTTCCAAGTAATCCTCATGCATGTAGCCTTTCTTTGTGAAGGGTAACCTGTGTGATTTACCAAACTGACATGCACTACATTTATAGTTCATGTGTTTCTTGGATACATTAGGTATCACAAGCACACACTGATCTCTACATATTTGCTTCAAGGCTTACCAATATGCCCTGATCTTTTATGCCAAATCTCAAGCTCTAACACTGTTTGATCTTTGTAATTATAGAGTGCAATATTTCTAGCGTCATCCAGTTCAAATGTAAATAGTCTACCTACTTTTTCTCCTTTGACAATTCTCTAGAGTCCATGTTGGGGGTCCTCCACAAAAGCTCCATATTTGTTGAACCTAACCTGCAAACCCTTTTCTACTCTCCAACGCTCATCAGATTCTTGGTGATTGTTGGTACATAAAGACACTTGCTCAAGAGATTTCTATTCCCATCAGAAGTTTTGACATCTCCTACCTTGACCACTGAATGCTTGGTGTCATCACTTGTTTGTACTTGGTGCTTTCCCTTGGGTTCCTCAAGGTAAGAGAGAAGATCTTCATTGCCTGCTACATGGTTTGAACATCCTAAGTCAATATAGAAGAGGTTCTCATCATTCATACCTTATTTTGAAGTCATATTCATAATGAGAAGAGAATCCTCTTGATCCTCTGTTTAATTGTTGAAATCCTTTCTTGATTTGTATTCTCCTTCATAACTGTTGTTGTAGTTGTAGACATGGTTGTAGCCTTGATTATGGTTGAATCTTCCTCTTGATTGTGAGTAGCCACCTCTTTGATATCCTCTTCCTCTTTGATTCTTGAAGTTCCTTTAGCACTCATCTATAGTATGATTAGACAATCCACATATGTTTCATGGGGAAGAGTTGAAAGGTCTCCCCTACCTTGCTTACCTCCTTAGCCCCTTCCTCTTGAGTTCCTACCTCTCCCTGCATAGTTAGCTTGAGAAGTAGTACCTTCATCTTCAATTGTTTTGCTTTTTCCTTTCTCTTTAGACTTTCCTTTATTTGTGTATAGGGCAGAAGAGTTGTTACCTCTTGATGGTTCTCCATTTTCGTTGAGCTTGGCTTCATGGGTAAAGAGTTGACCCATGAGTGTGGTAAGATCTGAAATTTGCATGTCCATGTATAAGTCCATAGCAGTTCTGAAGCGTTCCCAATTGTCATCTACCTTGATATCATTGACTATCTGTCTCACTATTTGATCCTCTTCAATCTCCTCTCGTATGCTTGCAAATTGGTCAACCACATCTTTGACCTTAGTCACATACTCTGAAACACTCTCCTTGGGTTTCTTCCTTTGAGTGGTAAACTCAATCCATAGTTGATTTTTTCTTGCTCTGGGAAGTTTTACGATTTCTAATGTGTGAAAGAATAAAGTTAGAGATATAGTTAAGTAGATATGACCTTGCTAATGCATCTTTGGCACACCATCAGTTGAGTCTTTCATGCTCCTCTCTTATAGGTTGTCCTTTGCTTCTGAAGATGGGCATCTCCTCATCTCTTGATATGTATCCATAAAGACTCCTTCCTTGTAAGTATGTCATCATCCTCAAGGACCATGCTTGGTAGTTGTTCCTGTCCAATTTATCAATAAAAGAAGGGAACCCATCTCCCATTTTAGCTCAAATTGCTCTGATACCACTGTTGGAAGAGATGGATGGATACCTCTAGGAAGTGAGGTGGTATTTCCAAAACTTGCTTTGTACCTGCCCTATTTCAGTTCAGGTTATGTAGTAGTCCCTCTTAGCTTAAAACTGACACCAAATAATCACCTACATACTTTGGAGATGATGCTTCAAACAATTAGATCAAAATAGATAGCTTTGTAACTAGCTAGTAACAAAAAACGTGCTATTTTGGTCTTGATACCTACTGGATATTTTGCTCACTGCTCACAGTACAATAGCAATTAGAAAACTTCATTTTGATGGTATCTAACTCGCTTAGATAGCTAATGATTCCAAGTGGAATAACTTAAAATGATGCACTATGTCGTGAGCAATCAATTTAACAATGAAGCGCTTACCCCTCATATTTTAGGGACTATGCAGAGAATGACAAGATATCACTTCGATGCAGATTTCGCTCAATTGGCGAAAGGAAATCCTTTGAAAATTTGACAGCTTATAGTAGATGTAGCCTGGTTCCAACAAGCTATAGATCATGAGAAATATTTGAGAGATCAATGCGATATGGTCATCACAAGTACATTGTTCTAAGTAGACATAGCAAAGAGATGAAGAGAGATGATTAATGATATAATGTATTATAGAAAAATGTTGTACATGATCATTGGCATAGAGATGATGCCAGATGATAGTGAGAAGAGTAGGCTATGGTGTAAGCCACTCAACCTCTACAATTTGATCAACAATAGGCTCAAGAATGGGGGCACACGGGCCGCGAGATTACAAGTACCTTTTATAGATGTTTTATCTCCAAGTTTGAATTTGAGTTCAAAGCAGGCTTTACCTAAACGTTCTCCTCCAATTTAGGAGACATTCCACGAAAGTGAATTTGTAGTTTTATCTCTCCTAACTCCACGAAATGTGGGAAGTCACAAGATTCTCTCAAGATAAAATCACTTTTACAAGTGGTTAAAGATCCAACTATTACAAGCAAAGGTTCATGTGATTCATCAAATGGTCTCACATATCTTCTTCAATGTCTAGCCAAATGTGAAGGCTTGGATTTGCACCAACACAATATACCACATGTAAATATAATTTTTTTAAACATCCCATTTATGTGCATCATAAAATAATTATTATTTTTTGAACTTTTGAAGCATAATTACCTTAGCCTTTATATGAAAAACTTTGATTGTGGCTCCTTTGATTTGCTCTTTGGTAGCAATCTCTAGCATAGTGGCCAAACGTTCCAAATATATAGCATCCTTTGCCATTTTGATTCATCTTTTGTTGATGCCTTCCTCTTCCTCTTATTCTTCCTCTATCTCTTTGTGATGAGGTGCCTTGATGATGTCAATGATTGATGGAATGTACTTTACTTTGTCCAAACCTTTTTTTGCCCCTCCATTGTCCTCATCTTCCTTTGCCCATTTGATTACTTGCATAAAAGAATTGTGGATCCTTGCTTTTAGTTAAACTTCAACCTATGTTCATTTCTTCTATGACCATGAGAGAAACTGGTTGCTTAAAATCTAGACGATTATCCCTTACATAAACTAAAATGGTAAAGGGTTTTGACTTCTCATTATCTTTGAAACCATATAGATTATAAGCAACATGATCATCATCATCTATGTGTCTTTGAATGGATCCCAGTGCATTTGATGACTCCTTGACCTTAAGTATGTAGTCATTTATGCTACTCACTCATCTTTTCCAAAGGATGTTAAGCTCATTCTTGAGCTTCATCTTCCTTGCAAGCTTTGGTGTTGGTGGAATAAATACTCTCGAGTGTTTCCCATACCTTCATGCCTAAATCCAAATCTTGGATATGGCCGATCATGCTATTGCTTTATCTATTGCAAAAAGATAAAGACCAACCTCTTGTGTCTTTCATTCCATTCCATAAAGGCCCTTAGATAGTCATTGATTGGATTTTCATCCAACCTAGGTGTTGTTTTACTTCAAATAATCAATCACTATAAACCATTGCCCATAATGTAGTTGGAAACCCTAAATCACCATGGTTGATAGTTCCCCTTATCGTAATTTTCAATTTGAGTGTTGAACTCTCTAATCTTTGGTCTTTTCTATTTGATCTCGCCCTTTGGTAATGCTGCAATGTGTGTAAAATGCAAGTGAGGCAATGACATTACCTTAATCCAAAGCTTTCCTCAGATGGACACCTTGTGCACTCAAAACGTTGAGTTGAATAGCTCCCCCTTGAAATGATATTCTTCCAATAAGTTTTTTGTGCATGCAAATCTTCAGCCTCCAAATCCAAGAGTTCTTATTGGTTGTATTGGATGTCGCCAAGATGACAAAATTCTCGGAAACCATGGTTGGAGGGAACTTATCTCATCCCCTATGGAACAAAGAGGCATGAATGACCTCCACAAGTACCCTTCTTTGACCTTTGCACACCACAATTGCTCTTTCTTAGAGCATATGTAGAGAAATCTAGTGAGATTTTGTGGAGTTGTATTAGACACCACCTAATGTCCATAAGAAAAAAATTCACTCCAAATAGATGCCCACACCTCAATGACCACAAGATGTGCCTATTGAATGCTCCGAGTAGCTAGTCAAACACAAACCACACTTTGGTCTAGAAAGCTTCCCTCAAATATTAACACATAACTCTTGCAGACATGTAGCACACTTAAAATAGACTTTTTATAGCTATTGAATGTCATAGATATTGCATCAAATGGCTGAATAATGAGAGATAACCAATGCTTAAAACTCAAGCATAGAGAGTTCCAACATTGCTTGCAAACACACATAAATATGTCTACTCAATGATAACAAACAAGCGAGAAAGGGGTTAGCTTAAGCAAAGGGCTTTCTTATTACGACTCTAGCACTTAGTGCACACTCAAAATAAATGAACACTCCAACAATATGACACAAAAGAGGTCGGGATAAATGCTACTTTTATATTGATATGTTTTCATGTAAAATCTAAGAACCACCTTTCCCAATCAGCCTTCTAGATGGGAGGACTTAATTGAGATAACTTGGAGAGTGGTTGATTGCATCATGTTGATGGAATCTCGTGGATTTTGGCATTTTTACATTGGTCCACAAATGGATGATTGATTTCCCATGATATTTTTTTTGCTTGAAGCTTTACTTTTAACACTCCCCCCTCAAGCTTCAAATCTTCATCTTCTTCCAAGCTCATTCATGTTGATGCATTGCTTGAACTTCAAAATCTTTATTCCATCCAAAGCCGTTGTAAACATGTCACCAACTTGTTCCTTGGCACTATATGTACTAAAGATTCCGTTTATATTACCTTTTCCCTTAGGAAGTGAAAGTTCACTTCAATATGCTTGGTTCTAGCATAATAGACATAATTCAATGCTAGGTGAATGCTACTCATATTCTCACAAAAGTTTTGATATGTGTCAACCTACAATTTAAGCTCCATAAATAGATTCTTAATCCACATTATCTCACATGTGACTTGAGCCAAGGCTTTATACTCATGCCTTGTGGAAGATAATGCTACTATGGGCTGATTCCTTGAAATCCATGAGATGATCTTGCTATGTAGCATGACTAGGTAACCACTTGTACTCCTTCTATATTCCTTCAAATGGGCCCAATCAGCATTTGAGTAAGCCTTGACCTGCATATCATCATCAAAAGTGTATACCAATTCTTCATTTATAGTGGCCTTGAGATACCCTAACATTCTTCTTGCAACTTGCAATTGTGTAGTCCTTGGACTACGCATAAACTATGATAAGACTCAAACTTCATATGGTATGTGAGGCCTTGTGGCATAATTTAAAGAGCCTACAATAGATCGATAAAAATTTACATCATTTAATGGTTCTCCATCAATGGATATTAGTTTTACATTGATTTCCATAGGATTTGAGATAGGCTTGCAATGTAGCAACCGAAACCTCCCAAGTAGGTCTAGAATAGGGCTCATTTGTATGAGCATAATGCTTTCCTCTTTGTATACAACTTCACTTCCAAGAAAATACCTACAATTGCCAAGATCAAAGATCCTATGATCATTTCCAAGATTTACCTTGATCTCCTCAGTGCCCTTTGTATCATTACCTATAATGATACGATCATCTTCATACACACACATGTAGAATAAAAGTTCTCTTCTTTTCTGGATGAAGAGAGGTGGTTCTGCTTTGTATTGATTGTAACCACATTTGATCAAGTACTCAACCAATTTCTGGTTCGAAGCTCATGGAGCTTGCTTTAGGTCATAAAATGCCTTCTTCAGCTTAAAAACATGATTCGAAAACTTTATTTGAACAAAACCTAGTGATTGCTCCATGCATATCTCTTCCTCCAAGTCTTTGTTGAGAAGGGCATTCTTGATATCCAGTTGGAAGATCTTCCATTCTTTGCTTGCAGCCATTGCAATGTGTTTCTTATTGGTGCTCATCTTTAACATGTGTCTAAATGTTTGTTCAAACTCCACTCCATATTTTTGTGTAAAACCTTTGGGCATTAGTCTTGCTTTGAACCTAGAAAGAGATCCATCTCAATTACTCTTTACTTTATACACCCATTTATTACCTATTACCTTAATTTTATCCTTCTTGGGCACAAGGTTCCATGTTTGATTCTTCTTAATTGCAAAAATCTCTTCTTGCATTGCTTCTTTACACTAGGTGTACCTGCTTGCATGTTCATAACAATTCAGCTCATGATCTTCTACTACTTTGTTCATATATGCATGACGAGTTCCCATGAAAGAAACATAAGTAAACCTTTAATTTGTATACCTATTCGTAGAAGGCTTCCGTTCTTCACCTTTTTGAGGAATCAAGGAAACTTGATCTTTTTCTTTGATGTGGCTTCTTTCTGCATCATATGTCCTTCATCCTCTTCAACTTCATAACCTTCTTCATCCAAATCTACTAATGTTTATTTTGCTTTGTTGATTGATTGTGCTTAATTGCTTGATGAAGATTACCCTCTCCATGGTGAGGTCACGATTGAGCTATCTTCATTGATAAAATGCATTGGGCCACTTAGCTCAAAATTGATTTTTCCTTTATCATCTCCATGCTTTTCTTCTTCATATTCCTGCATACAGTCATATTTAAGATACCAAGGGAGTAGCTTATCAAAGGCCACATCCCTTGATATCCTCAAGACTTTTCTTTTTGGGTTGAAGCTCTTGTAACCTTTATGATGATTTGAATATCCTAGAAACACACACTTTTCTACCTTTGGTTATAGCTTGTGCCTCAATTCACTTGGCACATGTACATTAAAAGTACCTCCAAATATCTTCAAGTGGGAAAGATCACATAGTGCCAAACTCGAGAAGAAGCTACGCTTCCACACTTCTAGTAATTCTTCTACTCAAGGAGGTTATTCCTTAGGGAAGTATACCCAGTAACATTTTTTTTGTACAAATACACCAATTGGAGGTAGAGGAACTATAAAGACACATAGAAACAAAAGGACAATTGCACATATGAGATGCAATCCAAACTTCTTAGATCACTAAAAGATTATAGAGAGCTAGAAATAATAAAAACAAATAATATTGCGTGTTAGCATGACATTCAAGAAGCTAGATGAAATGAACACAAGAGCACTAATAAATACAACGAATATTAAATGGATAAAGAACTTTCTCCAAGAGAAATGCAAGAGAAACGCAATACCTATGAGAGAATTGTGACATAGATACAACAAACTCACACCAAGAGACAAGGCTTGGCAGTGGTTTTCCCTCCATCAACTCTCACTCTAACACTTTATAGGAATGGTGGACCCATCTTAATGTGGTATTCACCTAGGTGATGTAGCTAAATTAAGTAGTCAGCAACGCTCATACATCTTTTGATAGACGCACACATGTGTGTTTTCCTACCAAGGAGTATATCATCCTCTGAATCTAGCTCCCATCACCACCATCATAGATAAATATAATGACTTCTTATTATCGATGTACTATAGCAATTTTCTTGTGTATTCTTCAGCATCAACCTCAGAACCAAAAGTGACAAACCCAAAACAATGACATCTTTTAATTTTTTGATCAAGAATTATTCTCACATCTTGAACAATTCCATGTGGTGAAAATGCTTGCCCTAATGAATCTTCTTCTATAGTGAACGAAAGAACTCAAACAAATAGCTTGAAAGTGACAATGCCATATTAACTCTATAGATAGGATGAAAATGAGTACTACAAGCACTATATTGTGAAAAATTCTTCATTACTCCATTTATCACTTTTTTTATATATGAGATGGTTGCGTAGAACTTCGAGCGTGCTTGACTAACGTCAAGGAGCGGAGCTCAAAAGACGTTAAGTGGTATCATAGTTCAACAACGACACATGAAGAGAGAGAGATAGAGAGAGAGAGGGGGAGGTCTATGGGTGCAGGAGCGCAGTTACCTATGGATGTGGGAGGGTGCTCACTTGCAGGTGCGGGAGGGTGGGGACGTATGGGTGCGGGAGGGTGCAAGCTTGCAGGTGGAGGAGGGCAAGGGGGGGGGGGGAGAGAGAGAGAGAGAGAGAGAGAGAGAGAGAGAGAGAGAGAGAGAGAGAGAGAGAGAGAGAGAGAGAGAGAGAGAGAGAGAGAGAGAGAGAGAGAGAGAGAGAGAGAGAGAGAGAGAGAGAGAGAAGAGAGAGAGAAGAGAGAGAGAGAGAGAGAGAGAGAGAGAGAGAGAGAGAGAGAGAGAGAGAGAGAGAGAGAGAGAGAGAGAGAGAGAGAGAGAGAGAGAGAGAGAGAGAGAGAGAGAGAGAGAGAGAGAGAGAGAGAGAGAGAGAGAGAGAGAGAGAGAGAGAGAGAGAGAGAGAGAGAGAGAGAGAGAGAAAGAGAGAGAGAGAGAGAGAGAGAGACAGAGAGAAAGAGAGAGAGGGGGAGAGAGACAGAGAGTGAGATATATATATATATATAGAGAGAGAGAGTGTGTGAGAGAGAAAGAGATAGGGAGGCTTGTAAGTGGAAGAGGACAAGGACCTACATGTGTGGTACGGTGGGGTCCTACACATGCAAGAGGGTAGGAAGAGAGAGAATGAGAGAGTGAGAGAGTGAGATAGAGAGAGAGAGAGGGAGGAGAGGCCTACGGGTGCAAAAGGTTTGGGAGAGAGAGAGAGATATAGAGAGAGTTTTATACTTTATAGAATAATTGAATGTTATATGGATTTTAATGTCTTAAGGTTTTGAATGTGATTTATGTTTTGGCATAGGAGGTGAAGACTCATGAGGGTGTGAATGTGCATGGACTTATTCAAATATTTGTGAAGACATAAAAACTAGTATTCTAGATAATTTTTGTGGAAAAAGTAGATCACTTTAGAAAGCGATTTTTTTGTAAATAAAGCAAATTTTTGTAAACACATGCTTTTTAAAGTGCCACCCTCATGTATCACCTATTCAGGACGTAATAAAAAAATACCTATGAATACGCATGCTATGATAGACTCATACATCATAGTATGTCAGAGGAGATTGTACTCAATCTTGTGTTCAATCTCTTTTGTCTCTCTATTTTGTTTATGATTTTGTGAGATTTTCCTTTTGTACTAGCCTCTGCATACGTGTGTTTATAAGATCCAATCAGCACACACCCACACACACACACCCACACACACACAGATAGAGTGAGTGAGAGAGAGAGAAGATGAGGGGCCTATGGGTGTGGGAGGGTGGAGAGAGAGATAGAGAGAGAGAGAGAGATAGAGAGACAGAGAGAGAGAGAGAGAGAAAGAGAGAGAGAGAGAAAGAGAGAGAGAGAGAGAGAGAGAGATGTTGGAGGAGATGGTGGATAATCACAAGAGATGGGTTGGTGTATCTAATACCTTCTTCACACCTGCTATATGTGATAGGTGGAGAGTTGTTTAGGCCTCTTTAGCTGGGTAATAAGCATAAATGATCACATATGTTGCTTTGAAGATGATGCACAAATGATAGGATCAAAACAAATAGGTAGGCGTATGATCCAAGGTCTAGAGCTTGCTATTTTGGTTGAGACATCTACTCAAAGTTTTGCATCATTCTCTGAGTACTATAGCAATTAATAAAATTCCTTTTGAGGAACTTGAATTATCTTAACAAGCTACCAATCATGAGTTAAATTATCTAAAATGATGAACTATGTGCAGAGAAATATGTTTAGCAAGTTAAGCTTGCATCCGGACTTTTACGGGCCTTGACAGTCACAGACTAGTGAGAAATGTTTGATTAATATATGACGATTGAATGAACCATTATAAATCAAACTTTGTAAGCTTAAAGTAGATAGTATGGTGAAGAGTCATGCTTTAAAACACACAAAATGATGCACTATACAGTGAGAACGAGCTCAGAAAAATTCACTGTTCCGATGAAGTATGATAGAGATATGAGAGTAAGAACTAATGATCATGTATGAATTAGATCATATAGAAATACAATTTTATTGACAATAAGACATTTCTCAATGAGTGAGGAATGAGTGAGCTATGAGATGAGATTCTCTTCTCAATGAAGGTACATGGAAATGATCTCTGAACCTCGAGATGCACCTGGGCTTTTCATATCCTCTTTTATAGCTTTTGTTGGATCCAAGCATTTGAATTTGAATTCAAATCTCTACCAATAAACTGCACCCTAAAGTATAGGAGTGATTCTCTCTTGACTCAAATGCCAAAAAGATATGAAATTATTGGCTTCCTAACTCCTTGTGGGTTTATTACACTTTTACAATGAGTAGTTATAACTCAAAGTTACAAGAGGTTGTACATATGAATCCTCCAATTGATATGCTAGTACATCCAGCTTATGTGAAGTGACCAAGTGTGTAGGCTTGGGCTTAATTGCACCAACATCTCCCGCTCAAGCCTAACATGCTTGATCTTCATTGCTCGTTGATTTCTTGCAGCCCAATAATCAGTTTGAACCTGTTCATCTTTGTTCCATCCAATGCTTTGGTGAGTATATCTGCACATTGCAAATGAGTTGATACAAAATTGAATATCCTTGCCAATAAATTTCTCTCTAAAATAATGATAGTGCACTTGAATGTGCTTAGTCCTTGCATGGTACACAAGATTTGCACCCAAATGAAGTGAGCTAGTGTTATCTCCAAATATAATCGGAGTGTAGGAATGTATCTCCAAATTTGCATACAATTGCTTAAGCCACATAGATTCTTGAGTTGCATTTACCAAACCTAGGTATGGTTTTACTTCAAGTAATCAATCACTATAAACCATTGCCCATAATGTAGTTGGAAACCCTAAATCACCATGGTTGATAGTTCCCCTTATCGTAATTTTCAATTTGAGTGTTGAACTCTCTAATCTTTGGTCTTTTCTACTTGATCTCGCCCTTTGGTAATGCTGCAATGTGTGTAAAATGCAAGTGAGGCAATGACATTACCTTAATCCAAAGCTTTCCTCAGATGGACACCTTGTGCACTCGAAATGTTGAGTTGAATCGCTCCCCCTTGAAATGATATTCTTCCAATAAGTTTTTTGTGCATGCAAATCTTCAGCCTCCAAATCCCAGAGTTCTTATTGGTTGTATTGGATGTCGCCAAGATGACAAAATTCTCGGAAACCATTGTTGGAGGGAACTTATCTCATCCCCTATGGAACGAAGAGGCATGATTGACCTCCACAAGTACCCTTCTTTGACCTTTGCACACCACAATTGCTCTTTCTTAGAGCATATGTAGAGAAATCTAGTGAGATTTTGTGGAGTTGTATTAGACACCACCTAATCTCCATAAGGAAAAAAATCACTCCAAATAGATGCCCACACCTCAATGACCACAAGATGTGCCTATTGAATGCTCCGAGTAGCTAGTCAAACACAAACCACACTTTAGTCTAGAAACTTCCCTCAAATATTAACACATAACTCTTGCAGACATGTAGCACACTTAAAAGACTTTTTATAGCTATTGAATGTCATAGATATTGCATCAAATGGCTGAATAATGAGAGATAACCAATGCTTAAAACTCAAGCATAGAGAGTTCCAACATTGCTTGCAAACACACATAAATATGTCTACTCAATGATAACAAACAAGCGAGAAAGGGGTTAGCTTAAGCAAAGGGCTTTCTTATTACGACTCTAGCACTTAGTGCACACTCAAAATAAATGAACACTCCAACAATATGACACAAAAGAGGTCGGGATAAATGCTACTTTTATATTGATATGTTTTCATGTAAAATCTAAGAACCACCTTTCCCAATCAGCCTTCTAGATGGGAGGACTTAATTGAGATAACTTGGAGAGTGGTTGATTGCATCATGTTGACGGAATCTCGTGGATTTTGGCATTTTTACATTGGTCCACAAATGGATGATTGATTTCCCATGATATTGTTTTTTGCTTGAAGCTTTACTTTTAACACTCCCCCCTCAAGCTTCAAATCTTCATCTTCTTCCAAGCTCATTCATGTTGATGCATTGCTTGAACTTCAAAATCTTTATTCCATCCAAAGCCGTTGTAAACATGTCACCAACTTGTTCCTTGGCACTATATGTACTAAAGATTCCGTTTATATTACCTTTTCCCTTAGGAAGTGAAAGTTCACTTCAATATGCTTGGTTCTAGCATAATAGACATAATTCAATGCTAGGTGAATGCTACTCATATTCTCACAAAAGTTTTGATATGTGTCAACCTACAATTTAATCTCCATAAATAGATTCTTAATCCACATTATCTCACATGTGACTTGAGCCAAGGCTTTATACTCATGCCTTGTGGAAGATAATGCTACTATGGGCTGATTCCTTGAAATCCATGAGATGATCTTGCTATGTAGCATGACTAGGTAACCACTTGTACTCCTTCTATATTCCTTCAAATGGGCCCAATCAGCATTTGAGTAAGCCTTGACCTGCATATCATCATCAAAAGTGTATACCAATTCTTCATTTATAGTGGCCTTGAGATACCCTAACATTCTTCTTGCAACTTGCAATTGTGTAGTCCTTGGACTACGCATAAACTATGATAAGACTCAAACTTCATATGGTATGTGAGGCCTTGTGGCATAATTTAAAGAGCCTATAATAGATCGATAAAAATTTACATCATTTAATGGTTCTCCATCAATGGATATTAGTTTTACATTGATTTCCATAGGATTTGAGATAGGCTTGCAATGTAGCAACCGAAACCTCCCAAGTAGGTCTAGAATAGGGCTCATTTGTATGAGCATAATGCTTTCTTCTTTGTATACAACTTCACTTCCAAGAAAATACCTACAATTGCCAAGATCAAAGATCCTATGATCATTTCCAAGATTTACCTTGATCTCCTCAGTGCCCTTTGTATCATTACCTATAATGATATGATCATCTTCATACACACACATGTAGAATAAAAGTTCTCCTCTTTTCTGGATGAAGAGAGGTGGTTCTGCTTTGTATTGATTGTAACCACATTTGATCAAGTACTCAACCAATTTCTGGTTCGAAGCTCATGGAGCTTGCTTTAGGTCATAAAATGCCTTCTTCAGCTTAAAAACATGATTCGGAAACTTTATTTGAACAAAACCTAGTGATTGCTCCATGCATATCTCTTCCTCCAAGTCTTTGTTGAGAAGGGCATTCTTGATATCCAGTTGGAAGATCTTCCATTCTTTGCTTGCAGCCATTGCAATGTGTTTCTTATTGGTGCTCATCTTTAACATATGTCTAAATGTTTGTTCAAACTCCACTCCATATTTTTGTGTAAAACCTTTGGGCATCAGTCTTGCTTTGAACCTAGAAATAGATCCATCTCAATTACTCTTTACTTTATACACCCATTTATTACCTATTACCTTAATTTTATCCTTCTTGGGCACAAGGTTCCATGTTTGATTCTTCTTAATTGCAAAAATCTCTTCTTGCATTGCTTCTTTACACTAGGTGTACCTGCTTGCATGTTCATAACAATTCAGCTCATGATCTTCTACTACTTTGTTCATATATGCATAACGAGTTCCCATGAAAGAAACATAATTAAACCTTTAATTTGTATACCTATTCGTAGAAGGCTTCCGTTCTTCACCTTTTTGAGGAATCAAGGAAACTTGATCTTTTTCTTTGATGTGGCTTCTTTCTGCATCATATGTCCTTCATCCTCTTCAACTTCATAACCTTCTTCATCCAAATCTACTAATGTTTATTTTGCTTTGTTGATTGATTGTGCTTAATTGCTTGATGAAGATTACCCTCTCCATGGTGAGGTCACGATTGAGCTATCTTCATTGATAAAATGCATTGGGCCACTTAGCTCAAAATTGATTTTTCCTTTATCATCTCCATGCTTTTCTTCTTCATATTCCTGCATACAGTCATATTTAAGATACCAAGGGAGTAGCTTATCAAAGGCCACATCCCTTGATATCCTCAAGACTTTTCTTTTTGGGTTGAAGCTCTTGTAACCTTTATGATGATTTGAATATCCTAGAAACACACACTTTTCTACCTTTGGTTATAGCTTGTGCCTCAATTCACTTGGCACATGTACATAAAAAGTACCTCCAAATATCTTCAAGTGGGAAAGATCACATAGTGCCAAACTCGAGAAGAAGCTACGCTTCCACACTTCTAGTAATTCTTCTACTCAAGGAGGTTATTCCTTAGGGAAGTATACCCAATAACATTTTTTTTGTACAAATACACCAATTGGAGGTAGAGGAACTATAAAGACACATAGAAACAAAAGGACAATTGCACATATGAGATGCAATCCAAACTTCTTAGATCACTAAAAGATTATAGAGAGCTAGAAATAATAAAAACAAATAATATTGCGTGTTAGCATGACATTCAAGAAGCTAGATGAAATGAACACAAGAGCACTAATAAATACAACGAATATTAAATGGATAAAGAACTTTCTCCAAGAGAAATGCAAGAGAAACGCAATATCTATGAGAGAATTGTGACATAGATACAACAAACTCACACCAAGAGACAAGGCTTGGCAGTGGTTTTCCCTCCATCAACTCTCACTCTAACACTTTATAGGAATGGTGGACCCATCTTAATGTGGTATTCACCTAGGTGATGTAGCTAAATTAAGTAGTCAGCAACGCTCATACATCTTTTGATAGACGCACACATGTGTGTTTTCCTACCAAGGAGTATATCATCCTCTGAATCTAGCTCCCATCACCACCATCATAGATAAATATAATGACTTCTTATTATCGATGTACTATAGCAATTTTCTTGTGTATTCTTCAGCATCAACCTCAGAACCAAAAGTGACAAACCCAAAACAATGACATCTTTTAATTTTTTGATCAAGAATTATTCTCACATCTTGAACAATTCCATGTGGTGAAAATGCTTGCCCTAATGAATCTTCTTCTATAGTGAACGAAAGAACTCAAACAAATAGCTTGAAAGTGACAATGCCATATTAACTCTATAGATAGGATGAAAATGAGTACTACAAGCACTATATTGTGAAAAATTCTTCATTACTCCATTTATCACTTTTTTTATATATGAGATGGTTGCATAGAACTTCGAGCGTGCTTGACTAACGTCAAGGAGCGGAGCTCAAAAGACGTTAAGTGGTATCATAGTTCAACAACGACACATGAAGAGAGAGAGATAGAGAGAGAGAGGGGGAGGCCTATGGGTGCAGGAGGGCAGTTACCTATGGATGTGGGAGGGTGCTCACTTGCAGGTGCGGGAGGGTGGGGACGTATGGGTGCGGGAGGGTGCAGGCTTGCAGGTGGAGGAGGGCAAGGGGGGGGGGAGAGAGAGAGAGAGAGAGAGAGAGAGAGAGAGAGAGAGAGAGAGAGAGAGAGAGAGAGAGAGAGAGAGAGAGAGAGAGAGAGAGAGAGAGAGAGAGAGAGAGAGAGATAAAGAGAGAGAGAGAAAGAGAGAGAGAGAGAGAGAGGGAGAGAGAGAGAGAGACAAAGAGAGAGAGAGAGAGAGACAGAGAGAAAGAGAGAGAGGGGGAGAGAGACAGAGAGTGAGATATATATATATATATAGAGAGAGAGAGAGAGAGTGAGAGAGAAAGAGATAGGGAGGCTTGTAAGTGGAAGAGGACAAGGACCTACATGTGTGGTACGGTGGGTTCCTACACATGCAAGAGGGTAGGAAGAGAGAGAATGAGAGAGTGAGAGAGTGAGATAGAGAGAGAGAGAGGGAGGAGAGGCCTACGGGTGCAAAAGGTTTGGGAGAGAGAGAGAGATATAGAGAGAGTTTTATACTTTATAGAATAATTGAATGTTATATGGATTTTAATGTCTTAAGGTTTTGAATGTGATTTATGTTTTGGCATAGGAGGTGAAGACTCATGAGGGTGTGAATGTGCATGGACTTATTCAAATATTTGTGAAGACATAAAAACTAGTATTCTAGATAATTTTTGTGGAAAAAGTAGATCACTTTAGAAAGCGATTTTTTTGTAAATAAAGCAAATTTTTGTAAACACATGCTTTTTAAAGTGCCACCCTCATGTATCACCTATTCAGGACGTAATAAAAAAATACCTATGAATACGCATGCTGTGATAGACTCATACATCATAGTATGTCAGAGGAGATTGTACTCAATCTTGTGTTCAATCTCTTTTGTCTCTCTATTTTGTTTATGATTTTGTGAGATTTTCCTTTTGTACTAGCCTCTGCATACATGTGTTTATAAGATCCAATCAGCACACACCCACACACACACACACACATAGAGTGAGTGAGAGAGAGAGAAGATGAGGGGCCTATGGGTGTGGGAGGGTGGAGAGAGAGATAGAGAGAGAGAGAGAGAGATAGAGAGACAGAGAGAGAGAGAGAGAAAGAGAGAGAGAGAGAAAGAGAGAGAGAGAGAGAGAGATGTTGGAGGAGATGGTGGATAATCACAAGAGATGGGTTGGTGTATCTAATACCTTCTTCACACCTGCTATATGTGATAGGTGGAGAGTTGTTTAGGCCTCTTTAGCTGGGTAATAAGCATAAATGATCACATATGTTGCTTTGAAGATGATGCACAAATGATAGGATCAAAACAAATAGGTAGGCATATGATCCAAGGTCTAGAGCTTGCTATTTTGGTTGATACATCTACTCAAAGTTTTGCATCATTCTCTGAGTACTATAGCAATTAATAAAATTCCTTTTGAGGAACTTGAATTATCTTAACAAGCTACCAATCATGAGTTAAATTATCTAAAATGATGAACTATGTGCACAGAAATATGTTTAGCAAGTTAAGCTTGCATCCGGACTTTTACGGGCCTTGACAGTCACAGACTAGTGAGAAATGTTTGATTAATATATGACGATTGAATGAACCATTATAAATCAAACTTTGTAAGCTTAAAGTAGATAGTATGGTGAAGAGTCATGCTTTAAAACACACAAAATGATGCACTATACAGTGAGAACGAGCTCAGAAAAATTCACTGTTCCGATGAAGTATGATAGAGATATGAGAGTAAGAACTAATGATCATGTATGAATTAGATCACATAGAAATACAATTTTATTGACAATAAGACATTTCTCAATGAGTGAGGAATGAGTGAGCTATGAGATGAGATTCTCTTCTCAATGAGGGTACATGGAAATGATCTCTGAACCTCGAGATGCACCTGGGCTTTTCATATCCTCTTTTATAGCTTTTGTTGGATCCAAGCATTTGAATTTGAATTCAAATCTCTACCAATAAACTGCACCCTAAAGTATAGGAGTGATTCTCTCTTGACTCAAATGCCAAAAAGATATGAAATTATTGGCTTCCTAACTCCTTGTGGGTTTATTACACTTTTACAATGAGTAGTTATAACTCAAAGTTACAAGAGGTTGTACATATGAATCCTCCAATTGATATGCTAGTACATCCAGCTTATGTGAAGTGACCAAGTGTGTAGGCTTGGGCTTAATTGCACCAACATCTCCCGCTCAAGCCTAACATGCTTGATCTTCATTGCTCGTTGATTTCTTGCAGCCCAATAATCAGTTTGAACCTGTTCATCTTTGTTCCATCCAATGCTTTGGTGAGTATATCTGCACATTGCAAATGAGTTGATACAAAATTGAATATCCTTGCCAATAAATTTCTCTCTAAAATAATGATAGTGCACTTGAATGTGCTTAGTCCTTGCATGGTACACAAGATTTGCACCCAAATGAAGTGAGCTAGTGTTATCTCCAAATATAATCGGAGTGTAGGAATGTATCTCCAAATTTGCATACAATTGCTTAAGCCACATAGATTCTTGAGTTGCATTTACCAAACCTAGGTATTGTTTTACTTCAAGTAATCAATCACTATAAACCATTGCCCATAATGTAGTTGGAAACCCTAAATCACCATGGTTGATAGTTCCCCTTATCGTAATTTTCAATTTGAGTGTTGAACTCTCTAATCTTTGGTCTTTTCTACTTGATCTCGCCCTTTGGTAATGCTGCAATGTGTGTAAAATGCAAGTGAGGCAATGACATTACCTTAATCCAAAGCTTTCCTCAGATGGACACCTTGTGCACTCGAAATGTTGAGTTGAATCGCTCCCCCTTGAAATGATATTCTTCCAATAAGTTTTTTGTGCATGCAAATCTTCAGCCTCCAAATCCCAGAGTTCTTATTGGTTGTATTGGATGTCGCCAAGATGACAAAATTCTCGGAAACCATTGTTGGAGGGAACTTATCTCATCCCCTATGGAACGAAGAGGCATGATTGACCTCCACAAGTACCCTTCTTTGACCTTTGCACACCACAATTGCTCTTTCTTAGAGCATATGTAGAGAAATCTAGTGAGATTTTGTGGAGTTGTATTAGACACCACCTAATCTCCATAAGGAAAAAAATCACTCCAAATAGATGCCCACACCTCAATGACCACAAGATGTGCCTATTGAATGCTCCGAGTAGCTAGTCAAACACAAACCACACTTTAGTCTAGAAACTTCCCTCAAATATTAACACATAACTCTTGCAGACATGTAGCACACTTAAAAGACTTTTTATAGCTATTGAATGTCATAGATATTGCATCAAATGGCTGAATAATGAGAGATAACCAATGCTTAAAACTCAAGCATAGAGAGTTCCAACATTGCTTGCAAACACACATAAATATGTCTACTCAATGATAACAAACAAGCGAGAAAGGGGTTAGCTTAAGCAAAGGGCTTTCTTATTACGACTCTAGCACTTAGTGCACACTCAAAATAAATGAACACTCCAACAATATGACACAAAAGAGGTCGGGATAAATGCTACTTTTATATTGATATGTTTTCATGTAAAATCTAAGAACCACCTTTCCCAATCAGCCTTCTAGATGGGAGGACTTAATTGAGATAACTTGGAGAGTGGTTGATTGCATCATGTTGATGGAATCTCGTGGATTTTGGCATTTTTACATTGGTCCACAAATGGATGATTGATTTCCCATGATATTGTTTTTTGCTTGAAGCTTTACTTTTAACACTCCCCCCTCAAGCTTCAAATCTTCATCCTCTTCCAAGCTCATTCATGTTGATGCATTGCTTGAACTTCAAAATCTTTATTCCATCCAAAGCCGTTGTAAACATGTCACCAACTTGTTCCTTGGCACTATATGTACTAAAGGTTCCGTTTATATTACCTTTTCCCTTAGGAAGTGAAAGTTCACTTCAATATGCTTGGTTCTAGCATAATAGACATAATTCAATGCTAGGTGAATGCTACTCATATTCTCACAAAAGTTTTGATATGTGTCAACCTACAATTTAATCTCCATAAATAGATTCTTAATCCACATTATCTCACATGTGACTTGAGCCAAGGCTTTATACTCATGCCTTGTGGAAGATAATGCTACTATGGGCTGATTCCTTGAAATCCATGAGATGATCTTGCTATGTAGCATGACTAGGTAACCACTTGTACTCCTTCTATATTCCTTCAAATGGGCCCAATCAGCATTTGAGTAAGCCTTGACCTGCATATCATCATCAAAAGTGTATACCAATTCTTCATTTATAGTGGCCTTGAGATACCCTAACATTCTTCTTGCAACTTGCAATTGTGTAGTCCTTGGACTACGCATAAACTATGATAAGACTCAAACTTCATATGGTATGTGAGGCCTTGTGGCATAATTTAAAGAGCCTACAATAGATCGATAAAAATTTACATCATTTAATGGTTCTCCATCAATGGATATTAGTTTTACATTGATTTCCATAGGATTTGAGATAGGCTTGCAATGTAGCAACCGAAACCTCCCAAGTAGGTCTAGAATAGGGCTCATTTGTATGAGCATAATGCTTTCTTCTTTGTATACAACTTCACTTCCAAGAAAATACCTACAATTGCCAAGATCAAAGATCCTATGATCATTTCCAAGATTTACCTTGATCTCCTCAGTGCCCTTTGTATCATTACCTATAATGATACGATCATCTTCATACACACACATGTAGAATAAAAGTTCTCCTCTTTTCTGGATGAAGAGAGGTGGTTCTGCTTTGTATTGATTGTAACCACATTTGATCAAGTACTCAACCAATTTCTGGTTCGAAGCTCATGGAGCTTGCTTTAGGTCATAAAATGCCTTCTTCAGCTTAAAAACATGATTCGGAAACTTTATTTGAACAAAACCTAGTGATTGCTCCATGCATATCTCTTCCTCCAAGTCTTTGTTGAGAAGGGCATTCTTGATATCCAGTTGGAAGATCTTCCATTCTTTGCTTGCAGCCATTGCAATGTGTTTCTTATTGGTGCTCATCTTTAACATGTGTCTAAATGTTTGTTCAAACTCCACTCCATATTTTTGTGTAAAACCTTTGGGCATCAGTCTTGCTTTGAACCTAGAAATAGATCCATCTCAATTACTCTTTACTTTATACACCCATTTATTACCTATTACCTTAATTTTATCCTTCTTGGGCACAAGGTTCCATGTTTGATTCTTCTTAATTGCAAAAATCTCTTCTTGCATTGCTTCTTTACACTAGGTGTACCTGCTTGCATGTTCATAACAATTCAGCTCATGATCTTCTACTACTTTGTTCATATATGCATAACGAGTTCCCATGAAAGAAACATAATTAAACCTTTAATTTGTATACCTATTCGTAGAAGGCTTCCGTTCTTCACCTTTTTGAGGAATCAAGGAAACTTGATCTTTTTCTTTGATGTGGCTTCTTTCTGCATCATATGTCCTTCATCCTCTTCAACTTCATAACCTTCTTCATCCAAATCTACTAATGTTTATTTTGCTTTGTTGATTGATTGTGCTTAATTGCTTGATGAAGATTACCCTCTCCATGGTGAGGTCACGATTGAGCTATCTTCATTGATAAAATGCATTGGGCCACTTAGCTCAAAATTGATTTTTCCTTTATCATCTCCATGCTTTTCTTCTTCATATTCCTGCATACAGTCATATTTAAGATACCAAGGGAGTAGCTTATCAAAGGCCACATCCCTTGATATCCTCAAGACTTTTCTTTTTGGGTTGAAGCTCTTGTAACCTTTATGATGATTTGAATATCCTAGAAACACACACTTTTCTACCTTTGGTTATAGCTTGTGCCTCAATTCACTTGGCACATGTACATAAAAAGTACCTCCAAATATCTTCAAGTGGGAAAGATCACATAGTGCCAAACTCGAGAAGAAGCTACGCTTCCACACTTCTAGTAATTCTTCTACTCAAGGAGGTTATTCCTTAGGGAAGTATACCCAATAACATTTTTTTTGTACAAATACACCAATTGGAGGTAGAGGAACTATAAAGACACATAGAAACAAAAGGACAATTGCACATATGAGATGCAATCCAAACTTCTTAGATCACTAAAAGATTATAGAGAGCTAGAAATAATAAAAACAAATAATATTGCGTGTTAGCATGACATTCAAGAAGCTAGATGAAATGAACACAAGAGCACTAATAAATACAACGAATATTAAATGGATAAAGAACTTTCTCCAAGAGAAATGCAAGAGAAACGCAATATCTATGAGAGAATTGTGACATAGATACAACAAACTCACACCAAGAGACAAGGCTTGGCAGTGGTTTTCCCTCCATCAACTCTCACTCTAACACTTTATAGGAATGGTGGACCCATCTTAATGTGGTATTCACCTAGGTGATGTAGCTAAATTAAGTAGTCAGCAACGCTCATACATCTTTTGATAGACGCACACATGTGTGTTTTCCTACCAAGGAGTATATCATCCTCTGAATCTAGCTCCCATCACCACCATCATAGATAAATATAATGACTTCTTATTATCGATGTACTATAGCAATTTTCTTGTGTATTCGTCAGCATCAACCTCAGAACCAAAAGTGACAAACCCAAAACAATGACATCTTTTAATTTTTTGATCAAGAATTATTCTCACATCTTGAACAATTCCATGTGGTGAAAATGCTTGCCCTAATGAATCTTCTTCTATAGTGAACGAAAGAACTCAAACAAATAGCTTGAAAGTGACAATGCCATATTAACTCTATAGATAGGATGAAAATGAGTACTACAAGCACTATATTGTGAAAAATTCTTCATTACTCCATTTATCACTTTTTTTATATATGAGATGGTTGCATAGAACTTCGAGCGTGCTTGACTAACGTCAAGGAGCGGAGCTCAAAAGACGTTAAGTGGTATCATAGTTCAACAACGACACATGAAGAGAGAGAGATAGAGAGAGAGAGGGGGAGGCCTATGGGTGCAGGAGGGCAGTTACCTATGGATGTGGGAGGGTGCTCACTTGCAGGTGCGGGAGGGTGGGGACGTATGGGTGCGGGAGGGTGCAGGCTTGCAGGTGGAGGAGGGCAAGGGGGGGGGGAGAGAGAGAGAGAGAGAGAGAGAGAGAGAGAGAGAGATAGAGAGAGAGAGAGAGAGAGAGAGAGAGAGAGAGAGAGAGAGAGAGATAAAGAGAGAGAGAGAAAGAGAGAGAGAGAGAGAGAGGGAGAGAGAGAGAGAGACAAAGAGAGAGAGAGAGAGAGACAGAGAGAAAGAGAGAGAGGGGGAGAGAGACAGAGAGTGAGATATATATATATATATATAGAGAGAGAGAGAGAGAGTGAGAGAGAAAGAGATAGGGAGGCTTGTAAGTGGAAGAGGACAAGGACCTACATGTGTGGTACGGTGGGTTCCTACACATGCAAGAGGGTAGGAAGAGAGAGAATGAGAGAGTGAGAGAGTGAGATAGAGAGAGAGAGAGGGAGGAGAGGCCTACGGGTGCAAAAGGTTTGGGAGAGAGAGAGAGATATAGAGAGAGTTTTATACTTTATAGAATAATTGAATGTTATATGGATTTTAATGTCTTAAGGTTTTGAATGTGATTTATGTTTTGGCATAGGAGGTGAAGACTCATGAGGGTGTGAATGTGCATGGACTTATTCAAATATTTGTGAAGACATAAAAACTAGTATTCTAGATAATTTTTGTGGAAAAAGTAGATCACTTTAGAAAGCGATTTTTTTGTAAATAAAGCAAATTTTTGTAAACACATGCTTTTTAAAGTGCCACCCTCATGTATCACCTATTCAGGACGTAATAAAAAAATACCTATGAATACGCATGCTGTGATAGACTCATACATCATAGTATGTCAGAGGAGATTGTACTCAATCTTGTGTTCAATCTCTTTTGTCTCTCTATTTTGTTTATGATTTTGTGAGATTTTCCTTTTGTACTAGCCTCTGCATACATGTGTTTATAAGATCCAATCAGCACACACCCACACACACACACACACATAGAGTGAGTGAGAGAGAGAGAAGATGAGGGGCCTATGGGTGTGGGAGGGTGGAGAGAGAGATAGAGAGAGAGAGAGAGAGATAGAGAGAGAGAGAGAGAGAGAGAGAGAGAGAGAGAAAGAGAGAGAGAGAGAAAGAGAGAGAGAGAGAGAGAGATGTTGGAGGAGATGGTGGATAATCACAAGAGATGGGTTGGTGTATCTAATACCTTCTTCACACCTGCTATATGTGATAGGTGGAGAGTTGTTTAGGCCTCTTTAGCTGGGTAATAAGCATAAATGATCACATATGTTGCTTTGAAGATGATGCACAAATGATAGGATCAAAACAAATAGGTAGGCATATGATCCAAGGTCTAGAGCTTGCTATTTTGGTTGATACATCTACTCAAAGTTTTGCATCATTCTCTGAGTACTATAGCAATTAATAAAATTCCTTTTGAGGAACTTGAATTATCTTAACAAGCTACCAATCATGAGTTAAATTATCTAAAATGATGAACTATGTGCACAGAAATATGTTTAGCAAGTTAAGCTTGCATCCGGACTTTTACGGGCCTTGACAGTCACAGACTAGTGAGAAATGTTTGATTAATATATGACGATTGAATGAACCATTATAAATCAAACTTTGTAAGCTTAAAGTAGATAGTATGGTGAAGAGTCATGCTTTAAAACACACAAAATGATGCACTGTACAGTGAGAACGAGCTCAGAAAAATTCACTGTTCCGATGAAGTATGATAGAGATATGAGAGTAAGAACTAATGATCATGTATGAATTAGATCACATAGAAATACAATTTTATTGACAATAAGACATTTCTCAATGAGTGAGGAATGAGTGAGCTATGAGATGAGATTCTCTTCTCAATGAGGGTACATGGAAATGATCTCTGAACCTCGAGATGCACCTGGGCTTTTCATATCCTCTTTTATAGCTTTTGTTGGATCCAAGCATTTGTATTTGAATTCAAATCTCTACCAATAAACTGCACCCTAAAGTATAGGAGTGATTCTCTCTTGACTCAAATGCCAAAAAGATATGAAATTATTGGCTTCCTAACTCCTTGTGGGTTTATTACACTTTTACAATGAGTAGTTATAACTCAAAGTTACAAGAGGTTGTACATATGAATCCTCCAATTGATATGCTAGTACATCCAGCTTATGTGAAGTGACCAAGTGTGTAGGCTTGGGCTTAATTGCACCAACATCTCCCGCTCAAGCCTAACATGCTTGATCTTCATTGCTCGTTGATTTCTTGCAGCCCAATAATCAGTTTGAACCTGTTCATCTTTGTTCCATCCAATGCTTTGGTGAGTATATCTGCACATTGCAAATGAGTTGATACAAAATTGAATATCCTTGCCAATAAATTTCTCTCTAACATAATGATAGTGCACTTGAATGTGCTTAGTCCTTGCATGGTACACAAGATTTGCACCCAAATGAAGTGAGCTAGTGTTATCTCCAAATATAATCGGAGTGTAGGAATGTATCTCCAAATTTGCATACAATTGCTTAAGCCACATAGATTCTTGAGTTGCATTTACCAAACCTAGGTATTGTTTTACTTCAAGTAATCAATCACTATAAACCATTGCCCATAATGTAGTTGGAAACCCTAAATCACCATGGTTGATAGTTCCCCTTATCGTAATTTTCAATTTGAGTGTTGAACTCTCTAATCTTTGGTCTTTTCTACTTGATCTCGCCCTTTGGTAATGCTGCAATGTGTGTAAAATGCAAGTGAGGCAATGACATTACCTTAATCCAAAGCTTTCCTCAGATGGACACCTTGTGCACTCGAAATGTTGAGTTGAATCGCTCCCCCTTGAAATGATATTCTTCCAATAAGTTTTTTGTGCATGCAAATCTTCAGCCTCCAAATCCCAGAGTTCTTATTGGTTGTATTGGATGTCGCCAAGATGACAAAATTCTCGGAAACCATTGTTGGAGGGAACTTATCTCATCCCCTATGGAACGAAGAGGCATGATTGACCTCCACAAGTACCCTTCTTTGACCTTTGCACACCACAATTGCTCTTTCTTAGAGCATATGTAGAGAAATCTAGTGAGATTTTGTGGAGTTGTATTAGACACCACCTAATCTCCATAAGGAAAAAAATCACTCCAAATAGATGCCCACACCTCAATGACCACAAGATGTGCCTATTGAATGCTCCGAGTAGCTAGTCAAACACAAACCACACTTTAGTCTAGAAACTTCCCTCAAATATTAACACATAACTCTTGCAGACATGTAGCACACTTAAAAGACTTTTTATAGCTATTGAATGTCATAGATATTGCATCAAATGGCTGAATAATGAGAGATAACCAATGCTTAAAACTCAAGCATAGAGAGTTCCAACATTGCTTGCAAACACACATAAATATGTCTACTCAATGATAACAAACAAGCGAGAAAGGGGTTAGCTTAAGCAAAGGGCTTTCTTATTACGACTCTAGCACTTAGTGCACACTCAAAATAAATGAACACTCCAACAATATGACACAAAAGAGGTCGGGATAAATGCTACTTTTATATTGAGAAGTTTGCATGTAAAATCTAAGAACCACCTTTCCCAATCAGCCTTCTAGATGCGAGGACTTAATTGAGATAACTTGGAGAGTGGTTGATTGCATCATGTTGATGGAATCTCGTGGATTTTGGCATTTTTACATTGGTCCACAAATGGATGATTGATTTCCCATGATATTGTTTTTTGCTTGAAGCTTTACTTTTAACACTCCCCCCTCAAGCTTCAAATCTTTATCTTCTTCCAAGCTCATTCATGTTGATGCATTGCTTGAACTTCAAAATCTTTATTCCATCCAAAGCCGTTGTAAACATGTCACCAACTTGTTCCTTGGCACTATATGTACTATAGATTCCGTTTATATTACCTTTTCCCTTAGGAAGTGAAAGTGCACTTCAATATGCTTGGTTCTAGCATAATAGACATAATTCAATGCTAGGTGAATGCTACTCATATTCTCACAAAAGATTTGATATGTGTCAACCTACAATTTAAGCTCCATAAATAGATTCTTAATCCACATTATCTCACATGTGACTTGAGCCAAGGCTTTATACTCATGCCTTGTGGAAGATAATGCTACTATGGGCTGATTCTTTGAAATCCATGAGATGATCTTGCTACGTAGCATGACTAGGTAACCACTTGTACTCCTTCTATATTCCTTCAAATGGGCACAATCAGCATTTGAGTAAGCCTTGGCTTGCATATCATCATCAAAAGTGTATACCAATTCTTCATTTATAGTGGCCTTGAGATACCCTAACATTCTTCTTGCAACTTGCAATTGTGTAGTCCTTGGACTACGCATAAACTATGATAAGACTCAAACTTCATATGGTATGTGAGGCCTTGTGGCATAATTTAAAGAGCCTACAATAGATCGATAAAATTTTACATCATTTAATGGTTCTCCATCAATGGATATTAGTTTTACATTGATTTCCATAGGGTTTGAGATAGGCTTGCAATGTAGCAACCGAAACCTCCCAAGTAGGTCTAGAATAGGGCTCATTTGTATGAGCATAATGCTTTCTTCTTTGTATACAACTTCACTTCCAAGAAAATACCTACAATTGCCAAGATCAAAGATCCTATGATCATTTCCAAGATTTACCTTGATCTCCTCAATGCCCTTTGTATCATTACCTATAATGATAAGATCATCTTCATACACACACATGTAGAATAAAAGTTCTCCTCTTTTCTGGATGAAGAGAGGTGGTTCTGCTTTGTATTGATTGTAACCACATTTGATCAAGTATTTAACCAATTTCTGGTTCGAAGCTCATGGAGCTTGCTTTAGGTCATAAAATGCCTTCTTCAGCTTACAAACATGATTCGGAAACTTTATTTGAACAAAACCTAGTGATTGCTCCATGCATATCTCTTCCTCCAAGTCTTTGTTGAGAAGGGCATTCTTGATATCCAGTTGGAAGATCTTCCATTCTTTGCTTGCAGCCATTGCAATGTGTTTCTTATTGGTGCTCATCTTTAACATGTGTCTAAATGTTTGTTCAAACTCCACTCCATATTTTTGTGTAAAACTTTGGGCATCAGTCTTGCTTTGAACCTAGAAATAGATCCATCTCAATTACTCTTTACTTTATACACCCATTTATTACCTATTACCTTAATTTTATCCTTCTTGGGCACAAGGTTCCATGTTTGATTCTTCTTAATTGCAAAAATCTCTTCTTGCATTGCTTCTTTACACTAGGTGTACCTGCTTGCTTGTTCATAACAATTCAGCTCATGATCTTCTACTACTTTGTTCATATATGCATAACGAGTTCCCATGAAAGAAACATAAGTAAACCTTTAATTTGTATACCTATTCGTAGAAGGCTTCCGTTCTTCACCTTTTTAAGGAATCAAGGAAACTTGATCTTTTTCTTTGATGTGGCTTCTTTCTGCATCATATGTCCTTCATCCTCTTCAACTTCATAACCTTCTTCATCCAAATCTACTAATGTTTATTTTGCTTTGTTGATTGATTGTGCTTAATTGCTTGATGAAGATTACCCTCTCCATGGTGAGGTCACGATTGAGCTATCTTCATTGATAAAATGCATTGGGTCACTTAGCTCAAAATTGATTTTTCCTTTATCATCTCCATGCTTTTCTTCTTCATATTCCTGCATACAGTCATAATTAAGATACCAAGGGAGTAGCTTATCAAAGGCCACATCCCTTGATATCCTAAAGACTTTTCTTTTTGGGTTCAAGCTCTTGTAACCTTTATGATGATTTGAATATCCTAGAAACACACACTTTTCTACCTTTGGTTATAGCTTGTGCCTCAATTCACTTGGCACATGTACATAAAAAGTACCTCCAAATATCTTCAAGTGGGAAAGATCACATAGTGCCAAACTCGAGAAGAAGCTACGCTTCCACACTTCTAGTAATTCTTCTACTCAAGGAGGTTATTCCTTAGGGAAGTATACCCAATAACATTTTTTCGGTACAAATACACCAATTGGAGGTAGAGGAACTATAAAGACACATAGAAACAAAAGGACAATTGCACATATGAGATGCAATCCAAACTTCTTAGATCACTAAAAGATTATAGAGAGCTAGAAATAATAAAAACAAATAATATTGCGTGTTAGCATGACATTCAAGAAGCTAGATGAAATGAACACAAGAGCACTAATAAATACAACGAATATTAAATGGATAAAGAACTTTCTCCAAGAGAAATGCAAGAGAAACGCAATATCTATGAGAGAATTGTGACATAGATACAACAAACTCACACCAAGAGACAAGGCTTGGCAGTGGTTTTCCCTCCATCAACTCTCACTCTAACACTTTATAGGAATGGTGGACCCATCTTAATGTGGTATTCACCTAGGTGATGTAGCTAAATTAAGTAGTCAGCAACGCTCATACATCTTTTGATAGACGCACACATGTGTGTTTTCCTACCAAGGAGTATATCATCCTCTGAATCTAGCTCCCATCACCACCATCATAGATAAATATAATGACTTCTTATTATCGATGTACTATAGCAATTTTCTTGTGTATTCTTCAGCATCAACCTCAGAACCAAAAGTGACAAACCCAAAACAATGACATCTTTTAATTTTTTGATCAAGAATTATTCTCACATCTTGAACAATTCCATGTGGTGAAAATGCTTGCCCTAATGAATCTTCTTCTATAGTGAAGGAAAGAACTCAAACAAATAGCTTGAAAGTGACAATGCCATATTAACTCTATAGATAGGATGAAAATGAGTACTACAAGCACTATATTGTGAAAAATTCTTCATTACTCCATTTATCACTTTTTTTATATATGAGATGGTTGCGTAGAACTTCGAGCGTGCTTGACTAACGTCAAGGAGCGGAGCTCAAAAGACGTTAAGTGGTATCATAGTTCAACAACGACACATGAAGAGAGAGAGATAGAGAGAGAGAGGGGGAGGCCTATGGGTGCAGGAGGGCAGTGACCTATGGATGTGGGAGGGTGCTCACTTGCAGGTGCGAGAGGGTGGGGACGTATGGGTGCGGGAGGGTGCAGGCTTGCAGGTGGAGGAGGGCAAGGGGGAGAGAGAGAGAGAGAGAGAGAGAGAGAGAGAGAGAGAGAGAGAGAGAGAGAGAGAGAGAGAGAGAGAGAGAGAGAGAGAGAGAGAGAGAGAGAGAGAGAGAGAGAGAGAGAGAGAGAGAGAGAGAGAGAGAGAGAGAGAGAGAGAGAGAGAGAGAGAGATAGAGAGAGAGAGAGAGAGAGAGAGATAAAGAGAGAGAGAGAAAGAGAGAGAGAGAGAGAGAGAGAGGGAGAGAGAGAGAGAGAGAGAGAGAGAGAGAGAGAGAGAGAGAGAGAGAAAGAGAGAGAGAGAGAGAGAGAGAGAGAGAGAGAGAGAGAGAGAGAGAGAGAGAGAGAGAGAGAAATAGAGAGAGGGGGAGAGAGTCACAGAGTGAGAGAGAGATATATATATTTATATATAGAGAGAGAGTGAGAGAGAAAGAGAGAGGGATGCTTGTAAGTGCAAGAGGACAAGGACCTACATGTGTGGTACGGTGGGGTCCTACACATGCAAGAGGGTAGGAAGAGAGAGAATGAGAGAGTGAGATAGAGAGAGAGAGAGGGAGGAGAGGCCTACGGGTGCAAAAGGTTTGGGAGAGAGAGAGAGATATAGAGAGAGTTTAATACTTTATAGAATAATTGAATGTTATATGGATTTTAATGTCTTAAGGTTTTGAATGTGATTTATGTTTTGGCATAGGAGGTGAAGACTCATGAGGGTGTGAATGTGCATGGACTCATTCAAATATTTCTGAAGACAATTAAAAACTAGTATTCTAGATAATTTTTGTAGAAAAAGTAGATTACTTTAGAAAGCGATTTTTTTGTAAATAAAGCAAATTTTTGTAAACACATGCTTTTTAAAGTGCCACCCTCATGTATCACCTATTCAGGACCTAATAAAAAAATACCTATGAATACGCATGGTGTGATATACTCATACATCATAGTATGTCAGAGGAGATTGTACTCAATCTTGTGTTCAATCTCTTTTGTCTCTCTATTTTGTTTATGATTTTGTGAGATTTTCCTTTTGTACTATCCTCTGCATACGTGTGTTTATAAGATCCAATCAGCACACACCCACACACACACACATAGAGTGAGTGAGAGAGAGAGAAGACGAGAGGCCTATGGGTGTCGGAGGGTGGAGAGAGAGATAGAGAGAGAGAGATAGAGAGATAGATAGATAGAGAGAGAGAGAGAGAGAAAGAGAGAGAGAGAGAGAGAGAGAGAGAGAGAGAGGTAAAGGTAATCAATCTTTAACTTTATATAGTGATAAAAGCAAGTCCAAATAAAACAAAGGAAAGTGAAAGAAAGTGGATGATGAAGCAGGAACATATCAAGCTAACTATCCAAGTAGAGGAAGACATGGCAGAGGTAGAGGAAGAGGAGGTAGACAAGGCAGGGGGATCCCAAGACTTCGACCCATGTTCTATTTGTGGATTAAGTAATCATACAACTAAAAATTGCTTTAGGAATTCTAGGAATCAAAGAGGCAAAGGATACAATAGAGGAAGTTATGGCTACTCAAGAGGAAGGTTCAACAATTATCATGGAAACTAACAACAACTACAATCATTCAAACTATTAAGAAGGCTAAAAAGGAAGGAGATACTTCAATAAAACTACACAGAAGACTCAAACAAAGAGGACTCATTATTAATCATGAGCATGGCTATGCCACAAGGTAAATATGATGAGCATGTTTTCTACATAGATTAAGGTTGTTCAAATCATGTGGCAGGAAATGTGGCCCTCCTATCAGATTTAGAAGTTCCAAGAAAAAAGCATGACGTAAAAACAGGATATGATACAAGACACCTTGTGGAGAAAATAGGAAATGGCAAAGCACCTGATGGAAACATCAACTTACTCAGTAAGGTACTCTATGTCACTACCATTACAAAGAATTTGATAAGTGTTGGGCAGATAGTAGAAAAAGGATTGCAAGTTAGGTTCACAAGAGGAGGAGCATATGTGGAAGACCCTAGCCAAGGGTTTAGAAGAATAGCAAAGGGATAAAAAACAGGTAGATTATTCACTTTTGAGTTGCAAGACACAAGGAACATAGCTCTCTTCAACTATGGTAATCAAACACTCACAGAACTAGAGGTATGGCACAAGAGATTGGAACATAGTGGTGAAAGATCATTAAAGCAAATTTGCAGGGACCAAACTGTACTTGGACTCCCAAACTTCTCAAAACAACGCATCATTTATAAGTGTAGTGCATGTCAATTTGGAAAGTCGCACAGGCTACAATTCATGAAGAAAGGTTATATGCATGGAGATCTCTTGGAGTTGGTTCTTACAGATGTATGAAGACCTAGCAAGGATGCTTCAATATCTAGATCAAGGTATTATGTATCCTTCATTGATGATTGCAGTAGATGGACTATCCTATTCTTTATGAAACACAAAGATGAAGTTTTTGCATGCTTCAAAAGATATCTAGCTCTCGTGGAGAATCAAACAGGTAAATCAGGAAAAAGGCTAGGTTTAGATGGAGGGGGAGAATACTTCTACCATGAATTTGATTCTTTTCTTCAAGAAAGAGGAATCAAAAGAGAGGTAACTACAAGATACACTCATGAGCAAAATGGAGTGGGAGAAAGGAGGAATAGGGCAGTTGTTGAAGCTGCAAGGTCCATGTCAAATGAAAAGCATTTGCCTAATTATCTATGGGCTGAGGTTGTATCTACAGCCACTTACTTGATTAACAGGTTGCCTTCAAAATCCCTTGATGGGATGACTCCATATGAGGCTTGGAATGGAAGAAGACCTAGTGTAGATCATTGTAAAATTTTTGGATGTATTGCTTATGCTCATGTTCCCTCACAGGTTAGAGGCAAGATGGATCCAAAGGCAGAAAGGTGTGTATTCATTGGATATGACAACAATCAAAAGGGTTATAGGTTATACAACCCTACCAACAAAGGATTCTTGGTAAGCAAAGATGTAGTTTTTGATGAGAACAATTCATGGTATGAAGTTTCATGGAGGAAGGTCAAATTGCAATATGACCTTGAAGAAGATTTTCCAAAGCTTGGCAGAGAACAACAACCAAAGATTTAGGAACAATTTACTTCAGAAGATGATGAAGAAACTCAGATGGAAAAAATCAAAGCATGGAAGTCTAAAGGTAAAGCAAAATTGCAAGAACTTGGACATGAGGAAGAATCATCACAACATGGCTTAAGAAGATCTATAAGGGAAAGAAAAAAACAAAAAACGTATGGGTTTGATTCCTCATTAGTAACTAAACATTCTATTTACATAGCACATGACATAAATCAAGAGGATCGATCATCCTTTGAAGAGGTCTTAGCAAAATCAGAATGGAAGCATGCAATGAAGGAAGAGATTGAAGCACTTGAGGAAAACAACACTTGGGATTTGGTGCCCAAGACTTCATCTATGAAGGTAATAGGCTGAAGATGGGTCTATAAACTCAAGAAGAATTCTTATGGTTCCATAAACAAGTATTAGTCAAGGCTTGTAGCAAAAGGCTTTGCACAAACTCAGGGAATTGATTATGAGAAGAACATCTCTCCTGTGGCAAAGATGCCTAATATTAGGGTTTTTCTTAGTATTTCCTCTTCCAAGAATTGGAAGATACTTCAATTGGATGTAAAAAATGCATTTCTTAATGGATGGATAATAGAAGAGGTATATATGGCACAACCACCAGGTTTTGAGAATCAAGTTTATCCTGATTATGTGTGTAAACTTAACAAAGCATTATATGGTCGCAAGCAAGCACCAACAGCTTGGAATTTTAGGCTTGTTTCATTCTTGCAGGACAAAGGCTTTCAACCAAGCAAGGAAAATCCTTCACACTTTATTAAAAAGAGTAATTCTGAGGTCATCTACCCTATGTGTATATGTAGATGATATTATATTGACAGGAAATGATGCAGATGGTATGAAGAAGATCAAAGATCAGATGAGAGAAGAATTCAAGATAAGTGATTTAGGATCACTTACCGACTTCCTAAGTTTGGAAGCTGTTTACAAGGATCATGGTTTGTTTCTCACTCAAAGGAAGTATATCAAGGATATGTTAGCAAAATTCAAAATGGAGGATTGTAAAATTGCACGTACTCCAATGGAGGTCAACCATAAATTGAGCTCACATGAAGGTGAACTCATAGAGGACATCACATCATATCAAAGCCTTGTGGGTAGTCTCAACTATGCCACATTGACAAGGGTAGATATATGCTATAGTGTGAGTGTGCTAAGTCAACTCATGCACACACCAAGGAAACCACACATGGATGCTGCTAAGAGGATACTCAAATATCTCAAAGGAACCATAAATGAAGGACTTTATTATCCTTATGTATCTGATTTAGGGTTGAAGCTATTTTCTATGCAGATTGGGCTGGCTCCAAGGAAGATAGAAGGAGCACTTTAGGTTATCTTACCTTTGTAGGTTCAAAGCTTATTTCATGGTCATCCAAGAAGCAATCCACAGTTGCTCTCTCTTCTACTAAAGTTGAATACAGAGGCCGTGCCATAGCTACACAAGAAGCTATGTGGATGAAGACATTATTCAAAGATCTTCGATTGGAATTTGGAACTCCAACTATTTTTCGTGACAACATGAGTTCTATTCGTTTAGTTGCTGACCCTATTTTTCATGCAAGGACTAAACACATTGAAGTTCATTATCACTATGTAAGAGAAAAGGTTCTAAGCAAAGAGATTCAAATATCATATGTGTCCACTCATCAACAATGCGCAGATATTTTGACCAAAGCATTGGATGGTACAAAACTTTGCAAATTCAATGTTATGATCGGATTGCAGGTTATTCTTGAAGATTGAAGACCTCAAGCATACTTGGCTTGAGGGGGAGCTGTTGGAACAAATCTATTACAAGCCTAACTATTGGCTTGAGTTTCTAGGAGAAGTAGTAAGAGAAGACAATGTATGGAAATCTAAGAGTTCACTTGTGAACTCACTTTTGTAATTGTTTGATCATTTACTTGATGTAAACGTAAGAGGAATCAAAGCGGTTGAGTTCATTAAGAGAGAGAAGCCACGAATTGTTGATTTGGAGGTTGAAGAATCAATCAATCTCTAAAAATTAGGAAACTACGTTTAGGTGAGCAAGATTCAAATTCAAAATCTTGGCTCCAAAACTCTGTATATATACATGGCAGTTTAGTCGCACTTTAGAGGTGTCCATAAGCTGAGCTATATGCTATATAAATTGTGGATACAAGACACACTCATGTATTTGTAAGTTCATTGTATTCTACAAACAATATACATTCATATTTATGATCATACAAGTTCATATCTTCATGGTTGTGTGAGTCTACTCTTTATTGTTATGCTTCTCAAGTTTTTCAGTGAGCTTGCAGAGATCAGTACTCTCACTATGGTGCAGATTTTTCAATGATTTAACTTGCTAAAGTTTTCTTTTAGAGTCTAATATATCCTCAAAAATCTTGGAATGTATTGGAATTCTCAATCTTGAGTTATGTTCAGCTGAAGTCAGCCCTGTCTGTTCATATTCACTTCTCTATCACATTTTTGGTTTTAACAGTCATAGTGTGAGAACTAGTTCTCTATGTGTACTTTTTTAAATTGCGTGATTCAAAGCTTGTTGGATTCAAAATAGTGTCTATTATTAACATAAAAAAAATCATAATCATTGAATATTTGAATCTTGAGTTATGATCATTTTTATGCTCATTGGTCTAAGTACTGTTGCAGCTCATGAAAATCGAGATGATGTCATAACTTGTTAAACTTCATTTTCATTGTGTGATTCACTATTTCTTATGAGATTACTTTTGAAAGTTAGCTCATAGAAAAAGAAAAACTCAAAAAAAATAAAAGAAGAAAAACAAAAGTAGAAACAAAAGGTGGATTTCCAAAAATAGAAAAAAGAACATAAAAGAAGATTCTAGAAATAGAAAGGATCAATAGGGAGGTTAGAAGATTCTAGAGAGAAGACCTAAGGGAAAACCTATAAATAGATACCCAAAGCGCATTTAGTTTTTCCCGTGAATTTTCTCCACGTACCCCTCATTGGTTTTATTGTTCAGTCGATTTCTTTTTCATGCTTTATCTTTCTATGTTCACACTCTATGAGTCATTTGTGTCCCCCTCCATGACCATTGCTCTCGAGCTTTCCATCTCTAGCTACCATGCGAGGAGAGAGAGAGAGAGAGAGAGAGAGAGAGAGAGAGAGAGAGAGAGAGAGAGAGAGAGAGAGAGAGAGAGAGAGAGAGAGCAAGAGATGTTACTCCATTTGTTTTTCCTCCTCTCTAATCTTTCATAAGAAGTTCGATAAGTTCTTTTTGTGAAGCTGTAGAACAAAAAAATCACATTTGATGTTTTTGCACATGTATTTCTTATTTGTATTTGGAATACTTTACCGTACATAGAGAGAGAGAGAGAAGAAAGATGGTTAGCTTAGTGCTATGTATGAAGCATGAGAGAAAAAAAGAGAGAAATAGATAGACATGAGTGTTGTACACACAAAAGAGAGAATGTAGTGTTGCTACTCTCATCACAAACTCTATTTTGATTGAACTTGTAAAGAGAGAAAGAGGGATTGTAATCAATTAGCAAGAGAAAAGGGTCTGCACAAAAGGTTTTTGTAAATTCTGAGAAAAGGAGATTCGGCACATGTAGTGTAGGAATTCAATTCAGAAGGCATGGATTCAATTCAGAAGTGTGAAGAGAAACATTTTGCCTATGTTGATTTAGGATTAGAGTCGTTGTTGATGAATTCTTTACGGATCAATAATCTACAGAGAAAAACACATACAACAACAAAAGAGGAGAGCACACAACTGCACATATAAACAGATGGGCTCCACAACATTTACATAGGTTTTATATGGCTCTTGTTGATATTGAGATCACCCTGGCAAGCGTCCATGACCTTAAGAGCATCAATTGGAAGCATGGAGACCTTCACGTGTATGCGCTCGCCTGGATAGACAATGGATCATACTTTGAAGGATCACCTACTAGAAGATTTAGATGGAGGTTGATAACCATGACAACACACCGCCCCCCCCTTGATGTTGTCGAAATGATTTCCACATTCAAATTGATATTCAAAAAATTAGAACATTTTTGGTTTTAGAATGGTTAACATTAATCTCTCTCAAACCTTTTTGATAAATTTCTTTGACATGACAAATCTTTCTTTAGTACTTGTAGGCAGAAAAACTCAAAAGATCTGGACTTATCAACGATCTCATCATATGAAGTCTTATGTAGTTGAATACAAACAAGCCTTATGAATACATATATTTTAACCATGCTCATGTGTGTGTGCAAGGGTATGTGACATATGTATGCATGTGTATTGATGTTGAATGAATGGGTAAGAATGTATTGTGATGTTTATATAGATTTATGCTTGTGTTTATGCATGTGTGATTAGATGTGGATGTAATAATATGTATATATCTATGTGTGTCTAAATAAGTTCCTACTCTTGTATGCCTATGCTTATCTACTCAAATGTATTCATGAACATTTGTGTTTATGTATGTGTCTATGAAAATGGATAAGTGTGTTATTAGGTTTAACCCTATGTGTTTATCTACATGTGAGTACAGGAAACTCTAGAATATGTGTGGGTTCAACCCTATATGTGTGTCTATCAATATTAGATTAAAGTAGTTGTATATATCTATGTGTATATGTGTGCTAATCAAGACATTCATAGATATTTAACCTACAACCAAAAACTACCTAATATTTAATTTGGATTATGTATTAAATAAAATATTATACCTTAAATAAAATATTATACATTAAATAAAATATTATGTATTAAATAAAATATTATAATGTGCATGAGTGTGAGTGTCTAACTATATGTGTTCACGTGAGTCTGAGTGGTGTGCATGTACTTGCATGTGTATGCGTGTGTTAAAGTGAAAGTAAATGTTAGTGTGAATTAGGCGTATGCATGTGAATGTGTTAGAGTAAGTATCACTTAAGTTATATCCGTGTTAGTATGTGTGTGATTTACTATGTGTGTGTGTGTATATATATATATATATATATATATATATATATATATATATATATATATATATATATATATATATATATAAATTATGTGTTATGATTGTTTTCCTATTGTCTTCTACAGGTATGTTAGAAAGAGAGAGAGAGAAGATGGAGCAAAACTCCTAGCGACTGAAACACGTAGTGCACGACAAAATAGAGCCTTGGAGAGAGAGAGAGAGAGAGAGAGAGAGAGAGAGAGAGAGAGAATCAAAAGGATGTGTGCTGCTATAGATTATGGCAGTTAGAATGTTGAATAGAATTAGGAAGAGAGAGAAAGTTGAGAGAGAGAGAGCTGCTGAGAGAGAGAGGGAGAGGTATGCAACGACATCTCCACACAAGAATGGTGAAGAAGAACTACATCGATGGAAGGTGTATTGAGTTGATTGCGCAAAGAGAGAGAGAGAGAGAGAGAGAGAGAGAGAGAGAGAGAGAGAGGTTTCATGATGGCAAGAGGTATGGAGTAGAGGTGGCACACAAGAAACATGGAAGAGAGGATGAGAGAAAGATGAGAATTTTGATGCTACTACTGAACACTGAAGATGATGGTGGCGGTTGTAGGCACTACATCATAGAAAGTGAGAGAGCTTTGTCGATGGTATACAAAGAAAGAGAGAGAGCTTTGTCAGTGGTATACAAAGACAGAGGGAGAGCATTGTCGACATTATACAAAGAGAGAGAGAGAGAGGAGAGAGAGAGAGAGAGAGAGAGAGAGAGAGAGAGAGAGCCACATTGTTGAGCCTTGGGGGTGTGAGTTTCTCCTTCACAAGAGAGGTTAGTAAATCTCTCATGCCACTAGTTGTGGGTATAACAGGTTTACATATATAGATTTTAAAAGAGAGAGTTGTTTGTGACTCTTGAGAGAGCACATAGATAGGCTCGGCGGCTGGGAGGAAGAACATACAAATAATCTCTATGTGAGTGTGCCATAGCAGCTTGTGATGGCTAAAGATCAGATGGTCAGCATAATAGTTGTATTAGAGCCCTCATTCAGGCTGCAAGACCACTGCAGACTACAAGACTTGAGCCCATGCCCCCAATATGGGAGGTGCATTGCTCAACCAAGGCATCATGCCTTTTGGATGACAATAACAGTGCCCATAGACAATTATGGAAAAGTGACGTATTTTGTAGGGAGAGCTTTGAAGGCATGGAAAAGGGTGCTATCATATCTAGATGGATGGAGTCTAGAGGCATGAGAGATGAAGAGCTTGCAAACTTGAAAGTCACTGCTACTTGAGGGAGTGAAGAATAAAAGAGATCATGTGCATTGATCAAGAGGATCTCTTGGATGACAAGAATGATTGTCAAAGTAACACATAACAATAGATGAAAATGATCTCGTTGATGAAATATAAGGACCTATCTCGCATCATACATGATTTTAGCAAGAAGGAGGAGTCATGGCCTCACTTTCTAGGTTCAATTGTTTAAATTGAATTTCTGTAAGAATCTTCATTTTTGAGAATGATAATGAAGCGCTAGGGGAACAAGATCTTGCAGGGGAATCATTTATAGAGAGAGTATTGCACATATACTCTCATCTAGAGTCAAAGATTCCCTCAAATTGCAAGAAAGCATAAGATTTAGGTATCACTAAACTAGCCTACTTTTATGATTTTCACATAAATTTCAAGGGCTATTTTGTTTAGTAGCCATTTTGGGAAAGGGAAAACAAGAGGAAGTTTCCATAGAATCATGGAAGCAATCATGCATACATATATGATGATGTATGGAATTCCATGTAAGATCAAGAAATAAAAAATATACCTCAATATGATGGTAGTTTGAAGCTCCACAAAACCACATTCCATCACTGTTTGAGGAAAAAAAATGAGCACCTGAATCTAAGAAATTCCCATTTTGGAAGAGGGAAAAAGAGGTGCATTAGCTATGGATGGATGGGAAAAAGTATATTTATACTTAGAATATGGTATATGGAATTCATTATGGAATTATTAGATTCATTAAATTTCCAAACTCCACTTTTGAAACTAAGAACATAGATTATTTAAGAGGCTTCCCATGGATTAGGGCATACATATATGACATATGGTGTATTAATTACCATGGAGAATGCAAAAAGCCAAGAAAAATCCACATTAGGAGTGGATTATAAGCTTGCTAAAAGCTCCCATTTAAGTTTTTGCATGAAAGTAAAAATCTTGATTTAAACCTCTTTTGGGGAGCAAATTAGCATGCAACAAGCACGATTTGGTAAGGTGCAGATAGTCCCAAGCATCTTCATATATTGCTCTCTTAGATTATGGAGAGAATCATAGGATTTTATTGATGGAAGAAAGCTTTTGTGCACTCCAAAAATCGCATTTTCACACTATTTCTAGCCCCTCCACCAATCCAATAGTTTGGTATGTCCCGCTTGGAAAGGCTTAATCTTGGACTAGAAGACTCTAAATTGGATGTACTATGGCTCGTTTTGAAGAGCACATGATCTATTTTTAGATTACGAAAAGAAACGTTTGGGAATTATGTGTTTTTGCAAGTCTGTACAGGTCTGTAATGTTTGAATAATTTTCAACAACTACCTTTCGAGAGCCATATCTTACAACTGGGAAGTCGATTGACGTAATTTCACTTTGAGCCACTTGCACATGATATATATTTCATTTTATGATCATTTTCAGGTCTTAAAAAACAATTTATAAGTCCAAAGAGGGATTATAAATACATTTTTTTAGGTAAATTTGCATTATTTTGGTAATAATCGGACCATGCTTTAAGTTTTGGGAAGTGATCCAATGTTTTCGGACACTTCAAAGTTTATATTAGGACCTGAGGAGGAAGGTGTAGAGGTCTCCAAGCTCATCAAAAAAGATTGGATGCATGTACTTCCAATACCAAATCATTCACGGATGTATGCTTTATATTTTCAGGCATTTTACTTTATTTTACGGCATGTTTTGTATGTACATGCATCGATTGGAATGCATACATCTAAGTTGATCATTGCTTTAATCTTAAAAGAATGAATAAGCATGCTAGGAGTACACTTTTTGATTGTTTGCAAGAAAGATAGTTGCAGGAACTACATGGTTATGCAACAAAGAGATTGTTGCTAGCATTTGTTTTCATGTTTTTTGCAGGTTATGGAGTCCATGTATGAGTATATGGCATGCATGCCCTGGGCGTGCCAAGGCGTGTGTTGCTAGATGGTATGTGTGCCATTAAGTTAATGGTTAAAAGTTTTTGGGACTCCATTTCCTTGGGGAAATGCTATCCAACTTTTTTCGACCTCATGACATTATATATGCAGTTACCTTTAGGTAAGGATGTTATGGCCTGGTAACATGTCTTTTTCTTCAAACACCAGTAAGGTGTTAGCATGCTTGTAAGCATGAATTTGATGGAATTAGGACCATCATAGTATTATAGAAGGTAGCTTCATTAGTAATAGGATCCCTATACATAATCCTTATGGATTTAGACCATAGGATTGCTAAAGTGAGGGAGATATACCTTCACCATTAGGAATGTGCACAAACAATCCTATAGGTTATAGGAAGTTGCATATAGGCACGAGAGATACATTTAGGATCATCTCCAAGGTAGTGAAGATTTACTTATCTTCACAAGAGTCTCACAGTATGATTAGGAGACTATTGGGTATTATCAGGAATACCCAAAGAGTGACTAGTTTCACTCATGAATATCACTTGAGCCAGTAGTGAAGCATTTCTACTACACTACCACAGAAACCAATAAGGTGGGATCCAAGAGATGGGTTTCATCACAAAGCATCGTTGGGTGCTTATGTGATTTGAGCGATGGTTAGGAAGGCCAGACATATGGAACTAGCTCTATGACATAGATCATAGATCCCTTTCTAAGCAATAGTTGGGGTACCCAATACATGTATGTATATTGGGATCTACAAAGAGGTACTTAGACCTTGTCTTTGTATGTAGTAACAAGTTAGTTTGGAATAGAAAAGGATATCCATTGTGAGATGTTGACAAGAACCAAACTAAGGGACATGGGAATCATTTGAATACACAAATATGAGTTGAGGATATCGAATTCATTAGAGTCCACTTATATATTCCTTCACATATATGTGGAATATATATTCAGTTTAGTGTAGTTATGACACCATGAATGGGAAGAAGGTTGCACTAGTATGGGATGATGGAAATGACTTCCGCTTGAGCACTCTTCTTCTATGGCCAAGGAGAAAAAGACTCATCATTCATGCGGGCATGTCTCACTAGATCAGATGAGAGCTCTTAATAGACATCTCCTTAAGATTGTGAGTTATCCTTCATAGTTTAGGGAAGATTTATTCTTCCACTAGAGAATGTGATAGGTGATTTTATCACCGTTGGTATCACATACCTATTTTGTGGTTTTCAGGAAGGATAACTCCATTAATTTGATCATATAGATCCATGCATAGATGATGGTTGGCAAAGATATCTCTTTAATATGGATACACATGTGTTTAGGATATGAGGTCATATCATTGCTCACCATTTTAGCAAAGGGCTTCGAACCTTATAAGGAATATATTTTTTGCACCCTTAACTACATATACCTTAATTAGTTAGGGGAGATTTATTCTCCATCTTCATAGGAATGTATGTAATGAGGTATTATGTGTTAGTTATGGAAGAGGGGGCTAAATGAATTCACAGATTTGTCTTTTAAGGAAAGGAGAAAGAGGGAATTTGCTTAGAGATTTCCCTTTATCTCTTCTTCCTTGAAGAGGAAAAGGAAAGGAAAATATGATTTCTTCATAGGTGAAGAATCAAGTATGTTGTCATTTAGAGAGAAGAGGTGTTTAGAAAACATCCTCATAGTCCATATTTTAGAAGGAATTCATTCGCTCTAATAGTTGGTGTTACATCATGAGGATGATGTGTGTGCATCAATAAGGAGAATGGGTACTTAGATATTATCTGAATCTCAAAAGGAATGCTTTTTGCATTCATCTAGAAAAATAAAGGGAAGAGAAAATTTTAGAGTTTGCGCTAGCACCAATAGATACTCTTCCAATAGAACTTAGTCCATTGGTAAAGGATGAGAAACCAAAGGCTTCTCGGTTGGTGAAATGTAGAGATTGCATTTTACTATAAAGAAATTCTTATACATGAGCTAGATGATGGATTTGAATAGTTCACATGGTAGTTTAGATTAAACTACTACTTGTGATTAGACTCAAGGTTAGAAAGGCCTAAAGTGGTATGAGGGCAATCTATCATTTATTCTTAGATGGGTTTGGAATCACTTTTTATGGGACTTTGTTCTATATTTCATAGATTTTTATGGTTTATTATCTCCATTAAGAAATGGTCAGACCTATAAGCTTGACACTTTACACGTGTTTCATACTATTACTCCATTGACGATACATCATATGGACTTCAGTCATTTTCATGATGTTTTATACCATGAGAGTGATGGTTTGGAACTTGAGTGTACATGGGCGATAGTGGGCACCAATTAGATAGTTTCCCACCTTTGAGATTATCTCTTATGATGCTTCTTAAGGGCATGGATACGGGGAAACAACACATAGAGATGACCATGTACATAGAGTACATGGGCTTTAGGGGAGTCCCAATAATTACTTCTACCATTATAGATATTTCATTTACATTTTCAAGGATGAATATGTTTTCAAGGGGAAGGAAATGTCACATTGTTGAGCCTTGGGGGTGTGAGTCGCTCCTTCAGAAGAGAGATTAGTCAATCTCTCATGCCACTAGTGGTGGGTATAGGAGGTTTACATTTATAGAGTTTAAAAGAGAGAGTTGTTTGTGACTCTTGAGAGAGTAGATAGATACACTCGATGGCTGGGAGGAAGAACATACAAGATAATAAGTGTGAGTGTGAGACAATAGCTCGTGATGGCTAAAGATCAGATGGCGAGCATACGAGTGGTATCAAAGTGCTCATCCGCATCGTGCGATCACTTCAGACTACAAGACTTGAATAGACACCCCAAAGATGGGAGGTGCATGGCTCAACCAAGGCATCATGCCTTTTGGATGACAATAATAGTGCCCATAGACAACTATAACCCTAGTCCGAGCTAAAGTTGCAGCAGAAAAGTGACGTGTTTGGTAGCGAGAGCTTTGAAGGCTTGTAAAAGGGTGCTATCATATCTAGATGGATGGAGTCTAAAGGCATGAGAGATGAAGAACTTGGAAACTTGAAAGTCACTGCTACTTGAGGGAGTAAAGAAGAAATGAGATCATGTGCATTGATCGAGAGGATCTCCAAGAATGATCGTCAAATCAATGAGTAAGAATAGATGAAGATGATCTCATTGATGGAATATAAGGACGTGTCTCACATAATACATGATTTTAGCAAGAAGGAGGAGTCATGGCCTCACTTTCCAGGTTCGATTGTTTAAATTGAATTTCTGTAAAAAGCTTCATTTTTTAGAATAATAATGAAGTGCTAGGGGACCAAGATCTTGGAGGGAAATCATTTATAGAGAGAATATGGCATATATACTCTCATCTAGAGTCAAAGATTCCCTCAAGTTTCAAGAACGCATAGTATTTAGTTATCACCAAACTAGCCTACTTTTATAATTTTCACATAAATTTCAAGGGCTATTTTGTTTTGTAGCCATTTTGGGAAAGGGAAAACAAAAGGGATTTTTCATAGATTTATGGAAAAAATCATGTGTACACATACTATGATGTATGGAATTCCATATAAGATCATGAAAGAAAAAATATAGCTCAGTATGGTGGGAGTTTGAAGCTCCACAAAACCCCCTTCCATCATTGTTTGAGAAAAAAAATTCAGCACCTTAATCTTAGAAATTCCCATTTTGGAAGAGGGAAAAAGAGGTGCACTAAGTATATATATACTGAGACTATGGTATATGGACTTCCTAATGGAATCATTAGATTAATTAAAATAATAAATTAAGCAGGAAGTTTGTATCCTCAAAAACCCTCTTTTTGCACTTTTTGAGCATATTTCAGATGTTAATTTTTGCCAAACTCTACTTTTGGGAGTAAGAAAAGAGATTATTTAAGAGGGTTTCCATGGATTAGCACATCCATATATGAGGTATGGATGTATTACCATGGAGAATGAGAAAATCCAAGAAAAATCCACATTAGGAGTGGATTGGAAGCTTGCTAAAAGCTCCCATTTAAGTTTTTGCATGAATGTAAAAATATTGATTTAAACCTCTTTTGGGGAGCAAATTAGCATGCAACAAGGGAGGATTTGGTAAGGTGAAAATAGGCCCAAGAATCTTCATATTTTCTCTCTGAGATTATTGAGAGAATTGTAGGTTTTTCTTGATGGAAGAATGTTTTTGGGCACTCAAAAAATCGCATTTTCACACTTTTTCCTGCCCCTCCACCAGTCCACTAGTTTGGCATGTCCCGCTTGGAAAGGCCATATCTTGGACAAGAAGACTCCAAATTGGACATGCTATGGCTCTTTTTGAAGAGCACAAGATCTATTCTTAGGTTAGAAAAAGAACTTTTGGACATTATGTGCTTTTGCAGGTCTATATAGGTTTGCAAAGTTTGAACAATTTTCAACAACTACCATCTCAGAGCCATATCTTACAACTCGGAAGGCAATTGAAGTAACTTCTCTTTGAGCCACTTGCACATGATATACATTTCGTTTTATGATTATTTGTAGGTCTTAAAAAAGATTTCACAGGTGTAAAGAGGGGCTACAAATGTGTTTTGGGTAAATTTGCATTATTTTGGTAATCATCTGACCATGCTTTAAGTTTTGGGAAGTGATCCAATGTTTTCACACACTTCAAAGTTTATATCAGGATCTGAGGAGGAAGGTGCAGAGGTCTCGAAGCTCATAAAAAAGGATTGGATGCATGTAATTCCAATACTAAATCATTCTGGGATGTATGCTTTATATTTTTAGGCATTTTACATTATGTTATGGCATGTTCTATATGTACATGCATCGATTGGAATCATACAGCTAAGTTGATCATTGTTTTAATCTTAAAGGTATGGATCAATGTGCTAGGAGTACACTTTTTGATTGTTTGTAGGAAAGATGGTTGCAAGAACCACATGGTTATGCAACAAAGAGATTGTTGCTAGCATTTGTTTTTATGTTTTGCAGGTTATGGAGTCCATGTATGAGTATATGGCATGCATGTCATGGGCTTGCCAAGACCTATGTTGTTGGATAGCATGTGTCCTATTGCGTTTATGGTTAAAATTTGTTGGGACTCCACTTCCTAGGGGAAATGCTGTCCAAATTTTTCCCACCTCATGGCATTATATATGCACTTACCTTTAGGTAAGGATGTTATGGCACGGTAACATGCCTTTCTCTACGAACATCATTAAGGTGTTAGCATGCTTGTAAGCATGTATTTGATGGACTTAGGACCATCATAGTATTATAGAAGCTGGTAGCTTCATTAGTAAAAGGATCCCTATGCATAATCCTTATGGATTTAGACCATAGGATTGCTGAAGGGAAGGTGATATACCTTCACCATTAGGAATGTGCACAAGCAATCCTATAGGTTTAAGGAAGTTGCATACAGGCACGAGAGATACATTTATCATAATCTTCAAGGTAGTGAAGATTTATTTATCTTCACAAGAGTCTCATAGTATGATTAGGAGACTATTGGGTATTCTTAGGAATACCCAAAGAGTGACTAGTTTCACTCATGCACATCACTTGAGCAAGTAGTGAAGCATTTCTACTACACTACTAAGGAAACCAATAAGATGGGATCATAGAGATAAGTTTCATGAAAAAGCATCGACGGGTGCTTATGTGATTCTAGTGATCGTCAGGAATGCCAAACATATGGCATTAGCTCTATGACATAGAGCATAGATCCCTTACTTAGGAATACTTGGGGTACCTAATACATGTATGTATATTGGAATCAACAGACAATTACTTAGAACTTGTCTTTGTATGTAGGAACAAGATATTTTCGAATAGAAAGGGATAGCCATTATCACATGTTGACTAGAATCAAACTAACATACATGGGACTCCTTTGAATCCACATATATGAGTTGAGGATATGGGATTCATTAGAGTCCACTTACATATTCCATCACATATATGTGGAATATATATTCATTTTAGTGTAGTTATGACACCATGAATTGGAAGAAGGTTGCACTAGTATGGGATGATGGAAATGACTTCCCCTTGAGCACTCTTCTTCTATGGCCAAGGAGAAAAGGACTCATCATTCATGGCGGCATGTCTCACTAGATCAGATGAGAGCTCTTAATAGACATCTCCTTAGGATTATGAGTTGTCCTTCATAGTTTAGGGAAGATTTATTCTTCCAGTAGAGAATGTGATAGGTGATTTTATCACTGTTGGTATCACATACCTATTTTGTGGTTTTCAGGAAGGATAACTCCATTAATTTGATTGGATTGTATAGATCCATTCATAGATGATGGTTGACAAAGATAGCTCTTTAATATGGATACACGTGTTTAGGATATCATGTCATATCATTGCTGACCATTTAGCAAAGGGCTTCAAAGCTTATAAGGAATATATTTTTTGCACCCTTAACTACATATACCTTAATTAGTTAGGGGAGATTTATTCTCCATCTTCATAGGAATGTATGTAATGAGGTATTATGTGTTAGTTATGGACGAGGGGGCTAAATGAATTCACAGATTTGTCTTCTAAGGAAATGAGAAAGAGGGAATTTTCTTAGAGATTCCCTTTAGCTCTTCTTCCTTGAAGAGGAAAAGGAAAGGAAAATATGATTTGTTCATAGGTGAAGAATCAAGTATGTTTTCATTTAGAGAGAAGAGGTGTTTAGAAAACATCCTCATAGTCTATATTTTAGAAGGAATTCATTCGCTCTAATTTTCAACGTAATTTTCCTTCATAAGGGAGTTTGATTTTCCACTATTTTGGAAGGAAAAGTATGGAGAACTTATATACATGTTTTTACTTATGTATGAGTAGAGTAAATTAATTCAATAAAATCTCTTTCAAAGGGAAAGGGAAAGTGGCATAGATTCCACTACTAGAGCTCTTGTCCTTAGACATGATTAGAGCGAGAGAGAGAGAGAGTTTCACTTTCTCACTTCTAAATTGTTTGGATAGGATTGGAACTCCTCTATCTAAGGTAATAAGGAGATTAGTTAATCATGGTGGTTAGATTGAGTCCCACATGGAGACTTTAGAGAGAAGTACTTATGTTTATTTCTAGTATTGATTTTTTACTAGATGAGATGATGTAGTTATTGACATTAGTGAGATTGGGAGTAGAGTTATAAATCTTCTCTTTAGGGTTCGTAGGAGATACAGGTTTGTCTAACCTATTGGGGTACCAAACTCTTAGTTGAAGTTACATCATGAGGATGATGTGTGGGCATCAATTAGGAGAATGGGTACTTAGGAATTATGTAAATCTCAAAAGGAATGCTTTTTGCATTCATCTAGGAAACTAAAGGGCAGATAAAATTTTAGAGTTTGCACTAGCACAATTAATACGCTTTCAATAGAATCTAGTCCAATGGTAAAAGATGAGAAGCCACAGACTTCTTGGTTTGTGAAATGTAGAGATTGCATTTCACTACCAAGAAATTCTTATATATGAGCTAGATGATGGATTTGAATAGTTCACATGGTAGTTTAGATTAAACTACTACTTGTGATTACACTCAATGTTAGGAAGACCTAGAGTGGTATGAGGGCAATCTATCATTTAGTCTTAGATGGGTTTGGAGTCACTTTTTATGGGACTTTGTTCTATATTTCATAGACTTTTATGGTTTATTATCTCCATTAAGAAATGGTGAGGCCTATAATCTTGACACTTTACACTTTTGTTTCATACTATTGCTCCATAGAGCATACATCATATGGACTTTGATCATTTTGATGATGTTTTATACCATGGGAGTGATGGTTTCAAACTTCAGTGTACATGGGAGATAGTAGGCACCAATCAAATAGTTTCCCACCTTTGGGATGATCTCTTATGAGGCTTCTTAAGGGGAAGGATATGGGGAAACACACACAAAGATGAACATGTACATAGAGTACATGGGCTTCAAGGAAGTCTGAGCATTTACTTGTACCATTACAGATATTTCATCTACATTTTCAAGGACGAATATGTTTTCAATGGGAAGGAAATGTCACATTGTTGAGCCTTGGGGGTGTGAGTCGCTCCTTCAGAAGAGAGGTTAGTAAATTTCTCATGCCACTAGTTGTGGGTATAAGCGCTTTACATTTATAGAATTCAAAAGAGAGAGTTGTTTGTGACTCATGAGAGAGTAGACAGATACACTCCGTGGATGGGAGGAAGAACATATAGAATAATCTCTATGTGAGTGTGTGACAGCAACTCACGATGGCTCTAATACCACTATTATTCTTGCCATCTGATCTTTAGCCATCACGAGCTTTTGTCACACACTCACACAGAGATTATTTTGTATGTTCTTCCTCCCTGCCGCCGAACGTATCTATCTACTCTCTCAGGAGTCACAAACAACTCTCTCTTTTAAACTCTATAAATGTAAACCTCTTAAACCCACAATTAGTGGCATGAAAGATTTACTAACCTCTCTTCTGAAGGAGCGACTCACACCCCCAAGGCGCAACAATGTGTGTGTGTGTGTGAGAGAGAGAGAGAGAGAGATAAGGAGACTCATTAATGTTTGCATGCACATCGATGAAAAGAATGTGTGAGAGAGAAGATGAGAGAGAGGGCTAGAGAGAGAGGGAGAGAGAGAGGAACAGATGGAATGGTGGTATAGGGTGTTGGAATCGGCAAAAATGATGAAGGTTATCAAAGGGAAAATATACAGTGGAGGAGAGAGAGAGAGAGAGAGAGAGAGAGTTTTCTAGACATTCACTTTCCATCATGAACTAGGTGGTGGTTATGGTAGATAAGTATTAAGGACAGAGAATAAAAATTTGTAATCTAGATCCGTTCAGGTTGCGGTTTCTTCATCCATCTCTAGTAGACCTTTTTGTGTTATGGATAGGATGCATTAAGATATCCGTTTTGCTAAGAAGCAATTTTACGAGATTCCCTTTCAGAAAGTTCATTTTAGTCAACTCTAGTTTGTACTAATGATTCATGAGTCAAGTGTGAATGACCAGCTAAGCTCCTGCATTGAGTACAGGGACCATGTTGTTGGTGATTAGTGAGATCATTTTATAGACTACCTTCGGTTACTAGATCCCCTCTAAAGTGCATAGAAATCATTTGGCAGCATTTCTTTGGTAGTAATTGAAGTATTGGACAAAAGGAATATCTCAATAACAATTTGGAGATAAAATCACAAGATTTTAATGCCCAATCTATCATCATGGTTTTTATTAACAGCTTTTCACAAAACTTGATATCATGGAATTATCAAGTTGAACTCAACACACAGAATGCATTTAGTATAAGGGATAAATTAATCACGTAAGTTTGCAATTGAACAGAGTTTGATATAGCAAAAAGAAATGAGTACTATCCCTAGAATGAAAGAAATAAGAGTAAACCAAGGTGAAGGTAGAACAAAAACACCACTAACAAAACCAATGAGACTTTAAAATCTTCCAAGCATAGATATGACTATACATCGTAATTCTTCTAGTTTTTTTTTTATTTTTTCATAAATTTAATATCTTTGAGGAAACGAAATCAAAGGATGATAAACCATCGATCTTAGTCATGGGTGTCTTTTTTCTTTCATAATTTTCTTGAAGTGTATGAAGGTGTACTCTTAAAAACCATCATGGCAACGAGAATGAGAACATTTTTTTTATATGTGCATATGTAGAACATCTATGTAAATCTGACATGTGATTAGATGAAATATATCTAAGTCACTTTCGATTCATTTCAATGGTACTAATAATATCCTTTTCCCCCGTAAATTTTCTCCACGTTATTGCATGATTTTTGAAGTAAAGTGATTTATTTGAAAAAAAGCTTTTGGAAGATGGAGGACCCAAAGTGAAGTGGAGATCCTACCACAAAGATCGAAGAGAAGTTGAAGGGCATCTTCTTGCACTATAGCTAAGAAGTCTATTTTGTATTGAGCGATCAACACTGTAGCATAATTTTTGTATTGTTTAGAGTTACTTCGCAACATCAATTGTATATTCATTGCCATCATTGAGCATGGTTCGTTTATTTGGCACATGGAGTCTAGTGATTTCTATTTTTTAGCATTGTATTTCGTTTCCTGTTCATGATGCATACGCCTTACGACTTCATTCCACACGACTAAGCCTTTCTCTTCCGAGGCACGGGCCTATGAGACTACGTACCAAGGCGAGGTGATGATTGTGCAGATGTCGCTCACCGGATAGGGGATGATGCACCTAGCAGGGCCTAATCAAACCCCTCACTGCTCTCCCTTAGACCTCCTTCTAGACAGTGATGTGGATGATGGAACAACATAAGATTGGTTAGTCATACCTTTTACTTGGGGAGAGACTTCAATCATGTGAATAGGAGCAAGATGATTTCTTGGGCAATCTCTTGTATAATGATCTTTGGCATCTTGACATTGTTGATAGGGAGGTATGCCCTCTCATAAGGAGCATTTGTTCTGCATATCGCCATACTCTTCAAAATGATAACACATTAATGGTCTATCCTTGACTCAGGTGGATGATTTTCTTGTCTATTAGGCACATTTGAAAAACTATCATAATATGAATCAAGAAATTCTGTGTTACCTCATTATTGAGCTCCCTTGAGGTAATAATAGTCCCTTGTCTCATGGCCACCCTTGCCACAGAACTGGTAGCTTACCTTGTTCTAATTGGAGTGTCCATTGTTATTGCATATAGTACACCAAACCTACCTACATACATCCTGCAAGGTCCATAACTTTTCTATTTCACGATGAAGTTGAGCCAGCTCATCATCATTGTGGCATGGCCGTGGTGGCATAAGCTTCTCCTCACGGTGGCTTTGTTGCATTTTTAATGCTTGCAACTCCCTCTCGAGTTGCCCAATAGGGTCTAGGTCTGATGCATAGTTTGTTTGAGTACCTCCCTCAAAATGTACTCTAGCTTCCTCTATGCCAAAAGCAACTCCAAGAAAGTCGTTTAGTGTTGCATCCATTCTAAGAGACCCTTGAAGCTTCTGTTGGGATGAAATAGGAAGAGCTTTCTCTATCCATTTGTTCACTATAAAATCACATGGAGCATGTGGCAATGAACAGACAAGTGCTTTCGTCCTAGTATGCACTTCATGAAAAGATTCACCTAGTCTTAGCTTCAAGTTCTCTAGTTGATCTAGAGCTATCTCTGAAGAGTTGGTTGGTCTGAATGTTTGTGAGAATGCATTCTGTAGTGCCTCCCAAGTGCGAAACAGGCCATCACCATATTCTCTATATGACGTATCCTCAAGGTCTTGTAATGTAGATGGAAAGAGTACCTGCATCACATCCTCTATATTTTGAAGTCCTTATCTCTAACATAAGGAGATGAATCTCCTCACATGGTCATCTCCATCTTCATAAGCCAATCCTGTTGGAGTTAGACGTCTGCGGAAGCACGCGAACAGCACAAGGAAGAAGAAGAAGCTTGGAGCACAACACACAAGACTGAATGTATTACTAGAGAATGTACAAAGATAAGTAGCCCATTAGGGCAATAGGCGTATATACAAGCCGGGGGAAAAAAACCTCCTAAAGAGGGAAAAAAATGCCCCGGCGGTCCTAGAGTGTTCACACACATCACTACCTAAATATATCAACAAATCCCCGTTGGGAGTGATGCGGTGAACAAGGAGCTGGCACTCATGTATAAGGAAGTGCCGAGCTATGTGGAAATCACTCCACAAAAGGAAGTAAGCCCAAAGCTTTGCGGAAAGCTTCAAACTTCTCCCTAGGCAGAGCCTTCGTGAAAAGGTCTGCAATGTTCTCCTGCGTGGGCACATATGCCAAGCTGATCTCCCCAGCAGAGAACCTCTCCCTGACATAGTGATAATGCACCTCAATGTGCTTAGTGCGAGCATGGAACACAGGGTTCCTCGCAACTGCCAATGCGCTCTGACTGTCAGTGAAGATGGTGGTGGCAGAAGACTGGCCAACACCCAAATCAGCCATAAGGCGTCTGAGCCACACACACTCAACAGTCGCTGTGAAAGCTGCCCTATACTCAGCCTCACAACTGGAAGTGGCCACAGTAGGCTGCTTCTTGCTCAACCAAGATATACATGAGCTACCAAGCATGAAGCAAAAACCACTGGTGGACACACGAGTGTCATAGCAACCAGCCCAATCTGAGTCAGAAAAAGCATGCAAATCTGGCGGTAGTGATCCCCCCTTGGGATAAAACAACCCAAGTAGCCGAGTACCACTCAAGTAGCGAAAGATGCGCTTAACCGCTTTCCAATGCGTGACTCCTGGGCAATGCATGAGCCTGCTCATCTGTGAGACAGCAAACTGAATATCTAGCCGAGTAATGCATAAGTAAATCAAGCATCCAACAGCTTGCTGATAGAGAACAGCATCAAATGCATCTCCAGCATCATGAAGACTCAATCGTAAACCTTTCTCCATAGGAGTGGCAATAGGCTTACAGTCTTCAAGGCCAAAACGCTGCAATAATGTGTCAATATATTTCGTTTGACACAAAGCCATTCCACAATCAACTTGCATAAACTGAATGCCCAAATAGTGATGCAAATGCCCCAAATCAGAGATCTCAAATGAGGCATGCAAATCAGCCTTGAAATCAGCAATATGCTTCTCAAGAGGACCAGTGAGCAGCATGTCATCTACATAGACAACAATGATCAGAAGCACATCATTAGCACGCTTAACATATAAGGTGCTTTCAGTTGGACTGTTCTCAAAACCATGTGCAATTAGATAGGCATGTATTTTCTCATACCAAGCACGTGGTGCTTGCTTTAAACCATATAACACCTTCTTTAACCTGCACACCTGGTTTTCATGCCCTTTCTGCACAAAGCCACGGGGCTGAAAAACATACACTTCTTCATGCAAGTCACCATTCAGAAATGCTGTTTTAATGTCCAACTGATGTACATTCCAACCATGATGGGCTGCAAGTGCACAAATGCTCCGAACAGTAGTCATACGGCATGTAGGTGCAAAGGTCTCATCAAAATCAATGCCTCTTTCCTGCGCATAACCCTTTGCAACAAGCCTAGCCTTATACCTGTCAACTGTACCATCAGGTTTACGCTTCAGCTTGTATACCCACTTAGTGCGAATGGCCTTCTTGCCAGGAGGCAAGTCACATAAAGACCATGTACCATTCTTCATTATAGCATCATATTCAGATTGCATAGCAGCCATCCAATTTTCTGAATTTTGTGCTTCATCAAAAGAAACAGGCTCATTCTCATCACAGAGACTAGATGCAGCCATAGCATAGCAATCTGATGCAAAGGAGGTACTATGAGAGCCTGAACGAAGGTGCATCTAATTTGCTGTCACGCAAAGTCTGCACCAACCATTTTGGCATAGTTTTTGCCTGTTCAATATCAGCTCTCTCATCAACAAGTGCATCATGTAAATCTGCATCAGAAATGGAATGATCTGCATCATCATATGAAACCTACAAAGGCTGAAAAGTTGCCTCATTAGGACCAGCGTTAGCCTGTCCACCTGTAAAAAGAGGCATCAAAGTATCATACATGTCTTTGGAGCTAACAGATGTCTCCTTAGTACATGAAAGCAATGGCTGAATAGCATCTTCCACAAAGACAACATCACGGCTAACCAGAATGCGTTTAGTCTGTGGATGATACAGACGATAGCCTTTACTTTCAGAACTGTACCCAACAAAAATACATTTTACTGCCTTATCATCCAATTTTCTACGATGTTGTTCAGGCACTAATGCATATGCCAAACAACCAAAAACACGCAGATGAGCAACAGATGGCTTGCGGTCATGCCAAGCCTCATATGGAGTGATAGACTGCAACGCTTTGGTGGGACACCTGTTCAGTACATATGCTGCACACATGACAGCCTCAAGCCAGAAACTATGTGGTAAAGCCTGACTTTTGACCATGCACCTCGCCATCTCCATGAGTGACCTGTTCTTTCGTTCAGCAACTCCATTCTGTTGAGGTGTATACGGCACTGTACACTGGTGTTTTATCCCACGTTTAGCCAGAAATGCATTAAAATCTGAAGACATATATTCCCCCCCTCGATCAGAACGGAGGGTGCCCATTTTACATGCTGACAGATTTTCAGCCAAAACCAAAAACTGTTTGAAGCACATGAACACTTCGGACTTTGCTTTGAGTGGATATACCCATGCATGCCTGGAAAAATCATCAATGAAAGTCACGAAGTAAAGGTAATTTCCAAAAGAGGGTGTCTGCATAGGACCACAGACATCACTATGTACAAGCTGCAATTTCTGCATAGCCCGAACTGAACCATCTTTTGGAAAGGAAGAACGCTGCATTTTGCCCAAAATACAGCCTTCACAAACATGTTTTCCAGGTGCCTCAAGTTTGGGCAAAGAGGACACCATTTCAGATTTCTGCAGGCGTAACAAACTAGCAAAATTCAGATGACCAAAGCGTGCATGCCAAAGCTTTGCATCTGACATAGCCTGAGAATCATGAACTGCACATGCCGAATCATTCACAGATCTTTCATAGTCTATGAGCTTATACAGCCTACGACATAAAATGCCAGAAGCAATAATCACATCGCCATTTGAGAGATCATGGACTGTACACCTGTCATCAACAAATTTCACAACCAAGCCAATCTTGGCTAATGCAGAAACTGATAACAGGTTCTTTTTGATCCCTCGCACAAATAAAGCATCTGACAAAGTGAAAGAACTACCATCAGTAGTAGTCAGAATGATCTTACCAACTCCCATAACAGGATAAGAGGAGTTATTGGCGCATGTGACAGTATTCCCTGTAGGGGCAGGCTCGACTGAAGAGAAGAAACTGCGCTGCGAGGTAATATGTTTGGTCGCCCCACTATCAAAGTACCAAACATCTGAGTCTACTGCAGACATGCAGTGATCATGAGAAGATGGGTCAAAACTACAGACAGTAGTAAACGCCCATTCTTCTTCCTGCACAAGATTTGCAGACTCTGTTTTTGGTGTAGAGGCCTCTACAACAACCATTCCAACCTCTTTCTTCTTTGCCTCTTTAGCAACCAGTTTTGGACAGTTCTTTATAATATGATCATTTCCTTTACAGTACTTGCAGAACAATTTCTGCTTTTCTGATTTCTTCTCATCTTTATCCTGGTTCTTTGATTGTGCAGCATTTGCAGATTTCTGCTTACTAGTAGAAGAGCTCCATTTTCCTTTGCCCTTCTGACTAGCGAGGAAAGCTTGATCTGCAACACGCATAATGGACCTATTCTGCCTGGACTGATCTTCCTGCAACAGAACAGAGACTAGTTCCTCAAATGAAAAGGCATTCGGATTGCCTTTCATCATCAATCGAAGAGTAGAGGCAAAACTCTGATATGAATCAGGAAGGCCATTCAGAACGGTCTGCACAAGTGAGCTATCTGGTATAACCTCATCAGCAGAAATCAATTGTTCCTTCAGGTCTTTGATCTTTGTAAGAAAACTGTCCATCGAATCACCTTCATTCATGTGCTCACTCTCCAACTGTTTTCGGAGGTAAGCAACACGAGCCTCATTCCTAGCCTGGTACAAAGTGGTAAGTGTATCCCAAGCATCCTTTGCTGTTCTGCAAGAGCGAATGTGAGGAATAATGGCACGTTTGACAGACAAAGCTATCAATGCATGTGCGTGGGCATCTCTGCCATCCCAACGAATCTGCTCTGCAGTAGGTGCAACAGAAACAGCAGCATGAACAGGAATCTGCGGAATATCATCTTCGACACCATCTTCATCAGCTCCAACACCTGTATTTGCAGTACCTGTCGTTACAGGTGTAACAGGACGTCTTTCAACACCCTGCACAATGTTCCACAATCCTTTTGCAACCAGTACATGTCGCATCATATAAGCCCATAATGGGTAGTTGGTACCATCCAACTTATCCTCAACAGCCAACATACGGAATACATCACTGCTTTCAGCCATGGCCGGTGACTAAAATACCTTGATGCAGAAAATTGACTGTATCTAAAAAAGTTGAACGAAACTGCCCAAACGAGTTCTGCTAGACCTGTAGCAGACTTCGAGACGCTTAAACTGGCGAACAGAAACTGATATATACCTTTGGCACAAAAGGACGAAATAGCCTGCACAAGCACTGCGATAGTGCATTTGGAGGCCGAAACGAGCTCAGATCGCGATTTTGGCACCACAAAGCGAAGCCGTTTTGATCTCGGAAACACCCTGAGTATGCTCACCAAATTTCGTGCGAATCTGAGACTGCAAACGGAGGAGTGTTGACGGCGCCCTAGAAGAAGCAACGACCTACTCTGATACCAATTGTTGGAGTTAGACGTCTGCGGAAGCACGCGAACAGCACAAGGAAGAAGAAGAAGCTTGGAGCACAACACACAAGACTGAATGTATTACTAGAGAATGTACAAAGATAAGTAGCCCATTAGGGCAATAGGCGTATATACAAGCCGGGGGAAAAAAACCTCCTAAAGAGGGAAAAAAATGCCCCGGCGGTCCTAGAGTGTTCACACACATCACTACCTAAATATATCAACAAATCCCTTAAAAGTATGGAATTTAATATTTAATCTAGGGAGTAAATTCAAAAGGTCTTCCATTGGTGCTTGATCTTCCTCAGATGTATCTGAAGTAAAATCTAACGTCTTCCTAGATTTCTCTTTTGAGAGTGGTGTATGTCAACTCAACAATCAAGTTCAAAGGAAGAGGAGTATCTAGTCGACCATCAAATTGACTACAAGAAGGTTGAGCTAGCTACTTGGTGCTCTTATGTGCATGGTGAGGTTCTTGATCTACTTTAGTATAGTTTATGTACCTTACATAGAAAATGCAAGTGTCGCACCAGGCATGCCAAACTATAGAGGAGATACTGGAGTATTCAACTTTCGCAAAGTGGCAAACTATAGAGGAACCTACACTTCCACATTTCTAGTACTTCATCTCCTCAAGGAAAGTTCTTCATTAGGGAATTATACCCAACAACATTTTTGTGTACAGATACACCAATTCAAGATAGAGGAACTATAAAGACACAGGGAAAGAAAATGAAAATTGCACATATGAGAGAAAATCCAAACTTCCTAGATCACTAAATGATTATAGAGAGTAAAAAATAATCCAAGTGAATAATACGGTGGGTCAGCATGCCATTCGAGAAGCTAGATGAAACCAACACAAGAGTGCTAATCAATACAAGGAATACTACACTGATGAATAACTTTCTCCAAGAGAAATGCAAGAGTCTATGGGATAATTGTAACTGGGATGCAAGAGACTCACACCAAGAAAAATTATCCAAGCGACTCAATAACTATATAATACCAATAGCCAACTCCATTGGGACGCCCATGCTCTATATAATCACCAAATAGTGATGTTGAAAATAGTATGCACATAGCAAAGAACTATAGAGAGTGGTAAAAAATAGCCTAAGATAGCGAGAGAATGTTAGTGTGGTAATCCAAGATGGAGATGAAGATGAGAGGTGATGAGTCTAATCCATGTAATTGGTGCCAGTCATCTACTTATATATCCAAACAAGCTAGGAGTGGCCTTATCGAATCTCAACATTAACTATGTATGCACCAACTGATAGCCCAAAAGGTGGAGGAATGGGCTAATCATGGCTGAGGTAGCCAACCTCAAATAGGCCCTCAAATATAGATTCTGACACTAGAAGGGCTTGGTGGGTGTATTCCCTACTTTAACTCTCACTTTGACACTTTATAGGAATGGTAGAGCCCATCTTAATGCGGTAATTGCTTAGTTGATGTGGCTAAATGAAGAAGTCACCCAAGCTCATACCTCTATCGATAAAGACCCACATTTGTGTTTTCCTGCCTCTGAGTGTATCATCCTTTGAATCTAGCTCAAGTGAGCACCATCATACATAAATATAATGATTTCTTATTGTCGATGTACTATAGCATTTTTCTTAAGCAGTCTTTAGCATGAGCCTCACAACCAAAAGCGATAAACCCAAAACCACGAGATCTACCAGTTTCTCAATCAAGAATAATTCTGACATCTTGAACATTCCATGTGCGAAACATTCTTGCAGTAATGAATCCTCTTTTGCATTGGACAAAAGATCTCCACCAAATAGCTTGGAAAATCCAATGCCATGTGTCACTCTATAGAAAGGATGAGAATGCGTATTTCAAGCACTCTATTGTGCAAACTTCTTCATTACTCCATTCATTGCTTCTCTTATATGTGAGACGGTGGTGTAGAACATCAAGCATGAGTTGATTGACATCAAGGAGAAGAGGGCAATATAGATTGAGTGGATTCATAGTTCAATAACGACTCATGGATACACAGAGAGAGAGAGACAGAGAGACAGAGAGAGAGAGAGAGAGGAGAGAGGGAGGAGAGGCGTGTGGATGGAAGAGGGCAAGGGAGAGAGAGAGAGAGAGAGAGAGAGATGGAGAGAGAGAGGGAGAGAGAGAGAGGGAGAGAGAAAGAAGGATAAGGAGGGGTTCCACAGGGAGGGGGAGAGATGTAGGGTAGAGGTAAAAATGTGGATATGACTTGTCATCAAAGAGGAGCTGTGATGAGGCAATACATGGATGTAGTGTGGTCTAGTGATGGGCCACCATTCACTTAGAATTCCAATCACCTAGATAGGGTAGCAAGTATCCCATGTCCACAGAGGTCCAAGTGCATTGTTTCCTAATCACTCATATCGGGGAATGGCGAAATGAGGGAGAATAATACTAGTTTTCCTAGGAAAGGGGAGGCACCAATAAGAGATCCTTCTACCCTACATCATTGCTCTAGCGATCTTTGCAATGTATCTATTATTTCTCTCTACTATCACATTTTGTTGAGGTGTGTGCCTTCATTTTAGTTGCCTCTTAATGCCTTGATCCCAAGATATAAGAAAATTCATTGGATTAATATTCTCCCCATCCATCGAACCTTTGCTACTTGATATATGTAGATGTTTCCTTCTCTAGCATTGCCTTGAATGCTTTGAAATGTGTAATCACATATGATTTGTTTCTTATGAAATAAACCTAAAACATCCTTATGCAATATTCTATAAAAGTGAAAATCTACTTGTTACCTCCAATAGATTGCTCATTAGTTGGCCCCCACACATCTGTATGTATCAACTCCAATGGGTGTTGACTCATGTAGCCACTCTTCTTGAATGGAAGTCTCGCTCACATCCTTATTTGAAAAGATTCACATAAATGCTTTATACCTTGTTGTTATAAGTTGGGAAGCCCTTCAACCAGCCTCTTGAATTGCATTTCCTTCATTCTATGTATGTTGATGTGACCTATCCTCTTATGCCACGTCTAACTTTGAAACCTAGTTGTTGCCATATGTGAAATAGACATGCTATGCAATGAGAGGTTACCTACTGAAGATTCTTCACTGCTTTCTTCCTCATGCTATGACCTTGTACCCTTCTTTAGGGTTCTTCACAAAAGCATCTACCTTTGTTAAACTTTACTTAATAGCCTCTTTCAACAATTTTGACTACTAACACCAAGTACTTTGTGATCCTAGGTACATTCAAGACATCCTTGAGATGTCTTCCTTCCTCCTTGCTATCCAAAGCTACATCTCCAACATGGGGGATATCATGGGCTGCACCATTACTTGTTTCTACATGTCCTTTACTTTTAAAAGCATTTAGATTAGTAAACCAAGAAGCATTTCAACTCATATGGTGGCTACATCCACTATCCATATACCATGTGCTATCTACTTTGCTTGAATTCCCATTCATGTGCATCATGAAAAGATGATCATTTTTTGAACTTTTGGAAGCATAATTACCTTGGCCTTTTTATGAATAACTTTGATTATAACTCCTTTGGTTTCCTCCGTGGTAGTAGGAATCCCTATAATAGTGGCCAAATGTGCCACATATTTAGCACCTTTTACCATCTTGATTCCTCTTGTGTTGATGCCTTCCTCATCTTCCTCTGGTTCTTCCTCTACCCCTTTGTGATAATGTGCCTTGGTCTTGTCCTTGATTGTTTGAATGGCCTTGTCTTACTCCAAGCCTTCCTTTGCCCCTCATTTGTCCTTGTCTTCCTTAGCCCCTTTGATTAAATACATAAAAGACTTGTGGATCCTTGCATTTAGTTGAACTTCCACCTATGTTCATTTTTTCAATGAACATGAGAGATATTAGCTGCTCATAATCAGAGAGATTTTCCCATAAATATACTCAAGTCGTAATTGTTCTGCACTTCTCATGGTCCCTCAAACCCTTGAGAGTATCAGCCATAAAATGGTCATCATCTAGATGGATCCAATGGATCCCAATGAATCTAACATTTCCTTGACCTTAAGTATCTAGTCATTTATGATGCATCCTGAGCTTTTGCTAAGTTTGTTGAGGTCATCCTTAAGTTAGATCTTTCTTTCTTTGGTGCTTGTGGAATAAACCCTCTCCTTTGTCTCCCATACCTTCGTGCTTGAATCCAAATCTTGGATATGGTAATTGCACTATTGCTTATGTTTTGGGAGAGGATAAAGATCACCCTCTTCTATTTTTCATTCCATTCCTTAAGATCCTGTCACTGGTCATTAGTGATATTTTCATCAAATGTAGGTCTTGGTTCACTTGCACTAATCAATCACCATAAATCCTTGCCCATAAGGTAGTTGGAGACCCTAAATCTCCATGCTTGATAGTTCCCCTTGTCTAACTTTTCCATTTGAGTGTTTTTCTCTCCCATCTCAGGTCTTTACTACTTGATCTTGCCCTTAGATAATGATCCAATGCATTTAAAATGGAACTAAGGCTCTAAAGCTATCTTAATACAAATCTTTCCTTAGATGGACACCTTGCACACTTGAAACTTTGAGTAAAATAGCTCCCTCTTAATGTGAGCTACTTCAAACAAGATTTTGTTGATGAAAATCTTCAACCACGTGCTCTAAGAGGTTTTCTACTTTGTATTAGATGTCTCAAAGATTCCAAAATGCTTTGATACCATTGTTGGGGGGAGTATGGCAACTCCTATGCAATGAAGAACGTGAATGACCTCCACAATTACTCTTTTTTGACCTCTTCAACACCATAATGCTCTTTCTCAAAGCATATGTAGAGAATTCTAATGATCTTTGGTGGACCTATAGTTGACACCATGATCTTTCCAAAAACAAATCACTCCAAATGCATTTCCATGATGAGAGAAATAATGTCCAAAATAAGAGCTAGTTGAATTCTCACACTAGCTAGTCAATTAGAGACCACACTTCATTCTAGTAAGATTCTATCACACACTAGCCAAAGAATGAACCCAAAACTTGGGGAATCCTTTGAGCACTTTCAGGGTAAATAGAGAATGAGAACAAGCCCTTATAACGCAAAACAAACTAGTTCCATTAGAGCCTACACACAAAGAGAGATATCAGTCACCACGCTTCACCTAAATGAAGGTTTCTCCCAAACTACTAAGAATGTTCCATAGCCCTGCTATGTGTAGAATATACAATAATAGCTATCCAATGAGACAAAGATTACATTAAATTGATTACTAATGAGGGAGAACCTATTGGTGCTAATAGCAAGCCCAAGTGCTTGGCTATTACGTCAAGACTACACCTTGATTTATGTACCTCAATTAGAGGATCACATATAAACACCTACTTATACATTTAATACAAATGTAAATATGAAGAGAGAATAGAATCTCATGAAGATAGGGAGCTAAACACCAAATGCATGTGGTAAGAAGAATCCTTTCAATCACCCCTAAAGTGTAGGAACACTTTGAAGTAAGGAAAATTCAAAATTCAAACTCAAAAAGTGACTATAAATAGAGGTGATCTAGTCGTGGGGCATGTGCACCATTTCTGAGAGGATTGAAGCTAGATCATTGCATACATAGTGAGATCAATGCATTTATGAGTATTCCACTACAATTCCCTTGTATCATATGTGCATTATCATATACTAATTGATACACTTCTGAATGATTAGTTGAATCTACTCCTCTCTATTGCATCTCCATTATTTTAGTTATTGTGGAGAAATAATTTCTCTATGTGTACTAAAACATTTGATGCACTTTACCTTGGTATAGTTAGAGTGAAGTGTGGAATATAGATCTTTTTGTAGTGTCTAGTGCCTCAAAATTCATGAACGAACTTGTCTTAGTTAGCTATACAATTGCATTAGATGTGTGCAAAATATCCATTGTCATTTCATACTAGGTTGTGATCTCTAAGCAAAATATTGAACACTTCTATTCCCAAAATAGAAGGTTTCTTCACATTTCTAGTACATGCATGTTCTCGTTTTTTGTACAACTTTTTAACATGATATCTTAAAGTATCTATTGGGCATAAATGCATTATTTTGAAGCTCAAGGAGTATAATAAGAAACCTTGGAGTCAACTTGACAGGTGTAGTTCAAGTTTTGTGCAACATGAGCTCATCTCTGAACTAACCCAAATCATCTCCTCATAGTGGTATTTGAGCTACAACAAATCAACCTGGGAGATGGATTTCCTTCATCCATAGAAAAATTGGATGAAGGTAATTACTCAACTTAGTCACTTAGAATAGAAGCTTATCTTAGTTACACTTGTGGACATGAGATGATGCCAATTCTTAGAAGGAAAGCACAACCAACTCAAGAAGAACACGAGAGGTTGACCACATGCTGATAAAAGGATGCTCTAGCCACATCATACATAATTAATACAATCTCTAATTTTTTGTTTCCACACATTAGGAGCTAGAAGACTTCATAAGAGACTTGGAATGCTCTTGAATAATTCTTCTCAACAAGTACCAAAGCAAGGAAGAACCAACTCTAGATTGAATTGACCACGCTCAAGAAGATGCCCAAGAAAAATGTGACTGACATTTTCACCAAGATGTAGGACATAACAGATAAACTTAGGATCATTGGAGAAGTCATTGATGAAGAGACGATACTAAGGCAAGTAATTAATGGAATAAAGGCATATGACAAATGGGAAGCTTTCACCACAGCCATTGACTTATACATGGATATGTAGTTTCTTGATTTCAACACCCTCAAGCAAACTTCGTAGGTAGAGGTAGAGGCTCAAGAGGAAAAGGTAGAGGAGGAATGAACCCTATAAACCAAAGAGGAAAAGGATACAACAAAGGTGGATATGGTAGCACAAGACGAAGATTCAACAACAACAATGTCTACAACAACAAATCATACAACAACAATAATTATCAAGGAGGATATAGAGGAAGGAGAGAGTAGAACAACTATGTAGATGATCAAACTCAAGAGGACTCATTACGTCTGATGAATATGAGTATGAAGCAAGGTAAAGCAGATGAACATGTATTCTATATAGACTTGGGTAGCTCAAATTATGTAGCAGGGAATGTAGCTTTACTCTTAGAGTTGGAGGACCCAAGGAAGAGACATGACCTCCAAACAGGAGATGACACAAGGCATCTAGTGGAGAAGATAAGCAATTTAAAAACCTCAAATAGTAATATGAACCTATTGAGCAAGGTATTGTATGTGCCTAACATAACCAAAAATCTCATAAGTGTTGGTCAGATTGTTGAGAAAGGATTGCAGGTCAGATTCAAAAGGATCCTCATCAGGGATTCAAGAGGATACCAAGAGGAGAAAAGATAGGTAGACTATCTAAATTTGAGCTCCAGGATACTAGGAACATTGCTTTGTGCAATTATGGTAGTCAAACATTATCAAAATTGGAAATTTGGCATAAGAGGATAGCTCACATAGGAAAAAGGGCTTTGAAGCAAATCAATAGGGATCAAAGCATGCTTTGTCTACCAAATATCTCCAAGAAACAGATGATTTACAAATGCAATGCTTATCAATATGGCAAGTCTCATAGGCAACTATTCACAAAGAAGGGATATATTCATGGAGACCTATTGGAGCTAGTCCATACAGATGTATGGGGGCCAAGCAAGGAGCGATCTATCTCTCAATCAAGGTATTATGTATCTTTAATTGATGATTGTAGTAGATTGACATTACTATGTTTCATGAAGCATAAAGATGAAGTGTTCTCTTGTTTCAAGAAATATCTAGTACCTGTTGATAATCGAATAGGAAAGACTTTGAAGAGGCTTAGGTCAGATGGAGGGGTAGAATATTTCTCCCATGAAATTTATGCTTATCTCCTAGAGAGAGGAATCAAAAGAGAGATTACGGCTAGGTATACTCCAGAGAAAAATGGAGTGGTAGAAAGGAGGAATAAAACCATAGTGGAACTTGCAAGGTCATTGCTAAATGAGAAGAATCTACCCAATTACCTATGGGTAGAGGATATATCAAAAGCCATCTATCTAATCGATAGAATCCCGTCAAGAAAATCAAACTTTCCTATGATCTAGAGGAAGACTTTCCCACATTGACAAAGAGAAATGGGCATACACATGAAGAATTAAGTGATTCTAATGATGATCAGAAGACTCCAAGAAAAGAAATCATTTCTTGGAACTCCAAAGGCAAAACAAAAAGTGCAGGGGATGAGAGATGTGGTAGAATCATCTCAATCAACTACAACAAGATCTACTAGAGAGAAAAGGAAGCCGGAAAGGTATGGTTATGAAACATCCTTGGTGACTAAGCATTCCATTTACATTGCTCAGGATACAAACTCAAAAGAATTAGCAACATATGAAGGGGCCAAGAAGAAACTTGAATATAGAAATGCCATGGAAGAAGAGATAGAAGCTCTTAAAGAGAATTAGGCTTGGAAATTGGTTCCCAAGAAACCATCTATGAAGATCGTTGGATCAAGGTGGATCTACAAGGTAAAGAAGAATTCTGATGGCTCAATCAACAAGTACAAAGCAAGGCTTGTGGATAAAGCATTTGTTCAAACCCAAAATTTAGATTATGAAGAGACATTCTAACCTGTGGCAAAGATGCCCACAATTAGAGTACTCATGAGTGTAGCAACTTCTAAGAATTGAAATATCTATCAAATGGATGTTAAAAATGCATTTCTTAATGGTTTGATTTGAGAGGAGGTTTACATGGCTCAACCTCTTGTCTTTGAAGATAAATCATATCCGGAATATGTATGCAGGTTGAAGAAAGCCTTGTATGGCTTGAAGCAAGGTCCAAGATCTTGGAATCAAAGGTTAGTCACTTACTTGCAGGACAAAGAATTTATGGTGAGCAAGGTAGATCCTTCCCTCTTCACAAAGAGGAATCACTTAGAGGTCATATACCTTTGTGTATATGTGGATGATATAATCATCATAGGTAACAATGCACATGGAATCAAAGCTCAGATGAAAGAAGAGTTCAAGATTGGTGATCTTGGCTTACTCACTTACTTCCTAGGTTTTGAAGTAATAAATATAGAAAGAGGTATGTTCCTAACTCAGAGAAAGTATATTGGAGATATGCTCTCCAAATTCAAAATGGAGAATACAAAAGTTGTAGGTAAACCAATGGAGGTAAATCATAAGGTAAGTGCTCATGAAGGTGAACTAATTGAAGATATGACTAGATACCAAAGCTTAGTTGGAAGCTTGAACTATGCTACTCTAACTAGAGTAGATATATGCTATGGAGTTGGTGTGATAAGTCAATTCATGTACACTCCAAGGAAGCCTCACATGAAAGCCACTAAAAGAATATTAAAGTATTTGAAGGGCACAATTAATGAAGGTTTATACTACCCTTATACCTTTGATTTAGATTTCAAACTATTTTTTTATGCAGATTGGGCAGGTTCCATAGATGATAGGAGAAGGTCCTTAAGCTATCTCACTTTTGTAGGCACCAAACTGATTTCTTGGTCATCAAAGAAGCAACCTAACATTGCTCTCCCATCCATTGAAGCTGAATGCAAAGGACTTGTAAATGCTACTCAAGAAGCTATGTGCATCAGGACCCTATACTCTAATTTAGGGTTGAATACTTCAACTCCACACATATTTAGCGACAACATTAGTTCATTGTATCTTTCTAGTAACCCTATCTATCATGCTACGACCAAGCATATTGAACTTCACTACCATTATATCAGCAAAAAGATCATGAACAAGGAGATACAACTCTCATATGTATCCACACATCAACAATGTGTAGATATGATGACAAAGACATTGGATGGAAGCAAACTAAACAGGTTCAAATCAATGATTGGCTTGCAAGGAGTGATAAAGGAATCAAGACTCAAGCATCTATGACTTGAGGGCAAGCTGTTGGTGCAAATAGCACTCCTAAGTGCTTGGCTATTACCTCAAAACTACACCTTAATTTATGTACCTCACTTAGAGGATCACATATGAACACCTACTTTTACATTTAATTGTATTCATCATGGATACAATGTAAAAGTGAAGATAAAATAGAATCTAGTGAAGATAGGGAGATAAACCCATGACTCATGTAGTAGGAAGAATCATTTCAATCACCCCTAAAGTGTAGGAACACTTTTAGGTAAGGGAAATTCAAAATTCCAACTCAAAAAGTGAGTAGAAATATAGGTGATCTAGTCGTGGGGCAAGGACACAATTTTTGAGAGGATTGAAGCTATGTCATTCAACATATAGTGAGATCAACTCATATATGAGTATTTCACTAGAATTCCCTTGTCTCATATATGTCGTAACAGATACTAATTGATATATTTCTTCATGATGAGTTAAGTGTACTCTTCTCTCTTGCATTTCCATTATTTTAGTGATGTTGCGAAAATAATTTCTCTACGTGTACTCAACCATTTGATGCAGTTTAACTTGGTATAGTTAGAGTAAAGTTTATATTTATATATAGCTATAAACTTTCATTATTTTTGGGTCAGCCAATTGCAAGATATGGAGTGATGAAGTTGACTCTATCTCATCTTGCTCTTGAAATGTCAGGATGACCCCCTTGAGTTGCTAAACTCATTTTGTAGTGTATAGCACCTCTAATTTCATGAAGTAACTTGTGTTAGTCATCTACACACTTGAATTCGATGTGTGAAAAATCTCTCTAGTCAATGCATAGAAGGTTGTGAGCTCCAAGCAAAATATTAAAAGCTTCCATTCCCAAAATAGAAGGTTTCTTCACATATCTAGTACATGCAAGTTATTTGTTTTGGTAAAAAATTTGGTAATGATGTTTCAAAGTATATAGTGGGTATAAATGAATTATTCCGAAGCCCAAGGAGTTTAACAAGTGTCCCTAAAGTCAACTTGGCAAGTATTGAGCAGGTTTTGTGCAACATGAGATCATCTCTCGAACTCAAACCATCTCCTCACAGACCCAATGATAACAACTCATGGGTAGAGAGTTGCAACATTGCATGCACACACACATAGATATGCCTACTTAGTGCATACTCTAAATAAACTAAGACTTTGTCAAGATGACACAAAAGAATGCAGGATACATGCTACTTTTATAGTGAGAATTTAGCCCTTAAAATCTAGGAACCACCTTTCCCAACCATCCTCTTATATTGGAGGAGTTAGTTGAGATGACTTGGGGAGTTCTTGATTGAGTTCTTTTGATGGTATTCCATGGATATGGCCTCCATAAATGGATCTACATGCCCATGATTGATTTCCCACGAATTTGTTTTCTTGAAGCTTGCTTTTAACAAGGCCCATATCTTAAAAGCGTTGAAAGATCTTTTAACAATCATAAGTATCACCCTTTATAAATTTTTTACAACAATCAACATCAAGGGGAAAATAATTTTCCCTATTAGTGCATTCTTTAGTGTGGATATCATCAATAAATGACATGGTTATGTTAAAATCATTCAAAATCAAATTCATTGCATTCATCATATGACCAACATAATTGGTTGCACTTCCAAGTAAAGTCCATATGCTTACCAATCCAAGAGGTATTTTCATGGTTCTTGTGTATGTAATTTCCAAAGCCAACCCATAAAATTCATAGCTAGTGTATTACTACCCCATTTCATTTCATGTGAATGCTTTTGGAAACTCATTCACAATTGTCCCTCTACCTAAAGTTTTAATTGCCACTTTGTTCACTAGTTGAAGATCTTGGATAAATAAAAAACTTCGATTATTCTTAAGTATAGAAAACCAATGATCAAAGTAAGTATGGGGGATAAAAAGATGCTATACATGCATATAAAATCTCCTTCATTAAACACATTACTTTCAATAGATGCGCTTTTTGACAAGAATAGGACACAAATTCCAAGGAATATGTGGAATGACAACGGGATAAAATATTATCAAGATGTGCAAAACATATCTCATGATGATTAAAGTAAAAAAAAATCATGTTGTCTTATGTTCTTTATAAAATAAGCTTTATCTCGAAGAATACGATAATTCACTATCAGTAAGTTTAATCAATTGTATAGTATTCTAAGTAAAATCATGTCTAAAATTTGACTTATCTCGAAGAATCAGGTCACTATTCACCTTTTCAATCATGTGGTCACAAACATTTGAAAGTGATTGAGCTCGAACATTAAAATTGTTTTCGAATGTTTTTATTCTTTCTAGTGATCATGGGGTCAAATTGATTAATGTCATCATTTTTTATGAACTCTTCCATTTATTCCATGACACTTGTGGATGAGAAAGATTCAAAGATGCCACAAATTGTCTTGTTGTCTTCAATTAGACCGGGATGTAACATTTATAAGTTTTTTAATTCAATTTTCAATGTAGTAAAACGCGCTATACAAAGGATATCTACAAGCGTAAAAATGAGAGAAAGCTTTTCAAAAGAAAAAGGACTAGAAAGTAGGATATCCACAGTATTAGTAGTATCATATCACTCGAGCAATATAGAGATACGTATTTGAAATCCTGTTCAATATGCATGAGAGGGGATTTTCTCAAAGATATTTCATTTCTTGGCTCGCTCACACAAAAGTTCATGAATTAAATTCATGTTGATTAAATTATCTTCTTCCTTGCACTTGAGGCCTAGTTTTGGTTTCTTGTATGCTCTTTAAGGATGCACCTCCTATCACACAATAGGTTTAGCAAGCGCGTCAAATTCGGGTTCAATTGGCAATTTTCTAGGATCCTCTATAATGGGCATGGTTTGCTCCATTTCTTGTCTTTTTTCTAATATACGTAATACCAAATAAGCTACATCCCAAGCATATGTTAACCCACTTGAACTTTTCATGTCCTCTTACATTGGCCCTAACTCCTTTATTAAGGAAACATCTAGCACTTTTAGGAAGTTTCCAAGCTTTTCAAGTTCTAAAATCACTCTATATGAACAAGAGAATTGATTGAAAGTTATTCAAGCATTGGCATATATGCATGTGAGGCCTAAGCGTATCAATCTATCTCACAAACTTGGCCCTAATGTTCTTGCCTCATGTGAGAACTTGAAGATCAATAGTTTTGTGAATTCTTCCGATGTGATGTTTGGGGTGAGGTTCATGTGTAAATCAATGTGGAATACATATAAAAGGTTCCTTTTTATTATCATAAGGTAGACATTCACATAGTACAAGAAATATTTAATTATTATAGCGATGGCTTGTTGCGATATCAAGTTCAACATGTGATGACCGAGGATGACACATATTAATTTTTCATTTCTTTGACATGTATAGTGGTTACATCGATATATGTCAAGGATACCTCATTGAGATTTATTAGATTCACTTAAAAAGAGTGATGGCACACTTTTTTCTTGCCAGATCACTTATTCATGGACATTAAGATTTAAAAATCAGGTTAGTTTGCAAAACAATAACTTACATTCTCTTCGGCACCTCAAATATGATAGATCCAAATTTCAAGTGATTCATGGTACTATTGATACACGGAAACTGTATTTTTCTGAAATTGAATTGTCACATCACACTATGATAATATTCAAGCAAAAGTACTGCTTCTAGTGTTTGTGTGGTGTTGTGAACTGCAGTAGAAAAGGCAAGTTATGATGGAATGGATCAACTTATGAGTGATAAGCTAGAGAAGAACAACTTCCATGCTTGGAGATTCAGACCGAAGAATTTCTTGATGGGAAAAGGCTACTAGAAGTACACCAAAGGAGGAATCAGATTGTGGACTAGTTAAGAGCATATGAGGAATGGAATCAAGGAGCATAAAAGGTAATGTATTGGCTATCTATTAGCATAAAAGCTAGCATGATTGGGAACATATAGGATGCCAAGACTTCAAAAGATGCTTCAATTTGGTCACATTCTATGAGACCAATACAAAGGCATGAAAATCGCAACTCAAGAATGAGTTGCACACACTAGAGAAAAAGGGCATGTTGTTAAGTGACTAAAATGTGAAAATCAAAAGCATATGTGAATCACTTGCGTCTATTAGCATGAATGTAGATGATGATGATGATGATAAGGTGGAAGTATGCCTTTGTTGTTTAGGAACTGCATATAAGCAATTCAAAACATCTATTCAGACCATGGAAAATATTTTGAGTTTTTCTCATCTGGTGTCCATGATGATTATTGAAGAACAGAATCTTGGTGATGACTCAAACATCCAAGGAAAACTTAGTTGTGAGTAGCTATTCTTCTCTAGTAGGGGAAGATGTAGAGTCTTTGGAAGTTGAAGAGGACACAATAACCAAGTTCAAGGGCAACAACACAATCATGCAGGAGGTGTTGGAGATAGACTTCTGCGGAAGCACGCGAACAGCACAAGGAAGAAGAAGAAGCTTGGAGCACAACACACAAGACTGAATGTATTACTAGAGAATGTACAAAGATAAATAGCCCATTAGGGCAATCGGCGTATATACACGCCGGGGGAAAAAACCTCCTAAAGAGGGAAAAAAGTGCCCCGGCGGTCCTAGAGTGTTCACACACATCACTACCTAAATATATCAACAAATCCCCCCTGGGAGTGATGCGGTGAACAAGGAGCTGGCACTCATGTATAAGGAAGTGCCAAGCTATGTGGAAATCACTCCACAAAAGGAAGTAAGCCCAAAGCTTTGCGGAAAGCTTCAAACTTCTCCCTAGGCAGAGCCTTCGTGAAAAGGTCTGCAATGTTCTCCTGCGTGGGCACATATGCCAAGCTGTCTCCCCAGCAGAGAACCTCTCCATGACATAGTGATAATGCACCTCAATGTGCTTAGTGCGAGCATGGAACACAGGGTTCCTCGCAACTGCCAATGCGCTCTGACTGTCAGTGAAGATGGTGGTGGCAGAAGACTGGCCAACACCCAAATCAGCCATAAGGCGTCTGAGCCACACACACTCAACAGTCGCTGTGAAAGCTGCCCTATACTCAGCCTCACAACTGGAAGTGGCCATAGTAGGCTGCTTCTTGCTCAACCAAGATATACATGAGCTACCAAGCATGAAGCAAAAACCACTGGTGGACACACGAGTGTCATAGCAACCAGCCCAATCTGAGTCAGAAAAGCATGCAAATCTGGCGGTAGTGATCCCCCCTTGGGATAAAACAACCCAAGTAGCCGAGTACCACTCAAGTAGCGAAAGATGCGCTTAACCGCTTTCCAATGCGTGACTCCTGGGCAATGCATAAACCTGCTCATCTGTGAGACAGCAAATCTGGCCGAGTAATGCATAAGTAAATCAAGCATCCAACAGCCTGCTGATAGAGAACAGCATCAAATGCATCTCCAGCATCATGAAGACTCAATCGTAAACCTGTCTCCATAGGAGTGGCAATAGGCTTACAGTCTTCAAGGCCAAAACGCTGCAATAATGTGTCAATATATTTTGTTTGACACAAAGCCATTCCACCATCAACATGCATAAACTGAATGCCCAAATAGTGATGCAAATGCCCCAAATCAGACATCTCAAATGAGGCATGCAAATCAGCCTTAAAATCAGCAATATTTGTCTCAATAGGACCAGTGAGCAGCATGTCATCAACATAGACAACAATGATCCGAAGCACATCATTAGCACGCTTAACATATAAGGTGCTTTCAGTTGGACTATTCTCAAAACCATGTGCAATCAGATAGGCATGTATCTTCTCATACCAAGCACGTGGTGCTTGCTTTAAACCATATAATGCCTTCTTTAACCTGCAAACCTGGTTTTCATGCCCTTTCTGCACAAAGCCATGGGGCTGAAAAACATACACTTCTTCATGCAAGTCACCATTCAGAAATGCTGTTTTAATGTCCAACTGATGTACATTCCAACCATGATGGGCTGCAAGTGCACAAATGCTGCGAACAGTAGTCATACGGCATGTAGGTGCAAAGGTCTCATCAAAATCAATGCCTCTTTCCTGTGCATAACCCTTTGCAACAAGCCTAGCCTTATACCTGTCAACTTTACCATCAGGTTTATGCTTCAGCTTGTATACCCACTTAGTGCCAATGGCCTTCTTGCCAGGAGGCAAGTCACATAAAGACCATGTACCATTCTTCATTATAGCATCATATTCAGATTGCATAGCAGCCATCCAATTTTCTGAATTTTGTGCTTCATCAAAAGAAACAGGCTCATTCTCATCATAGAGACTAGATGCAGCCATAGCATAGCAATCTGATGCAAAGGAGGCATTATGAGAGCCTGAACGAGTACGATATGACAAAGGTGCATCTAATTTGCTGTCACGCAAAGTCTGCACCAGCCATTTTGGCATAGTTTTTGCCTGCTCAATATCAGCTCTCTCATCAACAAGTGCATCATGTAAATCTGCATCAGAAATGGAATGATCTGCATCATCATATGAAACCTGCAAAGGTTGAGAAGTTGCCTCATTAGGACCAGCACTAGCCTGTCCACCTGTAAAAAGAGGCATCAAAGTATCATACATGTCTTTGGAGCTAACAGATGTCTCTTTAGTACATGAAAGCAATGGCTGAATAGCATCTTCCACAAAGACAACATCACGGCTAACCAGAATGCGTTTAGTCTGTGGATGATACAGACGATAGCCTTTACTTTCAGAACTGTACCCAACAAAAATACATTTTACTGCCTTATCATCCAATTTTCTGCGATGTTGTTCAGGCACTAATGCATATGCCAAACAACCAAAAACACGCAGATGAGAAACAGATGGCTTGCGGTCATGCCAAGCCTCATATGGAGTGATAGACTGCAACGCTTTAGTGGGACACCTGTTCAGTACATATGCTGCACACATGACAGCCTCAAGCCAGAAACTATGTGGTAAAGCCTGACTTTTGACCATGCACCTCGCCATCTCCATGAGTGACCTGTTCTTTCCTTCAGCAACTCCATTCTGTTGAGGTGTATACGGCACTGTACACTGGTGTTTTATCCCACGTTCAGCCAGAAATGCATTAAAATCTGAAGACATATATTCCCCCCTCGATCAGAACGGAGGGTGCCCATTTTACATGCTGACAGATTTTCAGCCAAAACCAAAAACTGTTTGAAGCACATGAACACTTCGGACTTTGCTTTGAGTGGATATACCCATGCATGCCTGGAAAAATCATCAATGAAAGTCACGAAGTAAAGGTAATTTCCAAAAGAGGGTGTCTGCATAGGACCACAGATATCACTATGTACAAGCTACAATTTCAGCGTAGCCCGAACTGAACCATCTTTTGGAAAGGAAGAACGCTGCATTTTGCCCAAAATACAGCCTTCACAAACATGTTTTCCAGGTGCCTCAAGTTTGGGCAAAGAGGACACCATTTCAGATTTCTGCAGGCGTAACAAACTAGCAAAATTCAGATGACCAAATCGTGCATGCCAAAGCTTTGCATCTGACATAGCCTGAGAATCATGAACTGCACATGCCGAATCATTCACAGATCTTTCATAGTCTATGAGCTTATACAGCCCACGACATAAAATACCAGAAGCAATAATCACATCGCCATTTGAGAGATCATGGACTGTACACCTGTCATCAACAAATTTCACAACCAAGCCAATCTTGGCTAATGCAGAAACTGATAATAGGTTCTTTTTGATCCCTGGCACAAATAAAGCATCTGACAAAGTGAAAGAACTACCATCAGCAATAGTCAGAATGATCTTACCAACTCCCATAACAGGATAAGAGGAGTTATTGGCGCATGTGACAGTATTCCCTGTAGGGGCAGGCTCGAGTGAAGAGAAGAAACTACGCTGCGAGGTAATATGTTTGGTCGCCCCACTGTCAAAATACCAAACATCTGAGTCTACTACAGACATGCACTCATCATGAGAAGATGGGTCAAAACTGCAGACAGTAGTAAACGCCCATTCTTCTTCCTGCACAAGATTTGCAGACTCTGTTTTTGGTGTAGAGGCCTCTGCAACAACCATTCCAGCCTCTTTCTTCTTTGCCTCTTTAGTAGCCAGTTTTGGACAGTTCTTTATAATATGATCATTTCCTTTACAGTACTTGCAGATCAATTTCTGCTTTTCTGATTTCTTTTCATCTTTATCCTGGTTCTTCGATTGTGCAGCATTTGCAGATTTCTGCTTACTAGTAGAAGAGCTCCATTTTCCTTTGCCCTTCTGACTAGCCAGGAAAGCTTGATCTGCAACACGCATAATGGACCTGTTCTGCCTGGACTGATCTTCCTGCAACAAAACAGAGACTAATTCCTCAAATGACAAGGCATTTGGATTGCCTTTCATCATCAACCGAAGAGTAGAGGCAAAACTCTGATATGAATCAGGAAGACCATTCAGAACGGTCTGCACAAGTGAGCTATCTGGTATAACCTCATTAGCACAAATCAATTGTTCCTTCAGGTCTTTGATCTTTGTAAGAAAACTGTCCATAGAATCATCTTCATTCATGTGCTCACTCTCCAACTGTTTTCGGAGGTAAGCAACACGAGCCTCATTCCTAGCCTAGTACAAAGTGGTAAGTGTATCCCAAGCATCCTTTGCTGTTCTGCAAGAGCGAATGTGAGGAATAATGGCACGTTTGACAGACAAGGCTATCAATGCATGTGCCTGGGCATCTCTGCCATCCCAACGAATCTGCTCTACAGTAGGTGCAACAGAAACGGCAGCACGAACAGGAATCTGCAGAATATCATCTTTGACACCATCTTCATCAGCTCCAACACCTGTATTTGCAGTACCTGTCGTTACAGGTGTAACAGGACGTCTTTCAACACCCTGCACAATGTTCCACAATCCTTTTGCAACCAGTACATGTCGCATCATATAAGCCCATAATGGGTAGTTGGTACCATCCAACTTATCCTCAACAGCCAACATACGGAATACATCACTGCTTTCAGCCATGGCCGGTGACTAAAATACCTTGATGCAGAAAATTGACTGTATCTCAAAAAGTTGAACAGAACTGCCCAGACGAGTTCTGCTAGACCTGTAGCAGACTTCGAGACGCTTAAACTGGCGAACAGAAACTGGTATATACCTTTGGCACAAAAGGACGAAATAGCCTGCACAAGCACTGCGATAGTGCGTTCGGAGGCCGAAACGAGCTCAGATCGCGATTTCGGCACCACAAAGCGAAGCAGTTTTGATCTCGGAAACACCCTGAGTATGCTCACCAAATTTCGTGCGAATCTGAGACTGCAAACGGAGGAGAGTCGATGGCGCCCTAGAAGAAGCGACGACCTGCTCTGATACCAATTGTTGGAGATAGACTTCTGCGGAAGCACGCGAACAGCACAAGGAAGAAGAAGAAGCTTGGAGCACAACACACAAGACTGAATGTATTACTAGAGAATATACAAAGATAAATAGCCCATTAGGGCAATCGGCGTATATACAAGCCGGGGGAAAAAAACCTCCTAAAGAGGGAAAAAAGTGCCCCAGCGGTCCTAGAGTGTTCACACACATCACTACCTAAATATATCAACAGGAGGTAGAGGATAGTTTCAAGGTAGGGGGAGCCAAAGACATCATAGAAATTTCAAAAGAAATGATTCAGGTAATAACAATAAAGGATGCTGAAATTGTGGTAAACATGGACACTTTGAACATGATTGCAAGTTGAATAGAAGGGAGAAAAACAAATATGCATCCACAAGTGTAAATGATTCTGAGAAATTGTTCATGGTCTAACATCACATGATGAATACGATGTGTGGTGATGGTTAGAAATCGAATGTTAATGTCTTGTATGTTGATTCAGGTGCTTCAAACCACATGACCAATCGTGCAAAATGGTTTGGTAGTTTGCAAAAAATACAAGCTCCTACATTTGTTGAAACAAGTGTTGACACATCACACCCTATGGAGCATATAGGAAACATAGCACTATCTATGGAGGCCGGGAAGGTAAAACATCTTATTGATGTGCTACATGTTCCAAATATAATAAAGAATCTAGTTTCTATTTGAAAAGTGATTGACCAGGGATTACAAGTTTGGTTCAATGCGGATGGGTTATATGTAGAAGAGTACAAACAGGATGGAAGATTGATTGTCAAAGGAAACAAAGTGGGTAGGATGTTCATCTTAAATGTGAAAAATGCTAAAATGAATGCAGTCATGTTTACAAAAGGTATATGAGTTATTGCTGATATAGAGAGGCATAAACAAATTGGACATGCAAGCTTTTAGAGGCTTAAATTGATGCAATCAAATGAGATTATCAATGGAATAGCAAATTTCAAGGTTTTAGAGATTGAAAAGGTATGTGTAGCATGTTAAGCCGGTAAATAGTCAAGAGCATCATTTTCGCATGACAATCATCTTAGTGAGAATGTGCTAGAAATAGTATGTACAGATATTTGGGATCCAACAAAGACGTAGTTTCATGTTTTAAGTTACTTTCATTGATGACCATACACAAAAAGTATGGGTATATTTTTTAAAGAGGAGTGAGTTGCTCATGCACTTCGAGAATTTTAAAGCCATGGTGGAAAAATAGACTAGAAACGTATATTAAGACATTAAGATCTGATCGAGGAGGTGAATACATGTCAAATGAGTTTAGGAACTTTCTAACAAGTCATGGAATTTGATGTCAATTTTCATGCAGGTACACACCATAACAAAATGGCATTGTTGAACACAAAAATGGAAATACTATTGAAACTACAAGAGCCTTGATGGATTTGAAGAATATGCCTCATTGTTATTGGGCACAAGCTATGCACACTACTGTATACATCATGAACAAAACTCTAATTGCTATTGTACATCAAATTACACTGAAGAGGAGCTCACAAGTAAAAAGTTAAACTCATCAGATATGAAAGTGCTTAGTTGTATTGTATATGTGTTGATGCAATTAGCAAGCCTAAGTGCTTGGCTAATTATTCAAGACTAGACATCATTTCATTTCCTCACAAAAAGAACCACATATGAACACTTGCTTGTCAATTTAGTTCTATTTACCTTGGATTATTGTAAAAGCTAAGGGAATAAGGAATCTCATGAAGTTATGGAGTTGAAACCATGACTCATGAGGCAGAAGATATCAATTCAAAATATTTCTAAAGTGTAGGATCACTTTTAGGTGAGGGAAAATTCAAATTCAAACTTAGAACATGTATATAAATACATAGGCTTTTTGTCACGGGATAAGAGAGTTATTATGAAGACTTTGAGCTATATCAATGAGCATACTTTGCACTCACTTCATTTATGTGTAGTCCATTACATTCCCTTGTATCATATGTTCATTAGCATATATATTTTGATAAATGTCTTCAAGTACATTTTTGTCTACTTTCTATTATTGTATCTTCTTCATTATAGTGATTTTTTGGAATCGCGTTCTCTACTTGTACGCACTCATTTTCTATGTTTTAGCTTGGAATGCCTGGATTGAAGTGCCTAATACTTGCACATCATTTTTCATCAAGACGGGTTTAGTGCATGTTCATATATGAAGCATAGAATGTGATTGTGTATGCACACATTCTAGATCTTGAAAAGTCAGGATGACCCCCCTAACTTGTTAGATTCATTTTGTAGTGTATGATATATATAAATTTATGAAATAACTTGGTTTAGTTAGCTACACACTACATGTAGATGTGTGCAAAAGTTATATACTTAATTCCTAGTGTGACTGATTTTGTCACCAAAATGAAGGAAATAGCAGACCAACTTGGTAGCATTGGGAAAATCATTAATGAAGAGCAAAAACTAAGGCAAGTGATGAATGTAATAAGGGAAAATGACAAATGGGAATCATTTACCACAATCATGGACCTCTACATGGACATGCAAGTTCTTCATTTCAACACCCTCATGGGACAATTGTTCACACATGAGGCAAATCATAGGAAGAATAGACAATTCAAAAGGTACACAATCCTCTACTCTCTTTAGAGATAAAAACAAGAACAAAGATAGCAAAAGTAAAGCTAAGAAGTCTTATAATGAGGGCATCATCCCTCAAGCAAACTATGCAGGTAGAGGTAGAGGTAGAGGTAGAGGCTCAAGAGGAAGAGGCAAAGGAGGAAGAAAAGGTAGGTGAAGAGCTCAAAGCTCATCTCCATGTGCCATATGTGGTCTGACTAATCACATCGCTAAAAACTGTTTTAGGAATCCTAGAAATAAAAGAGGAAGAGGTTACATCTAAGGAAGTAATGGAGGCTCAAGAGGAAAATTCAACAACAACAATGGTTACAACAACAACTCACACAACAAGAACAACTACCAAGGAGGATACAGAGGAAGGAGAGACTACAAAAACTATGCAAATGATCGAAATCAAGAGGATTCATTACTTTTGATGAACATGACCATGAAGTAAGGTAAAGGAGATGAACATGTATTCTATATAGGCTCAGGTTGTTCAAATTTTTTACAAGGGAATGTAGCTCTACTCAGAGACTTGGAGCATCCAAGGAATATACATGAAGTTCAAACAATAGATGACACAAGGCATCAAGTGGAGAACATAGGCAATGTGAAGACTTCAGATGGTATAATGAACCTATTGAGCAAGGTATTGTATGTGCCAACCATCAGAAAAAACCTCATAAGTGTAGATTAGATTGTTGAAAAATGATTGCAAGTTAGATTCACAAAGAATGGAGCATTTTTTGAGGATCCACATCATGGATTCAACAAGATAACAAGAGGAGAAAAGGCAAGCTAGACTATTTACACTTGAGCTCCATGACACTAGAGAAATTGCATTGTTCAATTATGGTAGCCAAACTCTATCAAAGTGGGAAATTTGGCACAAGATGTTAGCTCATATAGGATCAAAGTGTGCTTGCACTGCTTGTCAATATGATACACAAACAACACATGATATACAAATGTAGTGCTTGTCAATATGGAAACTCAAATAGACAACCATTCACAAAGAAGGGATACATTCATGGAGACCTATTGGAGCTAGTTCATATAGATATATGGGGATCAAGCAAGGAGGATTCAATCTCTAGATCTAGGTATTGTGTGTCATTCATTGATGATTGTGGACGATGGATAATATTATACTTTATGAAGCATGAAGATGATGTTTTTTCATGTTTCAAGAAATACCTAGCACTTGTAGGAAATCAAACATGCAAGAATTTGAAGAGACTAAGGTAAAATGGAGGGGTAGAATATTTCTCCCATGACTTTGATTCTTATCTACAACAGAGAGGAATCAAAAGAGAGATTAACACAAGGTATACCCAAGAGAAAAATGGAGTATCTATAAGGGGAAAAAGAACCATAGTGAAGGTTGCAAAATCAATGATAAATGAGAAGAATTTGCCCAATTAGTGGGAAGAGGCTATATTTACAGCCACATATCTAATCAATAGACTCCCATTAAAAGCATTGGATGGGATGAAACCATATGAATCATGGTATAGAAGAAGATCTAGCCTTGATGAATGTAGGATCTTTGGGTGCATAGCATATGCACACATGCCTTCATGAATCAAAGGCAAATTAGATCCTAGGGTAGAGAAATGCATCTTTATGGGCTATTACCTTAATAAAAAAGGTTTTAAGCTATATTGTCCAAGTAATAAAGGTTTAACTGTAAATAGAGATGTTGTTTTTTATCAAAAAAAATCTTGGCTTGAAGATGATTATAGGAAAATCAAACTTCCCTATGACCTATATTGGTGCATTTTACCCAAGCCTACATGATTGACATGATTTTGATTTATGTTCATGTGTCTTCATATGTGTAGACATATGAACACCTCTTGTAAAAGAGTATATTGTATCTCTTGTAATTCAATCTCTTGTACATATGATCACTTGTAGAGATTGAAGACCTTATTCCATAGCTCTATCATTCTAGTCCCATTGTGCAAGTATTCATTTCCAACGTGATTGTACTTATATGTGAATCTATACACTCATAAAATTTTACTTCTTCTCTATTTTATTCTCTGTTCTACTCACTCAGAACAGTAATTTCAAAAGCTCATATCTCGGGCTATACATAACCGTGTTTCAAATTTTAAAGTGCATTGGATTGTTCACAAAGTCTAGTTTATGGTCACAAAATTTCATGGTCATTGGATTTACCATTTGTGAGAAATGTGTTTTTTTTCTCCCTGATTGAATCTCTACAGAGCCCCAACAATGGCGGGAGTGTTCTAGATTTTGCTAAATCTTGTTCTTAGTGCTCCATTGATCCATTCACATGTTTTAAATTGGATTAGGAGGTTGTTCAACTCTTTTTGCTATGTTCAAAAGGAATTTTCCGAATTCCTACCAGGTTCAGAGCACTATTCATTTTTTCGTAGGTCTATGTACAAAAATAGCAAGTTTTGCAAGCTAGTCATTTTGCAACTAGTCTGTCTTGACTCAAAATTCTGAGACAATTTTTTCAAAACACTTGGGTGATTTTCTTGTGGATTTAGGAACCTCAAAGGGTCTACTAACAAACTCTGAAGTCGTAATTGGCTGGTGTGAAGCTAGTTGTAGCAGCACCAACTCATCTTTGGTTTGCATCCACCATCTCTCTTTATAGTGGTATCAGAGCATAGTCAATCAACATGGGAGATGGATTTCCATCAACAATTGACAAGTTGGATCGAAACAACTACCCAGCATGGTCCCCAAGGATGGAGGCATATCTTAAAGGGAGAAATCTATTTGGATACCCATCTGGAGATGAATCTATGCCAACCATAAGGAATAAAGGGAAACCATCACATGAAGAAGAGGAGATACTTTCAAATTGGTGTTGAATGGATGCACTTGCAAGGTCCTATATTCTAAAATCAATCTCTAATTTTCTTTTAGCTCATCTCAAGGGATGCAAGACATCAAGAGAGACTTGGAATGCACTTATTTCTTTCTTGTCCTCCTCCAACACTCGAGCAAGGAAGAACCAATTGTGGATGGAGTTCCCAACAATGAAGAAAAGCCCCAAGCAAAGTGTGACTCGTTATGTCACAAAGATGAAGGAGATTTCAGATCAACTTGGAAGAATTGGAGAGGTAATTGAAGAGGAACAAATCATTAGACAAATCATAAATGCAATCAAAGCAGATGACAAGTGGGAGTCCTTCACAACAGCCATGGACTTGTACATGGATATGCATGTACCCGACCTCAACACACTTATGGGCCAACTCTTCACTCATGAAGCAAAGATTAGCAAAGGTGGTGAGTCCTGAAGAGGTAATCAAACTTCTGCCTTATATTCTGTTAAAGCTAAGGTAAAGGAAAATTTAAAGAATAAGAAGAATGAAGATGAAGGTAGCTCTTTCCAAGCAACCTTTGCTAGAGGAAGAGCTAGAGGAAGAGGTAGAGGTGGAAAGCAAGGTGGGGGGAGATTCCAATCATCTCAACCTTGCAATATATGTGGCTTATCTAATGATAATACTGAATAATGTTTCAAGAACCCAAGGAACTCAAGAGGAGGAGGATTCAATAGAGGTTGATATGGATCAAATAGAGGCAGACATAGTGGAGGCTACAACACCAACTACAACAACAACAACTATCAAAGTGGCCATAGAGGAAGAAGAGATTACAATAACTATGCAGAGGACCCTAAGTGTTGGGTAGATTGTTGGAAAAGGATTGCAGGTTGGATTCAACCAATTTGAGAGCATATTTTGAAGACCCAAGGCAAGGCTTTAGAAGGATTTCCAAAGGAGAAAAGACATGAAGGCTTTGCACTTTTGAAGTGGAAGATACAAAGAACATAGCTTTATTTAGCTATGGATCTCAAACTCTCATAGAGTTGGAGATATGGCACAAAAGGCTTGCTCACATTGGTAAGAGGACACTCAAACAAATTTGCAGGGACCAAAGTGTATTTGGTTTTCCTAATATCACAAGGCAACACATGATTTATAAGTGTGAAGCTTGTCAATTTGGCAAGGCTTATAAACAACCTTTCAATAGGAAGGGATATGTGTATCAAAATCTTTTGGATCTAGTGCAGACGGATGTGTGGGGTCCTAGTAAGGAGCCACCTATATTAGGCTCAAGATATTATGTGTCTTTCATAGATTATTATAGCAAGTGGACCATTTTGTTTTTTATGAAGCACAAGGATAAAGTTTTTAACTGCTTTAAGAATTATGTTGCTCTTGTTGAAAACTACGTAGGTAGGGCTTTCAAAAGACTCAGATTAGATGGTGGAGGAGAATACTTTTCTTATGAATTTGATGCCTACTTGTATGAAAGAGGCATTAAAAGGGAAGTCACTACAAGGTATACACCCGAACACAATGGTGTAGAAGAGAGGAGAAATAGAGCTATTGTTGAAGCTGCAAGGTCCATGATCAATGAAAAGGGATTTCCAAACTACCTATGGGCAAAGGCTATGTCTATAGTCACATATCTCATAAATAGACGTCCATCTAAGTCACTAGATGGAACCACTCTGTATGAAGTGTCAAATGGAAGAAGACATAATATAGAGCATTGTAAAATCTTTGGATGCTTAGCCTATGCTCACATTCCTTCTCAAGTAAGAGGTAAATTGGATCCCAAGGCAGAGAAGTGCATATCTATTGGTTATGACCAAAACCAAAAATGATATAGATTGTACAATCCAACAAATAAAGGATTTTCTATGAGTAGAGATGTAACTTTTGATGAGAACAAATCATGGTTTGATGATGACAAGAAAGTGAAGCTGTCTTATGACTTGGATGAAGATTTTCCATCTCTTCAACCAAAGGAGCCAAAGAAAATTGAAGAAAGTGATTCAGAGATTGATCTAGAAGACTTGGAAAGACTAAAGATATGGAAGAGCAAAGTTAAAGCAAAGATGAAAGATGCTACATATGGACCCAAGATCTCACATCAACCACTTAGAAGGTCTTCCGGAGAAGAAGAAACGAGAGAGGTATGGTTATGATACTTCTTTGGTCACAAAGCACTCAATCTACATTGCAAAGCATTCAACCAATGAAGAACCTACCACAATTGAAGAAGCACAAAGTAAGAAAGCTTGGAGAGATGCAATGGATGAAGAAATGGAAGCCTTGAAGGAGAATGACACTTGGGAGCCACTACCTGACAAGCCATCTATGAAGGTAATTGGATCTCGATGGATATAAAAAATCAAGAGGAATCCAGATGAAAGTATAAATAGACATAAAGCAAGGTTAGTTGCTAAAGGGTTTGCTCAAACCCATGGTATTTGTTATGAGGAGACTCTCTCTCTTGTTGCAAAAATGCCTACAATTAGGGTTCTCATTAGTCTTTCTGCATCTAGATATTGGAAGCTTTATTTTGGGAGCTGAGCCGATGACTCATGGGGTAGGAAGAATCAATTCAAATCATTCATAAAGTGTAGGATCACTTTTAGGTGAGGAAAATTCAAACTCAAACTTAGAATATGTGTATCAATACACATACATTTAGTGAAGGGATAAGAGAGCTATTCTAAGAGACTTTGAGCTATATCACTGAGCATACGTTGAGTGCACTTTATGCATGTGTAGTACATTACAATTCCCTTGTATTATATGTTCATTAGCATATAATTTGATACATTTCTTCAAGTATATTTTTGTCTATTGTTTGTTGTTGCATCTTCTTCATTACAATGATTTTCTGAAATCAATTTCTCTAGATGTAATCTATGAGTTTCTACACTTTAACTTGGAATATTTAGATTGAAATTTTTACTACTTCCATATCAATTTTCATCAAGATGGGTTTAGTGCATCTTGAGATATGAAGCATAGAAGTTTACTATGTATGCATACACTCTAGATCCTAAAAGGTTAGGATGACCCACCTGACTTGTTAGATTCATTTGGTAGTGTATAATGTTGTTAAATTGATGAAATAATTTGGGTTACTTAGGTACACATCCAATTAGATGTGTGCAAATACTCTTTGGTCAATTCAAAGGTTTCTTCACATCTCTTGCATATGCAGGTTATCTATTTTGATGCAAAAATTTGAGAATGATGCTTCATAGGACATTATAGGTACAACTGCATTATTGTCAATCTGAAGGAGTCTATTAAGAATCCTTGGAGTTTACTTGGTGAGTGCAGAGCAAGTTTTGTGGAGTACCTACTTATCTCTGGAACCCATCTATCCATCTCATCACAATATGTACATGTTCCAAATGTGTTGAGGACAAAGCTTCATCCAAAAGTAGAAAAATGTATCTTCATTGGGTATTCGCTTGAGCAAAAGGGATATAAATGTTATAAACCACTCACATGACAGGCGAAGGTAAGAAAAGATGTGTTGTTTGATGAAATGTCAAGCTTGTATGCAGATGCAAAAGAAGGGCTTAATCTTGAAGCAAATGACAAAGAAAATGCTAAAGAATGAAATGCAAAATCTCAAGTTTTGAGTTTACTAGATGCACCACCAAGAAATAGTTCCAATTCATGGAGTGGAAGATTGCATGGAAATTTCACCTCCAGAAAATTCATCAATTACATCAAAGAAAGGTAATGAAAAGCTTTCTCCTTATACTAAAACATCTACATGTTTTGAAGACATTGATGGAGATTTAAGCGGTTCAAAAAAGAGCCTTAATGAGGAACTTGGATTGCCCTTTGTGAAGACTTGAGGAGTAAGAAAGGCACATGGAGATGATATAAGGAGAAGTGACCTAGGACAAAGAAGATCTAGAAGGATGCAAAATTCAGTGCAACGATTGACATATGACAATTGCATGGCTCATCATTATGCCTACATGACCAAGGCAATACAAGATGTTGAACTAACTTGTTTTTACGATGCAATTGGAAATATAGATTGGGAGAAATCTATGGATGAGGAGATGGCTGAAATTTATGGAAACGAAACATGGAAGATTGTTCCATTGCCATAAGCAAAGAAACGCATAGGGTACAAGTGAGTTTAAAACGTAAAACACAATGCTAATGGTAGCATAAATAGGCATAAAGCTATTAAAAGTAAAGCTTCAAGCTACAAATTCGTGGGGAATCTTTTATGGAGATGTGGAGCAATCAAAGGAAGACAAAAGCCACGAGATTCCATCAAGAAAAGTCACTCAACCACTCCCCAAGTCATCTCAACTAAGTCTTCCAAGTTAGGAGGCTGATTTGGAAAGGTAGTTCCTAGATTTTAGGGGCACACTTCTCACTATAAAAAGAGCATGTATCCCGACTTCTTTTGGGCCATCTTCTTGGAGTTTTAGCTCATGTAAAGTGAGCACTAAGTGCTGGAGTTGTGATAAGCAAGCCCCTTGCTTGCTTGTTTGTTTTCTTTTAGTAGGCATATCTATGTGTGTGCGCAGGCAGTGTTGCAACTCTCTACCCATGAGTTGTTAGCATTGGTTCTCCCTCATATTGTATCCATTTGATGTAATTCTTGTCTCATTGCATAGCTATTAAAGCCTATTTTATGCTCATCGATTCTCTGGAGCATTCTGAGAGTAGTCTCGAAGCAACATTCATTTTAGTGAAGTTGTGTGATTGAGATCTCTATCTGTGTGTGGGCTCTGTTATAAATATTTTGCTCTCTATTGTAAGGGCTGGTTCTCCTTCTCTATTTATCCATTTTCTATGATTGTGGTGTCATTGGGTAGCTATTAAAGTGCTCTAAATTCAAACTAACTTTGAGATTCATTCTCTGTATATTCTCTGAGAAACATTTGCTGGAGTGAAGTGAGGTCTCTGCTTGACTAGCAGTTGTGAGCATTCAACTAGCTCATGTTGTGGACATTGTTTCTCTTTGTGTAAGCATCCATTGCAAAATTTGTTTTGTTGGAAAGCGCTCGGTGTCTACTACAGGTCTAAAGAAGCTCATTGGAGTTCTCTGTGTATGCTCTGAGAAAGAGCATTTTTGGTGTGCAAAAGTCAAAGAAGGATACCTATGGAGGTCATTCATGCTTCGTCGTTGCATAGGGGTTGAGATACTTCCCTCGTCATTGGTATCAGAGCATTTGGGCATCTTGGAGGCATCACATACAAGCAAGAAGACCTCTTGGAGTTGGTTGAAGATTTGCATCAATAAAAGCTTCTTGGAGGTAGCTCACATCAAGGGGGAGCTATTCTACTCAAATGTTGAAGAAAGGGCTAGTTCAAGTATCAAAGACTAGATAGACTTCAACACTCAAATTGAGAAGCTAGACAAGGGGAACTATCAACCATGGAGATTTAGAGTCTCCAACTACCTTATGGGTGAGGGCCTTTGGGGATTGATTAGTGAAGTGAGCCAAGACCGAAAATCCAACCAATGACGAGAGAAGGGTCTTTAGGGAATGGAATGAAAGAGACAAGAGGGTTATCTTTATCCTTTCCCAACACATTAGCAATAGCATGATCGGCGATATCCAAGACTTGGATTCAAGCATGAAGGTATGGGAGACACTTCAAAGGCTTTATTTAACAAGCACCAATGCAAGGAAGATCCAACTCCAGAATGAGCTCAACAACCTTAGGAAGAGCTCAGGGAGTAGCATAAATGACTACATACGTAAGGTCAAGGAGTTATCAGATGCATTGGGATCCATTGGAAGCTATGTAGACGATGATGATCTTGTGGCTTATACTCTCAACGGTTTGAGAGATGATGAGAACTGGAAACCCTTTACCACTTCAGTATATGTAAGGGATAATCTTCCCGATTTTGAGCAATTGGTTGCTCTCATGGTCACCGAAGAGATGAACATAGGTGGAAGTTCAACTAAAAGCAAGGATGCACAAGTTTTCTATGGAGGTAATCAAAGGGGCAAAGGAAAACGAGGACAAGGAAGGGGCAAAGGAAGGTTTGGAGGAAGGCAGGGCCACTCTAGCAATCAAGGACATGACCAAGAAACCTCATCACAAAGAGGTAGAGGAAGATCAAGAGGAAGAGGAGGACGACATCAACAAAACAGGAATCAAGATGGCGAAGGATGTTACATATGTGGCAAGTTTGGCCACTATGCTAGAGATTGCTACCAAGGATGAAACCAAAGGAGCTATAATCAAGGTTCTTCATACAAAGGCCAAGGTAATTATGGTTCTACAAGTAAAGAAAATGATAATCTCTTGATGATGCACATAAATGGGAATTCAAGCAAAGTAGATAGGACTTGGTATATTGATAGTGGATGTAGCAACCATATGAGTTGCAATGCTTCTTAGTTTACTAATCTACATGTTCCCAAAGGTAAAGGACATGTAGAAACAAGTGATGATACAGCCCATGAGATCTCCCATGTTGGAGATGTAGCTTTGGATGACAAGGAGGAAGGAAGATGTCTCAAGGATGTCTTGCATGTACCTACCATCACAAAGAACTTGGTGTCCGTTGGGCAAATGGTTGAAAGAGGCTATCAAGTAAGGTTCAACAAGGGTGGATGCTTTGTGGAGAACCCTAAGCAAGGTTACAAGGTCATAGCAAGAAGAAAGAAGCAAGAGAGACTCTTCACTTTGGAGGTAAATTCTCATTCTACTCAACATGTCTACTTCACATATGGAAACAAGAGGATTTCGGAGTTGGACTTGTGACACAAGAGGATAGGTCACATCAACATACAAAGAATGAAGGAAATGCAATTCAAGAGGCTAGTTGAAGGTCTTCTCAACTTACAAGGACAAGGTATGAAGCATTTATGTGAATCTTGTCAACTAGGGAAGCAAGCAAGGCTTCCATTCAAGAAGAGTGGCTACATAAGCCAACATCCATTAGAGTTGATACATACAGATGTGTGGGGGCCAACCAAAGAGCAATCCATTGGAGGTAACAAGTACTTTGTCACTTTTATAGATGATGCACAAGGATGGTTTGGGTTTATTTCATAAAAAACAAATCAGATGTACTTACATGTTTCAAAGCATTCAAGGCAATGGTAGAGAAGGAAACAGGTACATATATTAAGAAGCTAAGGTCCGATGGAGGGGGAGAATATTTCTCCAATGAGTTTTATGATTTTTTAATGGATCAAGGCATCAAGAGGCAAGTAACATTCAGGTACACACCCCAACAAAATGGAGTAGCAGAGAGAAAGAATAGATACATTGTCGAGATCGCTAGAGCAATGCTTAATGAGATGAATGTACCTAACATGTTTTGGAGTGATGCAGCAAATACCGCCCTGTATCTTATGAATAGGGCTCCTACCTCAGGGATCCATGGCTTGACACCATATCAAGCCTATTATGGGAAGTAACCTGATCTTTCCCACTTGAAGATATTTGGATGTACTTGTTATGTACATGTGCCAAGTGAATTGAGGCACAAGCTACAACCAAAGGCAGAAAAGTGTGTGTTTCTAGGATATTCAAATGATCATAAAGGTTACAGATGCTTCAACCCAAACACAAAGGACTTGAGGATATCAAGGGATGTAGCATTTGATGAGCTACTCCCTTGGTATAAGAAGTATGATTGTATGCAGGACTATGAAGAAGTAAAGCATGGACATAATGAAGAACAAATTGACCTAGAGCTAAGCGGCCCAATGTGTTCCATCCATGAAGATAGTTCAAGCATGAACTCACCATGGAGGGGGAGATCATCATCAAGTTATGAAGCACAATCAATCAACAAAGGCAAAGCAACATTGGTGGAGTTGGATGAAGAAGGTAATGAAGTTGAAGATGATGGACACATGATGGAGAAAGAAGCCACGTCAAAGAAAGAGATCAAGTTACCAAGGCAAAGGAGGTTTATTCCTCCAAAAGGTGAAGAAAGGAATTCTTCTAGAGTTAAGTATCCAACTCAAGGGTTTACGTATGATTCATAAATGGCAACACAATATGCATATATGAACAAAGTAGTAGAAGATCATGAGCCCAATCGCTATGAAGATGCAAGCAGGTACACCGAATGGAAAGAGGCAATGCAAGAAGAGATCGACGCACTTGAGGAAAATCAAAGATGGACTCTAGTGCCCAAGAAGGAGAACATGAAGGTAATAGGTAATAAGTGGGTGTATAAAGTAAAAAGGAATTCAGATGGATCTATTTCTACGTTCAAAGCAATATTGGTGGCGATGGGTTTCGCACAAACCTATGGAGTGGACTTTGAAGAGACATTCAGTGCCGTGGCAAAGATGAGCACCATTAGGAAACTCATCGCAATGGCTGCTAGCAAAGGATGGAAGATTTTTCAATTGGATATCAAGAATGCCTTTCTCAATGGAGACTTGGAAGAAGAGGTATACATGGAGCAACCACTAGGTTTTGTTCATAAAGAGTTTCCACATCATGTTTGTAGGTTGAAGAAGGCACTTTATGGCCTAAAGCAAGCTCCAAGGGCTTGGAACCAAAGATTGGTGGACTATTTGATCAAATGTGGTTACAATCAATGCAAGGTGGATCCATCTCTCTTCATCAAACAAAGAGGAAACCTGTAGTCTACATGTGTGTGTATGTAGATGATATTATCATTACATGTAATGATACAAAGGGCGTTGAGGAGATCAAGGAAAAGCTTGCAAAGGAGTTTAGGATCTCTGATATTGGAGATCTTAGGTATTTTCTTGGCATTGAAGTTGTATACAAAGAAGAAGGTATTATGCTCTTACAAAGGAAGTATATTATAGACCTACTTGAGAGGTTTGGGATGCTACATTGCAAGCCTATTTCAAATCCCATGGAAGTTAATGTAAAGCTAAGCTCCATTGATGGAGAGAAATTAGAGGATGTAACTTTGTATCGATCTATTGTAGGCTCTTTCAATTATGCCACAATAACTAGGCCCGACATAGCATATGGGGTTGGAGTGTTATCACAATTTATGCATAGTCCAAGGACTACACACTTGCAAGCTGCAAGAAGAATGTTACGATATCTCAAGGCCACTATAAATGAAGGATTGTTCTATTAATTTGATGATGATATGCAGGTCAAAGCTTATTCTGATGCCGATTCGAAGGAGGATAGAAGAAGTACAAGTGGTTACCTAGTCATGCTAGGTAGCAAGATCATCTCATGGATTTCAAAGTAGCAACCCACAGTGTCATTATCTTCCACTGAGGCTGAGTATAGAGCTTTGGCTCAAGTCACATGTGAGCTAATGTGGATTAAGAAGTTATTTATGGAGCTTAATTTGCAGGTTGACACATATCCAATTTTTTGTGACAATATGAGTAGCATTCATCTAGCATCAAATCCTGTCTATCATGCTAGAACCAAGCATATTGAAGTGCACTATCACTTCATGAGGGAAAATGTGATATCCAAGAAAGTTTCAGAACATCATATTGGTACCCAGGACCAAGTTGCAGACATGTTTACAAAGGCTTTGGATAGGATGAAGATTTCAAAATTCAAGCAATGCATCAACATGAAGGAGCTTGGATGAGGACGAAGAATTGAAGCTTGAGGGGGAGTGTTAAAAGTCAAGCTTCAAGCTACAAATTCGTGGGGAATATTTTATAGACATGTGGAGCAATCAAAGGAAGCCAAAAGCCACGAGATCAACTAAGTCCTCCAAGTTAGGAGGCTGATTTGGAAAGGTAGTTCCTAGATTTTAGGGGCACACTTCTCACTATAAAAGGAGCATGTATCCCGACTTCTTTTGGGCCATCTTCTTGGAGTTTTAGCTCATGTAAAGTGAGCACTAAGTGCTGAAGTTGTGATAAGCAAGCCCCTTGCTTAAGCTAGCTCCTTGCTTGCTTGTTCGTTTTCTTTTAGTAGGCATATCTATGTGTGTGCACAGGCAGTGTTGCAACTCTCTACCCTTGAGTTGTTAGCATTGGTTCTCCCTCATATTGTATCCATTTGATGTAATTCTTGTCTCATTGGATAGCTACTACAGTCTACTATATGCTTATCAAATCTCTGTAGCATTCTCGGAGTAGTCTAGGAGCAACATTCATTTTAGTGAAGTTGTGTGATTGATATCTCTCTCTCTGTGTGTGGGCTCTGTTGGAAATATTTTGATCTCTATTGTAAGGGCTGGTTCTCCTTCTCTATTTATCCATTTTCTATGATTTTGGTGTCATTGGGTAGTTATTGGAGTGCTCTAAAGTGAACCCGATTTTGAGATTCATTCTATATATATTCTCTGAGAAAAGCTTGCTGGAGTGAAGTGAGGTCTCTGCTTGACTAGCAGTTGTGAGCATTCAACTAGCTCATGTTGTAGACATTGTTTCTCTTTGTGTAAGCATCCATTGCAAGTGAAATTTGTTTTGTTGGAAAGCACTTGGTGTCTACTACAGGTGTACAAAAGCTCACTGGAGTTCTCTGCATATGCTCTAAGAAAGAGCATTTTTGGTGTGCAGAAGTCAAAGAAGGATAGCTGTGGAGGTCATTTGCACTTCGTCGTTGCATAGGGGTTGAGATACTTCCCCCATCGAAAGCATGATTGATTGAAAATGGATATGCACAAAAATATGGCATTGATTATAAATAAATGTTCAACACGGTAGCTAAAATGTCCATTGTGAGAGCACTTGTTGGATTAGCTACAATAGAAGGATGGACTTTGCAACAGATGTATGTGAAGAATGCTTTCCTACATGATGAGTTACAAAAAGAAGTATACATAGATGAGCCACAAGGATATGAAGATTCAAAGCACCCAAAATATCTTTGTAGGTTACAAAAGGCTTTGTATGGGCTTTAAAAAGCTCCTCATTCTTGACATGCAAGGATTGCTGAGTACTTAACCACCATTGGATCTTTTGTGTGTGATGCAGATCATTCATTATATGGAAGGAAGGGTGATGATGGCATCCGGATTCTTGCTATTTATGTTGATCACTTGATTGTCGGAGGGGACAATGAAGCAAGTATTAAAGAGGTAAAGCAACTCCTTATGCATGAATTTGACATGAAAGATGTTAGTGTGCTGCGCTATTCATTGGGCATTGAGTTTATACAAAGCTTTATTAGATTTACCTGTGGAGACTAATGGCACACTTGTTTTTTGTTAGCTCACTCATTCATGGACATTAGGATTTTCCTTATGTACTAATCTTTATATATATCACTATTTGTATTGTTGTAGTAGGCCATTCTTGTACATTCATTTTATGTAATAGAAGAAGAAGAAGAAGAAGAAGATCATTATCCCTAGCCTCAATCTATGTGTGTGCTTCTCTTTCATTGTGAGAGTGTGAGAGTGATCTCTCTTCCTTATCTCCTTCCTTGTGGCATGGCTATCAAAAATTTGCATATAATACAAATGTATTTGTATCACATATGAGCCAAAAACAAGAAACCTTAAGAATGTTAGAGAAAATAAACCATGCGCTCAACACATATACACATCCTTAATGCTAATGCAAGTGTGACATCACAAAGTTTCATTATGAAGGATGTATTTTGTGCCTACGAACTCCATTAGAAGCCATCATGTTTGCATAAATCTAAGCCTTTCAATAATCATACATTTGAAACTTGTTCTCAATCACATAAATTCACTCGAAGACTTCCTAGAGTTTTAGACGTAACACATGTAGAACCTACTTAAGACAAAATTAGGATTCTTCCATGGGAGCAAACACGATTCCACCAACTTAGTTTGATCCATTGGCTTGTTTATAATCCTATAGAAACCACATTGTATGTAAAACTATTATAACGCATGGAGTACGATATTATTATACTATACTTTCCTGAGGTTTTGTCATGATTTAAAATTTGATTTAGGAAGTGAAAGTTTGTGAGGGCCTATAAATATTTCAATGCGTTGGGCATAATAAGGAATATTGCTTTGCTCATCTCTTTTAAGCTTCAATGTGTATAAAATGCAAATGAGGCTATAAAGTTACCACAATCCAAAGGTTTTCTTAGATGGATACGTTGTGCACTTCAAACTTTGAGTAGAATAGCTCCCCTTAATGTGAGCTACTTCCAACAAGCCCCCGTGGATGCAAATCCACCACCTCTAAGAGGTCTTGTTGGTTGTATTGGATGTTTCCAAGATTTGAAGATGCTTTGATACCACTGTTGGGGGAAGTATCTCAATGATTATGCAATGATGAAGTGCAAATTGCATCTATCGATACCCTTCTTTGACCTCTATACACCACAATTGCTCTTTCTCAAAGCATATGCAGAGAAATCCAATGAGCTTTTTCAAACCGGTAGCTGACACCAAGAGCATTCCAATGAAAAAAACAAATGTCACTCCAAATAGACGCCCACAATGAGAGAAAGAGTGTCTACAAGAAGAGCTAGTTAAATTCTCACACTAGCTAGTCAAATAGAGACCACACTTTACACGAGCAAGCTTCTATCACAGACTAATGAGAGCATCAATCTCAAACCTGGGGCAACCTTATAGCACTTTTCATATATTTCTTCTTTGTAACTAAATTGACGTCACCTTTTATAAGTACTTATTTGCATGGCACTTGGCACACCCTCACTCTAATTGCAGTCATTGGATTTAATGAAAGAAATAACCACAAATACCTTGTGGTCAAGATTTTGAGGTGAAGCTAGTAACCCATTCGGCACTATTGACTTGAAATTCAATTATATGTGAGTATAATAAGAACATCTTGTATGTAGCTGCATCAAAAAGGGTATCCAGGTACTATAAAAAAGACTCAAATGGTTGTTGCATGATGAAACTATGACAAGCCATCAGATAGGGCCATAACGGTGATCTCTACTCTTGAAAAAGATTTATGATCCACCTTATGTGTATCTATCATTGATTACTTGTACCACAATTGTGTGTACCTACAAAACCATTAAAGTAATGTGTGAAAGCATCAAGAGTTAATTTCTATATGTGTATGAAATTTTCCGTGCGTTTCTACATGTGTATGTGCATGTGTTTAAATGTCCTTATATGAGTGCATCTTTTGTGTTGTGTGGAAATGCATGCATACAAATAATGTGTGTGTTTGTGAGTGATACATATATGTTCCTATGCATAAGAATGCGTATATGTGTGCTTGTGTGTCAGTACACGAATATGTAATCTTTATAAGTATAATTTCGTGTATGAGTGTGTATGTGTGTGTTTCTGTGTAAGTATAAAGAAGGCAATATTTATACATGTTAATATGTGTGCTTATATTGAACATGCTCTAAAAGAGTGCGACGTTAGACGTGTGAGGGCATATGCACACATGTATGAACACAGACATGCGCGTCTGCATGTAAGTGTGAATATATGTGAATCATGCATGCTTCTTATGAGCTTTTGTAAAATGCATGTGGACCTGTGTATATGGAGATAGTCATGCGTGCAAATGTATGTGTGTGTACATGTGCATATTTTGGATGTGTGTTAGTTCTTGCGTGCATTTTCGTGGCTGATGAAGTACGTTCATAACCATGTGTTTTTGCGTGTGATTATATATATATATATATATATATATATATATATATATATATATATATATATATATATATATAGATATATATATATATATATATATGTGTGTGTGTGTATTAATGTGTGTATATATAGAATGTGTGTACATGTATATATGAGAATGTGCATTCCAATATGAGTGAGCATGTATGTATTTGTGTGAATAAATAATGCAAATCTAAATATATACATAGATTATATATATACATATTATATATATATATATATATATATATATATATATATATATATATATATATATATATATATATACATATATATGTGTGTGTGTGTGTGGTGTGCATGCGAACTTGTTTTTATTTAAAAGCTATATATATTGGTTATAAAAAGAGAACTAAGAGAGGATAGGATGGAGGTGGAGATTCCTTTCCAGTTTTTCCTTCTTTGAATACGCAGGAATCATGGAACTTGGATATAGCACCTTCGTGATAGAAGAAAGTGGAGGTGATTTTGGAGGCTTCCTTCGAAGTGGACAAGAAGGAAAAATGGGGCAGAAAAGAACATTGGCAAGAGGAGCTGGTTCTTCATCTCAAGGAGATTGCAAGCGATGGTTTGGGGCACCCAAAAGTGCAGCAATATTGAAATGAAGAGTGTCATCGAAACCGTTTATGGTATTCAACATAGGGGAAGGACGGGAATTGGATTCTTTCTGAAGCTCATTGAATGGGTAGATTGGATCGCCAAACTTGTGAGAAGCTTTAGTCGTCTATCTGCTGTTCTAGACTACAAGAAACAAAACCCGTGGTTCTGTTTCCGTATATATGAATCGTGGAACAACAATGTGCGGAAGGGAAGAACAGGAGAGAGCTGATCTGCTTATCGGGTTAACGAAAACATCATTTGTGGCTTTGAAGAACGATAGAGGACGTTACTTTGACACAATAATTCCATTATTAAGCATGACATAGTGATTGAAGACACGTGTCAGGAATATGAAGCAAGCACGTATCCCGATGTGAATGATCAATTAGTTGAGCTTGACAATCACATTCATAGACTTCACCAAGATGACAAATATCTATTCGAAATAAAAATTGATGAAGTGCGTGATGACTCTTGTGTGGAGACAACTTAAATTTTTGATGGATCTATGGATTTAGGAATCCATGATGACATCATTAGACAAACATATTGGATGTGTGAGAGAGTGCAGAAGCATGCATAGAACTACACAAAGAGTGAAGAAGAGCATCTACACACCAATAAATGTGATGGCTGGAAGAGCTCTTAGTAGATAGATCAGAAAGAATATGAGAATGAGTGAAGAGAGAGCTATATGTGAATCAAGTACAATATACCACTAGGTATGAGTGTATCATGTGTATGTGCTTACATGGGGAAAAAGCTCTAGCTAGAAATAGAGTTAAAATTGGTCATGTATAGGTAAATGGTTCACAACAAAGCTACTCCAAGCAAACATAAGTGTAACAAACCCCTTAGAGCGAATGATGTGATTGCATATAGAGAGTGAATGAATTAGCCCCCACAAGACAATAAGACTAAAGACTCAACAAAACCTTCAAAATTTCATGTGGAAGAACTTTGGTTAATATGTGTGCAACATTATCATTTGTATACACATATACCAAATCAATATGTTCAGGATGAGGGCATTCTATGACATAATGATAATGAACCTCAATATGCTTTGTGTGTGAATGAAATACTGGGTTTCATGCAATTGTCAATTCACTTTGACTATCAAAGAGAGTACGTGTAGATGCACCAATCTCCATGTGTAGATCCATCAATAAGGATCTAAACCATATACATGCCACTATATTTATGAATAGAACATGTACTCAACTTTTCATAACTTTATGTGACAATAGTCTGTTTTGCCTCAACAAAGATATGCATCATCCTTGAAGGAGAAGACAATTACCACTATTATACACTCATCTAGAGCTATGCATAAATCATCTCAACTAGGAAACTACATACTCTATTTCCAACCATGTGTTACATGCATATAAGAAAAACTCCACATCTTGTTCATAAACAAAGCTATCAAATGTTTCACCTACATACATAATTGAGAACCTAAAACTTGTTTCCACTACTCTTGAGATAGGCTTGCAATCCTCAAAACAAAGCGCTTAAATAGTTTCTCAATATACATGACTTGATGCACAAAAGCTCTACCCTAAATGGATAGTAAACAAGATGCTTCTCCATAAGTACAAGATGCATGACATCAACAGTATGCTACAGATGAGCAATAAACATGCCAATTTTCTCGTCACATGACTCACTCAATAGAATCTCATCAACATAAAGAAAAAATAGTAAACTATTAGCCCCATATTTGCATACATAAAGTGTGCTTTGATTGTAGTACATGTAAAACTAATGGGAATCAAGTGCTTATGTATTTTTTCTTACCATGCATGTGGAGATTGCTTAAGTCGATACAATGCCTTATGCATTCAAGGAAAAATATGTTGTTGACCTTTGATGGAAAATATAGGGGATTGTTTCACATTAAAATCTCCTTCTAAATTGGTAGGAAGTGTGGTATGTTGAAAGAGATGGATGTATAGCTCTAGGAAGTGAGGTGCAAGAGAACTCATTTGCAGTCGAAGCTTTCCATTGTTCCTCTCTTTCATCTTACCTTGTGCGCGTGTGTGTGTATGTGTGTGCATGTTTGTGTGCTTTCACTCATGCACTTGTGCCTTCACTTGCTCGTGGTCTTCATACCGGTCCTCACGTCTTCACGGATTGACAAGTAAAGGAGGTGGTGCTTACACTTGAGATACACCAAATTTTGGCGCCGTTGCCGGGGAGAGAGCTTCGAGGACGAGTGTTGTGATGGTAAGATCATAGATTTGTGATGTTGGAAGGTAAAAAAAACTATCATTTTTGTTCATTTTTTTATTTTTCTTCTTCATCTTCATCATCATCACCATCTCCATCTTCTTCCATCTTCTTCTTCATAGAAATTTCTTGTTTTTTAGTGCATTTTCACTATATTCATACCATCTTTCATGCATTATTGTGCCAGGAGGAGTTAGGAAGTGCAAGAGAGTGCAAGCGCTTGTGTTTTTTCATGATTTTTTTGCACATACGGAGCTCGCCATTGCTCAGCACTCAGAAATTCGAAGTTCCCTCCAAAAAACACGATTCTGTGATGAAAATTGCGATTTTGTGAAAAATTCAAATTTTTCTCAAAAATCACGATTCTCTGTTTCTCACCTAAAATCCTTTTGAAAAGAACACGATTCTGGGGTCATTCTCAGAATCACGATTCTGTGGTTGTGCTCAAAATTGCGATTCTCTAAATTTTTGAAAACCACGATTCTCTGAGACAAAATCGCGATTTTCAAAAACGCGAGTTTCATCCAAGGTACAAAATCGCGATTCTCTAGAACATGATTCTCTAGAAAACGATTCTCTAAATGTACTCAAAATCGCGATTCTCACAAATCACGATTTTCAGCCAAAAACACGATTGTGATCAAACACGATTCTCTGCTCGCAATCACGATTCTCTAAAAACACGATTCTCTGTTGGCAATCGTGATTTTCAAAAAACAGAATTCTATGTTGGCAATCGAGATTCTCTAAAAACATGATTTTCTAAAAACGTGATTCTCTGATTTCATAGCATCGCGATTCTCTTGGTTTCATAGCATCACGATTCTCTTGATTCTCTTGGTTTCACACTCTGATTTCATAGCATTGCGATTCTCTTGGTTTCACAGGATCACGATTCTCTGATTTCATAGCATCGCGATTCTCTTGGTTTCATAGCATCGCTATTCTCTTGGTTTCACAGGATCGCGATTCTCTGATTTCATAGCATCGCGATTCTCTTGGTTTCATAGCATCGTGATTCTCTTGATTCTCTTGGTTTCACAGGATCGCGATTCTCTTGATTTCACAAAATCGCGATTTTCATACAAAATCGTGATTTTTCCATAAGTGCCTGTTTACCTGTTTTGACCCCTAGGAGCCTGATTTGACATAACTTTTTCATCCAAAGTCCATTTTTTGAGCTCTATAGCTAGTTGGAAAGCTCGTTTCGAATCCTACACAGGCTCAAATGTTTTTTATAAGAATAATGCGTTGATTTTCAGATAGGATAATTTGAAGTTGACCCTCAAGTGGGACTAGGAAACCAAGGGGGCTCCAAGGGATTTTGAGCAATACAAAGGGGAATTTTGGGACTAGAAGACAAAGCTTATGAACCTGAGATCTGGTAGACACCTAGGCAAGGATAAAAAAAGCATTAGATCTTTTGAGGCTAGTGTCAACCATACAACTAAGTCTTGGGCACAACAACTAAGTGGTTGTCCTTACGTACAAAACTCTGACACAAGTGACTCAGAAATGTCTTTTAGCATGGGGAAACCTGCAGGGGGCTCAGAAACCGCCTATCTAAAAACACCAGAAGGCCCCTATAAGACATAATTGGAATATGTTCGGGCCAACCGATTAGGTGCTCGCATCTATGAGGATGGCCTGAGGCGATCAGTGGTCCAGCTCAAAAATCTAGATCAACCCTTTGGACTTGAACACCCGGTGGTCAAGTTCGAAGAGGGTTCATACATTGATAAAGAAGGAACCATGTATGTGGTCATCAACCTACCAGATAGGATCGATGAGTTTGGAAATATCATTCATGAGAATGAGATAGGAGACCTAGAACAAGGAAATGTAGGACAAGGCCCCTAGACTCCTAGAGGTAAGTCAGTTTTGACTAGAGTGATCACCCCAGATTGGATCCCTTAAGACAACAAAAGCATAGAACTATTCTTGAATAGGGAAATTGTTGTCAGGATCTTGCTCACGCGCATACAGAGATTACGGACACATAAAACACACAGAGAATAGACGCAACAAGAGACGAGAAACAACGCAGTATTGGGTGCAATCTCCCCCCATGCACTCTGTTTTGACAGTCCACAGAGTGCATGTATTTATAGGACTTTTGATTACGTTGAAAATAGTGGTTACATGAGGGCGGCTTCAAAAAGCAGGCGTGAAACTAAAAGTTGGTAACTTTTACAGAAAGCCATTACTTTGAATAATAGAAACTGCGGTCTACAACGACCCTTATTCTAACCATTACTTTTCTAACAATAGAACCTTCTACGCAGGTTTATTTACAAGCTAAATAATAATTATTTGGATTATTGATGTCCGCCCTTTCACGCCTTGCACGCTCCTCACGAACCTTCAGCTGCTATATCAAAAACATCAAGAACATATTAATACATTAATAATTTAACATTTTAACAATGCCTTGTTCAATAATATTTAACATTTTAACAATGCCTTGTTCAATAATATACAACATGTCTCTCAGTTGACAAGCAACTGACCTCAATTGATAAAAGAATTCAACACTCTAACAATTGTAATGGAGTGTTCAACATATTCCATATTACTGTTACAATCCAACAATGCATTGGCCAACATATTTCATGTTACAATCCAACAATGCATTGGCTATTCGATATTTCAATCCAACAATGCATTGGCCAACATATTTCATGTTACAATTCAACAATGCATTGGCTATTCGATATTTCAATCCAACAATGCATTGGCCAACATATTTCATGTTACAATTCAACAATGCATTGGCTATTCGATATTTCAATCCAACAATGCATTGGCTATTCCATATTTCAATCCAACAATGCATTGTTCAACATATTCCATAAGGTATAACATGCCCCTCAGTTGAACAAGCAACTGACCTCAGGTGATAAAAGAATAAACATGGATGGCCAGTCACATGTTTCATCACTGAATAAAGAAAATAGGCATGTGCCATGTAAAAAGACATGCATGGAAATGTTCATGGAGCTGTTACATTAATGTGTTTGTGTATGATATGCAGAAATTAAGTCAAAAATGTAATCCAAAAGTGATGACAAAAATGAATATCTGGATATGATAAAATAATAATTAATTTTTGAATCATGAATTTATACTTGAATGCATGTGCATATGAATTTTGTAAAAATTTTGGCAGCATAACGGCGTGATTTTGAAAACCGGAAAAATTCCGACAAACAATTTCCATGATACATAAAGAGACCAAAAGGGGATTACACACCCTGACATATGTATTTTTTTTTTCTCCTCGCTAACCTGCAATAAAATACATACTTGTCCCTGCAATAAGAATTCGTGTACCATACAAGACAAACCATGTTTAAACGATGTGTATATTCCATGTACGATGCAAAACATGCATGTCCAAAATGTAAGTGGATGCAAAAAGAAGACAACTATGCATATAAATTGACAAGAAACGTATCTGGATGGTTACAAAGTAATTTGCCGATGTGTGGAGGTGTTGAAGATGATCCACCCCTTTATCATAATAGCATGACAATATGCCTTCAGGAATCGAGGCTTCGAAAAGATGATTAAAAAAAAGTTTGTTTGATGATGAATGGGTAAAGCCCAAATTCTTTTGATCTTGGAAGAGAAGCTCAAAAGATATGTTATCGCTACTCTATAAAGAGATCGGAGATATCTTTCCATAGCAGTAAAACAAAATCTCAAAAATTAAAGGTAATATGCTCCTATAGACTAAATTCAATATGTAAATACATCACAATTATCAAACATGTAAGGTAAACAGTAAAGGTAAGAATGAATCTTTAAACTCTTCTTGAAAAGCCTTCTAGGTGCGTGGACAATCTGCACGACGAGAAAGATCATTCCACCATAACTGCGCTCGTCCTACCAAATAATTGGTGGCAAACTCAATTTTCTTATTTTCTGAATATAACCCATCGGAAAAGAAATCGTTGAATAGGGATAGCCATGATAAAACAAAGCAGCCATCTTTTCGTCCATCAAATTGAAGCATAGCATAACGTCCATGTATGGCTTTTTGAAGTGCTTGAAGTTCTTGGTTCATAATCTCTAACTCTTGTTCGAATGAAACTTCAGGTAAAGGTGAATTACTGTAATCCGCCATGGTGCTCTTGGATCCTTGCTCTCAACCTTGCTTGGTATCTTGAACACTCAATCAAGTGCCACCTAATGATTTTGAAGGAATTCACACTTCCAAGCTAGCTCATTGGAAAGTTCTTTCCGAGAGCTTTCCAACGGTATATTACACGCCTCAATCCGACCTACGGATTGAAAGTTACACTTAATTCTTTGTTGGGTCCATCCTTGAAATCGCCGCGAGCGCCTTGCACAAGTACCAAAGAAAGAGAAATTGAATAACAACTCCAAGAGATGGTGGAGTGGTTAAAGTACTTCCCTTGAAAGTAGGAGGTTGTGGGTTCAAATCCTCCTACCTTAGGGACTCTAAACCTCTCTATTACCACTCAAAAATTAAAATTGTCTCACGCGTAGCCAACGGTCGCCAAGGGAGCCTTGGGTGCCAATGTTGCCAATGTATTGCCTAAGCTCTTTGCCTTAGTCGACGCCGAAGGAGAAGACGTAGGTGAAAACCTAGGTTCTGGTTCTGGATCAGAATCAAAAACTCACGCGCATACAAAGATTACGGACACATAAAACACACAGAGAATAGACGCAACAAGAGACGAGAAACAACGCAGTATTGGGTGCAATCTCCCCCCATGCACTCTGTTTCGACAGTCCACAGAGTGCATGTATTTATAGGACTTTTGATTACGTCGAAAATAGTGGTTACATGAGGGTGGCTTCGAAAAGCAGGCGTGAAACTAAAAGTTGGTAACTTTTACAGAAAGCCATTACTTTGAATAATAGAAATTGCGGTCTACAACGATCCTTATTCTAACCATTACTTTTCTAACAATAGAACCTTCTACGTAGGTTTATTTACAAGCTAAATAATAATTATTCGGATTATTGATGTCCGCCCTTTCACGCCTTGCACGCTCCTCACGAACCTTCAGCTGCTATATCAAAATCATCAAAAACATATTAATACATTAATAATTTAACATTTTAACAATGCCTTGTTCAATAATATTTAACATTTTAACAATGCCTTGTTCAATAATATACAACAGAAATAGAGGAAGCCTTTTGGAGATTCAAGCCAGATCAACCTAGCCAATTAGGCATAGTCATCATCTACGAGTTCAAGGATCCAGAGATACCAGGCAAAGTTTTCTACCTGGATAACACATCAGAGAGTATATTCTTGGTAATAGAACATGATAGACATGCATATACTTGGAAGAGTGAATTGATCTTTCCTCCACCACGATCCAATGTGTCCCATGGCCTCCAAGGTGTAGGATCATCCCAAGCTCATGAAGCCTAGAGAGAAAGAACTAGAGAGAGACCTGAGGTAAGTTTTGCACACACTGTGGGCAGAAATAGATCAGGATTTGAAAATGAAAGACCTGAAAGAGAGAGACATCAAGCACATAGGCAACAAAGAGATGAACAGGATTTTCCATTGCCTAGACCCCGAGAGCACCCAAGAACCCTTAGACCCACTCAAGTGATCAAGGCAATGAAGAATTATTTTGACGGGACAAGAGATCCTTATGATCATGTGGCCGAGTTCAAACAAGTGTTAAGAGCTGAACAGGTTGAGGATTTGTTCATCCAGTACGAGGCATTTGGTTTGACTCTTAAGGGCACTGTAGAGTCGAGTGAATCAGGAGAGCCTAGTAAGAGAAAAACAAGAACATGGAAATATACTAGAGACAAGGCCAATCGTAAGTGGAATAAAAAGTTATCAGAACTAGAAGAAAGCTTGAAAGAAGAGAAAACAAAAATAGAAGACATTGCATCACAAAGTCCCTCGCCTGCCGAAACTCCATCCACTCCACCTCATCCCACCCCACCACCCATTGTAAATAGACTGCAACCACAGTCTGTTCTTGCAGATCCAACCCTAGAAGGCTTGGACATGATGTTCAAGGCCTACCAGGCTCGTCTTCAAGAAGGGCCAACAGCTGCAAACCTAGACAAGAGTTACCCTAGAGTAGATTTAGAGATTGAACGGATGAAAATGTGCATGAAGATGGTAGAACAAGCTCAAGCTATACTCGAGACTAGTCGAAAGTTCAATCAGACAAACTCTATCAAACCGAAATTTACATTTCCAGGGATTACTAGAAAGATTAGAGCAATTGGTAAACAAACCACAAGTTTCTTTACCTCCACAGGGTCAACCAGTTATTGAAAGAGGAAGCTCACCACCAATAGGAGCTTATGTTCCTAATTCCACGGATGCCGAAATACCTCCTTCAATTCAACAGTACTCTCAAGAGTTCTTGTGGGAAATACAAGAAGAGAAATAGGCCAAGGAGAAGGGTAATTCCCCCCCTATTCCTGAGATTGATGATCTTCATGATCAATTTCCCCAAGACATTCCATCCATTTACGGAGATCAAGTGGAGCAACAAGGGGACAAAAGGTTAGATTTTGAATCTAATACCTTAGAAGAAGTGCCTCAATTTCCAGTCCCATGGGAATCTGAATCTCTTCAGATCAGAGCTCCCACAATATTGGTTAGACATGAAGACTCAGTGGTCCCAAGGAACACTGATGTCGTGAAGAACACTAAGGTTCAATGCCATCTCACGGTAGAAAAGCTGCTAAAAGCAAAACCTGAACTCATGTAAAGGATCAGGTTCCAGAACTTGATTCCAAAATGACAAAATCAGGCTCCAAGCAGAAAGTCCCAGAGATACCTCTAGACAAAATAGGGGACATATGTGAGGATGAAGAAGGTAATACTTATCTTCCAATCACCTACCAAGGTTACACAACCAAAGCAATCATAGATTCAGGTGCTGGTGTTGCTATTGCGACCACCTCCTTGTGGAAGCAATGGGGCAAACCCACATTAAGACCAACTAGAATGAAGCTTCAAATGGCCGAAGGTCATTTTGAAAGACCTCTAGGATTGCTCAAAGGGATAACTCTAACCACTTGTGGTGTAGAGTTTGAGCACACATTTGCTATATGTGACTTTGAAAAGAATAATGTCTATGAGATGATCTTAGGAAGACCCTTCCTACGACAATTGCAAATTGTACAGGATTGGGGAACCAACGCCTTGTACCTACAGCACTTAGGGGTCACCACCAAGGTCAACTTGAAGGATTACACCTTCAGAGATGTACCACCCCTACAGTGGAATCCTATCCACAAAGCGAAAGAAGATTCCATCTCTGTGCATTCTAAAGTTCACCTGATCCATCATGGCTGCATGAAGATACTCATTTATGGACATGCAAGGTCGCAGAGGAAGAGGAAAAATGCTTAAACTCAAGAGAAGAGGGAACTTCGCCAGGAGATAGAATAGTTAGAGACCCAGCCTACACACAGATGATCTTTCCAGATGAGGAATCTGAGCCTCATGGCTTCCCAGAAATCTTAGCCACCATGGACATTGCTGTCAATGAAGAACAATGGACACCTCATTGTGATGAGGAGGGTCATGATATTTCAGTGTTCATGTGTCAGCCCTTGCTAGAAGAATGTGACCCTAGTGATGTCATAGAAGAAGAAGAAGAGAATGACAATGATCTAGAGTCCATTGTGATGGATAGTTGCTTTAACTCAGAGCAGCACTATCTAGAAGATATAGGAGTGTTCACCCAGAAAGAAGAAGAACCTCTCACAAGTATTAAAACGGTAAATTCAAACGATGGAAGTGAGAGCACTCAAAAGAAAAAGAAAAGAAAAGCAGTGAAACAAGAAGAGGAGGAATCATTGTTTGAAGTACTAGAAAACTTCAAGAAATATGAAGTTGATGACCACAAAATTCTGGTACAAATGCCTAAGAGAGAGGCCATTATAGGAGAAGCATACGATAATAAAGAAAAGACCAAGAAAATTGTAGTGATCATTGAAGAGAACGAAGAGAGATGCACGTATATAGGAGATGACCTAAGTGCAAGAGAAGAGATGGAGCTCATAGCTCTATTAAGGGAATATAGGGATGTGTTTGTGTGGCACTATAGAGACTTGAAAGGGGTAGATCCAAGAATTTGCTCTCATACTATCCCCATGACTGCTGATGCCAAACCCACCAAACATAAGCCCTACACATATAATGATACATATGCAACCAAAATAAAAGAAGAAATTGATAGGCTGATTGAAGCTAGATTCATCTATGAGATTGAGCATATTGAATGGGTGTCCCCCATTGTAGTAGTGCCCAAGAAGAATGGGAAGTTGCGAGTGTGTATTAACCTTAAAAATGTTAATGCAGCTACGATCAGAGATAGTTATCCACTTCCAATCACGAAACACCTATTGGAGTGTGTTGCAGGCAAGGAAGTTTATAGCTCCCTTGATGGATTTTCAGGTTACAATCAAGTAGCCATTGCCCCAGAAGATCAACACAAAACAACTTTTGCCACAGAGTGGGGAATCTTTGCATTTCGTGTGATGCCATTTGGGCTCACCAATGCACCTGCAACATTCCAAAGGCTCATGTGTCATGTCTTCAAAGAGTTCTTGCCAAAGATCTTAGAAGTATATGTGGACGATTTATGTGCTCATTCCCAAGAAAGAAGATACCACATCCCTGAGCTCAGATAGATCTTCAAGAAGTGTAGAGAATATCGAGTGTGTTTGAACCCAGAAAAGTGTGTGTTCATGGTGCGTCAAGGTAAAATGTTAGATCATATTGTTTCTAAGAATGGAATCTCAACAGATGAGGACAAAGTAAGAGCCAAAGCGGAGTTGCCAAGGCCAAGGAACATTAAAGAGGTACAAGCTTTTATGGGCCATTGTGGATATTACCGTAGGTTTATCCACATGTATGCGATCATAGCTAAACCTCTTTATGGTTTGTTGACAAATTTTGGGTGGAACGATGAATGCAAGAATTCTTTCAATGAACTGAAGAAACGTTTGTGCATATCACCAATACTGACCACTCCTGATTGGAATAAACCATTCCATGTCCATGTTGATGCATCCAATCATGCCATATGATGTGTGCTAGCACAACCCACCGGTGAAGGAAATTTAGATTTACCCATAGCATATGCTAGCAGAGAGCTAACCGCAACGGAACAAAACTATACAACAACTGAGCGAGAGGGCTTAGGCATGGTATATGCAGTGAAGAAATTTAGACACTATTTATTGGCCAAGAAGTTCAAGTTTTTCACTGATCATCAAGCTTTGTTATATTCGGTCAATAAACCTTGCAATACTGGACATTTAGTAAGATGGTTCCTCTTATTAATGGAGTATGACTTTGAAGTTGTTGTCAGGAAAGGTAGACCTTCGGGCAGATCACCTTTCTCGCATCACTTCAGGCGAGTCACCGCAAGGAGTGTGTGATGAATTACCCGATGCTTATCTGTTCAATTTAGAAGTTGTTCCTAAATGGGCAAATAAGTTTTTATCAATCTTAACCTTCGGACCTGCAAATTAGAATGTGAAAACCTCACAAGAAGAAATTGTAAAATCACAAAAGTACCACATAGTGGCAGGAAGCATGTACAAACAAGATACTGAAGGTGTATTAGCTTGTTGTGTTGAGGATGATGAACATATTAGTTGGTTGCAACAAGCCCATGAAGGATTGCTAGGTAATCACTACTCTAAACAACGCACATTGCAGAATCTAAAACGTTTAGGAGTGTATTGGCCTAGCATTGACAAGGAAATACATGAGTAGATTAAGAATTGTCCAATGTGTAGAGAGAGACCACCAGTAGAGCATGCCACCCTTTATCAAGTGTCATTAATTCCAGATTGGAGTGCTCCATTGGTAGAGTTTATGAGGTTGGGAAGATTACCCAAAGAGGCTAGTCTAGCAAGAAGAAGAAGCATGGAGGAAGAGGCTCAAGGCTATGCCTTAGTAGGAGAATCTATACTGAAGAGGCAAAGATGGTTACTTAAGATGTGCATTCATGAATCAGACTATTTAAAGGTCTTAGAGACTGCACACAGTGGTGTTGCAGGTGGACATTTTGGTCCTGACCGAGTGATCAAGACCATTCTATTCTCAGGACTTTGGTGGCCCACTCTTCATATGGATGCACATACCTATGTGAAGAAATGTGACACATGCCAATGCACACAATATCCGGCTAGAAAAGATGAGATGCCTTTGAGGCCAATGATGGGAGGACGTGCATTCTCGAAATGGGGTATAGACTTTGTAGGTCCTATTAACCCTCTAGCTAGAAACTCCCATGCAGAGTACATTATTGTAGCCACAGATTACCTTACCAAGTGAGTAGAAGTCAAAGCCACAACAAAGAATGATGCCCAAACAACGGCTAAGTTCTTATTTGAAAATGTGTTCACCAGATACGGGTTACCAATAGAGTTAGTCAGTGATAGAGGTACGCACTTCTTGAACGAAGTCATTGAAAATCTTCTCCAAGAATTCTTGGTGATACATAAGAAGTCTGCCCCCCATCATCCACAAGCTAACGGACAAGCTCAGAGTACAAACAAGATCCTCTGTAATGTCCTGACTAAACTAGTAAATATTAAACACTCTAATTGGGACAAACAACTTCATCATGTTGTTTGGGCTTACCGAGTTGCCATCAAAACGGTACTCAATGCCACCCCATTTCAGATGGTCTTTGGACAGAATGCTGTGCTACCATCAGATTTCTTAATCCCTTCTTCAAAAGTAGCACAAGAGTATGAGTGGAATGGACATGATTTGTCCTCAAGGATCTTTAATCTAGAATGCTTAGGTGAGACAAGGCTACGAGCAGCTGCAGGCATCTATGCTGCAAAGAAAAGACAAAAGGCATACTTTGATGCACACATCAAAGATAAAGGATTGAAATAAATAGACCTAGTGCTAGTTTATACGCTAAAGCAACATGCCCATAAGTTGGAAAAAAGAGGATACGGACCCATGATCATCAATAGAATTTCCACTAGCGGTGCAGTTCAGTTGGCCACTGTAGAAGGAGATATCTTGCCAAACTATATTAGTGGATTTAGAGTCAAGTTATACCAAGAACCTCTTACAGAGGATATGCTTACGAGACTCAACATTACTAAGAAGCAAAAAGAAGAGGAGTTAAGGGTGAGGGAAGAAGCACAGGCAGAGGCCAGAGAGCGTATTAGGCGAAATAAGTTAAGGCCACTAGGCGTAGATGTCAACTCAAAAGCCCCAAAATATCAGATGGATATGTGCCAAAGATCGAGCATAACTACTTCTCAAGTCATTGACGGATGTCCCTTTGTGGCCATAGAGATAGGACAAGGAAAGGGTGCCAGGACTGTGAAAGCATTGATTGACTCAGGTGCAGCAAGTAGTGCAGTTAGACTGTCCTACTGCCAAGACTTGCAGTTGAACATAAATCCCATAGAAGCCTATCTCATAGGATTGGGAGGTGTGGAAACCCCTTGTTTGGGCGAGGTGGAACTTCCCATCAACTTTCAAGTTGTTCCAATGAAAGTCAAAGTGCTAGTGTGTCAAGATGAGAACCTTACAGAACCACTTGTCTTGGGTCAAGGTTGGATCTATGACCATGTAGTTAACTTAAACCTAAGAAGTCAAATTCTTCAAGTTTGGGTACAGGAACAATGCATTACATTAGAATTAGAAAACTGCATGCTCATAAATCTAGATGTCCCACATTCTCTTAGTTCTTCTAAGACTAATCATCTAGAAGAAGATGTTACATGTGTCAAAAGCTCTATGATCCAGAAGGACTCAATCATGGAAGAAGAGTCGCAAAGGCAAGCAAACCCTCCTTCTTTTTTGAAGAGTAAAGCATCCATAGTAGTTCAACCTCAGAAGAAAGCACAACAATTCAAGACAACTGCTATAGCAAATAGAAAGACACCCTTCAACAAGAAAGCAGTCCTGAGCATGAAGCAAATCTAGGTACGCAAAGGAGAGCAACCACCAGCCTTGCCCCCACAAATCCCATCCAGGCCAGCCAACTAGGCCAGAAGACAAAGGAAGAAGCTCGGGCAAGCTCAACCACAAGGTATACGACAAGTTTGGGTGCCTAAGAAATTAGCTGCAGCTCAACAAGGGCGATTACAGATGTGGGTACCTAAGAAGCTCTTACATCCACAACAACCTACGTTCTCCCACATGCAAAAGGTCTCAACAAAGAAGCCACAAAGAGAAAAGGGAAACAACCGCATATAGAGATCTAAAGAAGATCAAATCACCTCTTCAACAATAGTAGGAAGACATGCAAAAAGGTTATGGGTTTGGAAGCCAAAAGCACAAGTAGCCTCCACCGAACCAAAGCACCAAGTACACTGGATACCGCAATTCAAAAAGCATCCAAAGAGGAAGACACCTGAAGTGATCTCTATAGTGCCAAATGTTGTTCTAAAATGGAGACCAATAAGGAGGATTACATCATTTCGAGACCCAATGGATACCTCCACCACAGCCGGCATCAACATCTACAAGTAACATCGATAGCCTCGACAAGTGACAACCATGTGCTCCTTGCACAACCCTGTCTTTTGCACCATTCAGGTTATGCATTTCCAAAGTATGCATTAATATAGGGCCACATTACACGGCCGTGCATAGACACACTTGAGAATCCCAGGCACAAGAGCACATTGACATATGTCAAATATTTTTTGATACTAACCTTTGTCTTCTTGTTTTGTGACATTGTTTCGCAAAAAGAAAAAGAAGAGAAGAAGAAAAGAGAGAGAGAGCTTGTTCCAAGGTTTGGCTCATGGAACATGAATGAGTCATGCTTAGTTGAGGGTGGAACCATTGATTACTGGACATTTATCAGTTTTGATAGAAGTGTGTCTCGACTAGCAGATGATATAATTGCTGCCTTATCTGGTAGATGTCAAGCACCTAGCATGAACATGGCATCCACAACTACTGTTTCCCCTTACCATGGTAGGAGGGAAGAGCTTGAAGGTCCACAACTTGAGCAATGCTTACCTACTGTGTGTACGAGAGCATCCAAGGAGATCTCTGCAAAGGGTAGTTTTGGTACACTACAAATCCTTGTATGTATACTGGCTGAAAAGACTCCTGCTTATGGTGAGCTAAAGAGAAGATGTGAAACTAAGCTTGGTGTAGTTACCCAATGTCGTTTGTCACGGAATATAAAGAAATTCAATTCTTAGTATTTGGCAAATGTTGCTTTGAAGAGAGCAGACAGGACCAGGTACCCGAAGAATTTCATCAGTGGATCCTCAACATGGATATTCATCAACAATATCCATCACAAATGCCAGGAGTACAACATGAAGAGATAAACATCGATGGACCCTTCACCATGGTAAGAATCTTTACTTTGGCAACACGATAACCATGATAGATTAGGAAACCTCTTCATCGGCATACCCTTGAGCACTTAGCTCAAGACCCCCAATTTTTGCACGATACTTCTTCCAATGCATTTTCCAAGTAAGCATGCATAGGGCTACATTACAAGGCCATGCACAAGGCACATATTTTCCTCAACCCATAAACGAACACACTTACCCATCATTCATTATGGGTTATTAGTACTTGGCATGATTACTATGAACATCATCTTAAGTAGATCTAGAGGCCATCAATGGCGACTCACAACGACACAATCATGCTGGAATCCATGGAAGGAGAGCATTCCAAGGGACAACAACTTCCAAAGGCTTTTAGTGACAAATGAAGAACCGGATAACCAACTTGGCCACATTTGGAAGGTAGACAGCTGTTGTTCCTACCGAACAGGCACTACCTCTCAAAGCACTACATGGAACAACCATTACAACAAGGGTCTGTCAGGGACGACAGACTCGAGAGGGGGGGGATTGTTGAAGCTGAAGGTCAAGGACAAAGCACAGGAGCACATCAAAGAGGTGGACACACAAGAAGAAGGAGCAAGTAGGGAGCTCCAAGAAGTGTATGTCAAATTTTCAGAAGAAATCCCTATAAAAATAGTGATTTCCATCACTAAAAACCATTGTAAATACATTTTCTATTTTTATAACTCCATTTTGTTCAAGCGGAGGAGTCCTCGAGCTTGAGGAGTATTAGAAGTATCATCCTACAATTTTTCATCATTTTTAGACTCCGTTTGAGCCCTCAAATAAGCCCTGGAACCTGATTTTTAACTAGGCCGGACACTAGGTCTTGACAGGGCCAAAACTAGTCAAAAAACTATAAAAAGAGATAGAGAGCTCATTTTTGGGGTTAGCTTGTTGGAGAATAGAGCTTTTGTAAGAGAACTCATTTGCAATTGAAGCTTTCCATTGTTCCTGTCTTTGATCTTACCTTGTGTGCGTGTGTGTGTATGTGTGTGCATGTTTGTGTGCTTTCACTCACGCACTTGTGCCTTCACTTGCTCGTGGTCTTCATACCGGTCCTCACATCTCCGCAGATTGACAAGTAAAGGAGGTGGTGCTTACACTTGAGCTACATCTTGGTTGGGCAAGAAGCAGCCTACTGTGGCCACTTCGAGTTGTGAGGCTAAGTATAGGGCACCTTTCATAGCGATTGTTGAGTGTGTGTGGCTGAGACGCCTTATGGCTGATTCGAGTGTTGGTCAATCTTCTACCACCACCATCTTCATTGACAATTAGAGCGCATTGGGAGTTGCAAGGAACCTTGTGTTCCATGCTCGCACTAAGCACATTGAGGTGCATGATCATTATGTCAGGGAGAGGTTCTCTGCTCGGGAGATCAGCTTGGCATATGTTCCCATGCCGGAGAACATTGTAGACCTCTTCATGAAGGCTCTGCCTAGGGAGAATTTTGAAGCTTTTCACAAAGCTTTGGGCCTGCTTCCTTTTGTAGATGGATTTCCACATAGCTTGGCACTTCCTTATACATGAGTGATAGCTCCTTGTTCACTGCATCACTCCCAAGGGGGATTTGTTGATATATTTATGTAATAATGTGTGTGAATACACTAGGACCATCGGGGCACTTTTTTCCCTCATTAGGAGGTTCCCCCCCCCCCCCCCCCCGGCTTTTATATATGCCTATTGCCCTAACGGGCCAATTATCTTTGTACATTCTAGTGGTAATACATTCAGTATTGTGTGTTGAGCTCCAAGCTTCTTCTTCTTCCTTGTGTTGTTCGTGTGCTTCCGCAGATGTCTAGCTCCAACAGATTCAAGAGATTTGCCAAAAGAGAAAAGACAAGTAGATTAATTACATTTGAACTTGAAGATACAAGGAATATTGCACTTTATAATTACAAAGATCAACATTGTGAGAGCTTGAGATTTGGCATAAAAGATAAGGGCATATTGGTGAGAGAACCTTAAAGCAAATATGTAGAGATCAATGTGTGCTTGGGATACCTAGTGTATCCAAGCAACACATGATCTATAAATGTGGTTCTTGTCAGTTTGGGAAATCTCACAGGTTAGCCTTCTCAAAGAAAGGTGACATGCATGAGGATTACTTAGAGCTTGTCCACACAGATGTGTGTGGACCAAGTAAGGATCCCTCAATTTCTAGATCAAGGTATTATGTATCTTTCATTGATGCTTTTAGTATGTGGACTATGTTATATTTCATGAAACACGAAGATGAAGTGTTCTATTGCTTTAATAAGTATCTTGCACCTGTGGAAACCCAAATAGGAAGAAGCCTAAAGAGACTAAGGTCAGATGGAGGAGGTGAGTACTTCTCAAATGAATTTGATGCATTCTTCCAGGATAGAGGAATCAAAAGAGAAATTACAACAAGGCATGCCCCTGAGCAAAATGCAGTGGCAACAAGAAGAAATAGGCTGATTGTTGAAACAACTAGGTCAATCCTAAATGAGAAAAAGCTACCAAATTATTTATGGGCAGAAAGTGTATCTACCACCACTTATCTTGTTAACAGGTTTCCATCCAAATCACTTGATGGGATGACCCCATATGAAGCATGGCATGGTAAAAGGCCATCACTTGATCATTGCAGGATCTTTGGATGTCTTGCTTATGTGCATATCCCATCTCAAATCAGAGGTAAGCCAGACCATAAGGCATAGAAGTGCATCTTGATAGGGTATGATTGAAATCAGAAAGGATACAGGTTCTATAATACATCCACCAAATGTTTTATGGTGAGTAGAGATGTTGTGTTTGATGAGGATGACTCTTGGTTTGAAAGTGAATGCAGGAAAGTAAAGTCGCCTTATGACTTGGAAGAGGATTTTCCAAGCCTCACCAAGGAAGAGCCAAAATGGATTGAAGACATCAAATCAGATCATGAGGATATCATCAACCTAGAAGAATTCAAAGCATGAAAATCAAAAGGCAAGGTTAAGATGAAGAAGTTGGAGGACATACTTGAATATTCTAATCAAGCAATTATAAGATCACAAAGGGAGAGCAAGAAGCCAATCAAATATTGGTATGAAACTTCTTTAGTTACCAAATACTCCATTTATCTTTCTAAAGATTTACCACTTGAAGAACCTTCATCATATGAAGAGGCAAAGACCAAGGCAAAATAGAAGGAAGCTATGGATCAAGAAATTGAATCACTCAAGGAGAATGAAACTTGGGAGCTAGCGCCAAAGAAGGAGTCTATGAAGGTAATACGTTCTAGATGGATTTACAAAATCAAGAGAAATTCATATGGATCAATAAATAGGTATAAAGCTAGACTTGTGGCCAAGGGTTTTGCAGAAACCCAAGGAGTTGATTATGAAGAGACTTTCTCACCTGTGGAAAAAATGACAACCATCAGGGTATTGGTAAATATGGTTGCACGAAAGAATTGAAATATGTACCAATTGGATGTAAAAAATGCTTTTCTTAATGGTTGGATTTCAGAGGAGGTCTACATGGCTCAACCTCCTCATTATGAAGACTCAAGCAAGGTAACATATGTGTGCAAACTAAACAAAGCTCTTTATGGATGGAAGCAGGCACCTAGGGCATTGAATCATAGGTTGACTACCTATCTTAGAGACCAAGGATTCATCATAAGTAAAGCAGATACTTCTCTGTTTGTCAAGAGAAGTAATTCAGAGGTGATATACCTATGTGTGTATGTTCATGATATCATACTTACAAGTAGTGATGTCAATGGCATGAAGCAGATCAAGAACCAAATGATGCAAGAGTTCAAAATCAGTGATCTAGGGTCACTAAAGTATTTTCTTGGACTTGAATTAGTCTATACAAATTTTGGAATTTATATTACTCAAAGAAAGTATGTGCAAGACATGTTAAAGAAGTTTCACTTGGAGGATGCCCAAATAGCCAGCACTCCTATGGAGGTAAACCAAAAGTTAAGTGCTCAGGAAGGTGATGTGCTTGAGAATATAGTAGGTTACCAAGCATAGTTGGAAGCCTAAACTATGCTACATTGACAAGGATTGATATTGCTTATGGAAAAAATGTCTTAACTCAATTTATGCACAAACCTAGAGCACCTCAATTGGAAGCTGCCAAGAAAATTTTGAAGTATCTTGAGGTTACTCAAAATCATGGTTTATACTTCCCTTATACTTCAGATTCGAACATCAAGATATACTCAGATGCAGATTGGGTAGGTTGTAAGGATGACAGGAGGAGTACCTCAGTATACCTTTCTTTTGCGGGTGATAAGCCCATTTCATGGTGTTCCAAGAAGCAAACTACTATTGCTTTATCTCCAACAGAGGCTGAATATAGAGGATTAGCCAATGCTACTCAAGAAGCCATATGGATTAGATTGCTATATGCAGATTTGGGATTATATTCTAACTTACCAATGATTTTTGGTGATAATACTAGCTCTTTACATCTTGCAGCAAATCCTATCTATCATACTAGGACAATGCATATAGAGGTTCACTATCATTATGTGAAAGAGAAGCTATTGAGCAAGGAAATTCAGTTAGCATATGTATCGACTAATATGCAATGTGCAGATTTATTGGCAAAGGCACTTGATGGTACTAAACTTTATAGGTTTAAAGCTATGTTTGGACTACAGGACATTCAAGAGAATTGATGAAGAAGAGCAAGCCAAGATGTTTGGCTTGAGGGGAAGCTGTTGGTGCAAATGCCAAGCCTTCACACTTGGCTAGGCATTGGAAGTATTATGTGCAACTCCTTGAAGAACCACATGAACCATTGCTTATGTTTTTTCACCATTAACTCTTGTAAAAGTCACTTGACTTAGAAGGAATCTTGTAAAAGCACAAAACTCGTGGAGTTAGGAAGAGATAAAGCCATAAATTCTTTTTTGTGGAATATCTCCTAACTTAGAGGAGAAATTTTAGGTAAAGTAAAGTTTGAATTTGAATTCAAACTTGGAGGCAAAGCATCTATAAAAGGGGATTGTAGTTTTCACCGCATATAGCCTCATTACTGAGCTTAGTGTTGATCATTTTTTATGTTATTGAGAGAATCACACTATGTCCTACTCCTATCACCATGGTTGGGCATCATATTCATGCCAATGATCATGTACAACATTGTTACATAATACATTACGTGGATGATTACATCTATATTCATCTCTGTCATTGTCACTCAGAATAGTGAACTTTTCTTGCTCATAGCTCAGTGATCCCTCCACCATTTTCAATGTTCAATAGCTCTTTGGAACACGTGCAAAGTGTAGTGCAAGTTGTCAGAGTTTGAAGAACTTTCATATAGTAAATGGGGAGAAAATCATCTCGAAGTTTTTACTCGTCATTCTATGTAGAGTTCCTAAAAAGTCGGGGGTACGATTCTATATGCTAAAGTCATTGCTCAAAGTATAGTCTATCATTTTACGTGATTCTACTTGGAATCATTTAGAGCTAAATAGATACCTTGAGAAGGAATTTTTCTAATTGCTAATGTACTGTTAGAACTTAGCAAAATGTTCAGCAAGTATCAAGACCAAAATAGCAACTTTTTGTTCATAAGCTAGTTGCAAACTTATCTGTTTTGATCAAAGTGTTTGAAGCATCATCTCCAAACTGCATAGGCACTTATTTAGTGTCATTGTAAAGCAAAAAGGGCCTACAACTCAACTATGAAGTAAAATAGGGTTGGTACAAAGCAGGGATTAGCACTACCAACTCATTTCTTCAGGTCTCCATCCATCTTTCCAAACAGAAAATACTTTAAAGACCGTAGGTCACTAATTTTGAACTCTTGCATCATTAGATTCTTAATTTGTTTGATGCCATTGGTATCACTACCTGTAGGTATGATATCATCAACATACGCACATTAATATATCAATTCTGAATTACTTGTCTTGACAAACAGAGAAGAAACTGCTTTGCTCATCATAAATCCTTGATCTTGAAGGTATGTAGTTAGCTTTTGGTTCCATGCCCTAGGTGCCTACTTCAATCCATAAGGAGATTTGTTCAGTTTGCACATATAATTTACTTTGCTTCGGTCTTCATAGCCACGAGGTTGAGCCATGTAAACCTCCTCTATAATCCAGCCATTAACAAGCATTTTTTACATCCAATTCGTACATAATCCAATTCCTAGATGCACCCACACTTACCAATACTCTGATGGTTGGCATTTTATCCATAAGCGAAAATGTCTCTTCATAATCAACTCCTTGGGTTTGTGCAGAAGTCTTAGCCACAAGTCTAGCTTTATACTTGTTTATGGATCCATTTGCATTTCTCTTGATTTTGCAAATCCATTTAGAACCAATTACCTTCATTGATGCCTTCTTTGGTAATATCTCCCAAGTATCATGTGCGTCTATTTATTCATCCATAGCTTCCTTAGATTCTGCCTTGGTTTTTGCTTCTTCATATGAAGAAGGATCTTCAAATGAAAAATCTTTAGCAAGATAAATGGAATGCTTAGTAACTACTGAAGTATCATACCCATATCTGATTGGCTTCTTGCTCTCCCTTTGTGGTCTCCTTAGAGCTTGGTCGGATGATTCAGGTAAGTCTTCCAACCTCTTCATCTTGGCCTTGCCTTTGGATTTCCATTCTTTGAATTCTTCTAAATTGATGGTGTCTTCATCATCTAATTTGATGTCTTCAATTTGTATTGGCTCCTCCTCAGTGAGACTTGGAAATTACTCTTCCAAGTCATATGGCAACTTGACCTCCCTGCATTCACTTTGAAACCAAGAATCATTCTCATCAAACACAACATCTCTACAGACCATAAATCCTTTGTTAGATGGGTTATAAAGCCTGTATCCTTTCTAATTTAAATCATACGCTATGAATGTGAACTTCTTTGCGTTAGGGTCTAGCTTACCTACGATTTGAGATGAAACATGCACATAAGCAACACATCCAAATATTCTACAATCATCAAGTGATGGCGTCCTACCATGTCATGCTTCATGTGGGCTTATCTCATCAAGGGATTTGGATGGCAACTTGTTAATAAGATAAGTGGCAATAGATACACTTTCTGCCCACAAATAATTTGGTAACCTTTTTTCATTAAGCATTGATCTACCTGTTTCCACAATCAACCTATTTCTCCTCTCTACTACCCCATTTTGCTTAGGGGTGTACCTTGTTGTAATCTCTCTTTTGATACCTCTAGCTTGCAAGAATGCATCAAATTCATTGAGTACTCACCTCCTCCATCTAACCTTAACCTATTTAGACTTCTTCCTGTTTGTTTTTCCACAAGTGCAAGATACCTCTTAAAGCAATTGAACACTTCATCTTTATGTTTCATAAAATACAAGATAGTCCACCTACTGAAATCATCAATGAATGAAACATAGTACCTTGAGCCTGAAATTGAAGGGTCCTCATTTGGTCCCCACACATCTTTGTGGACAAGTTCCAAGTAATCCTCATGCATGTAGCCTTTCTTTGTGAAGGGTAACCTGTGTGATTTACCAAACTAACATGCACCACATTTATAGATCATGTCTTGCTTGGATACATTAGGTATCCTAAGCACACATTGATCTCTACATATTTTCTTCAAGGTTCTCTCACCAATATGCCCTAATCTTTTATGTCAAATCTCAAGCTCTAACAATGTTTGATCTTTGTAATCATAGAGTGCAATATTTCTAATGTCCACAAATTCAAATGTAAATAGTCTGCCTATCTTTTAATCCTTTGGCAATTCTCTTGAATCCATGTTGGGAGTCCTCCACAAAAGCTCCATATTTGTTGAATCTAACTTGCAAACCCTTTTCCACTATCTCTTCAACATTCATAAAATTCTTGGTGATTGTAGGTACATAAAGAATCGTGATCGATAGATTTCTATTCCCATCAAAAGTTCTGACATTTCCTACCTTGACCACTGAATGCTTGGTTTCATCACTTATGTTCCTCAAGCTTAGAGAGAAGAGCTACATTGCATGCTACATGGTTTGAGCATCCTGACTCAATATAGAAGAGGTGTTCATCATTCATACCTTGTTTTGAAGTCATATTCATAAGCAAATCCTCTTGATCCTCTGTGTAATTGTTGAAATCCTTCCTTGATTTGTATCCTCCTTGATAATTGTTGTTATAGTTGTTGTTGTAGCGATGGTTCTAGCCTTGATTATGGTTGAATCTTCCTCTTTATTGTGAGTAGCCACCTCTTTGATATCCTCTTCCTCTTTGATTCTTGAAGTTCCAATAGCACTCATCTGTAGTGTGATTGGATAGTCCACATATTTGCATGGGGAAGAGTTGAAAGGTCTCCCCCTGCCTTGCTTACCTCCTCTGCCCCTTCATCTTGCATTCCTACCTCTCCCTCAATAGTTAGCTTGAGAAGTAGTACCTTCATCTTCCATCTTTTTTCTTTTCCCTTTCTCTTTAGAATTTCCTTTATTTGTGTATAGGGTCGAAGATTTGTTACCTTTTGATGGTTCTCCATTTTTGTTGAGCTTAGCTTCATGGGTAAAGAGTTGCCCCATGAGTGTGGTAAGATGTGGAATTTGCATGTCCATGTATAAGTCCATAGCAGTTGTGAAGGCTTCAAACTTGTCATCTGCCTTGATACCATTGATTATCTGTCTCATATTTTCTTCTCTTCAATCTCCTCTCCTATGCTTGCCAATTGGTTAACCACATCTTTGACCTTAGTTACATACTCTCAAACACTCTGCTTGGGTTGCTTCCTTTGAATGGTAAACTCAGTCCATACTTGATTTTTTCTTGCTCTTGTATTGGAAAAAAAGTATGAAGACAATGTGTCCCAAGTCTCTTGGGCAGTTTTACAATTCCCAATGTGTGGAAGAAGAAATTCAGAGATAGAGTTAAGTAGATATGACCTTGCTAATGCATCTTTGGCACACCATGAGTTGAGTCTTTCATGCTCCTCTCTTGTAGTTTGTCCTTTGCTTCTGAAGATGGGCAATGAACTTATGATAAATCTTATAAGAATAAATACCATTTGGGGCAAACGCTAAGTGAGAGCACAACTCCATATAATGGTAGATACTCTATGAACTTACCATAAAAGTGAGCATCATCTATCACAGAGTTTTGTATAATATACTCTAAACAAATCAATTGCTTTCCATCTATATGCTTTAACTATATGGGCATGCACAGTCTAATTAAAGATGGGGACATGAGGATAAGTATAAACATATTGAATATTTACCATGTGACTCTATGTAAGCGTTTGACCTAATGAGATTGAATAATCTTAAAAAAATTACTAAAATACAAAATATGTGGGTAAATATTATATACCACTTAAATTAGACTATATCATAATATTGTAAGTAATAAAGGAGTTATGCACGTTTTTTTTTCTGTGTGTCTAACTACCTAGTTATCTATCTATTTGTATGCTATGAGTTTAGTGAGATGTGTTACTTTGCATGTGTAATGTGTGTGATAGTTAACTAAAAGTGTGTGTAAGTGAGCTCATGTGTTTGCATGGATGACGTATGTGTTAGTTCACTTAACGAGGTGTTTGCATGGAAGATTGTGTGTCTGCGCTTTGCATGGTGTGATAGTTAACTAAAAGTGTGTGTAAGTGAGCTCATGTGTTTGCATGGATGACGTATGTGTTAGTTCACTTATGTGATAGCAAAATGTGCAACTCGTGCATAGTGAGGATTGCAGGAAAAGAGAGAGGGCATATATCACATGCGAGAGAGAGAGAGAGAAAGGCAAGCTAAGAGTTCTCTTAAATTTGATCAATTAGCACATTTTAAATTCAAACATATGAAAAGGTTTTTTATTTTATACTTGCATTTTTGAAAACCAAAAAACAATCATTTGCATAAATCCATTTCGTTTAAATTCATGCTTTTTTATATTGCGTTGCATTTCATTTAAATTCTTGCATTGATATATTGCATTTCAAAGCAAAAAAAGAATTTCAAGTTTTAGATCACATACTTCTTATTCTACCTTTGTCTACATTCCAACAGGAATTGACCACTAGCTACACCACCACAAAATATAAAAGCGTGATGGGTCAAAAGGGACAAATGAAAGAGGAAGATATACTTTACAATACGAACGTTGAGAAGAAGGGAACTAAAATAGTTCAATATCTCCTTAATGACAAAGAAAAATTTATAGGCATTAATATCAATGAATGTTTGCATAGTTTTGAAGAGCAAGCTCAAATTCACGATCTACCAAACTATGATGACTACATATTTTGCAAGAATTATAAAAGGATCAATTGTTAAGAAAATTCAAAAACATAAAGAGATGAGTTGGAATGAATTTAAGGACGAGGTAATCTGTTGGAGTTAGATGTCTGCGGAAGCACGCGAACAACACAAGGAAGAAGAAGAAGCTTGGAGCTCAACACACAATACTCAATGTATTACTAGAGAATGTACAAGGATAAGTAGCCCATTAGGGAAATAGGCGTACATATAAGTCGGGGGAAAAAAACCTCCTAAAGAGGGAAAAAAAGTGCCCCAGCTTTCCTAGTGTGTTCACACACATCACTACCTAAATATATGAACAAATCCCCCCTCAGAGTGATGCACTGAACAAGGAGCTAGCACTCATGCATAAAGAAATGCCAAGCTATGTGGAAGTCACTCCACAAAAGGAAGTAAGCCAAAAGCTTTGTGGAAAGCTTCAAACTTCTCCCTAGGCAGAGCCTTCATGAAAAGGTGTGCAATGTTCTCCTGTGTGGGCACATATGCTGAGTTGATCTCCCCAACAGAGAACCTCTCCCTAACATAATGATAATGCACCTCAATGTGGTTAGTATGTATGGCACTATACATTGGTGTCTTATCCCATGTTCAGCCAGAAACGCATTAAAATCAAGAGAGATATATTTCTCCCCTTGATTAGAATGGACGGTGCCCATTTTACATGCTGATAGATTTTCAACAAAAACCAAAAAGGATATACCCATACATGCCTGAAAAAATCATCGATGGTCACGAAGTAAAGATAATTTCCAAAAGAAGGTTTCTACATAGGACCACGAACATCACTAGGAGGAAAACTGCATTTTGCCCAAAATATAGCCTTCACAAACATGTTTTCCAGGTGCCTCAAGTTTGGGCAAAGAGGACACCATTTCAGTTTTCTACAAGCGTAGCAAACTAGCAAAATTCAGATGACCAAAGCATGCATGCCAAAGCCTTGGGATAAAACAACCCAAGTAGCCGAGTACCACTCAAGTAGCAAAAGATGCGCTTAACCACCTGCCAATGCTTGACTCCTGGGCAATGCATAAACCTGCTCATCTGTGAGACAACAAATTGAATATATGGCCAAGCAATGCATAAGTAAATCAAGCATCCAAGAGCCTGCTGATAGATAATAGCATCAAATGCATCTCGAGCATCATGAAGACTCAATTGTAAACTTGTCTCCATAGGAGAGGCAATAGGTTTACAATCTTCAAGGCCAAAAACACTGGAATAATGTGTCAATATACTTTGTTTGACAAAAAGCCATTCCACCATCAACATGCTTAAATTAAGTGCCCAAATAATGATGCAAATGCCCCAAATCAGACATCTCAAATAATGCATGTAAATTAGCCGTGAAATCAGCAATATGCTTTTCATGAGGACCACTGAGCAGCATGTCATCAACATACACCAAAATGATCAGAAGTACATCATTATCAAGCTTAACATATAAAGTGCTCTCAGTTGGACTGTTCTCAAAACCATGTGCAATCAGATAAGCATGTATATTTTCATACCAAGCACGTGGTGCTTGCGTTAAACCATATAATGCCTTCTTTAACATACACACCTAGTTTTCATGTCCTTTCTGCACAAAGCCACGGGGCTAAAAAACATACACTTCTTCATGCAAATCACCATTTAGAAATGTTGTTTTAATGTCCAACTGATGTACATTCCAACCATGATGAGCTGCAAGTGCACATATGCTATGAACAGTAGTCATTCAGCAAGTACGAGCAAAGGTTTCATCAAAATCAATGCCTCTTTTCTGTGCATAACCCTTTAAAACAAGCCTAGCCTTATACCTGTCAACTATACCATCAGGTTTATGCTTCAGATTGTATACCCACTTAGTGGGAATGGCCTTCTTGCGAGGAGGCAAGTCACATAAAGACCAAGTACCATTCTTCATTATACCATTATGCTCAAATTGCATAGTGGCCATCCAATTTTGTGAATTTTGTGCTTCATCAAACAAAATAGGCTCAGTCTAATAACAGAGACTAGATGAAGCCATAGCATAGCAATCTGATGCAAAAGAGGCACTATGAGAGCCTAATCGAGTACGATATGAGAAAGATGCATCTAATCTGTTGTCATGCAAAGTCTACACCAGCCATTTTGGCATAGTTCTTGCCTCCTCAATATTAGGTCTCTCATCAACAAGTGCATCATGTAAATGTGCATTAGAAATGTGGTGATTTGCATCATCACATGAAACCTGCAAAGGCTAAGAAGTTGCCTTACTAGGACTAGCACTAGAGTGTCCACCTATAAGAAAAAGTGACAAAGTATGATACATGTCTTTGGAGCTAACAAATGTCTCCTTAGTACATTTAAGAAATGGCTGAATAGCATCTTCCACAAAAACAACATCACGACTAACCACAATGTGTTTAATCTGTGGATGATATAGATGATAGCCTTTACGTTTAGAACAATACCCAACAAAAATACATTTTAGTGCTTTATCATCCAATTTTCTGCAATGTTATTGAGGCACTAATGCATATGCCAAACAACCAAAAACACGCAGATGAGCAACAGATGGCTTGCAATCATGCCAAGCCGCATATGGAGTGATAGACTGCAGTTCTTTAGTGTGACACCTGTTAAGTACACTACAACCGATCGGCCGTATACCAAGGTTTTTACCGATGGAAATGAACGCACCTATTTTTTTCCTGACGTCAATGTAGGTGTCGGTATGCACATCAGTACTAAAGCGCCGGTATGGGCATCCGTATGGCTATCAGTATGGGTGTCGGTATAAGCATCGATATTACCGATGCCCATATCGACGCCCATATCGATGGCTCTGTTGGGTATACGGTCACATATACCGATGCGCGCTAGATGTATTGACGCTTATTCCGATGACATTAGTGGGAGTACCGTTGCTTATACCGATGACCATATCTATAAAAGTTTTTTTGGGCATAGTGTGTTGTCTTTTGCTATAGCAACATTACCATGATGTTACTTAGCACAGACAATACACTCTGCCCAAAAAAAAACCATGTACATGTGATGTGTACTCTAATATCAACCGAAATATGATTTCATAAAACAGAATATTATTGGACACAAAAGAGATAATCAGAATGAACCATGAACCATGTACAAAAAGACTTATATATTTCATAAATGAAGCATGTATAAGAGTGTGACAAACCACTATCATATATGACGCTTTTACAAAATGTGGCAAAGCAATGCATTGCCATATAAAAATCAAATACAAAATTTTGATGTGCCACTGCCGTACACATGCAAAGAACGTTCCATATCAACAGTCCTGCAACAAAAAACATTAATGAAGTGAGATAAATTCACATGAAATTTACAAACAACAAGTAAAAACCAAGTTTATAAATTAATCACCTCATTGCAAACGCTACCATGAAATGACTGCACCGCGTCCCTCAAAGTCCTCGAATAGTGTAGTCAATCCATGACGATATCCATAAGCCTCCTCCGTTTGTATTGGAGGATGATCCATTGCGAGCTCCTACAACAAATATACAAAACATTAGAGGACATAACATGAGAAACTTAACACAAACAAATTCAATAAATCAAAATGTACTTACAAACTCGTGACGCATCATGTCATATCCACCGCTGCCCAAATGTGATGGTCCAACCATATCTAAACGTGTGGCTACATCATCTCACTGCTGGTGATATCGGTCAGGAGTCTGCTGCTGCTCGTTACGAATCATATCCCACTCCTCAGCATCTAACCATACAGGCTTTGGTAAGCTTGCTCTGAAAGCATCACGAGCCTCGGATCGTCGATGGGACATAACTTCACGTGCGGTGTGCAGAATCCACTTTGAATTGACAAGAGGCTGTCCATCGGCTGGTCGAAACTCCTGATAAATCGTCTGTGTGATATAATTCTTCTGATCTTTACCTTGTTCACTCCATTTCAACATGATAGAGTGTCCAAACTGTATGGAGCAAAGCTGTCGTATACGTGCATGCATTGCTTTGCCAGCCGCATCCATCACCGGAGCTCCATATCGGATACTATACACCTTGGAGTCATCATGGTCATGGGCACCCCAAGGTGTACATGGTGTTCCATGCGGTGTACCACGTGGCATACCTACATCTGAGGTACTCGTCCTAGGAGTAGAAGCCAATGACACAACGTCCGTCGCACTGCCTCCACAACAATCGCCTCCTCCAGACCTACCTATAGATCCACTCATAGAACCTCCTGCTCTAGAGCATGACCTCGACCTACGACATGGTCTTGAACCTGTATCGCACTGAGATGTCAAACCCACATGTCTACTACTAGACCCAGTAGGGGATGGCTGAAAAGATGGTCGTGGTGGAGTCATAAAGCTAGGAGACATACCTCTTGCGGGAGTAGCACCACCCACAAGAGTGACACCAACGGGAGTGACATGGGCGAGAGTGAGGCCGGTAGAAGTGATGCCGACATGAGTAAGGCGGCTGGGAGTGAGGCCGGGAGGAGTGCTACCACAAGCGATCCAATACTGTGATGCAGGGGCCATATATGCAAGAGGTACTTGAGAGATGAACTCTAAAAACTGCTCCTCTGTCATGGAATGTGGAGTGACTGGAGGACTGTCTCCCATCGTGCTCTATATCAAAATAACTCAAATAATGAGCATGTGATAATAAAGGTAATATAGAGAAATGATAGTGTACAAAAAAACCTAGCAAAAAAATAAACAAAAAATTAGTACATACAAGTGTTTGATTAACAAATCCTCTATAGCATCCTCTTGGAGATCCAATGCACCAAGAATATCTATCTCTATATTGATGGCTTCTAAGTCTCTTGCTATGCTGGTTTCTTCCTGATCATCGTCTATTGCTTCGTCTTCCTGAACAATGACCTCTTCTTTTCGAACAATGATCTCTTCCTCCTCGACTATCGAATGAATCTCTGAGTCCACTACAAATGGACTTTCTTCTACATCTATGCTCTCACAAATTTGTCTACCACATGGGGTGACTTATAAAACAAATAGCCACTCTGGTTCTTTTGAATCTGGTATAAAAACAACTTGCTCATAGTGTTCAGGAAGTACAAATGTATCCCTTTCATCCGTCCATAATTTTGTGGAGTCGACTTGAAGCAGACCGCTTTTATCCCGCCTCACTGTTGCGTTTCTTCTAGAGGTGACTACTTTGAACCATTTCACATAAAAAAAAGTAATCAAACTTCCTAAAAGATAGTTTCAAGATATCTTGAATCACACCACAATAATCTAGCTGGCCTTCTTGAGCATTATCATTTGTTGCACTCACTCTACTTTTTTGCAAAAAGTTCACCATCACCCCACGATCAAAAGTAGACCTATTTTTATCGATTCGTGCGATTCGAAAGTGTCGTCCACGAGACCATAGTGCACCGTATTTAGTATACTCCCAATCACATCCGTGTGCGAGTTTTTCTTCTTCTTTAGAGATATCTTCACCTACTGCCTTTGCTTGTGAAACTGCTGTATCTAGCCATCTGCTCGTTGGAAAAGGTGGAAGAGGTCGAAGACTTTCTGGAAGAAGCAAAAATCGAGTGGAACGATTCCTTCGAAACTGAGCTCTTTGCTTTGCGTTGGTTTCCTTGGCAAGCTCATACTTTTATAACCACTTCTCCATAGGCTCAGAGTTAACTATGCAAAACTTCATTGCCTTCTCTCTGAAAGCTGCATCCATTTTTCTTCGCAATCCTTTACCTTGTTGTTCATCGTCTACGAGATGAACATCTTCATCATATTTATTTATCTATATAATTATCCTATTTTATATATATATTTATTTATAATTTATATTTTTTTCTTAATTAATCCTATTTTTATATATTTCGTTATATATATTTAATTACATATGTTTAATTAAATTATTTAAAACACTTGTTCTTTTTATATTTATTTATATATATAATTATCCTATTTTATACATATTTGTTTATATATTTAGATTTTTTTCCTTAATTTTTTTCTACATTTTCTCTTTATATAAATTTAATTGAGTTATATATATGCCTAAACCCTAAGACCCTAATCTTAAAGATCTAGACCTAAAATATGTATATTTCTATATGCATGTGTATATACATGTATATATGTATTATATGTGTATGTGTATGTGTGCATATATGTTATGTAGGTGTTAAAATCCTAAAACCCTAATAAAAACGATTTAGACTTAAACGTGAAATACTACAACCTAAAGACTAAAACCTCAAATACTAAAACCTAAATACCTAAACACCTAAAAAAACCTAAACCCCTAATCTATTATATATATGTTTATTTATATATTCATATTTTTTTCTTTTTTTTCTTTATTTTTTCTTAATATAAATGTAATTGAATTATATGTATGCCTAAATCCTAAAACCCTAATCTTAAATATCTAGACCTAAAATATGTGTGTATGTGTATGCATGTGTATATATATGTGTATGTGTATATATATATATATATATATATATATATATATATATATATATATATATATATATATATATATATATATATATATATATATATATATATATATATGTATAAGTATATGTGTATGTATGTGTAAATAGCCTAAAACCCCTAATCCTATTTTTATAGATTTGATATTAAAAAAACTTCAAAATCAAAATTTTATATATTTAATTATATATATTTAATTCAAACACTAGCTTATGTGTATGTATATGTGTGCATGTGTGTATGTATGTGTGTGTGTGTGAATGTATGCATGTGTGTCTATGTATGCATGTGTGAGTATATGTGTATGTGTGTGTATGTTTGCATCTCTGTGTATGCATCCATGTGTGTGTGTGCATGCATGTGTGTATGTATGTGTGTGTGCGTGTGAGTGTATGCATGCATATGTGTATATGTGTGTGTATGTATGCATGCATGTGTGTATGTATGCATGTGTGTACATATGTGTGTGTATTTATGCATGTGTGTGTGTATGAAAGCATGTGTGTACATATGTATGTGTGTGTATATATGCATGCATGTGTGTATATGTGTATGCATGTGTGTACATGTGTGTATGTATGTATGCATGTGTGTATATGTGTATGTGTGTGTATGTATGCATTCATGTGTGTATATGTGTATATGTGTGTATGCATGCATGTGTGTATATGTGTGTGTATGTATGCATGCATGTGTGTATATGTGTGTATGTATGTGTGTGTATATGTATGTGTATATGTATGTGTGCATGTATGTGTGTATATGTGTGTGTGTATGTATGTGTGTATGCATGTGTGTGTATGTGTATGTATGCATGTACATATATGTGTGTATGTATCTATGTATGAATGTGTGTGTATGTATGCATGTGTGTATATTTGTATGTGTGTGTATGCATGCATGTGTGTATATGTGTGTGTATGTAAGCATGCATGTGTGTACATGTATGTGTGTATGTATGCATGTGTAGATGTGTGTGTGTGTATGTGTATGTATGTATGCTCTATTTTACTATCTCTATCTTCCTCTCTTTCATCTCTCTTTATCTCTCACTCTCTCTCTCTCTCTTTATCTCTTACTCTCTCTCTCTTAATCTCTCTATCTCTCTCTCTTAATCTCTCTATCTCTCTCTCTCTCTCTTTCTCAATCTCTCTCTCTCTCTCTCTCTCTCTCTCTCTCTCTCTTTTCTCTCTCTCTCATTTCTCTCTCTCTTTCCCTCTCTATCTCTCTCTCTCATCTCTCTCTCTTTCTCTCTCTATCAATAGAGAATAAAACAATCACTTACAAGTATGTCCCTCTTTTGGATCGTTGTCGTCAAAGCATAATGTATGTCATCTATCATAGAATTCCAAACAATCAACGCCAAAGAACTTTTGCAAAATGAAAGAGAAGAGAAATTATAAGACCTAAAGCATAAAGAAAGACAAAGGCTAAGAGTACGCGCACCACTTACCAAGACGTGAGATGTAAACTGAGAGAGAGAGAGAGTGTGTGTGTGTGTAGAGAGAGAGAGAGAGATCTCTGTGTGTGTGTGTGTGTGCACAAGACAATGTGGTTCGCAATTTGGTTCGCGCGTGCAAGTTTGACAGAAGACAATCGGTACTCAAACACGTGAAAAAATATTCAGTTTTTCTCTCGGATTCCCAGTATGTTTAAAACACGCCCTCGATATGCGTGTCAATATGAGCGTCGATATGAGCGTCCATAACGTCCAGTAAATTGCTGACGCTTATACCCATGCTCATACCGATGCTTATACCGATGCGCATACTGACGCTTATACCGATGGTTTCGAGACACACCGATGATCCATTTTAAACAGTCATACCGACTGTATCTTTCAGTGGAATTTTCCAACGTTTATACTGACGCTGAGAGTGACCGTTGGTGTAGGCAGCGTTGGTATGCCCCTCATATGTTTTAGTGGTACATATGCTGCACACATGACAATCTCAAGCAAGAAACTATGTGGTAAAGCTTGACTCTTAACCATACACCTCGCCATCTCCATGAATGACCTTTTCTTCCCTTCTGCAACTCCATTCTGTTGAGGTGTATATGGCACTATACATTGGTGTCTTATCCCACGTGCAACCAAACATGCATTAAAATCAAGAGAGATATATTTCTCCCCTCGATTAGAATAGAGGGTGCCCATTTTACATGCTAACAGATTTTCAACACAAAACAAAAAGTATTTGAAGCACATGAACACTTCTGACCTTGCCATCAATGGATATACCCACGCATGCCTGAAAAAATCATCAATGAAAGTCACGAAGTAAAGATAATTTCCAAAATAAGGTTTCTACATAGGACCACGAACATCACTAGGAGGAAAACTGCATTTTGCCCAAAATATAGCCTTCACAAACATGTTTTCTAGGTGCCTCAAGTTTGGGCAAAGAGGACACCATTTCAGATGTCTAGAAGTGTAGCAAACTAGAAAAATTCAGATGACCAAAGCATGCATGCCAAAGCTTTGGATCTGACATAGTCTGAAAATCATGTACATGCAGAATCATTTACAAATTTCACATGCGATATCAATCTTTTAGAGATTGATACATTATTCGACCAAAATAAAGCTCTGCAATGTTCTCATGCGTGGGCACATATGCCAAGCTGATCTCTCGAGCAGAGAACCTCTCCCGGACATAGTGATAATGCACCTCAATGTGCTTAGTGCGAGCATGGAACACAGGGTTCCTCACAACTGCCAATGCGCTCTACCTGTCAGTGAAGATGGTGGTGGCAGAAGACTAACCAACACCCAAATCAGCCATAAGGCATCTGAGCCACACACACTCAACAGTAGTTGTAAAAGCTGCCCTATACTTAGCCTCACAACTGGAAGTGGCCATAGTAGGCTCCTTCTTGCTCAACCAAGATATACATGAGCTACCAAGCATGAAGCAAAAGCCACTAGTGGACACACGAGTGTCATAGTAACTAGCCCAATCAGAGTCAGAAAAAGCATGAAAATCTGGCGGTAGTGATCCCCCCTTGGGATAAAACAAGTAGCCGAGTACCACTCAAGTAGTGAAAGATGCGCTTAACTGCCTGCCAATGCTTGACTCTTGGGCAATGCATAAATCTGCTCATCTGTGAGATAGCAAACTGTATATCTAGCCGAGTAATGCATAAGTAAATCAAGCATCCAAAAGCCTGATGATAGAGAACAACATCAAATGCATCTCCAGCATCATGAAGACTTAATTGTAAACCTGTCTCCATAGGAGTGGCAATAGTCTTACAATCTTCAAGGCCAAAACACTGCAATAATGTGTCAATATATTTCGTTGGACACAAAGCCATTCCACCATCAACTTGCAAAAATTGAATGCCCAAATAGTGATGCAAATGCCCCAAATCATACATCTCAAATGAGGCATGCAAATCAGCCTTGAAATCAGCAATATGCTTCTCAATAGGACCAGTGAGCAAAATGTCATCAACATAGACAACAATGATCAAAAGCGCATCATTAGCATGCTTAATATATAAGGTGCTTTCAGTTGGACCGTTCTCAAAACCATGTGCAACCAGATAGGCATGTATCTTCTCATACCAAGCACGTGGTGCTTGCTTTAAACCATATAATGCCTTCTTTAACCTGCACACCTAGTTTTCATGCCCTTTCTGCACAAAGCCACGGGGCTGAAAAACATACACTTCTTCATGCAAGTCACCATTCAGAAATGTTGTTTTAATGTGCAACTGATGTACATTCCAACCATGATGGGCTGCAAGTGCACAAATGCTCCGAACAGTAGTCATACGGCATGTAGGTGCAAAGGTCTCATCAAAATCAATGCCTCTTTCCTGCGCATAACCCTTTGCAACAAGCCTAGCCTTATACCTGTCAACTGTACCATCAGGTTTATGCTTCAGCTTGTATACCCACTTAGTGCCAATGGCCTTCTTGCCACGAGGCAAGTCACATAAAGACCATGTACCATTCTTCATTATAGCATCATATTCAGATTGCATAGCAGCCATCCAATTTTCTGAATTCTGTGCTTCATCAAACGAAACGGGCTCATTCTCATCACAGAGACTAGACACAGCCATAGCATAGCAATCTGATGCAAAGGAGGCACTATGAGAGCGTGAACGAGTACGATATGACAAAGGTGCATCTAATTTACTAACACGTAAAGTCTGCACCAGCCATTTTGGCATAGTTTTTGCCTGCTCAATATCAACTCTCTCATCAACAATTGCATCATGTAAATCTGCATCAGAAATGGAATGATCTGCATCATCATATGAAACCTGCAAAGGCTGAGAAGTTACCTCATTAGGACTAACACTAGACTCTCCACCTGTAAAAAGAGGCATCAAAGTATCATACATGTCTTTGGAGCTAACAGATGTCTCCTTAGTACATGAAAGCAATGGCTGAATAGCATCTTCCACAAATACAACATCACGGCTAACCAGAATGCATTTAGTCTGTGGATGATACAGACGATAGCCTTTACTTTCAGAACTGTACCATACAAAAATACATTTTACTGCCTTATCATCTAATTTTCTGCGATGTTGTTCAAGCACTAGTGCATATGCCAAACAACCAAAAACACGCAGATGAGCAACAGATGGCTTGCGGTCATGCGAAGCCTCATATGGAGTGATAGATTGCAACGCTTTAGTGGGACACCTGTTCAGTACGTATGCTGCACACATGACAGCTTCAAGCCAGAAACTATGTGGTAAAGCCTGACTCTTGACCATTCACCTCGCCATCTCCATGAGTGACCTGTTCTTTCGTTCAGCAACTCCATTCTGTTGAGGTATATACGGCACTGTACACTGGTGTTTTATCCCACATTCATCTAGAAATGCATTAAAATCAGAAGACATATATCCCCCCCCTCGATCAGAATGGAGGGTGCCCATTTTACATGTTGACAAATTTTCAGCCAAAACCAAAAACTATTTGAAGCACATGAATACTTCGGACTTTGCTTTCAATGGATATACCCATGCATGCGTGGAAAAATCATCGATGAAAGTCACGAAGTAAAGCTAATTCCCAAAAGAAGGTGTCTGCATAGGACCACAGACATCACTATGTACAAGCTGCAATTTCTAAGTAGCCCGAACTAAACCATCTTTTGGAAAGGATGAATGCTGCATTTTGCCCAAAATATAGCCTTCACAAACATGTTTTCCAGGTGCCTCAAGTTTGGGCAAAGAGAACACCATTTCACATTTCTGTAGGCGTAGCAAACTAGCAAAATTCAGATGACCAAAGCATGCATGCCAAAGCTTTGCATCTGACATAGCGTGAGAATCATTAACTGTACATGCCAAATCATTTAGAGATCTTTCATAGTCGATGAGCTTATACAGCCCACGACATAAAATGCCAGAAGAAATAATCACATCGCCATTTGACAGATCATGAACTGTACACCTGTCATCAATAAATTTCACAACCAAGCCAATCTTGGCTAATGCAGAAACTGATAACATGTTCTTTTTTATCCCTCGCAGAAATAAAGCATCTAACAAAGTGAAAGAACTACCATCAGCAGTAGTCAAAATGATCTTAGCAACTCCCATAACAGGATAAAAGGAGTTGTTGGCGCATGTAACAGTATTCCCTGTAGGGAAAGGCTCGAGTGAAGAGAAGAAACTACGCTGTGAGGTAATATGTTTGGTTGCCCCAGTGTCAAAATACCAAACATCTGAGTCTACTGCAGACATGCACTGCTCATGAGAAGATGGGTCAAAACTGCAGACAGTAGTAAACGCCCATTCTTCTTCCTGCACAAGATTTGTAGACTCTGTTTTTGGTGTAGAGGCCTTTGCAACAACCATTCTAGCCTCTTTCTTCTTTGCCTTATTAGCAGCCAATTTTGGACAGTTCTTTATGATATGATCATTCCCTTTATAGTACTTACAAAACAATTTCTGCTTGTCTGATTTCTTCTCATCTTTATCTTCCTTCTTCGAATATGCAGAATTAGCAGATTTCTATTTACTAGTTGAAGAGCCCCATTTTCCTTTGCCCTTCTGGCTAGCCAGGAAAGCTTGATTTGCAACTTGCATAATGGACCTGTTTTGCCTGGACTGATCTTCTTGCAATAGAACAGAGACTAACTCCTCAAATGATAAGGCATTTGGATTGCCTTTCATCATCAACCGAAGAGTAGAAGCAAAACTCTGATAGGAATCAAGAAGACCATTCAGAACGATCTCCACAAGTGAGCTATCTGGTATAACCTCATCAACAGAAATCAATTGTTCCTTCAAGTCTTTGATCTTCGTTAGGAAACTGTCCATAGAATCACGCTCATTCATGTGCTCACTCTCCAACTTGGTACAATGTGATAAGTGTATCCCAAGCATCCTTAGCTGTTTTGCAAGAGCGAATATGAGGAATAATGGCACGTTTGATAGACAAAGCTATCAATGCATGTGCCGGGGCATCTCTGCCATCCCAGCGAATCTGCTCTGTAGTAGGTGCAGAAGAAACAACAACAGAAACAGGAATCTGTGGAATATCATCTTCGTCACGCAATCGATGGATTAAACTGCAGTTGGCAGTAGTTGCAAACAGTGTGCCATACGTAGGGGAATTGCCATTGCAAAAAAAAAAAAAAAAAAAAAAACAAGAACATCGGCTTCTACAACTCTGCAATCGTGAAGCGTCGCTCTGAGTGAAAACCAAACAACATGCTGGAAGGGCTTAACATGCTCGAAGACATGATTTTGTAGCTCTTCGTGCTTGAGACAGATACCCCAGAGAAGCTGGGAACGTTTAACATTGTGTCCACTGCACGCACAGAACGACAAGTCCTAGTCCCAAGCCGCTTGGTTGGGTGGTTGGGTCTTTCGCCTCTTGAGGCAGGGGCGAGGGTTCAACCCCCACCGGCAACATGTTTCGAAACTTTGTATTGTGGCTGATGTGCCACCGTTTATCCTGTTATGTGATAGATGTGACCGCAGTCTAACCCAGTTATGTAAAACCCTTGTTCTTGTGGGATAAGGGGGTCCCATGGGTACTATGCCCTTCCTTGTACAGTTGCAATTTGAAAGTTAAAATTTGGAGGAGTAGGCCTCGGCTGAACCTCCATTAAAAATAAATAAAAAAAAAAAAAAACGACAAATCCTTGCCAATGTTAAGTCCAAGATCGGAGACAGCTAGAATTCCTTAAGGAGGTATTTTTTTATGTCGTTCGCATAAATATTACCCTCAAATGACATACAAAATACCTTCTAATCGAAGGCCACTATTAGCTCTGATCAACATCAATCTCATCATCAGCCTCTACGAGAATGGATTACTATTACCACTGTCATGGTGTTCATGTAGATCCGTTCGCTACAACGTTTTTCAGCACACTGTTTTTTCTTCCATAAGTCCTTCCTCATTATGTAATAGACGGTTTCCAGACATACCCGTCTTTAAAACGCCGGAGCTCAAAATTCCACCTCTCGCAACATATATGTCATTTAGTGATATATAACTTTGACTATTTTTCCACTAGTTATCTCCCTGGAATTCCATCTTACATTGTATTTTCCACAGACTCTAAATTTGAAATAACAAACACACGCACACTCCACAGACCCCTTTTGTCTTTTTTATTACAAGGTTTGATGTTGAGTGAATCGATGGGAGATGGATGATAAATGTTTAGTATGCAATCAGCAGTTATCCGATTACAAAAGCGTACCTGTGAGATTATACTGAAACAACCTAGTAAGGGGCTTGCTTCCTCTCACAGGCGATCTTTGATTTCGTGTACGTACAGATGGATTTCTAAATGAACGCACATGTATATGTGTTGGGATTATGAACCCATCCAAAAGATAAGAGTTTTTCTCTTTATCTCTATAAAAGAAAAGAAAGAAATAATCATGTCGCGTCCATTGAAGGAGTACTTTGATATGTTTTCTTGTTGAATTTTCCTCAGTTTTTATATGTATTTCAATCAAAACTTCTCGGACTCAAGTTTGAAAGTTTTTGTAGTAGCTTTTACTCGACTGAATTGTTGATATATTTAGGCAGTGATCTGTGTGAACACCCTAGGACCGCTGGGGCACTTTTTCCCTCTTTAGGAGGTTTTTTTTGCCCCGGCTCATATGTATGCCTATTGCCCTAATGGGATACTCATCTTTGTACATTCTCTAGTAATACATTCAGTATTGTGTGTTGTGCTCTGCTTCTTCTTCTTTCTTATGCTGTTCGCATGCTTCCACAGATGTCTTACTCCAACAATTGGTATCAGAGTAGGTCCCCACTTCATCTAGGGCATCGTCAACACCTCTCCGGTTGTAGTCTCAGAATTGCACGAAATTTGGTGAACATACTCAGCGTGTTTGTGAGATCAAAACAACTTCGCTTTGTGGTGCCGAAATCGTGACCTGAGCTCAAGTCCCACTCTACACTCCAGCTCTACCCCCATTAAGGTTGTATGCGGAAACTGCCAACATAGGGCCATTATTTTTGCCTTAAATGGAAACCCAATGGCTCAAATGTTTATGCCCCACCTAGGCTAATGGCTAGGCTCATAAAGATCATCTATAACCATCAAGACTCAGACATAGACCTCATCTAACTTAGAAGTTAGGGCTCCAAAAATATATGAGCTCCCACAATGGCTTTTCCTCATATTGAGAGCCTTACAACTTAGAGCACCATGTATCATTTGTTATCGCTTGAGGGTGGATTATTGAGCATGTCTAACACCCCCCTCAATATCCAACTTGTGGTGAACTACCTCCTTGGTCCAATCCCAAGCCTTGAAAAGTGTCCAGGAAGTTGCACTTTCCCAAGAGCCCTCGTGAAGATGTCTACTCCATTTTCTTTAGTTGGACAATAGCTTATCTCCACAACCCCATCCTTAATCAATGCATGACCATAGGGATGCTCAATATCTATGTGCTTTGTATGTGCATGGAAAATAGGATTCCTGGTGATGACCATGCAACTTTGGTTGTTACACTTCAGCTTTATAGCCTACTATCCTTGTATTCCTATGTGCCATAAGATCCTCCTAAACCATACTACTTCATATGTTCCAAAACATGCAGCTTGTACTTAGCTTCAATATAAGATAATGCTACAGTCGGTTGCTTCTTACTGATCCAAGAGAAAATCACTGACCCTAAAGAAAAGCAATCTAGAAACTAACTCTTTGGAATCAATATCTCATGCCCAATCTAAGTCATAGTATCCAAACAAAGTTAATCCTTCTTCATAAAGAATGTCCTAATCACTAGTCCCTGTCACACACATGAGTATTCACATGCTTGTCTTCCTATGAGTTTGGAAAGGCTTTTAGAGAATGTGATACTATTCCAACAACATAAGACATATCTAGTCTATTATTGCACAAGTGGATGAGACTTCTAGCTAATTTCATGTATCTTCTAATATCCATTGGAGGTAAAGTGCCTTCAACACATACTTATGTGTTGACCTCCATAGGTGTAGAAATGTCCTTGCAATCCTTCATGTTGAATGCCTTCAATACATGTCTTGCATACTTCTCGTGAGAGATAAAAATCTCCCCTTCTTCATGCCAAACTTAGGATTGTTGAAGGATTACGTGATCTTACTAAGCAACATATGGTGCATCTTTGTGAAGCATGTCAAATGGGTAAGCAGAGTAGACAACCTTTCAAGCATTCAAGCTATGTAAGCAGTGTATTGCTAGACCTTATACACACGGACGTATGGGGTCCTACTAAAGAGGCATCCTTGGCTGGTAATAAGTACTATGTATCATTCATTGATGATCATAGTAGAATGACATTTGTGTATTTCATTAAACATAAGAGTGAAGTCTTTGATTGTTTCAAAAATTTCAAACCATTTGTCGAGAAGCAAACAGGAAGATATGTTAAGAAGCTAAAATCGGATGGAGGGGGAGAGTATTTCTCTCAAGCTTTTACTAATTTTTTGTACGATGAAGGTATCAAAAGAGAAGTTACATGCAGGTATACTCCACAACAAAATGGAGTCACAGAAAGAAGAAACAGAATCATAGCAGAAACATCTAGAAGCATGCTAAATGATATGTGTTTGCCTAATTCTTTTTGGGCTGAAGTTGTTAGCACAAGTGTGTTACATTATGAATAGAGTACCTACTGCTGGAGTTCATCATTTGACACCATATGAAGTATGGCATGGAAGGAAACCAAGTTTAAGTCATTTGAAAGTATTTGGTTGTGTATGTTATGTACATGTACCTAGTGAAGTGAGATCAAAACTTGATGTGAAATCAGAAAAGTGTATATTTATTGGTTATGCAGATACTCAAAGAGGATATAGATATAATCCTCATACCAATAAGGTGGTTGTTTCAAGAGATGTAAATTTTGATGAATCACTTTTATGGTATGCAGATAAGAAAAGTTTGCAGGTCATAAATGGAGATGAAGAAGATAGAGGTGAAGGAGATGAGTGCTTACCTCAGCCCACAAGAAGTTTAAGTGATGAGAAAAGTGGTTTGGATGAAGAAACAAAGCTACCTTTCAATGGAAGATTAAGGCAAGAGTCACCTCCAAGTGTTAAAAGTAAAGGTAAACTCAAACTTGTTGAAGTTAATGATGAAGGAGAGGAAATTAGTGATGTATGTGAGTATGGAGAATCATCAAAGGTTCCTAATAAGAAAGGAAGAGCATCTACATTGGAGGTAAGAAGAACTTCAAGAGTGAGTAAGCAACCTCAAAGGTATACTTATGAATCTTTCATGAATACTCATTATGCTTTTATGACAAAAGTTGAGCAGGAAAATGAACCCACATGTTATGATGAGGCAAAAGGAGATGAAAAGTGGAACAAAGCAATGAGAGAAGAAATGGAAGTACTACAGGATAACAAGACTTGGAATTTAGTTCCAAAGACACCAAAACAAAATGTAATTGGTTGCAAGTGGGTTTTTAAGATTAAAAGAAATAGTGATGGTAGTGTGTCAAGATATAAGGCTAGACTTGTAGCAAAAGGATATAATCAAACTCAAGGATTGGACTATGAGGAAACATTTAGTCCAGTAGCAAACATGGCAATGGTGAGAACTTTGTTGGCTTTAGCTGCAAGTAAAAGGTGGAATATATATCAACTCGATATAAAGAATGCCTTTCTTAATGGTGAGTTAATTGAAGAAGTGTATATGTCACAACGAGATGGTTATGTGGATGCAAAATGTCCTAGTCATGTATGAAGTTAAAGAAGGCATTGTATGGTCTTAAACAGGCACCAAGGGCATGGAATGCAAGGTTGGTAAAGTATCTTATGCTGCAAGGATACATAGCGAGTCATGCTGATCCTTCACTTTATGTAAAACATGTAGATGACATGTGTGTCTATGTATGCATTTATGTGGATGACTTGTTGATTATAGGGAATGATGCAAAAGCAATTGAAGAGATTAAAGGTAATTTGGGAAAGGAATTTAAAATTTTAGATCTTGGTTTGCTTAGATACTTTCTTGGGATTGAAATTGTGTATGGCGATGAGTGTATGTGGTTGATATAGAGAAAGTATATATGTGATATGCTGAAAAGGTTTGGTATGCAGGAATGTAAATTTGTTTCTACTCCAATGGAATGTAATGTAAAGTTGAGTGCAAAGGAAGGTGATGAATTTCATGATATGAATGCATATAGATCCATGGTAGGATCTTTGATTTATGCAACAAAAACTAGACCTGATATATGCTACACAGTGAGAGTATTGTCATAGTTTATGCATGAACCTAGAGTACCTCATATGCATGCAGCGAAAAGAGTGCTTAGGTATTTGAAAGGTACCATGAACGAAGGATTATTTTATAGTCATGATGCTGATCTAACTCTTTAAGTCTTTAGTGATGCAGATTGGGCTCGAAGCAAAGATGATAGAAGATCCACAAGTGGATATGTGGTAATGGCAAGAAACAAGACATTAACATGGAGTTCAAAGAAACAGCCTACAGTTGCTTTATCTTCTACAGAGGTTGAGTATAGAGGTTTAGCATTGGCTACTACTGAGGTTATGTGGTTTAAAAAGTTGTTTCATGACTTGAATGTGTAGGTTGATGTACCACTGATATATGGGGATAACTTGAGCAACATTCATATGACCTCAAATCCTATTTTTCATGCTAGAACAAAGCATATACAGGTTCACTATCATTATGTTTGAGAGAAGGCCATAAACAATGAAGTACAAGTTTCTTTTGTGGGAACAAAGGATCAAGTTGCAGATATCTTCACCAAATCCTTGGATGGACCAAAGCTTCAAAGATTCAACTATATTCTTTGCATGAAGGAAATACCCTTTGAAACTTTAGGGGGAGAATGTTGCGAACATTTGTTTTATGTAGGGTACAAGCTTCAAATTATGTAAATACCTTTGGGAAGTCCTCAAATACTTCAAGAAGGCTCATATTATTCATAAAATATAGCCAAAATACCACGTGAGTTCTAGAACATGGTGAGTCAAATTAGTGAGTCACAAGGGAGCTGCAGTGGTGTCCTAGGGGAAGGTCGATGTGGCTAATTCTCAAAGTCCATCAATACTTTGCTTATTTGAGCACTTGAGTCATGTAATACCTCCCCTCAAGTGTCTACCACGAATTTAGATGTATTAGGAAGGTTTTAGATTAGTTCCCCATGCTATAAAAAGAGGGTAGAAATCGTGATCTTGGGGGAAGTCCAAGAGAATCATATGTGTAGCTCTACGTTGTTGTAGTTTTGTATGCAGAGATTGCAGAGCTTGTATCTCCCTCATTATATACCCAAATTACATGTTTGATAGCTCATTTGAAAGCTCTTACTGTCAACTTTCATATTGTCAATTTTCATAATCATTGGATTTATGACCTGAGAGCGGTACTCTCTGCAAGTAGTGTGTGTTCTTGGGTTCACCCCCTACTGAAGGTCTCCATTGAACCTCAAACTTGCAGAGGTCATATCTCCTTGTGTATTTATCCAAATTGAGTGTTCTTTGGCTCATTGGAAATCGCGTTGTCTCTAGTATATATGGTTAAAACAGGTTTTAAAAATTCTGAGTTATTAGAGAGCAATAAGCTCTGCAAGCATGACTAGTTTTTTGTGATGAAGTTTGTAAGAAGGTCAACTTGTTCCTAGGGGGTTTCACCTACTTCTAGCTATACTTTGGAGGTCAATAAACTCTTACATAATGTTGGAGTTTATTGACCTCCAAAATATAGCTGGAAATAGGTGGAACCCCCTAGGAACAAGTTGACCTTCTCACAAACCTCATCATAAAAAACCAGTCATGCTTGTAGAGCTTATTGTTCTCTATTGGCGTAGAATTTTTTAAAACTTTTCTAACCACATATACTAGAGACCAGGATCTTTCCAATGAGCCAAAGAACACTCAATTTGCATAAATACACAAGAAGATATGACCTCTGCAAGTTTGAGGTTTAATGGAGACCTTCAGCAGGGGGTGAACCCGAGAACACACACTACTTGCAGAGAGTACTGCTCTCCGTTCAAAAATCCAATGATTATGAAAATTAAGTGTATGAACGTAGATAGTAAGAGCTTTCAAATGAGCTATTAAACATGTAATTTGGATATATAATGAGGGAGATACAAGCTCTGCAATCGCTACATACAAAACATCAGCAGCGTAGAGATACACATATGACTCTCTTGGACTTCCCACAAGATCACGACTTCTACCCTCTTTTTATAGCATGGGGAGCTAATCTAAAACCTTCCTAATACATCTAAATTTATGGTAGACACTTGGGTGGAGGTATTACATGACTCAAGTGCTCAAATAAGCAAAGTATTGATGGACTTTGAGAACTAGCCACATCGACCTTCCACTAGGACACCACTGCAGCTCCCTTGTGACTCGCTAATTTGACTCACCATGTTCTAGAACTCACGTGGTATTTTGGCTATATTTTATGAATAATATGAGCGTTCTTGAAGTATTTGAGGACTTCCCAAAGGTATTTACATAATTTGAAACTTGTACCCTACATAAAACAAATGTTCGCAACATTCTCCCCCTCACGTTTCAAAGGGTATTTCCTTCATGCCAAGAATATAGTTGAATCTTTGAAGCTTTGGTCCATCCAAAGATTTGGTGAAGATATCAGCAACTTGATCCTTTGTTCCCACAAAAGAAACTTGTACTTCATTGTTTATGGCCTTCTCTCGAACATAATGATAGTGAACCTCTATATGCTTTGTTCTAGCATGAAAAATAGGATTTGAGGTCTTATGAATGCTGCTCAAGTTATCCCCATATATCAGTGGTACATCAACCTGCACATTCAAGTCATGAAACAACTTTTTAAACCACATAACCTTAGTAGTAGCCAATGCTAGACCTCTATACTCAGCCTCTATAGAAGATAAAGCAACTGTAGGCTGTTTCTTTGAACTCCATGTTAATGTCTTGTTTCTTGCTATTACCACATATCCACTTGTGGATCTTCTATCATCTTTGCTTCCATCCCAATCTGCATCACTAAAGAATTTAAGAGTTAGATTAGCATCATGACTATAAAATAATCCTTCGTTCATGGTACCTTTCAAATACCTAAGCACTCTTTTCGCTGCATGCATATGAGGTACTCTAGGTTCATGCATAAACTGTGACAATACTCCCATTGTGTAGCATATATCAGGTCTAGTTTTTGTTGCATAAATCAAAGATCCTACCATGGATCTATATGCATTCATATCATGCAATTCATCACCTTCCTTTGCACTCAACTTTACATTACATTCCATTGGAGTAGAAACAAATTTACATTCCTGCATGTAACTTCTCTTTTGATACCTTCATCATACAAAAAATTAGTAAAAGCTTGAGAGAAATACTCTCCCCCTCCATTGGATCTTAGCTTCTTAACATATCTTCGTGTTTGCTTCTCGACAAATGATTTAAAATTTTTGAAACAATCAAAGTCTTCACTCTTATGTTTAATGAAATACACAAATGTCATTCTACTATGATCATCAATGAATGATACATAGTACTTATTACCAGCCAAGGATGCCTCTTTAGTAGGACCCCATACGTCCGTGTGTATAAGGTCTAGCAATCCACTGTTTACATAGCTTGAATGCTTGAAAGGCTGTCTACTCTGCTTACCCATTTGACATGCTTCACAAAGATGCACCATATGTTGCTTAGTAAGATCAGGTAATTCTTCAACAATCGTCTTCTTTGATAGCTCCTTTAACCTGTGTACATTCATGTGTCCAATCCTTTTGTGCCATAGATCAAGCTCTACTATTCGATGCATACCATAAGAGAAATAGTTTGTATGATTTGGTTTTACCTTGAATGTAAACAATCTACCTTGTTTTTAACCTCTAGCAATTAACCTCCGTTGCTTTGGATCCTCAATGAAGCAACCTGCATGATCAAATCTTATTTGCAAACCTTTTTCTACCATTTGACGAACTGACATCAAATTCTTAGTGATCGTTGACACATAAAGTACATCCTTCAAGCAATTTGTCTTGCTCTTATCCTGCATGACAACATCTCCAACGTGCATAATCTTATGTGTTGTATCATCTCTTGTTTCAACATGACCTTTACATGAAGGATTATGCATATTAGAAAACCATGAAGCATCATGTGACATATGTTTAGAACAACCACTATCTACATACCATACATCACTATTGCAATTCATCTTAGCTTCTACATCCATCATAAGAAGAGAATCATATTCTTCACTTTTACCTTCAAGTGCATAATTTCCTTGTTGTTTACCTCTTCTTGAATAGCCTCCTCTTCGATTACCAGCTTGATTATTTTCATTTTGATAACAATCTTTGGCATAGTGTCCATACCTTCCACATATATAGAAATTGTTGTTATCTTCTCCTTTGCTTTTTATTGTAGTTGTAGTAGCCTCTCGTACCTCTAGCGCTTGATCTTCCTCTTCCTCTTGTGTTGAAGAAGCCACTTGAAGTCCCTTGATCATCGCTCCTTCTTCCTCGACCTCTATTTGAACCTCTTCTACCTCTGTTTCCACCTCTTGATGATCCTACATAAAGAGCTTGCAAAATACTAAAATTCCTCCGTTAACCCTCCTTTTGGATATATGTGATAAGAAGAAGTATGAGATTTACCTTTCTAATAAATTCTATGCACCTTTCTTTGCTTGGATGTTGCTTGAGATGCTTCCTTGCTATCTCCTTCTACCTTTGTGTAGTGTCGATGATGAACCGCTACTCCAATAGCTTCAAATTATTCATCAACGTATTATAACCTTCTCCAAGCTTCAGTTCCTTGCTCTGAGACCAATGTTGGAGTTTATTGACCTCCAAAATATAGCTAGAAGTAGGTGAAACCCCCTAGGAACAAGTTGACCTTCTTACAAACTTCATCACAGAAAACTAGTCATGCTTGCAGAGCTTATTGCTCTCTACTAACTCATAATTTTTTTAACCTGTTTTAACCACATATACTAGAGACCAAGATTTTTCCAATGAGCCAAAGAACACTCAATTTGGATAAATACACAAGGAGATATGACCTCTGCAAGTTTGGGGTTTAATGGAGACCTTCAGCAAGGGGTGAACCCGAGAACACACACTACTTGCAGAGAGTACTACTCTCAGCTCACAACTTGGTACAAGCTTCCTTGGCATGAAGGAAATACCCTTTGAAACTTGAGGGGGAGAATGTTGCGAACATTTGTTTTATGTATGGTACAAGTTTCAAATTATGTAAATACCTTTGGGAAGTCTTCAAATACTTCAAGAAGGCTCATATTATTCATTAAATTGAGTGTTCTTTGGCTGATTGGAAAGCTCTTGGTCTCTAGTATATGTGGTTAAAACAGTTTTAAAAAACTCTAAGCCAGTAGAGAACAGTAAGCTCTACAAGCATGACTGGTTTTCTGTGATGGAGTTTGCGAGAAGGTCAACTTGTTCCTAGGGGGTTCCACCTACTTCCAGCTATATTTTGGAGGTCAATAAACTCCAACATTGTTATCAGAGCAAGGAATTGAAGCTTGGAGAAGGTTATAATACCTTGATGAAGAATTTGAAGCTATTGGAGTAGCGGTTCATCATCGACACCACACAAAGGTAGAAGGAGATAGCAAGGAAGCATCTCAAGCAACATCCAAGGAAGCTTCTTGAATAATATGAGTGCATGTCAATTTGGAAAGTCTCACAGGTTACCATTCATGAAGAAAGGTTATATGCATGGAGATCTCTTGGAGTTGGTTCATACAGATGTATGGGGACCTAGCAAGGAAGCTTCAATATCTGAATCAAGGTATTATGTCTCCTTTATTGATGATTGCAGCAGATGGACTATCCTATTCTTTATGAAACACAAAGATGAAGTTTTTCATGTTTCAAAAGATATTTGGCTCTTGTGAAGAATCAAACAGGTAAATCACTAAAAAGGCTAAGGTCAGATGGAGGGGGAGAATACTTCTCCCATGAGTTTGATTCTTTTCTTCAAGAAAGACGAATCAAAAGAGATGTAACTACAAGGTACACTCATGGGCGAAATGGAGTGGCAGAAAGGAGGAATAGGACAATTGTTGAAGTTGCAAGGTCCATGTTAAATGAAAAGCATTTGCCTAATTATCTATGGGCTGAGGCTGTATCTATGGCCACTTACTTGATTAATAGGTTTCCTTCAAAATCCCTTGATGGGATGACTCCATATGAGGCTTGGAATGGAAGAAGACCAAGCTTAGATCATTGTAAAATTTTTGGATGTATTGCTTTTGCTCATGTTCCTTCACAGGTTAGAGGCAAGATGGATCCAAAGGTAGAAAGGTGTGTATTTATTGGGTATGACCACAATCAAAAGGGCTACAGGTTATACAACCCTACCAACAAAGGATTCTTGGTAAGCAGAGATGTAGTTTTTGATGAAAACAATTCATGGTATGAAGATTCATGCAGGAAGGTCAATTTACCATATGATCTTGAAGAAGATTTTCCAAATCTTGGTAGAGAACAACCGAAGATTGAAGAACAAGACACCTCAGAGGATGATGAAGAATCTCAGATGGAAAAGATCAAAGCATGGAAGTCTAAAGGTAAAGCAAAATTACAGGAACTTGGACATGAGGCAAAATCATCACATCATGGCCTAAGAAGATCTATGAGGGAAAAGGAAAAAACAGAAAGGTATGGGTTTAACACCTCATTAGTAACTAAACATTCTATCTACATAGCATAGGACATAACCCAAGAGGAGCCATCATCATTTGAAGAGGCCAAAGAAAAAACAGAATGGAAGCATGCAATGAACGAAGAGATTGAAGCACTTGAGGAAAACAACACTTGGGATTTGGTGCCCAAGACTTCATCCATGAAGGTAATAGGCTCAAGATGGGTCTATAATCTCAAGAAGAATTCTGATGGTTCCATTAACACGTATAAGGCAAGGCTTGTAGCAAAAGCCTTTGCACAAACTCAGGAAATTGATTATGAGGAGACCTTCTCTCCTATGGCAAAGATGCCTACTAGTAGGGTTTTGATTAGTATTACCTCTTCCAAGAATTGGAAGATACTTCAACTAGATGTAAAGAATGCATTCTTGAATGGTTGGATAACAGAAGAGGTATATATGGCACAACCACCTGGTTTTGAGAATCAAGTTTATCCTGATTATGTGTGTAAACTTAACAAAGCATTGTATGGTCTCAAGCAAGCCCCAAGAGCTTGGAATTTCAGACTTGTTTCATTCTTGCAGCACAAAGGCTTTCAACCAAGCAAGGCAGATCCTTCACTCTTTATTAAAAAGAATAATTCTAAGATCATCTACCTATGTGTATATGTAGATGATATTATATTGATAGGAAATGACGCAGATCGTATGAAGAAGATCCAAGATCAGATGAGAGAAGAGTTCAAGATAAGTGATTTGGGTTCACTTACCTACTTACTAGGTTTGGAAGTTGTCTACAAAGATCATGGTTTGTTTCTCACTCAAAGAAAGTACATTGAGGACATGTTGGAAAAATTCAAGATCCAAGATTGTAAGATTGCAGGTACTCCAATGGAGGTCAATCACAAATTGAGCTCACATGAAGGTGAACTCATAGAGGACATCACATCATATCAAAGTCTAGTGGGTAGTCTCAACTATGCCACATTGACAAGAGTAGATATATGTTACAGTGTGAGTGTGCTAAGTCAATTTATGCACACACCAAGGAAACCACATATGGATGCTGCCAAAAGGATTCTCAAGTATCTCAAAGGAACCGTAAATGAAGGACTTTATTATCCTTATGTATCTGATTTAGGTTTGAAGCTATTTTCTGATGCACATTGGGCTCGCTCCAAGGAAGATAGAAGAAGCACTTCATGTTATCTTACCTTTGTAGGTTCAAAGCTTATTTCATGGTCATCCAAGAAGCAACCCATAGGTACCCTCTCTTCTACCGAAGCTGAATACAGAGGTCTTTCCATAGCTACACAAGAAGCTATGTGGATGAAGACATTATTCAAAGATCTTGGATTGGAGTTTGGAACTATAATTATTTATGGTGACAATATGAGTTCTATTCATTTGGCTACTAATCCTATTTTTCATGCAAGGACTAAACATATTGAAGTTCATTATCACTATGTAAGAGAGAAGGTTCTAAGCAAAGAGATTCAAATATCATATGTGTCCACTAATCAACAATGTGCAGATATTCTAAACAAAGCATTGGATGGTACAAAGCTTTGCAAATTCAAGGCTATGATTGGTTTATAGGTAATCTTGGAAGATTGAAGGGAAAGAGGAGCCATGAATTCGTGATTTGTGGAAATTCAAGGCTTGAGGGGGAGCTGTTGGAGCAAATCTATAACAAGCCTAAGTATTGGCTTGAGTCCCATAAAGTCCAAGAAGAAGCTTTAAAATGAAGACTATGTAAAGTTCACTTGTGAACTACCTCTTGTAACTTTTGAAGACTTTACTTAATATAAAAGTGAAAGAATCTTAAGTGGTTGAGTCCACTTGATCAAAAAGGGAAAGAGGAGCCATGAATTCGTGATTTGTGGTAGATGGAGAATCAAATCAATCACTAATTGATTGGAGAGTGATTGAGGGAAGTTAGCCTCCCAAGATCAACTATAAATACATGGTAATCTTAGTCGTGGTTATGTGAAGACCTCCAAGAGCTGAGATTTATGCCATATCAAGGTGTGATTACAAGGCACACATATGTATCAGTAAATCCATTGTATTTTACAATCAATATACTTTCATTTTCATGATCATTTGAGTTCATATTTCCATGTTCTTGTGAAGTGTACTACTCACTCCCATATCTCTTAGTTTTCTTAGTCAGATTGCAGAGATGGTTTCTATGAGCTTGGTGCATCCTTTTCAGTGATTTAACTTGGTAATGTTAGCTCTATAAGTCTAATATATGCTCACCAATTTTCATTTCATTTGAGTGTTTCAAGCTTCAGTTATGTTCAGTTGAAGTCAACCCTATCTGTTCATTTTCACTTCTCTGTCAGGTACCCGACTTTTTTACTCATCTGGTCAGAGTTTTTTCTCAATATGTACTTACCCACATTCAGTGATTTAAAGCTTGTTGGATTCAGCATACTGTCTAGTATAAGCATACAAATTTTCATAATCATTGGATTCTTAAATCGGGAGTTATGTTCATTTTTCTGCTCACTAGCCTCATTACTATAGCAGCCCATGAAAATCGAGATGATGTCATCACTTGTTAAACATCATTCTCAGTGTGTGGTTAATTATCTCTCAGTTTTCTCAGTCAGATTGCAGAGATGGTTTCTCTGAGCTTGATGCATCCTTTTCAGTGATTTAACTTGGTAACGTTAGCTCTATAAGTCTAATATATGCTCACCAATTTTCATTTCATTTGAGTGTTTCAAGCTTCAATTATGTTCAGTTGAAGTCAACCCTATCTGTTCATTTTCACTTCTCTGTCAGGTACCCGACTTTTTTACTCATCTGGTCAGAGTTGTTTCTCAATATGTACTTACCCACATTCATTGCTTTAAAGCTTGTTGGATTCAGCATACTGTCTAGTATAAGCATACAAATTTTCATAATCATTGGATTCTTAAATCGAGAGTTATGTTCATTTTTTTGCTCACTCGCCTCATTACTATAGCAGCCCATGAAAATCGAGATGATGTCATCACTTGTTAAACATCATTCTCAGTGTGTGGTCCATTATTTTTTATGAGATTACTCTTGCAAGTTAGCTTTTTAAATTAACTAAAATTTCCCAAGAGGAATTAAGCTAATTTCTATTGTGCTCAGAGATTTATGCAAAACACTGGACAGGTGTATGAACCAAAATAGCAAGTTCTTCACCTCTGAGCTAATTCCAACTTATGTGTTTTGATCTATCTTTTTGAGAGTGATCTTCCAAGGTACATAGGGTGTCTAATACATCCATTGGAAAGCTAAAAGGGCCCACCATATACTCATGGAGTTCATTTGGCTGGTGTAGATCAAGGATTTGATTGGAGATGTGGTTGTGCACTTCATTGATGGTTGAAAACTTACTATGCATAATGTACGCCATGTACCTCAGTTATCACACAATTTCATGTGAGTTGTTCAACTTGATGACCTTGGTTACAAGTTGGTCTTCTATGCCGTCCTTTCGCATATCAAAGGGAAATATGGTTATTGAAAAAGGAAGCAAAGTTCACTCACTTTATCCTTTATTTGTATAACAGAAAGAACACTTGTTAGCTGTTACTGAACAGCCTATAGCTTGTATTTGGCATGGTCATTTGGGCCATATATCAGGTAGTGGAATGGAAAATATTTCTCGTTCTGGCTACTTACGTGTGTTATCTTTCTCTGGTTTTTCATTTTATGAGCATTTTCAATATGAAAAGCATAATAGAAATGTGCATAGAATGCACATTGACTCTTGAATTCAGCCTTTAGATCTTGTTCATTCAAATGTGTGTGGTTCTATGCCAACTAGGTTCCTCGCTGGTTCTCTTTACTTTGTCACTTTCATAGATGATGCTACTAGAAAAGTTTGGGTATATCCTATCAAATCAAAGGATGAGATATTCCCTACTTTTCAAAAAATGGCTTGCTTCAGTTGAGACTGAAAAAGGAACTAAGCTTAAGGCTTTACGTTCACATAACGGGGGTGAGTATAGCTCACATGAATTCATCCTTTTCTGTTAGACTTGAGAGATTCGTAGAGAGTTTACGACTCCTTATACGCTAGTATAGAATGGTGTAGCTGAGCGGATGAATAGAACTATTCAAGATAGAGTATTCTCTATGTTGCATCATGCAAACCTCTCACAAGCTTTCTAGGCAGAAGCAATATTGATTGCAGTTCATGTGATTAACCTTTCACCTAGTACTGCCAAAGGTTTGAAAGTGGTACAAGAGTTATGGATGGGGAAGCCACCAGATTATGATCATCTTTGAGTTTTTGGGTGTGAAGCATATGCTCATATACCCAAGAATCTTACACAAAAGTTGGACCATAGGTCAAAGAAATACATTTTTCTTGGATATGGTTGAGAAGGAAAATTTGGATATCGCTTATGGGATCCTGAAACACTATCAGTGATCAAAACTAGTGATGTTTTTTTCAATGAGTCTAAGATGCATAAACAGCCCATTAAGGAGGTTGAAATGAGAAGAGTGGTGTTTGAGGATACTAGTCCTTTGGTTAGCATGCATAAAAATGTTGCACATAGGGATGTTCAAGAGAACATCCATTTAGATCCCTCTACACATATTCCTGTTCAACGACCATTGAGACATTTTGCACGTGTCTCACATCCTCCTGAATGATATGTTCCATGTTTAGATTTTGTTATGCTAACAAATATCGGTGAGCCTTCTTGCTACAAAGAGGCTATGCAGAGAGAGGACCATGACAAGTGGGAGCGTGCCACGAAGAGTGAGTTGGATTGTGAAGAGAGATGGTGGATGCAATCCAAAGATGAGTAGGTGCTGCTACAACCAGCTTCACACCAGCCAACTGAGACTTCAGAGTTGATTAGTAGACCCTTTGAGCTTCCTAAATCCACCAAAATATCAGCCAAGTACTTTGGAACATGTATCCCAAAAGTTCAAGTCAAGACAAACTAGTTGCGAAATGACTAGCTCCCAAAACTTGCTATTTTTGGACATACACCTGCTGGAGAAAATGAAGAGTGCTCTCAACCTGGTAGGAATTAGAACAATTCCTTTTGGGCATAGCAAATAGACTTAGCAAGCTTCCCAATCCAAGTTAAAACACTTCAAATGATGGACTGAGCACTGAGAACAAGTTTCATCAATTTCTGGAACATTCCCACAATTCTCGGGGCTCTGTAGAGATAGACCAGTAAGCAGTAAAATGCAGATATCTCCAAACATAAGTATCCAATGACCTTAAAAATTTGAATGCACAAAGTAGACAGTACAAGCTATCCAACGCAAGTTAAATCACTGAAAAACATTCAGTAGAACTCGAGATATGACCTTCTGCAGTTACTGCTCTGAGTGAGTATAGCAGAGAACAAAACAGAGAAGTAGATGATGATAAATGTATAGATTCACATATGATTACAACCACATTGGCAATGAATCTTTGCACAATGGGAGTAGAATGATAGAGCTATGGAGTAAGCTCTTCAATCTCTACAAAATGACATGAAGTGGTCACGTACAAGGCTTGCTAATCGTCTCTTCCTTCTTGCTCTTTTTATAGCTATTCTTGCAGGGAGTTTTGAATTCGAATTCGAATGGCTCCACCTAAAAGTGATCCCCAAAGTTAGGAGAGATTCCCTAAGCTCACAAATTCGTGATTTTGGTAGTTGGAGCCACAAATTTGCTTTTACATCATGGATGAGGTAAGCCATCCTTTTCCTTTTTTCTTTTTCCATTTACAAGAGATAAAATGTACTCTTTTACAAAGAGGTGTTCACATGACTACTCATGTGACTTACAAATGAGGATAATATCAAATATATCAAGCATGTAGGCTTGGGTAAAATGCACCAACAGCTCCCCCTCAAGCCTAACATGCTTGGCCTTCAAATAAGTCTTCAATTGTCCTTGATTTCTTGCAAGCCAATCATCAACTTGAATCTACTTAATTTTCTACCATCAAGAGCTTTAGTCAACATGTCGGCACATTGCATATCTGTAGAGACATAGGATAGTTGAATATCCTTGCTCATTAGCTTCTCCCTTATGTAATGGTAGTGGACTTCAATATGCTTGGTTCTAGCATGGTATACCGGATTAGCTGCTAGATGTAGTGAGCTTGTGTTGTCAGCAAAAATGTGAGGTGTTGAAGAATGAAGTCCAAGATCTGTGTACAAAGACTTTAACCACATGATTTCTTGAGTTGCATTAGCCAAACCTCTATATTCAGCTTCGGTAGAAGATAATGCCACGGTTGGTTGCTTCTTCGATGACCAAGAAATGATTTTTGAACCTGCAAATGATATATACCCTGATGTGCTTCTTCTATCATCTTTAGATCCGGCCCAATCTGCATCTGAGTAGACCTTTAGCTCAATATCTGAAGTATATGAATAGAACAAACCTTCATTCATGATCCCCTTTAGGTACTTGAGGACTCGCTTGGCGGCTTCCATATGTGGTCTTCTCGGCTTATGCATAAACTGACTCAATATGCTAACACTATAGCATATATCCACTCTTGTGAGTGTTGCATAGTTCAAACTTCCAACCAAGCTTTGATAGCTTGTGATGTCTTCAATTGGCTCTCCTTCATAAGCACTAAGCTTATGATTTTGCTCCATAGGTGTACCTGCACACTTGGTATTTTCCATCTTGAACTTGACGAGCACGTCATGGACATACTTCCTTTGTGTGATGTATATACCTGAATCTGTGTAGATCAACTCCAATCCAAGAAAATAAGTGAGTGATCCGAGGTCACTTATTTTGAACTCCTCCTTCATTTGACTCTTTACCTGTTTGATTCCTTCAAGATCATTGCCTGTGATAATAATATCATCAACATACACACATAAATAGATCACTTCAGATCCATTCCTCTTTATGAACAAAGAGGTATCCGCCTTGCTAGCTTTGAATCCTTGGTCCTGCAAATAAGTCACCAATCTGAAATTCCAAGCTCTTGGAGCTTGCTTCAATCCATACAAAGCTTTCTTTAGTTTGCATACATAGTTAGGATGATGTGCATCCTCATATCCAGGAGGTTGTGCCATATACACTTCCTCAGAAATCCATCCATTCAAGAAAGCATTCTTTTCATCAAGTTGATAAAGATTCCAATTTCTAGATGCAGCAAGACTAATGAGAACCCTAATTGTAGGCATTTTTGCAACAGGAGAGAAAGTCTCCTCATAATCAATACCATGGGTTTGAGCAAACCCTTTAGCAACTAACCTTGCTTTGTGTCTATTTATACTTCCATCTGGATTCCTCTTGATTTTGTATATCCATCGAGATCCGATTATCTTCATAGATGGCTTGTTAGGTACAAGCTCCCAAGTGTCATTCTCCTTCAAGGCTTCCATTTCTTCATCCATTGCATCTCTCCAAGTTTTCTTGCTTTGTGCTTCTTCAAATATGGTAGGTTCTTCATTGGTTGAATCCTTTGCAATGTAGATTGAGTGCTTGGTGACCAAAGAAGTATCATAACCAAACCTTTCTGGTTTCTTCTTCTCCCTTGAAGACCTTCTACGTGGTTGATGTGAGCTCTCCGGTCCATATGTAGCATCCTGCATCTTTGCTTTACCTTTGTTCTTCCATAGCTTTAGTCTTTCCAAGTCTTCTATGTCAATCTCCGAATCACTTTCTTCAATCTGCTTTGGCTCCTTTGGTTGAAGTGATGGAAAGTCTTCATCCAAGTCATACGGCAGCTTCACTTTCCTGTCATCATCAAACCATGATTTGTTTTCATAAAAAATTACATCTCTACTCACATAAAATCCTTTATTGGTTGGATTGTACAATCTATATCCTTTTTGGTTTTGATCATAACCAATGAATACACACTTCTCTGCCTTGGGATCCAATTTCCCTCTTACTTGAGAAGGAATGTGAGCATAGGCTAAGCATCCAAAGATTTTGCAATGCTCTAGACTAGGTCTTCTTCCATTCCACACTTCATATGGAGTGGTTCCATCTAGTGACTTAGATGGAAGTCTATTTATGAGATATGTGGCTGTCGACACAGCCTCTGCCCATAGGTAGTTTGGCAATCCCTTTTCGTTGAGCATGGACCTTGCAGCTTCGACAATAGCTCGGTTCCTCCTCTCTGCTACACCATTGAGTTCGGGTGTATACCTTGTAGTGACTTCCCTTTTAATGCCTCTTTCATGCAAGAAGGCATCAAATTCAGAAGAGAAGTATTCTCCTCCACCATCTGATCTGAGTCGTTTCAAAGTCCTACCCGTTTGGTTTTCAATAAGAGCAATATACTTCTTAAAGCAATTAAACACTTCATCCTTGTGCTTCATGAAAAACAAAATGGTCCACCTGCTACAATCATCTATCAAAAACACATAATATCTTGAGCCTGATATAGATGGCTCCTTACTTGGACCCCACACATCCGTGTGCACTAGATCCAAAGGATTTTGATACATATATCCTTTCTTATTGAAAGGTTGTCTATGAGCCTTGCCGAGTTGACAAGCTTCACACTTATAAATCATGTGTTGCCTTGTGATATTAGGCAAACCAAGTACACTTTGGTCCCTGCAAATTTGTTTAATGGTCCTCTCACCAATGTGAGCAAGCTTTTTGTGCCATATCTCCAACTCTGTTAGGGTTTGAGATCCATAGCTAAACAAAGCTATGTTCTTTGTATCTTCCACTTCAAAAGTGAAAAGCCTTCCTATCTTTTCTCCTTTGGCAATCCTTCGAAAGCCTTGCCTTGGGTCTTCAACATATGCTCCAAATCGATTGAATCTAACCTGCAATCCTTTTTCAACAATCTGTCCAACACTTATTAAATTTTTGGTAATTGTAGGGACATACAAGACTTTGCTTAAGAGGTTCATATTCCCATCTGATGTCTTTACATTACCTATCTTCTCCACTGAGTGCTTTGTGTCATCTCCTTTCTGCACTTCATGCTTGTTATGAGGATCTTCCAAATCAGAAAGTAAAGCCACATTTCTTGCTACATGGTTCGAGCATCCCGAATCAATGTAAAATATGTGATCATCATCCTTACCCTTCTTCGCTGATAGATTCATAATCAATAATGAATCTTCTTGACTTTGGTCCTCTACATAGTTATTGTAATCTCTTCTTCCTCTATGGCCACTTTGATAGTTGTTGTTGTTGTTGGAATTGTTGTTGTAGTAGTTGTTGTTGTTGTAGCCTCCATTGTATCTACCTCTATTTGATCCATAGCCACCTCTATTGAATCCTCTTCCTCTTGAGTTCCTCGGATTCCTGAAACATTCTTCAGTAGTATGGTTAGATAAGCCACATATGTTGCAAGGTTGAGATTATTGGAATCTCCCCCTGCCTTGCTTTCCACCTCTGCCTCTTCCTCTAGCTCTTCCTCTACCTGCAAAGTTTGCTTGGAAAGAGCTACCTTCATCTTCATTCTTCCTATTCTTTGACTTGTCCTTGACCTTAGCTTTATCAGAATATAAGGCAGAAGTTTGATTACCTCTTGAGGACTCACCACCTTTGCTAATCTTTGCTTCATGAGTGAAGAGTTGGCCCATTAGTGTGTTGAGGTCGGGTACATGCATATCCATGTATAAATCCATGGCTGTTGTGAATGACTCCCACTTGTCGTCTGCTTTGATTCCATTCATGATTTGTCTAATGATTTGGTCCTCTTTAATTACCTCTCCAATGCTTCCAAGCTGGTCCGAAATCTCCTTCATCTTTGTGACATAATCAGTCACATTTTGCTTCGGGCTTTTCTTCATTGTTGTGAACTCCATCCACAATTGGTTCTTCCTTGCTTGAGTGTTGGAAGAGAAGAAAGAAGCAAGTGCATTCCAGGTCTCTCTTGATGTCTTGCATCCCTTGACATGAGGTAAAAGAAAATTAGAGATTGAGTTTAGAATATAGGACCTTGCAAGTGCATCCTTCGAACACCAATTTGAAAGTCCTTCCACTTCTTCATATGATGGTTGCCCTTTGTTCGTCATGGTTGGCATTGCTTCATCTCCGGATATGAATCCATATAGATTCCTCCCTTGAAGGTAAGCCTCCATCCTTAGAGACCATGCCGGGTAGTTGTTTCGATCCAATTTGTCAATTGTTGATGGAAATCAATCTCCCATGTTGCTTGACTATGCTCTGATACCACTGTGAAGAGAGATGGTGGATGCAATCCAAAGATGAGTAGGTGCTGCTACAACCAGCTTCATACCAGCCAACTGAGACTTCAGAGTTGATTAGTAGACCCCTTGATCTTCCTAAATCCACCAAAATATCAGCCAAGTACTTTGGAACATGTATCCCAAAAGTTTAAGTCAAGACAGACTAGTTCCGAAATGACTAGCTCCCAAAACTTGCTATTTTTGGACATACACCTGCTAGAAAAAATAAATAGTGCTCTCAACCTGGTAGGAATTAGAAACATTCCTTTTGGGCATAGCAAATAGACTTAGTAAGCTTCCCAATCCAAGTTAAAACACTTCAAATGATGGATTGAGCACTGAGAACAAGTTTCATCAATTTCTGGAACATTCCCACAATTCTCGGAGCTCTGCAGAGATAGACCAGCAAGCAGTAAAATGCAGATATCTCCCAAATTAAGTATTCAATGACCTTGAAAATTTATATGCACAAAGTAGACAGTACAAGCTATCCAATGCAAGTTACATCACTGAAAACGATTCAGTAGAACTCGAGATATGACCTTCTGAAGTTACTGCTCTGAGTGAGTATAGCAGAGAACAAAACAGAGAAGTAGATGATGATAAATGTATAGATTCACATATGATTACAACCACATTGGCAATGAACCTTTGCACAATGGGAGTAGAATGATAGAGCTATGGAGTAATCTCTTCAATCTCTACAAAATGACATGAAGTGGTCACGTACAAGGCTTGCTAATCGTCTCTTCCTTCTTGCTCTTTTTATAGCTATTCTTGGAGGGAGTTTTGAATTCGAATTCGAATGGCTCCACCTAAAAGTGATCCCCAAAGTTAGGAGAGATTCCCTCAGCTCAAAAATTCGTGATTTTGGTAGTTGGAGCCACAAATTTGCTTTTACATCATGGATGAGGTAAGCCATCCTTTTCCTTTTTTCTTTTTCCATTTACAAGAGATAAAATGTACTCTTTTACAAGAGGTGTTCACATGACTACTCATGTGACTTACAAATGAGGATAATATCAAATATATCAAGAATGTAGGCTTGGGTAAAATGCACCAACATGGATTCTATTCAAAAGAATGGTACTTGGGATTTACTACTCTTTCCAAAGGGTAGGAAAGCTTTGCCATGTAAATGGGTATATAAGTTGAAATTCACATCAGATAATGCTTCTCCAAAGTATACATCACGACTTGTTGCAAAGGGTTTTAAGCAACAACATGGTGTTGATTTTGAGGAGATCTTCTCTCTAGTGGTCAAGATGACTACCCTAAGCATGTTGTGTGGATTCATTGCAATGGAGGACTTAGAGCTAGTCCAAACGGATGTGAAAACTTCTTTCTTGCATGGAGATATTACAAATGATATCTATATGGAACAACCAGAGGGTTATGTAGTTCTTGGCAAGGAAAATCTAGTTTGTAAGCTTAAGAAGATCTTATATGGACTTAAACAGTCCCCTCGACAACGGTACCAAAAGTTTGATGCTTTTATGAAGTCTCAAGGCTATTCTCGAAGCAATGAGCATGATTCTCTACACAAAGAGATGCTTAGATGGCAGCTTGATATGCTTGATACTTTATGTAGATGATATGTTGGTTGTTGGGAAGTCCTCTTATGATTTGTCAATTCTCAAAAAGAAGTTGAGTCAGACATTTGATATGAAGGATTTGGGGGATGCCTAACATATTCTTTGCATGCGCATTACTCATAATAGGAGCAAAAGATGCATATACTTGTCTCAAAGTGAGTACATATCCAAAGTACTTCAGAGGTTCAATATGCAGGGTGGAAGGCATTGAGTACACATTTACCCACATATGTGAAATTGAGCAAAGGATGATTGCCCTAAATCAGATGAGGAAAAGGAATTCATGACAAAAATTCCCTATCACTCTCCTGTTGGTAGTCTCATGTATGCCATGGTAGCTATGAGACCAGACATTGCGTTTGGAGTGGGTGTTGTGAGCAGATATATATCTAATCTTGGCAAGAAGCATTGGGAAGTAGTCAAGATGATTTTAAGATATCTCACTGGCACTAAGGACAAGTGTCTATGCTTAGGTAGAGGGAAAGCATCCATTATTGGTTACACAGATTCTGACTATACTGGTTGTGTAGACAATCATAAGTCTACATCAGGGTATATTTTTTATTTTTCTGGAGATGCTATCTCTTGGAGATCTCCTCTGCAAGAATGTATATTTGTTTCCACCACATAAGCAGAGTATGGTGCAGCAAGTGAGGCATGTAAAGAAGCATTGTGGCTTTCTCATCTTGGTTGTGATATGGGTTTACCTCAGCATGTACGTCGTTTGCTTAGTGATATTCAGAATGCCGTTGCTTTGGCTAAGAATCCGGTCTATCATGCAAAGACCAAGCACATTGAGGTGAGGTATCACTTCATTAGAGGTTTCTTAGCCACTCAGTGCATTATTCTTGAGAAGTTTCACACTCAAGATAATGCTGCAAATGCTTTGACTAAAGCTCTACCACAAGATAGCTCTCGACACTGTTGTCACTTGATGGGTGTTACTTGACTCATGATCTTACACAGTCACTTGTATACTGTATAACATGCCCATCACGTGAGAGATATAGTTTTTATACTTACACTCAGGTATTCTTTATCATTCTTTAATTTTCTCCCATAGTTGCTTTGGCCATATTGGCCTTTAGTGGGAGATTGTTACCGTTAGTGTCCATGTGAAAGGCCAAATGGCCACTAGACACTTCTTTGTATATGTTTTTTAAATAAAATATATAGTGTCCTGGTTAGTCATAGACTGTAAGTTCGGCCGCATCTATAAGACCTAAGAAGTCTATCTTCGAGCTCCTTGTGTACTGTATTTTCTTTCGTATTCTGTAGTCTCTATGAGAAGTATCGTGTGTGGACTTAGGAGCTCAGTTTTCTACTCCAAGGATATCATCCTGGAGCACGCAAGAAGGATAGTGCCGTGTGGTACATCGCCATCAAAATACTTCACATAGTTTGTATGCTTACACTCAAGTATTCTTTATCATTCTTTTTTTTTCTCCCATAGTTACTTTGGCCATATTGGCCTTTAGTGGGAGTTTGTTACTGTTAGTGTCCATGTGAAAGGCCAAATGGCCACTGGACACTTCTTTGTATATGTTCTCTAAATAAAACATATAGTGGCCTCATCAGTCATAGACTCTAAGTTTGACCGCATCTATAAGACCTACGAAGTCTATCTTGGTGCTTCCTATGTACTATATTTTCCTGCATATTCTGAAGTCTCTGTGTGGAGTATCATGTATGGCCTTAGGAGCTCGGTTTTCTACTCCGAGGATATCGTCATGGAGCTCCCAAGAAGGAGAGCGCACTTTGGTGCATCGCCATCAAAATACTTCATATATTGTGTACATGTGTCTTTCTTATGATCTTCCAATAGAATACGCTCTCACCAAAACACAACTATAGCAGTTCAAGGTCAAATTTCCTATACATGCTACCGAAAAAGAATCCATGACTAGCAATTTCCCCTTCTTGTAGCTATTGAGACAATAGTGACCCCTTAGGAGTCACCAATGGGGCCTTAGCCCTTAGTTCCCCCTTTCACCATATGACTCTCAAGGACAATACAAATGGAAGCCACCACTGTTTTTGATATACAAATGAAATCTACTATAAAAAGTATGACTATTGAAACAATTGTTCTTGAACCCAACAAACTCATCACCGAAGAATTTTATTTCTTATAATAGTTGATTTAACGCAAGAAGAAACTTTAATTTTTTATTTTACGTAACCATTATATGATGTCCTACATTTTCAATATTTACATGTTCACTATATGTCATAAAAACTGGAATGGCCAAGCTATCCAAAATCATAACCTGACCAAGAGGGAGGCTAGACAAGAATAGATCACAAAGAAGACGAGTGAAGACATATAGAGGAGGAAGAAGAAGGATAGAGAGAGGAAGATGAAGAGCAGAAGCAAACAATGGAAGATGTGGAACGAAATCACTCATCATTAAAAACAACTTTACAATGATTACATGCATTGATTCAAGCACTACAAGCAAGGCAACAACTAAATAAAGAAAGAAGTCATGGGATCCTCAAACAACAACGTATAGAGGAGGAAGAAGAAGGATAGAGAGAGGAAGATGAAGAGCAGAAGCAAACAATGGAAGATGTGGAACGAAATCACTCATCATTAAAAACAACTTTACAATGATTACATGCATTGATTCAAGCACTACAAGCAAGGCAACAACTAAATAAAGAAAGAAGTCATGGGATCCTAAAACAAGAATTAGAAAAAAAAATGAATTTTCCAAGGACTTTATAGAGACGATGCATATATTACCATAGGCCATTGGGATAGTAGAGGCACTCAATTTTCTAGCTAAATGCCACAAACCATTATGTTTTTAGAATAGTAGGCACATAGCAGAGACATGGATAGACAATCCATGTTCGAGTACCCCAAAACTCTCTCAACTATCAACTCTATGATGACACATACATCCACCGAACCCTCCCATTGACACTCTGGCACTAGGAAATCCTTCCAACCCTCTTTGCTCCACCACATCCCTCTCATAATAATTCCAATAAATTTTTGAAATAGCACCACCAACACATCACTTCTCCACCTCACTCACCTATGCCAAAAACCATCTCTAATAAAATCCCCATTTTGACTTCCACAACCCTAAATCTTTGACCAAGCTTCCATTTTCATAGTTGAACCCGTTTGCCAAGAACTCAACACCCAATCTGATAGAGGTCTTTGTAGACCTTTCCTTCAACCCCTGGATCCTGAATTCTCCACCATACCTCTATTCTCCTTAGTTAAAACCAATTGCTAAACCAATCACAGACACACAATTCACAACAAACATCGATATCAGTATTCAAGATTTCCACCTCACACATGTGCACGTGAGAAGTGATGGACATATCACCTCCCACCACAACACAACCACTACCCATCGCACCATAATCCTCAATCCTCCCACTAGTAACATGACCTCCGCTCACTAGTGTGTTCACTTTTGCATCCACACTCCCCATGCAATCCACATTCCCCATTGCATCCACTTCCCACGAACTGCATTTGTACATATATATCCTATGCACACCTCATCTATGACTCAATCAATCTTAATTCAAATCATTAATTTTATGAATCATACAAAGAAGAGTATGCAAGCTAAGGCCATAGATACAACCATCTACGTAAACAATCAAATAGGCTGCAATCATAGCTCAATTCTTTAATGATAGAAAATGCTTGATCAAATGCTAAGTAAACCACCTAGGAAGAGCCCCCTAGTGCTCTAGAGCTAAAGCTTGAATCTCAAAACAACCAAGTGATAGAATAAATGAAAGAGCAAGTATGAATGCAAATGGACCACAATACCATATTAACCTGTAACATAAGGCTATTACAAAGACATTTTGTAGCTACAAAAGATGAAAGCCAAATAATGCAAACTCAAAATACAAAAAATTCTAAAGTGGATTTGGACATGCAAGGTTCCCCTATGAGGCCTTCAAGGTTCTAGGCAATGGGAGCCAAAAGTATCAAAATCATCTTAGAAGCTTATATTAATCGTTTGGAAGACCATGATAAACTTACTACGTCGTTTAATGCTCTCCAAGTTGCTTGAGTGGGCGCATCATCAACAACAAGTATCTTTGCACCTCTCACTTGAACCATGCCATAAGAAGTATCTCAAGAATTGGAGAATCTTAAGAATGTTTTTGGAATACCTTGCATCATTCCCAAAAGTCTCGGAACAAGAAGAAAGATTGCATATACCAATTGAACAATCCTTTCAAAGGACTATGAACCCCAACATTTAGGAGAGGGAAGAGATACATTTGAACTATAAAGGATAACCAACATGAAACCAATTAAATTTCTTGATAGCACACATTTATATGAGTTGAAGGGTAGCTACAAGCCATGACACTCATAGAAGAGGCCATATGGAAGTCTACATATTTCTAAGAACTCACAACAAGATGCCACATAAAAACCAACAAACTACATTACATGCCATGTTTTGCCATCCTCATAGAGTACAAAGCTAAAGTCAAGTGCATAACGGGAGCCACACCAACATTTGGAACACAATTTGAGCATAAAGAAATCCCTAATATAGCATCTTAGGACATGATGTTCCAACTAAAGTTTTGAGCATAGTTCCTAGAAGCATAACCCAAAATGATACAAACTTGGGCATATACCTCCAAAACACCCCAACAATTGTTTACATGATGGAAAAAATATGACATTGATTGCCTAGGTGACAAAAAATGCTTGATGATACAACAAGGATGCTAATGATGATCTTTGATCTGATGAGACAACCTTCAAGGTACTCAAGAGAACAAAAGCATTGCATGTCTAGACTGTTGGAGCAAACGCCAAGCCTTCACTCTTGGCTAAGCATTGGAAGAAGCTATGTACAAATGATTGAAGGACTACATGACCCATTGCTTGTAAAATTTGATCATTTACTTCTTGTAAAAGATAACTCCTAGATAGAATATTGGAATTGTTGAGATATCAAGCGCAACATGTAATGATCTGGGATGACACGTATTAGTTTTTCATTTCTCTGACATGTAGAGTGGTCACGCCGGTATATGTCAGGGATACTTCATTGAGTTGTACTAGATTTATCTACTCAGAGTGATGGCACATTTGTTCCTTTCCAACTCACTCATTTGTGGACATTAGGTTTTCCCTTATGTACTGATCTTTATATATTGCTCTTCTTGTATTCTTGTTTTTTAGGTCATTCTTGTACATTCCTTTTTATGTAATAAATGAAGAAGAAGAACATCATTCTTCGTTGCCTCAATCTATGTGTGTGCTTCTTCTTGAGAGTGGGAGTGTGTGTGTGAGCTCTCTTCCTTATCTCCTTCCTCATGACATGGTATCAGAGCTAGCATGGCTCTAGAGAGCTCGTGGAGAAGGTGACGGTAAAGAGTATGCAGCAAGGCAGATCGACGTTTCAGAGCCATCTCGACCTCCGTTTTGAGCCCGCAGGTGGGGCCTACAGAAAAACCAAGTCATTTTCAGAAATTGTAACTTGCGTTGTGTTTGAAAACACTCATATATTGAAGATCCAGAATTTCAAGTGATGCCGTGTACTGTTGATACACGAAAACTGTGTTTTTCTGAGATTGAACTATTACACCATAGTGCGATAGTGTTCAAGGAGAACTGCTGCTTGTATGTTTTGTAGTAATGTGAATTGTTGCAGAAATGGCAAACGCAGATTGAATGAGTCAGCTTATGAGCGATAAGCTGGACAAGAACAACTTCCATGCTTGGAGATTCAGAATGACGAATTTCCTGATGGGAAAAGACTACTGGAAGTACATCGAAGGAGAGAGTGAAAATGCTTTGCAGTTACCCGAAAGGAATCAGAATACAGATCATGTAAGCGCATATAAGGAATGGAATTAAGGAGCATGAAAGGTAATGTATTGGCTATCTATTAGAATACACATGATTGGACAGATACAGGATGTGAAGACTCCAAAAGAGGCTTGGAACAATTTGGTCACATTGTATGAGACCAATACAAAGGCACGGAAATTGAAACTCAAGAACATGCTGCATACATTGGAGAAGAAGAGCATGTCGATAAGTGACTACACCTTGAAAATCAAAAGCATATGTGAGTCACTTGCATCTATTGGCATGAATGTAGATGATGATGATAAGGTGGAAGTGTGTCTTCGTGGTTTAGGAGCTACATATCAGCAGTTTAGAACTTCTATATAGACCATGTAAAATATTTTGAATTTTGCTGATCTGGTATCTATGCTCATTATTGAAGAAAAGAATCTTGGTGGGGATTCAAACACCCAAGGAAAATCTAGTTCTGAGCAAGTATTCTACTCTCATAGAGGAAGAGGTAGAGGTAGAGGTTTTGGAAGTGGAAGAGGAGCTGCTCATTTGCTTGAATTTCATAGTCAAATTTGGGTCATACGAGCTCCCGGTGGTTCATTCATCTGCCCATAAGAACAAAGTCAACAACAGAATCATGCAGGAGGAAGAGGACAATTTTGAGGTAGGGGGAGCCAAAGAGGCCGCATAAATCTCCAAAAAAATGATTGAGGTAATGACACTAAAGGATGATAGAATTATGGTAAACCTAGACACTTTAAACGTGATTGCAAGTTGAAGAATCAAAATAACAGAAGGCAACACAATAACTATGCATCCACAAGTGCAGATGATTCTAAGAAGTTGTTCATAGTTCAACATCACATGATGAATACGATGTCTGTTGGTGTTTCAAAATCAACTGATAATGTCTGGTATGTTGATTCACGTGCTTCAAATCACATGATCAGTCATGCGGAATGGTTTAGTACTTTGCAGAAACTACCAGTTCTTGGATATGTTGAAACAGGTGATGACACATCACATCCTATTGAGCATACAGGAAACATAGCACTATCGATGGAGGATGGAAAGGTAAAACATCTTGCTGATGTGCTGCATGTTCCAAATATAACAAAGAATCTGGTTTCTATTGGACAAATGGTTGACCAGGGATTACAAGTCAGGTTCAATGTTGATGGATTATATGTAGAAGAGTACAAGCAGAATGGAGGACTGGCTGCCAAAGGAAATAAAGTGGGTAGGATGTTCACCTTAAATGTGAAGATTCCTGAAATGAATGCAACCATGTTTGCAAAAAGTGCAGGATTTATTGCAAATATAGAGATGTTGCACAAACGGATTGGAAATGCAAACTTGCAAAGGCTGAAATTGATGGAGTCAAAGGAGTTTGTCCATGGACTACCGAATTTCAAAGTTGCAGAAATGCAAAAGGTATATGTAGCATGTCAATTTGGTAAACAGTCAAGAGCATCATTTCCACATGACAAGCATGTTAGTGAGAATGTACTAGAAGTAGTACACACAGATGTTTGGGGTCCAGCAAAGTCCACATCTATGGGCAGTTGCAGGTTTTTATGTTACTTTCATTGATGACCATACATGCAAAGTATGGGTATATTTCATGAAAGAGAAGAGCGAGGTGTTCACCCACTTCTAGAATTTTAAAGCTATGGTGGAAAAGCAGATAGGGAAGTACATTCAAACATTAAGATCTGATGGAGGAAGTGAATACATGTCAAATGAGTTCAGCAGTTTTCTAAAAAATCATGGAATTTCGCGTCAGTTTTCATGTAGGTACAAACCACAACAGAATGGCATTGCTGAATGCAAAAATAGACATATTGCAGAAATAGCAAGAGCCTTGATGGCTGAGAAGAATATGCCTCATGGTTATTGGGCAGAAGCTATGCATACTATTGTATACATCATGAACATAACTCGGACTGCTGACGTACATCAAGTTACACCTGAAGAGAAGTTTATAGGTAAAAAGCCAAGCTTATCACATCTGAAATTTTTCAGTTGTATTGCATATGTACATGTCCTAGATGAATGGAGGATGAAGCTTGATCCAAAAGTAGAAAAGTGTTTCTTCATTGGATACTCCCTTCAGCAAAAGGGATATAAATATTATAACCCACTCACACGATAGGTGAAGGTGAGTAGAGATGTGGTATTTGATGAAATGTCAAGCCTCTATGTAGATGCCAAAGAAGGACTGAATCTTGAACCAAATGACAAAGAAAATGTTGAAAAATCAAGTGCAGAATCTCAAGTTTTGAGTGGACCGGATGCATCACCAAGCGATAGTTCCAACTCAAATCCATGGAGTGGAAGATTGCGTAGAAATTTTAGTCCAGCAAATTCATCATATACATCCAAGAAAGGTAAATAAAATCTTTCTGCATGTCATAAAACATGTGCAGGTTTTGAAGACATTGATGGAGATTCAAGCGGTTCATAAAAGAGTCTTGATGAGGAACTTGGGCTGCCCTTTGTGAAGACTCCAAGAGTAAGAAGGGCACATGCAGATGATACAAGGAGAAGTGACTCAGGACCAAGAAGATCTGGGAGGATGCAGAATTCAGTGCAACGATTGACGTATGACAGTTATATGGCTTTTCATTGTGCCTACATGATAAGGGTAGTACAAGTTGCTAAACCATCTTGCTTTGAAGATGCAACTGGAATTGCAGATTGGGAAAAAACTATGGATGAGGAGATGCCTACACTTTATGGAAATGATACATCAAAGCTGGTTCCATTGCCGCAAGGAAAGAAACCCATAGGCTGCAGATGGGTTTACAAGGTAAAACATAATGCTGATGGTAGCATAAGCAGGTATAAAGCACGATTGGTAGCTAAAGGATATGCACAGACATATGGCATTGATTATGAGGAAACATTCAACCCAGTAGCTAAAATTTCTACTGTCAAAACACTTGTTGCATTAGCTACAACAAAAGGATGGACTTTGCATCAGATGGATGTGAAGAATGCTTTCCTACATGCTGAGTTACAATAAGAAGTATACATGGATCAGCCACAAGGATATGAAGATTCAAAGCATCCAAAATATGTTTGCAGGTTGCAAAATGCTTTGTATGGGCTAAAGCAAGCCCCTCGTGCACGGCATGCAAGGATTTCCGATTACTTAACCAGCATTGGGTTTTCTATGTGTGATGCAGATCACTCACTATATGCAAGGAAGGTGGATGATGGCATCACTATTGTGGCTATTCATTAGGGGAAAAAATGAGCCTTGGATGGGCCTTGTAAGGATCCCTAATTTTTAGGGATTAAAATTAAGTTTGTTGAAGATGAAGGGAACATCCTAAACCACTAGTGCTATTGTAGAATAAATTAACATTTGTTCAATTTTGCATATGGAGTACTGAAACACATAAAATCATGGCCTTTGGATGCTCTAAATCAATGGCTACATTTCAAACGAGTGGGGAGCAAGGAGTTAATGTGCATGACTTCCTAGGTTCTTGTGCACATTTTGTGCAACAATCCTGAGCGTCCGATCTTTGCTAAGTCCGACAGAAGAGCAGAAATGGGGCTGATCTTATGCTTTCAAGGGACTATGGACCATTGGATGAGCATCCAATCCAAGGGAGGAGAAACAATTTCGAAACTCAAAAGGTGCCATTCAATTTCAAGCGTCCGATGGAACCTCAATCTAAGGGCATAGATGCAAATGCGCAATTTTCAGGAGATGAGTGTTCTTGATCCATTAGATCTACCATCAATCCAATGGTGCATAGAAAAAGGTGCTTTTCCTCCGTTCTCTCAATGTCCTCCATTAGATGAGGGCTTCAATCCAACGGTTCACATGTGTAAGCACCTTTTCCCATGATAGATGCATCACAACCACACAATCTCGAGTTGATCGAAGGGCTCATAATCCACCGCGCCTTGACTTTTGCAAAACAATGTATACCCTTGGATCCTTGAGCCATCCAAGGGGTGATATGCATTTTCATGACCTCCCAAACCAGCCACGCCAACAAAACCACGCACATGTGGTTGTTTTCATGCCTTTGACTAAGCTAAAACCATGGAAGCCTATGCCTACTCTAGGAATTCAAGGAACTAGACTGTGGCCACTGCCTTTCTCTCATTGGTGGATCCTTAATAAGCTCTTAATCTAAAAGGCCCAAGGGGGGTTCATTTTTTCCCCTAATGTTATGTTGATGACCTGATTGTAGATGGTGATAATGAAGGAAGCATCAAAGAGGTAAAGCAACTTCTTATGCACGAATTTGGCATGAAAGATCTTGGTGTGTTGCATATTTCTTGGGCATTGAGTTTATACATAAAGAAACAGATATATGGATGTCGCAAAGGCATTATGCATTGAATATGCTATAAATGTATGGTATGACTGGTTGTAAGCCAATTTCTATGCCATTAGATCAGAATTTGAAGTTGGATACTACATCAGGTGAAGCATTGGAAAATGCTACTATGTACAGGAAAATTCTGGGAAGTCTTATATATCTCACAATTACAAGGTCTGATCTAAGTTATACCGTTGGACTTGAAAGTTAGTTTATGTAGGTTCCCAGGAAGCCACATTTGGATGCTCTAAGGTGCACTCTACGTTATGTGAGTGCTACTTTGGATTATGAATTGTTTTATGAAGCTGGTGTAGATTTGTAGGTTTATGGATACACTGATGCAGATTGGGGTGGTAGTATTCCAGATAGAAAATCTACTAGTGGTTTTCTATTCTCACTTCGGAGTGCAACTATTACATGGAGCAGCTAGAAGCAACCCACTGTTGCTTTGTCGAGTATAGAGGCTGATTATAGAGGTGCTGCAATGGCAGCATGTGAGGCATCATGGCTTGAGATGCTACTTGCAGATTTAGGTGTGGAAGTGCAAATGCTTATCACTATTTATTATGATAATCTTAGCAGCATACAGTTAGCACGAAATCCTATTTTCCATCTTAGAACAAAGCATATCGAGGTAGATTATCACTTCATCAGAGAGAAGTTATTAGCTGGTGATATTGATCTTGTTTATGTGAGAACAGATGAGCAGGTTGTTGACATTTTCACTAAAGCACTTGCAGTTGAGAAGTTGAAGAAGTTTCAGGAGATGCTTGGATTACAAGATATAGCGTTGAGCTTGAGGGGGAGTGTTGAGATATCAAGCTCAACATGTGATGATCCGAGATGACACGTATCAGTTTTTCATTTCTTTGACATGTATAGTGGTCACGCCGGTGTATGTCAGGGATACTTCATTGAGTTGTACTAGATTTATCTACCCAGAGTGATGGCACATTTGTTCCTTGCTAGCTCACTCATTCGTGGATATTAGGTTTTTCCTTATGTATTGATCTTTATATATTGGACTTGTTGTATTCTTGTTTTTAAGGTCATTCTTGTACATTCCTTTTTATGTAATAGAAGAAGAAGAAGAACATCATTCTTCCTTGCCTCAATCTGTGTGTGTGCTTCTTCTTGAGAGTGAGAGTGTGTGTGTGTGAGCTCTCTTCCTTATCTCCTTCCTCTTGACAGGAATCCCATCTTCTTCGTGGAGTTTGGAGGACTAAAAGCTACGAATCTCACTTAGAAGAATCATTCCTAATTTAGAGGAACTTTTTAGGTGGAGCTCTATTTGAATTTCAAAATTCAATCTTGGAGAAAAGTCACTATATAAGATCGTTGAAAAACTTACAGCTAAGAGAGCCCCCATTAGTGAGCATATTGTTGATCATTTGATGTAGCTGAGAGGGTTAAACTATAGCGTACTCCTATCACCATCATTGGCCATCATATTCATGCCAATGATCATGTACAACATTGTCATAAAATACATTATATCATTGATCATCTCTGTTGGTCTCTCTATCATTGTCCCCCAGAACAATGTACTTGTCTTGCTCATATCTCAGTGATCCCTCCATACGTTTCAATGCTCTATAGCTTGTTTGCCCAAGCTCAAAGTCTACTACAACGCTTTAAGGTTTGAAGATGTTTCATTTAGCCAATGGAGAGAAACGCATCTTGAAGTGGTCACTAGTCATTCTCTGTAGAGTTCCTAAAATATCGAGGTAAACTTCAACTTGCTAAAGACATTGCATAGTGTGTATTCTACCATTTTAAGTGATTCTACATGGACTCATTAGCTCCCTAAGCGACTTAGATACCTTGAGAAGGAATGTTTCTAATTGCACTTGTAGAGTGAGTACTGAGCAAAACTTCCAGCAGGTATCAAGATCAAAATAACAATTTTCTTGTTACTAGCTAGTTACAAACTTATCTCTTTTGCTCCTATTGTTTCAAGCATCATCTCCAAAGCACATGGCACTTATTTAGTGTCATTGGAAAGCTAAAGGGGCCTACAACACAATTCTGAAGTAAAATAGGGTAGGTACTAAGCAAGGACTAGCAGTACCAACTCATTTCTTGAGGTGTCCATCCATCTTTCCCAACAGTGGTATCAGAGCAATTTGAGGTAAAATGGGAGATGGTTTCCCTTATTTTATTGATAAATTGGATAGGAAAACTTTCAACCATGGTCTTTGAGGATGAAGACATACTTACAAGGAAGGATCTATGGATATGTATCAGGAGATGAGGAGATGCCCATTTTCAGGAGCAAGGGACAACCTACAAGAGAGGAGCTTGAAAGACAACTCATGGTGTGCCAAAGATGCATTAGCAAGGTCATATCTTCTTAACTCTATATGTGAGTTCCTTCTTCCACATATTAGGAACTTTAAAACATCTCAAGAGACTTGGGATACATTGTCATCATAATTTTCTTCTAATACAAGAGCAAGAAGGAACCAATTGTGGATTGAGTTTACCACTCAAAGGAAGCAACCCAAGCAAAGTATTTATGAGTATGTGACCAAAGTCAAAGATGTGGCTAACCAATTGGCAAGCATAGGAGAGCAAATTGAGGAGGAGAAAATTGTGAGACAAGTGATCAATGGCATCAAGGAAGATGACAAATGGGAAAGCTTCACAATTGCTATCGACTTGTACATGGACATGTAGATTCCAGATCTTTCCACACTCATGGGGAAACTCTTTACCCATGAAACCAAGCTCAACAAAAATGGAGAACTATCAAGAGGTAATAAATCTTCTACCCTATACACAAGAAAAGGCAAGTCTAAAGAGAAAGGGAAAAGTGAAAATATTGAAGATGAAGGAACTACTTCTCAAGACAACTATGCATGGAGAGGTAGGAACTCAAGAGGTAGCGGCAGAGGAGGTAAGCAAGACAGGGGGAGACCCTTCAACTCTCCCCATGTAACATATTTGGATGCTCTAATCACACTACAGATGAGTGCTATAGGAACTACAAGAATCAGAGAGGAAGAGGATATCAAAGAGGTGGCTACTCACAATCAAGAGGAAGATTCAATCATACTCAAAGCTACAACAACAACTACAAAAGTAATTACAACAATAACTACCAAGGAGGGTACAAATCAAGGAAAGACTACAACAATTACACAGAGGATCAAGAGGATTCCCTTTTGATTATGAACATGAATTCCAAGCAAGGTATGAATGATGAAGACCTCTTCTATATTGACTAAGGTTGTTCAAACCATGTGGCAGGCAATGTAGCTCTTCTCTCTGACCTTGAGGAACCTACGGGAAATCACCAAGTACAAAGAGGGCATTCAGTGGTCAAGGTAGGAACTGTTAAAACCTCTCATGGGAATAGAAATCTATTGAGCAGGGTTGTTTATGTACCTAAAATCACCAAGAATTTGATGAGTGTTGGACAGATTATGGAAAAAGGTTTGCAGGTTGGGTTCAACAAATATGGAGCATTTGTGGAAGATCCCCAACATGGGCTCAAGAGAATAGCCAAGGGAGAAAAGACAGGTAGAATATTTACATTTGAACTTGAAGATACAAGAAACATTTCACTTTATAATAACAAAGATCAAACATTGTCAGAGCTTGAGATTTGGCATAAAAGATTAGGGCATATTGGTGAGAGATCTTTAAAGCAAATATGTAGAGATCAATGTGAGCTTGGGATACCTAATGTATCCAAGCAACACATGATCTACAAATGTGGTGCATCTCAGTTTGCTAAATCTCACAGGTTGCCCTTCTCAAAGAAAGGTTATATACATGAGGATTACTTGGAGCTTGTGCACACAGATGTGTGGGACCAAGCAAGGACACTTCAATTTCTAGCTCAAGGTACTATGTGTATTTCATTGATGATTTCAGTAGATGGACTATCTTGTACTTTATGAAGCACAAACATGAAGTGTTCAATTGCTTTAAGAAGTATCTTGCACTTGTGGATAACCAAACAGGAAGAATTCTAAAGGGACTAAGGTCAGATGGAAGAGGTGAGTAATTCTCAAATGAATTTGATGCATTCTTGCAGGATAGAGGAATCAAAAGGGAAATTACAACAAGGTACACCCCTGAGCAAAATGGGGTAGCAGAAAGGAGAAATAGGTTGATTGTTGAAACAGCTAGGTCAATGCTAAATGAGAAAAGATTACCTAATTATTTGTGGGTAGAGAGTGTATCTACTGCCATTTATCTTATTAACATGTTGCCATCCAAATCTCTTGATCGGATGACCCCATATGAAGTATGGCATTGTAGAAGGCCATCACTTGATTATTGTAGGATCTTTGGATGTGTTGCTTATGTACATATCCCATCTCAGATCAGAGGTAAGCTAGATCCTAAGGTAGAGAAGTGCATCTTCATAGGGCATGATTTAAACCAGAAAGGGTACATGTTCTATAATCCATCCAATAATGGATTCATGGTTAGTAGAGATGTTGTGTTTGATGAGAATGATTCTTGGTTTGAAAGTGAATGCAAGAAGGCTAAGTTGCCATATGATGTGGAAGAGGAGTTTCCAAGTCTTAGCAAGGAGGAACAAAGTCAAAATGAAGACATCAAATCAGATGATGAGGACACCATCAATTTGGAGAATTCAAAGGATGGAAATCAAAGGGTACGATCAAGATGAAGAGATTGGAAGAGATACTTGAATCATCCAACCAAGTAGTTAGAAGATCAGAAAAGGAGAGCAAGAAGCCAATTAGATATGGGTATGACACTTCCTTAGTAACTATACATTCTGTTTATCTTGCTAAGGATTTATCATGTGAGGAACCTACCTCATATGAAGAGGCAAAGACCAACGCAGTATGGAAGGAAGCTATGGATGAAGAAATAGAAGCACTCAAGGAGAAGGATACTTGGGAATCAGTGAAGGTAATTGGATCTAGATGGATTTACAAAGTCAAGAGAAACCCAAATAGAACCATAAACAAGTATAAAGCTAGACTTGTGGCTAAGGGTTTTGCATAAACTCAAGCAATAGATTATGAAGAGACCTTCTCACCTGTGGCCAAAATGTCAACCATCATGATATTGGTAAGTGTGGCTGCATGAAGGAATTGGAATATGTACCAATTGGATGTAAAAATTGTTTTTCTTAATGGTTGGATCTTAGAGGAGGTTTACATGGCTTAACCTCCTCGTTATGAAGACCCAAGCAAGGTAAATTATGTATGCAAATTGAACAAAGCTTTGTATGGATTGAAGCAGGCACCTAGGGCATGGAAGCATCGCTTGACCACATACCTTCAAGATGAAGGATTCCTCATAAGCAAAGTAGATACTTCTCTATTTGTCAAGAGAAGTAATTTAGAGATGATATACCTATGTGTGTATGTTGATGATATCATACTTATATTTCATGATGCCAATGGCATCAAACACATCAAGAATCAAATGATGTAGGAGTTCAAAATCAGTGATCTAGGATCACTAAATTATTTTCGTGGACTTGAATTAGTCTATACAAATTCGGGAATTTATATTACTCAAAGAAAGTATGTGAAGGATATGTTGAAGAAGTTCCACTTGGAGAATGCAAAAGTAGCTAACATTCCTATGGAGGTAAACCAAAAGTTAAGTGCTCATGAAGGTGATTTCTTGAAGACATTGTAGGATATCAGAGCATACTAGGAAGCCTAAACTATGCTACATTGACAAGCATTGATATTGCTTATGGAGTAAGTGTGTTAAGTCAATTTATGCACAAACCTAGAGGAGCTCACTCGGAAGCTGCCAAGAGGATTTTGAAGTATCTTAAGGGTACTCAAAATCAAGGCTTATACTTTCCATATACTTCAGATTTGGATGTCAAACTATACTCAAATGTAGATTGCATAGGTTGTAAGGATGACAGGAGGAGCACCTCAAGTTATCTTTCTTTTGTAGGTGATAAGGCCGTTTCATGGTCTTCCAAGAAGCAATCTACTCTTGCTTTATCTTCAACAGAGGTAGAATATAGAGGATTAGCAACTGCTACTCAAGAAGCCATATGGATTGGATTGCTATATTCAGATTTGGGACTACATTCTAACTCACCAATGATTTTTGGTGACAATACTAGTTCTTTACATCTTGCAGAAAATTCTATCTATCATGCAAGAACCAAGCATATAGAGGTTCACTATCATTATGTGAGAGAGAAGCTATTGAGCAAGGAGATTCAACTTGCATATGTATCCACTAATATGTAATGTGTAGACTTATTGAGCAAAGCACTTGATGGTACTAAACTTTACAGGTTTAAATCTATGATTGGATTGTAGGACATTCAAGAGAATTGATGAAGATGACAAAGCCAAGATGTTTGGCTTGAGGGGGAGCTATTGGAGCAAATGACAAGCCTTCACACTTGGTCAGGCATTGGAAGAAGCTATGTACAAATGATTGAAAGACTACATGACCCATTGCTTGTCAAATTTAATCATTTACTTCTTGTAAAAGATAAATCCTAGAGAGAATATTGGAATCCCATATTCTTTGTGGAGTTTGGAGACCTAAAAGCTAAAAATCTCACTTAGAAGAATCATTCGTAAATTAGAGGAACTTTTTAACTGGAGCTCTATTTGAATTTCAAAATTCAAATTTGGAGAAAAGTCACTATATAAGATAGTTGAAAAATGCACAACTAAGAGAGCCCCCGTTACTGAGCATATTGTTGATCATTTGATGTAGTTGAGAGGCTTACAATATAGCCTACTCCTATCACCATCATCATGCATCATATTCATGCCAATGATCATGTACAACATTGTCATATTATACATTATATCATTGATCATCTCTGTTGGTCTCTCTGTCATTGTCACTCTGAATAGTGTACTTGTCTTGCTCATATCTCAGTGTTCCCTCCCTCATTTTCAATGTTCTATAGCCTATTGGAACAAACTCAAAGTCTACAACAAGAATGCAAAGCTTGAAGAAGTTTCATTTAGCCACTTGAGAGAAAAGTATCTCGAAGTGGTCACTCATCATTCTCTACTAGAGGTCCTAAAATATCAGGGGTAAGCTGCAACTTGCTAAACACATTTCTTAGTGTGTAGTCTATCATTTTAAGTGATTCCCCTTGGAATCATTAGATCCCTAAGTGGATTAGATACCCTTAGAAGGAAGTTTTATAATTGCAACTTTACTGTGAGTACTGAGCAAAACTTCCAGCAGGTATTAAGACCATGATAACAATTTTTTGGTGAGTAGCTAGTTACAAACTTATCTGTTTTGATCCTATTGTTTGAAGCATCATCTCCAAAGCACATAGGCACTTAATTAGTTTCTTTGGAAAGCTACAGGGGCCTACAACACAACTCTAAAGTAAAATAGGGAAGGTACTAAGCAGGGATTAGCAATACCAACTCATTTCTTGAGGTGTCCATCCATCTTTCCCAACATAGACCCTTCGTTCAAGCATGACAACCTTGATTTGGCTTACGATATGAGTACAGCTCCATCTTTGATGGTCTTTTATGCATGGTATTGTGACATCTAGTATTTCACTACCCACTATAAATAGACATGCAAAGAGATGTTCACTACTAAGCTCTTGGAATATCACTTGAAAATCTTCATTTTAAATCTAACTAATAAGCTACATCTATTTGCATGTGAGACATTGTGGTACTCAATAAACTAATGACTTAAAAATTTTGTAACTTCGAGAGTAATAGATTGGCCCATGTTAGAAGCAAACATGGTCAATGGAAACCCCATCATTGAACACTTACTTGCAAGTGGAATCCTTGAATAATATATATGGATCACTCCTAGCCATAAGCATCAGTCCAGCATGGTAGACATGAGAGGGAGAGTTGATGGAACTCATGGCTAGACAAGTTGAAGCAAGAACATGAGAAGGGGAAGCATTTAGGCTTCTTCAAATTTTTTTAGTTATTCATTCATCACAAAAAATAACTAAAACTATGATTTTTATCACTAACCACTATCTTAAAAACAAAATTTTGTTGAATGTAACTCGGTTTTCTCAAAGCAGAGGAGACCTCAAGCTTGATGAGTATAGGTATAATCATCATACAAGTTTGCATATTTTTTAGATCTCATTTCAGCCCGCACATTGGCCTTATGACCTAATTTTTTACTATGTTGGACACTGGATGTGAAATCGATCGAAACCAAGCAAGAAATTATTAAAATATCTAGAGAGCTCATTTCTAAAGTTACCTTGTTGGAGTTACGCTTGTTTGAGTTTAACTTGTTAGATTCTTGAGGTGCGATTGTATGAGAAAAGGTATTTTACATTTTGTTTAACATAATTGATTCCCATGGCCACACTCTTTGTCTCTTCCTATAAGTGCATGTGTGCATGCTTCCTCACAATTTGCATTCAATTACTTGTGCAAAACACTTTATCACCTTTTCTCTAAAGATACCTAACATAATTTTGGCCTCCACCATGATAGATGCGTTATTCTATCTATCTTCTATATCACATTGTCCTTTTGAGTTGAATATAGCTCTAATAAAATTCTTAATCTGTTATGAAACAATTAAGTTTGTTATTTGGAAAATTAATCATAGGTAAGATGTTCTAAAAAAATCCATGCATGTAATCTCACCTCCAAACAAATATATAGATCTTGATAAGTCAGCATCTAGGACTCTCTATAGCATCTCAACCATTCATATCAAAAAATGTTTGAGAAGTAGCTTTCTCTCTAAAGCTTTATGCCTTGCCTATCCATTGATATGGGAACATTGACATCTTTCACTTGTTCCTTATATGCATATTTGATGACGTTGCTATTTTTATTTCAAAACATTTCGAAACTCTGTCAATTACATGTAGTCAATGTTTTTCGTGATTGTGACCTTATAGAGGAAATGGTTATTTTTAAGCTCTAGTTTATTGTGATTTTGAACTAAATTTTCAAAAATAGTATCCCTTTTTGGAGTTTCTATCCTTTTTATAAAGTAACGTAAGATAGTTCCATAACCATGTGACCACCAATATAGACACGAATCATCTTTGTTTCTTAGTTCAATTTCTTTGAGTGGGTTATGATCCATGAATGTGTCTGGAGCCTCTTCTTCATCTTTGGAATCTCTCATCACTTTTTCCCACATCGTCCCAGTTTCATATGCAAGAGCACTTTGAATATCAATTTCGTAATCCTTTTATAGCATCCACCTTGGAATGATTTCATGAATCAAAATTGAAGTTTATTCATTAGGTTGAATTATCTTGTAGATAGTTCCCTTCCCAACATTTGAATCAACATCATCTATGTTGCAGTTAAGAGGTATTTTCGTCCCTCTTCTTTGACCTATCACAAGTTCACCCAATCAAACCACTTGTATGGTTTCCTCTTTCTTCATGATCCTTTCTACTTGTGGCATTTAGAAAAAACTCTATATTAGGGAAATGAGTTACTTGCTTCTAGCCACGCCAAAGTATCTTCTTCCTCCTCAGTATCTAGGCTTCCGATTGTGTTGTGATCAATACAAATGCCAAATATTTGCATCATGCTCCTTTGTTTGTGGTCGTCTCATCCTTCTAGTAGATGGATTTTTTTAGTTTCTTTTCTTCATGGTATACCCACATTGTATCCTTATGACAATCCTGTAGGACATTATCATGGCTCAACCTAGCCCTTCCAATAAACAATAAAAAGCCTCCCTCTTCTTTTGGTAATCTTAATATAATGAAACCCAAAGTAAAGATGTTATCTTGTACCTAAATGGGGACTCAAGGAGCCACTCGTAAGGGCTTTAGACTCCTCTTGTTAGAAAATGTTATGACATGATTGGTTGGTCCTAATAATTGAAACCCAAGCTTCTTCATAGTGTATTTGTGGATCAGGTTATGCATGAGCCACCATCTAGTAGAACTCCTTGCACATTATGTCGTGTTATAGGGACAATGAGTAGCGGGCGCTTATAATGAGTAAAGGAGGCTTGTTTTGCAATCCTTGCCTCACACAGAGTATTATTCTTTGCATATAGAGTGGATGTGAATACTTCATCTATAATCTATTATTTATAGATCAAATATACTAACATCCTTCTTTATGAATTTAAATATTCATGAAGTCTTTGATTTTGTAGGGTCCTAAGCAATAAGCAAGTCCTCAATTTCTTTTTGGCCCCTGCTTTATGCTTATCATATTGCTTCACTTGTCTTTGTAATTAATTTTGGACATGTTTATTGGAAGTATTCCTATCTCTTACTACCCCTTTGTCATTTTTCACTCCCTACCTTGTGATCTCCTAGCTAGGTTTTTCCAAGGGGACCTTTACATTGCTATTTATCTTCAGAACCATACATTGCTTTTTCTCTAAATATATTGTCCTAGAAGATGACGATGGCATATTAGTTCCATTTACAATGCCTTCCTCATCCACAAAAATCATTTGTATATGGGGTCCCGAATTAGATGCTCTATTCTTTGGCTAGCAGATGGTGTAGTGCTCTCTCACTTTTGTGTAATTTATACATGAAGGAAAATCCTTTGGTGGAGGGTAATGTCCAAAATCTCCACTTCTAAAGAAAATGATTTGCATTCTCAACTTATTTCAAAAGTTTCCATTAGGATGTGGGTTGTGCATATTAACTTCATTTGTTGTAGAAAGCATTACATTTGATATTCAAATAAACCCCATATAAGCTCCTCCTTGTCCCAAATATCCTTATGTAGGAATCCCTTGTGAGTGGCACTCTTCCCACTCATGGCCAAGATTCTTATATAATTGGAAAGCTATAATTGAACAGAGGGCATCCACTTACCACATGTCTTGATGTGCTATGGATGGTGCACCATAACACACTATTGAGAACATTTACTAAATAATGTTCCTCTAGATCTTGACAATGTTGTGCCATTTCTTCCATCTAGGTTTTCTCTTCCTTTTATAATGTACGGACTTCAACTTCACACCCTACTTGTGATATTGCACTCGCATATTCTATCTAGGGCCTAAGTTTCTTTAGGGTCTTCAAATCCTTCATCCATTGGGCTGCTAGGTCCTTGTGTTCCATGAAGTATGGAAGGCTAGAAGACTAGAATCTATATTGCTCCTGAAATTGTTCCAATCTTGTAGCTCTTGTAAATAATTCATCAATGGTTGTCCCAGGGAGCACCAATTTCCTTATCTTGCATTGGGTGGACATTGGAAGTGTCTTAGCAAGCAACTTTCAAGCATACAGTTCATGGGTAGGGTCTGGTAGCCTAGCCATAAGGGCTTTGGATCTAGTGACAAATGCAGGAAACATCACTTCAACACTCATTCATAAGACTTTTGATCTTTCAGTAATGTTTTATGTTGTACTACCTTGCTTGAGTTGTGCTTTAAAGTCATCCCTCATGACATTCTAGGTAACAAAATAGTTGTCAAAAGATTGACTAAACCATTTTTCAACCATGCCTTCCAATATTGATAGGTCCTTTTTGATTCATGACTTCTACTTTTCCTTTACCTTCAATTGGAAGATTATTATTATTTCCTAAGTATACTTTACCTTTCTTCTCTTTTAAATTTTTAAAAGACTCACACTCTTTGGATATGAAGAGAGGTTTCACCACCATCAAATATCTATTCATGTGAAGAGCTAGAAGTGATTAGAGTATTGGCCCTTGTTGTGATAAAGAAGTGTTCACTTGAACAATGAGTTCACTGCATAAAGGAGCTAGCTTGATTACTCGAATTTGAGGACTTAGAATTATTGGAAGACTTGTTGAAGCCATTATTAGGACTATAATTAGAGTTTCTAGCCTTGTGAAAGAATCTTTAGCTTTCATAGCTTTGTCTTTCAATATTGGAAATTTCACTGAGGGGTCTTGAAGGAGCAAGAGTCTTCGAAATTCCTCTCAAGTTAACACTTGGCCAGACTTATAAGGTATTGTTGTAAAATTATCATATGACTTAGGAGTCTTGATTAAGAATCCTAATAGCATAAATTCTTGATGGCATAGAGATCTTGAATTATTTTCCAAGCCTCATGTAAAGTCTTGCAAGAAGTGAGATGTCCTCTGGTCAATGCATCATAGGCTACCAATAGTTGTTTTGTGGCTTGCTTATATTTTTCATTTCAAACATTCCTTTTGGCTAGGTCACTATCCTCATCGAGGTTGGGTTTTATATCATCTACTACTTCATATAACAAGTTTTTGTATAAGAAATCCCTAGCCATGCCCTTGCAAAACTTATAGTTTGTCCTATTTAAACTCTCATCCTTGGGCATGAACATAGGCATAAATCTTGGCAACTACAACATATTTGAAGATGTCATGTTCTACGTGGTAGATGTATTAGCCCTTGAAGTTAATAAAATGTCTAAAGTGATTCATCATAGTTGCAACAATAGATTTGGAAAACAAAGTTTTACGTTTGGGGGGGGGGGGGGGCTTAGAGTATCCCTTTAGAAATGTTGACACCTTTTGGTGGGTGGGAGAGGGGGTTAGAGAAGCCAAAAATGCTTAGATACATTCTTTGGGGCTTAGAATAGCCTCCCAAAGCACAAAAAGCACACATAAGATTTTTGTTTTTTACTTGATCTACAAACTATGGGGAACTTAGTCCCAAATGGTGTGCAAAATTATAGGTTTTTTCCCTTGCAAAATAGGACTATTTATATCAACTAAATTAGTCAATTCTAAAGAAGAGGTTTGAATGGACGTCAAACCTAAGTAAATTAGAAAATAACCCTGTCAAATATTGATTATGATGATGGTCACTTAAGGTGCTTCGATCCAATCCCATAAGATGTATATGGATGTATATGAAAATGGAGTGCTTGGCCACACCCTCAAAAATTTAAGGTCCTAAAATATATTCACTCTCTTGAACTCTTTGGACTTGTCCATGTTCAAAGGAAACGTGAGCTGCACTCTTTTGGAAGACTAAAGTCATCAAATATTCAAATGGCTGCCAATATTGGTTCTCAATGGAATTAAATGTGGAGCTCCTTTCACTTATACAAAGAAGTTTATTTTACGTGTAGTGACATGTGCCCCTATACCAAAAGTACTAAGTTTCATAACTAAGTCGTGATTTCAAGTAGCTTGGTTGTGCATGGGACATATAAGTAACAAAGTCCATAGGTAAGCATTGAGTTAGGTTTAATGGCTTTGTACCAAAATAAATTCCTTTGCTAATTCTCACTCTATGGTGGACATAAAAAATGGTCTATAATTTTTTTTTGAGAGAGGTTATCTGATTGGCATGCACAAAGAGGTGGCACACACACATTCTTTCCCCCTGCTCCTCTCCCCCTCTCTCTCCTTCTCATTTCATCCCATTTGTCGACTACCTTTGTGGAGTGCATGAGAGAACACAATCCCTACACATATTGTGTTTTGTAAAGATGCTTTGAGATATGTCACAAAGAGAAGGACATGCAGTGGAAGAAGCAAGTCCCTCCTTGTTACACAAAAACCTCGTTAGACTCAACAATTTGCTTGAAGTGGTACTACATGCTACTTACTTCTTTAGCTATAGAGGAAGATAATCTCACTAATGATCTCTTTGAGAATGACAACAATGGTTTATCAATAAGCTTGGAAAAAATTGAGCATGTCCAGATCCATTCGAGGGTACTATCATGGATCACTATTTTGGATATAGTGCAACATGCTATAAACAATGTACAACTTTGTAAGGGAGGCCAATGGAATGTCTCTATCAGACTCTCTTTTCAAAACTTTGCCTTTACTCGTGATTGGAAGCATGATCCAATACATCCTTGAGCTTCATCTTACTTAGATATTGACTAGATATGAAGGGTACTTGAACTGCAAAAAGTTAGAGGACCATAGACACTCATTTGTGCTTCAATCAAGAGGCTCACTTTTGCTTGATTCAGCAAGAAAAAGATTTTTTTACCTCAATGAATAGGTTCCATGATCACATTTTCATTGTTTCTATTGTGCACTAACTATTGTGCTCACATAGAGTTTGACACTTGGTCTTGCACTTTGAAGAATTGGCCCAATGAGGATAAGAAATCTGTAGTGATAGCACAACTTTCTATCTACTTTGGTCCTAGTCTGTGTTGTAGTCCTATGGAAAACTACATGGATGAAAGTTATAAGGTGGAGAAAGCATGACTCAAATGGTTTATGTCTCCTCAAGCTTGCAATACAAGGAGGCTATCTTTGGGATTGAGCAGTTATCCTACACCAAAAATGCATTAAGTTCATGAAGGATACCTTTAGCAAGCCTTTCCAAATTAATGTTATAGGCAATACTGTTGAAAGGTGCAACAAGGAATACAAAGAGAAGAAGAAAAAATATAGTATGGTTGACTTGGTATCTAGAAATCCAAGTCCTTTCTTATCCACCCTATATAGAGATGATGTGGGAATTTGGGATTCTTCAAACATAGCAAGCCATAAGAATAATTAAAACAAGCACTAGATAGTGGAAAATCCTTGTTTGAATCCTTACACTCAAAGTGGAAAAACCACACAAAAAAATGCTTCTTATTACCACATTAAGTGTAGAAAGGCATCAGAAAGTTCACTAAATGAATTATTAAGAACATGAAGAACTTTTGAGAAAACCAATAGAAAGGGTGGGAAAAGGTTGAGAAATAAATGAAAGTAGGATTGTTTTTTAGCCTACAAGTACTTAAGAGAGAGGTTATTCAATTCAACAATTCATATCAAAAAGATTTTTACAATTTAGAGATGACAACTTTGGAGTGATAAAAGCCTTCAGACATCCACCCCCACTAAACTTGAAGATCGTCACGATGGGCCAACGAGCAACTCAAGTGAGGAAATCGAGGTGAGTATCAAATAGTCATGGATAGATGCTAATCACGTTTAATATATATATATATATATATATATATATATATATATATATATATATATATATATATATATATATATATATATATATATATATATATATATATATATATATATATATATATATATGTGTGTGTGTGTGTGTGTGTGTGTGTGTGTGTGTGTGTGTATACATATATATACATACATACATATATATATATATATATATATATATATATATATATATATATATATATATATATATATATATATATATATATATATGTATATCATGCAAATTTATAAAAATTAGTAGACATTTAAAGAATAAAGTAGATGCATGTTTTACACACATTCTATTATGTTTGAGTTTCTAGAGTCAGAAAAGCAATCATATGAATAAGTCCTAGTCTTTGTAGTTCTTTCGTTTATTCAACTTGTTTAGATCCAACAAATTATCCTAAGCACTAGCATATACTAATCTCTACTAGCTCATTTTATAGAATTATATTTTATTTTCCCTATTTATTTCTTATCTGCCAAACTCTTCATTAGATTTTCTTATTTTCTACACTTTTATGTTTCTTTTATTTCTCTTTCGCAGTTCATCCCAGCTTAGCTCTTTTAATTTTTAGTTTTTATTTACACAAGTTGAACTATGCCAAAAATGGGTGAGAATTATGGACTTGTTCCCAGCCGAGTTTACTCCACCTATATGCGGCTCAGACATTGCGTGCCACACACAACATGAGCCCTGTATGATATCCACATCAGTTTGTGGCTTTGACCACCCAACAAGAGTGACTCCACCTGCCTATGGACCCATATAGGTGCATGCATGAAAACATATAGGTGAGGCCTATGATGAAACTAGCTTGAGCTCATTTCCTTGATCATCCGATCAAGGTTGCTCCACCCACCTACTAGCCCATCGCATATACATGTACTGACAACACATGCATATACATATATTGATGGCTTGAGTATGAAGATTTTCTTGAATCATGATCTATTTGGAGGTAGGATCTTGCAAGAAATAAATAGTAGGATCCAAAGAATCCCACTCACTAAGTGTCCAAATCTATTATCATTTACATGCACCTAGTTTAATTTTGCTATCACATTCCAAAGTTTTAACTCCTGAAAGTTTCTAGTCTGCAAACTCATTCTATTAATATCATTTCTAGTCTTCCATGCTTCACACAAAACCATAATAGATGTTTTCTATCTTGGTCCTATTTAGTTTTCTTCAATTGAACAAATTGTAATACATTTATTACATACTATAATGCAATGCATATGTTCATTCACTTATATCTATAAGAAAACAAAATTTAGGTTGGAAGTGTTTCACCTCATTATTCTTTTTATCACTCTTCATCTGCATCATCCTCATCCAAGAATTCTTTATCTATTTTGTAGTCAATGCTAGAAATGTGTTCAAATAGATTGATTCTTTTTCTTGCAATCACATTTCTCAAGGGAGTTCCGTTTAGTTCATGTAAAGCATTTGTACCTACAGAAAAAGTAGAAACAACAACATAAGGACCAAACCATCGTTTAGTTAGTTTTTGTCATGCATCCTATTTCATTTCAAAGGTACTGTTATAAATGAGTACACAATCCTCACACTCTATTAATCATGGGCTAAGTCGATGTCTCTTATAAAAAAAAATTATTTTTCAAATGTGACTCTTATAATTTTTTAATATCTTCTTTTATATTCTCATTCCCTTGTTTTAATTGATTAATTCTTAAAGTTAATAAATCTTCTCGTGATAATCTATCTTCCCACATCCACTTTATTGTTTGAGTATGAATAGGGGAAATCGGTTTTTGAAAATACATGAGTTGAGCTGCATAACTCCATTTGATCTTGTATATGTCATGCAGTCAATCCATAAAGCAAATGGTAGATATCTTGGCCATTGCCTGATATCTCTGTTGCATGTCTCTGAGATTGATTTCACTATGGAAGGATGACCATGTTCAATGTTCCCATTTGCTTCTCGATTATAAGTTTTTGTGAGAGATATGGGAATGCCATACTGACCAAATCATTCTCTCCCCTCTCTAGCATCTAGCTATGCAAATTTGGATATCACTTCTTCCAAAAGGAATAGGCATATGTTATAAGTAGTGTTAGACTGAAGTGCACGATCTTCCACATTATTTCTCGTCTCTTCACTTGCAAGTACCATATATCTCATGCCTTCACTAATTTAGGCATAATCACAAGGTCAACTACCCACTTTTAATGAATACAAGGTGGGTAAGTCAGGTGTAAGGGATCTCTATCTTTGACCAAGGACTGTAACTGGCATGTGACACATGCTCACAAAGCCCTCCACAATCACATACATCCTCGGACAGCAATAACTTTCTTGAATTTTTTCATACATTGCTATGAAACCCTTATGACTTGTCCATAATCTTTCATGTATGTCTCTCATAACTTGCACCTATAGACTTCTTAATCCTAATACTCTTTGTGGATTTCTCATCTTTCCTCTAGAATATCGCCAAAGATATCCATCTTTTAGAAGGAAGTTAAAAGACATCTTTTTTATTTTTCGGAATCGATTTGTTGACTAGCTTGGGGTAGGTTGAAAGGTACTATGATAATAGCCTACATCTTTCCATTGTTCCTCATATTCCTCATCTCTAAATTGTTCATAAGTAAAATTAGATGGATCATAACTAATCAAGTTTATCCCTCTATGTGTTGCTTCTTCAATCATCAAATCTTGCTCCTGAGAGCATATAAAAAATAGTATTATGTTGTCTAGCAATATGAGCAAAGGATGGATTAATAAACTTGATATATGGAATGCACCTTAACATTGCAATGTCAAGAGATAAGTAGTAAGAAGTCATTCCTATTAATGGAAGATAATTAGTTTCGAGGATCATATTTTCTCTAATAAAATATTCTTTATGTGTTTTCAAGGCAATGACTAATCCCCATAACTCTCTTTTAATCTGAGGTTAATTTTTTTGAGTTTCATGTGAAATTTTAACACCAAAGTGAACTTCATATCTTTACCCTTGTGCTCATCATTCTGACCAATGACCCAACCTATAATGATATGACTAGTATCAATAGTTAGGATTACAACTTTATTTTCTAAATAATTGATCCTTTTGAAGATTGGAGCATTGATAAACAATTGCTTCAATTATCTCCTAGTTTTACTATGTTCCTCTATCCAAAATAATTTCTTTTTCTTTTGTAGTAGATCATATAGTGCGCTCGCAACATGAGCAAAGTGAGGGATCCAAATTACATAGAACACACAAGCTCCTAAGAACCTTCTCACTTCACTTACATTGTGACATACCTCTAAAATTCTACTAATGGCATCAACTTTTTGTGGATATCTCATACCACTTTAATGTCCACATAGATGACCGACAATCAACACTTCATCGATAACAAAGGTGTATTTCACTAAAGAGAAAGTGAGTCCAACTGCCTTGATTCTCTAAAAGATTCTTTTAGAGTTAGAAATGTGGTGGGGAAAAAATTTTCTACATACAGATGAATCTAAAGTTGCATCTTTGTCCTTTCCATACAACCATTTATCAAAATATCATCCATAAAAGGCATAATCACTTTTGGAATGATGTCATGTAAGATGAGGTTCATAGTGTAATCATGTGTGCCACAGAATTTGTCGCTCCTCGCGGTAAAGTACACATACGTACTAGACCCAGAGGAGTCTTCATCGTGCTTATATCTCTACCTTTGATTGCTAATTGAAACTAGCCATATCTTGACTAGAGGTTATCCATTGAATAGATGGAGTGTCTAGTAAATGCATATGCAAACTTGTTGATATATTTAGGTAGTCATGTGTGTGAACACTCTAGGATCAGTGGGGCATTTTTTTCCGTCTTTAGGAGGTTTTTTTCCGTCGGCTTGTATATATGCCTATTGCCCAAACATGCTACTTAACTTTTGTACATTGTAGTGGTAATACATTCAGCATTGTGTGTTGTGCTCCAAGCTTCTTCTTCTCCCTTGTGCTATTCGGGTGCTCCCATAGATCTCGAACTCAAACAATTGGTATCACAGCACGTCGCTGCTTCATCTAGGGCATTGTCTACACCTCTCTGGTTGTATTCTTAGAATCCCATGAAATTTGGTAAGCATACTTAGGGTGTTTCAAAGATCGAAATTGCTTTGCTCTATGGTGCCGAAATCGCAATTTGAGCTCGTTTTGACCTCCGAACGCACTATTCTTGGAGTTAAACGTCTGCGGAAGTAGGCAAACAGCACAATGAAGAAGAAGAAGCTTGGTGCACAACACACAATACTGAATATATTACCACTAGAATGTACAAAGATAAGTAGCCCATTAGGTGAATAGGCGTATGTGCAAGCCAGAGGAAAAAAAAAACCTCCTAAAGAGGGAAAAAAGTGGAGCGATGGTCCTAGTCTGTTCACACATATCACTATCTAAATATATCGACAAATCCCCCTTGGGAGTGATGCGGTGAACAAAGATCTGACACTCATGTATAACGAAGTGCCAAGCTATGTGGAAATCACTCCACAAAAGGAAGTAAGCCCAAAGCTTCGCGAACAGCTTCAAACTTCTACCTAGGCAGAGCCTTCATGAAAAGGTTTGCAATGTTCTCTTGCGTGGGCATATATGCCAAGCTGATCTCACCAGTAGAGAACTGCACCCTGACATAATGATAATGCACCTCAATGTGCTTAGTGTGAGCATGGAACAGAGGGTTCCTCACAACTCCCAATGCGCTCTCACTATCAGTGAAGATGGTGGTGGCAGAAGACTGACCAACACCCAAATCAGCCATAAGGCATCTAAGCCACACACACTCAATAGTCGTTGTGAAAGCTACCCTATAATCAGCCTCACAACTAGAAGTGGCCACAATAGGCTGCTTCTTGCTCAACCAAGATATACATGAGCTACCAAGCATGAAGCAAGAGCCACTAGTGGACAGACAAGTATCATAGCAACCAACCTAGTCTGAGTCAAAAAAAGCATGTGAATCTGGCGGTAGTGATCACCTCTGGGGATAAAACAACCCAAGTAGTCAAATAACACTCAAGTAGCGAAAGATGCGCTTAACCGCCTGCCAATGCTTAACACTTGGGCAATGCATAAACCTGCTCATCTATGAGATAGGAAATTGAATATCTGGCCGAGTAATACATAAGTATGTTTTCCTACTGATAGAGGAAAACATTAAATGCATCTCTAGCATCATGAAGACTCAATCGTAAAGCTGTCCCCATATGAGTCGTAATACGCTTATAGTCTTCAAGGCCAAAATGTTGTAATAATGTGTCAAAATATTTAGTTTGACAAACATCCATTCCACCATCAACTTGCATTAATTGAATACCCAGATAGTGATGCAAATGCCCCAAATCACATATCTCAAATGAGGCATGCAAATCAGCCTTGAAATAAGCAATATGCTTCTCAATAGGACCAGTGAGCAGCATGTCATCAAGATAGACAACAATGATCATAAGCATATTATTAGCATGCTTAACATATAAGGTGCTCTCAGTTGGATTGTTCTCAAAGCCATGCATAATCAGATAGGCATGTATCTTCTCAAACCAAGCATGTGGTGCTTGCTTTCAACCATATAATGCCTTCTTTAACCTACACACCTGGTTTTCATGCCCTTTCTGCACAAAGCCACGGGTCTGAAAAACATACAATTCTTCATGCAAATCACCATTCAGAAATGCAGTTTTAATGTCCAACTGATTTACATTCTGATCATGATGGGCTCCAAGTGCACAGATGCTCCAAACAGTAGTCATACGGCATGTAGGTGCAAAGGTCTCATCAAAATCAATGCCTCTTTCCTATGCATAACCTTTTGCAACAATCTTGGCCTTATATCTATCAATTGTACCATCACGTTTACGCTTTAGCTTGTATACCCACTTAGTGCCAATGGCCTTCTTGCCAGGAGCCAAGTCACATAAAGACCAAGTACCATTCTTCATTATTGCATCATATTTAGATTGCATAGCAGGCATCCAATTTTTTGAATTTTGTGCTTCATGAAACAAAATAGGCTCAGTCTCATCATAGAGACTAGATGCAGCCATAGCATATCAATATGATGCAAAAGAGTCACTATGAGAGCATGATCGAGTACGATATGATAGAGATGCATCTAATTTGCTGTCACACAAGGTCTACACCAACCATTTTGGCATAGTTCTTGCCTACTCAATATCAGCTCTTTCATCAATAAGTGCATCATGTAAATCTGCATCAGAAATGGAATGACCTACATCATCACATGAAACCTGCAAAGGCTAAGAAGTTGCCTCATTAGGACCATTACTAGACTGTCCACCTGTAAAAAGGGGCAGCAAGGTATCATACATGTCTTTAGAGCTAACAGATGTCTCCTTAGTACATGAAAGCAATGGCTGAACAGAATCTCCATAAAAAAAACATCATGGCTACCAAAATGCATTTAGTCTGTGGATGATACAAACAATAGCCTTTACTTTCACAACTATACCCAACAAAAATACATTTTACTACTTCATCATCCATTTTTTTGTGATGTTGTTTGCAACAGTACAAGGATTACGACCACCACTTACTAGAGAGATGACTCTCCTCCCAACCAAATGCCTCTATATATAGCTCTCTCCAGGGGACTGCCTTCTTGGGCAGGTGGATACTAACCATCCAAGTGTCAGCCATGTAACTACATGTGCGCCAAGTGTCCCAGTTAACTCGAGTTAACTCAAGTGGATGCTTCTAGAAGGCTCTAGAGCTCCTTGGGCAAAACACTCTCCCCATGTACCCCATGGGGTTTGAACCCAAGACCTCCTCCTTCACATCCTTGAGACTTAACCACTAAGCTAAGTGGATCACTTGTTCACAAGAGCACAAGACCTCCTAGTAAGTCTAAACTCGAGATCTTTGGTCATACACACGGATGACCAAACGGTGTCCGATTTCAGATCTGTCTGAACCGGCCAAATCCTTGGATCATAGACTTACTTTATTACATTCTTCCCCCCTTGGAAAAGATTTTCATCCTCGAAAATAGAGCTATATACATACTGTAGGCAACCCCCGAGCCTCATGTTCTAAAACTAGAAGAACATGGTCATGTTCTAGAACTGGAAGAACATGTCTCATCTCTGTGGTGGCATCCTTGCCCAAATGATTCAAAACACTATCCAGGTTTGCACTTTGATGAACGGGACAAAGTACAAACTAGTGAAGAATAATGAGGGTGGATCTAAATACATCCCTGGCTAATTCACAGTTTCCGGATGTGCGATCTAGGCACAAACATGTGAACTAGGTGGATTCAAATTACTAGTCCATTTCTAGGCATAACTGGTGCATGGGCTTAGTAATGAAGGTGGGATTCTTATCCCTTGCAAGACTTTGAGAATTCTTGATTCACTTGAATTTGTTTTGGAGAACTTGAAGTTTGGTTGTCCCATACATCTAACTTTAGATGTCTGTACAATGGTTTACTTTTATCTAACAGTTACTTGATTTTTTCACCCGACTAGAGGACTACTTTGTCCTTATGAGTTAAAAAATCCTTTGTAAACTGTAGGAGAAAGTTTACCATTTCTTTGAGTCAACCATACTATAACTTGACCAATACAACTTCAAAATGAAAATTGTCCAACTTAAGACACTTTTCTCAAAGATTTTAACTGAAAGTTCTTGGGAATTGTCAATCTGATGAGCAATTCCTAACTTCCCTATTCTAGAGTATACTGGACTCCAGGAAATCATTTATGCTATAACTTGAAGCAAACTCAAATGAATAAGTCCACTTAGACTTATCATCTTTTGAAGATTGAAAAGGTTCTTGTACATAACATCTATCTAGGATGTTCAAGTTAGTTATTTTATTCTAACCGGCTAACCCTGGTCTTTTGCAAAAGGAATCAGATACTATATCTGAGTCAATTTCAAAAGATTTGGAAAGCGGAAAGAAATAACTAAGACTCTGTACAACCAATTCAAACTTCGAATATATGTAAATTTGTTATGAGTCAAAGACTAGATGACTCAGGACTTCAACTTTTCAAAGATCTATTTCAACAGGGATTTGAAGCATTTTCTTTATCTTTAAGAGAAATAAGCTGGATTCTCAAAAAGATTCAAAGAAAATCAAAAACATCATCCAACCACAAGATACTAGTGTGGTAACCAACATCAGTGTGTCGACCCACTGAGGTTCTATCGATGAGTTTAGTTCTCAAATAATGCTTCACTTGAGACTAAGTTCAGGTCACATTCAGTCTTTTTGACTCCTATTCGTGAATGCAATTCTTGTGCATTTCTTTGAGTCGAAAGAGTGAATTTATCAAGTTACCCTAGGAACTTGATGCTTGACTTAGTCAATTAAATCTTTAGTTGAAAAGATCAATTCAAAATCAAAGTCCAACTTCTTTCAGAAATTTATCAAATATTTCTGATCAATAACACTTAGGCTTGAAGTGTTCTAAGAAGATCTTAGAAGTTACTTACTTCATATCTTCAGTTTCCTTGATCTTGAAGTATCTTGAGATTCTTCTTTGAATTTTAAACTCCTTCTTGGAAGTTTTAATTCCCTTGAAGATCAAACCTAACTTCAAGATTCCAAATGAAGACTCAAAGATAATCATCATCTCACGGTCCGATGTCCCATACCATCTTTCCTACATCAATTTGAGTATAAAATCTGGTGTCCCATACCACCCTATTTTATATTCACATTAATGTGTGGGTGATTCTTATCCTAAAGACTAAACATGTCTTGATAGAGTACCTTATCTCTTCAATTCTTTTACGAGAATTTAGAAGTTCCAGGTATTACCTCTAACTAGATTTTCTAGGTTTTAATTCCTTCACATGATCGTCTCACAATCATGTGCTTTACCTTGGGAACTTGAAAACCTCTTAACAGAATATCTCCAATCCTTTTTTACTAGGGTTTTCAAAATGAAAACCAATCAGAATTCCAAGTACTTGAATTTTCTCGAATTCAAGTTCAATTGGTTTATCCTTGACCAATTTCGTAGTGACAAGAGCTTTTAGCTTCTTGTATTTAGATTCCTTTCTACTAATGCTTTTAGGTACCTATCCTGGCCAGGAATTTTATAGGAATCTCTCTACTGCATAAGTCTGAGCATCCGCTCATGCTTTCTGGATTTGTACCAAAAATCCCTTTAAGGATAGGCAAACACTTATGTTTTACCTTCCACAGACTTAAGTACCGTCTTCACGATTTGCAGACTACATACTTGGAATTACTTCACTCTGTTCAGACTTGGAACAGCTTACTTTTTCACAATTTTCCATTCGATAAATGGAACTTGAGTGAATCATTCCTAAAGAAAAAATTTTATTGCCAATACTTGGGCAATCTACATGGTAGTTCCAATCGCATGTTCTTGGACAATCATGGCCAAGCTTGATCAAGTCTGGTTGATACTTGCGACAAAAATAAGGACTTAGTCTTTATCTTTTAAGATCTCTTAAACTATCTTAAGCTTCTTTGCTTACCTGCAGGATTTTTAGAGATCTTTTCCTTACTCAAGTCCAAGCATACACTAATGCTTCTTAGATTCCAAAGCTAAGAATCTTTGATATACCTTTGGGTTATATCACTATTTGGACTTAATTAACCAATACTGATGGTTTGGGAATTGCTAAGGAACTACTTACAGACTAAAGAGTATGAAGAATTTGATTCCCAATACTTGAAAGAATGCCATTCTTCAAAGACTTGAGATTCCTTTTAGGGAATCAAATATCTTGAACAAATGATTCATCTTGGAATCTTTTGCAATGTTGGAAGGATATTTGAAAGAATATCCAAAAGGTTTACTGACTGATTCAACTGTATTCATTTCTTGAGTATCAAACTAGAGACTAAATATCACCTTTTGGATATGGTTTCCCATGCCACTATGAAAGTTTAAGTTGAACTTTCATTTATGTGATATCGACTTCTATTCTTGAGTTTGATACAAAACTCATTATTATTGGTCAATCTTCGGATGTTACTAGAGTCCTTTAAACATATTTTACCAATCAAAATTATGTTTAAAGTCCAAGCATCTATTGATGATTGATCCAATAGTAATGCAACTATGAACACTTTGAACTTTATAACTTGTTTAGGAGAAGTTCATGGATTTAAGATCCATTTCTTGGAACTTTCTACTCCTAAATGAAAAGTTCACACTTACTTCAAGTCTTTAGGAACTTATATTATTTCCTAAAGATTGCTTAGCTAGTTGCATCATTTACCAGAGATGCAACTATAGAACCTAACATCCTTTTATTGATATCAAGGATCAATTGATGTTGAGGTTTAACCTTTGATTTCCATCACTCCTTGAGATGAAATCAAATAAAAAATTTATAAAAGCTTGGTACCTTTATATCTTGGCAAAACATTTATATCCTAAAGAGGTTTTGCCTTCATCATTCCTTGGACCTATCATATAATATGAATTTATGTGTATTTTGGGAAGAGTTCATGAATCAATTAAGATCCTCTACTTGGAACATCTACCTTCCCAACAATAAATTCATCTTAAACATGGTAGGAGAATGATCTCACATGAAATAGAAGGCTTGACTATTTCATATCTCAATTCCAAAAAGTTACTTACCGAGGTTTGATCATGAGATACAAATCTTGAAACCACAAAGAAACTTCTTTAAACTTTCGAAATCTTCTAAATAGAAGAGTACTCAAGGAACTTGGAAATATAGTTGACGTTCTCATCCAACCTTGGGATGCTTGAGAAGTTACATAAAGTATGTAACTAATCAAGTAAAGCTTATCCGCATGACTTTCTAAGTACATCCGGGACTTAGAGTCATCATACATCACAAAAGAGTTTGCAAGTAATTAAATTTTCTTGGTCATCAAGAAAATTTATTACTTAACTTTCTCTTAGTGCTTACTTATACCTAGCAAGACATCTATCATACTTAATTATCATTAAGTATTTGTCTTAGATAGCGGAGTATCGACTTGGGAAGAAATCGACTAATTACTTGAGTTGCAAACTAGAACTAGTATGTCTTTGCAACTAACTAGTCCTTGGTCTTCCCTAATGTCAAACTGCGAGCTTTATAAAGTAAGCTAAATACTAAGAGAGTACATTCTCATATCTACTTGCAAACAACATTCCATTCTATCATGCAAATGCATGTATCTACATGCAAAAGCATATGCTCACATGCGTATGCATGCATGTTCTTTGCATGCCCCAAAAAAATAATACAACAATCATGCATGAGCTTGATGCATGATTTTTTTCCTTGTACTAAGAATGTATATCATGCAATCCTGATGCATGTATATCCTTTCCTTTGTCCTAATGCACTATGATATAAAAACATACCCTTGAGGTGCAATAGAAAACTTAACTCAATGGAAAGGAAATATGTATTTAAACTACCAAAATACATTCTTTGATGCACAAGGATCTTTTGAAATCAAGTCTTTCCTTAATGCAAACTAATGCTTGGAATGGATTAATTCATTATTCTAATCTAGACTTAATCAATTGAAATCTTGGCTATTTCAATGTGCATCTAAGATTAAGTGTAGAATAATGAAAACAAGATAAATCAAGCATTAAGGCCAAGCAAAAACTGGAAAATACTTAGCTCCACATAGAGCTACATCCTTCCCTTGATCCTTTGGAAGAGTGATTCTCTCAAGACTTTGGTCCGAATTCAAAGTTGGTTTGACTTCGATCACCAAAAGGCCTCCGGATCTTTACTCCACAGCTCCACTTCTCTTGAACTTTGCTTGAAATTTTAGCTTTGTACAACTTTGACCACCACAGATATGCACTCGGGTTCGGTTGGGGTAATAAGCAAACTCCAAAGAGTAATCAAAATGAGAAGATCTCGGCTCGGGATTAACAGAGCAGAGATATGATTGGAACTGAATAAAATATGCAGAGAAAGTAATCACCAAAAACCTCTACTTTAGTGGATAAGGCACTGTAGTCTCTCTGCAAGGTCGCGGGGTCGATTCCCGATGCCAGCTCCTTTTGTATCTCTGCGCAGAAATCAGATCAAAGTGGTGTCTTATCTGCCGACTACAGAGTTTGATGGTACCGCTTCCAATTCTGAGTCACAAACAAGAATTTGCTCTGTGGTTAAGAGAGCTTCCTCTCACGGGGAGGTATAGAGATCGAATCCGTCGATCGCACAGCAGAGTTGTTCTCCTTGTCTCTTCTTTTGCTCCTTATTGAAGTTGTATCTAGGACAAATTGAGTTCCACGCGGATCCAAGGTCACGATCGCCTGTGTACTTCGTGGATAGGCGACTCCGCTTCAATCCAAAGGTTCTGTGTTCGATCACCCGCGGGCACACAGTAGAAAGGATCAACCTTTTTGGCCCCCGTTTGTGATCTTCTTCAGCGCCGGCTGCGGTCAATATTATCTGCTACGGTTATATCTTCAACTCGACGATGTGCTCCTGTGGATAGAGCAACGCGATCCCAACAGAGGGGCGGGGGTTCGAATCCCTCGCCAAGCACAGCAGCGATTACTTCTTTTTAGTACTCTTTTGCTCTAAGCTAAAGCATAAGAATGATGGCGACACACATCTCAATGCGGGCGGGAGCAGGATTCGTACGCCAAAAATCACGAGCAAGAAGATAAAGAAGAAAGCTATGGAGTGAAAGCTCTGATACCAATGCAACAGTACAAGGATTACGACCACCACTTACTAGAGAGATGACTCTCATCCCAACCAAATGCCTCTATATATAGCTCTCTCCAGGGGACTGCCTTCTTGGGCAGGTGGATACTAACCATCCAAGTGTCAGCCATGTAACTACATGTGCGCCAAGTATCCCAGTTAACTCGAGTTAACTCAAGTGGATGCTTCTAGAAGGCTCTAGAGCTCTTTGGGCAAAACACTCTCCCCATGTACCCCATGGGGTTTGAACCCAAGACCTCCTCCTTCACATCCTTGAGACTTAACCACTAAGCTAAGTGGATCACTTGTTCACAAGAGCACAAGACCTCCTAGTAAGTCTAAACTCGAGATCTTTGGTCATACACACGGATGACCAAACGGTGTCCGATTTCAGATCTGTCTGAACCGGCCAAATCCTTGGATCATAGACTTACTTTATTCCATTGTTCGGTCACTAGTGCATATGCCAAACAACCAAAAACATATAGATGAGCAACAGATGGCTTGGGTCATGCCAAGCCTCATATGGAGTGATAGATTGCAGTGCTTTAGTGGGACACCTATTAAGTACATATGATGCACACATGATAGCCTCAAGCCAGAAACAATGTGGAAAAGTGTGACTCTTGACCATACACCTCGCCATCTCCATGAGTGACCTATTCTTTCGTCCAACAACTCCATTCTCTTGAGGTGTATATGGTGTGAGGATGAAATCCCTCAGGGAAGCATGATGATTTTTTTTCAAAAGTTCATTGATTTTATGAGATCTGTGTGATGTTTTGATCTAAAGAGGGGTATATTTGTGCATGATTTCACCGATTTAATTGATTGTGCGATGAGAAACCATGTTAGAGATGTATGTTAGACTCGTGCGTGTAAATATCTCATATTAGATCCATGAAAACCTAGGTTTGACTCTTGAAAACCCCTGAAAACATGATTTTACCCCATAAAAAATGGACTTGAACCCTTGGAAACCCTTGGAGTTTAGGTCCAAACTGGAAGCATGATGATTTTTTTTCAAAAGTTCATTGATTTTATGAGATCTGTGTGATGTTTTGATCTAAAGAGGGGTATATTTGTGCATGATTTGGCCGATTTAATTGACTGTGCGATGAGAAACCATGTTAGAGATGTATGTTAGACTCGTGTGTGTAAATATCTGATATTAGATCCATGAAAACCTAGGTTTGACCCTTGAAAACACCTGAAAACATGAGTTTACCCCATGAAAACTGGACTTGAACCCTTGGAAACCCTTGGATTTTAGGTCCAAACTGTAAATAAACCATTAAATTGACGAGCTTGAGTTAATTGTGGGCGAACCCCTAATTACCCCGATCAAAAAACTTGACTTAGACCCTTGGAATTGGCATTTTCTGTAGGTCAAACCCTTAGAATAATTAAAATTGTAAATATCCAGTGTGAAATCAAAAGCTTAGTCTAGGGAAATATTAGAATACTGCCAAAAATAGAAAGTTCATTGAGGAGGTTAGAACGTTCTAGAAGGAAGTCCTAGGGGAGGCCTATAAATAAGTAGAGATTCATTTGTTTCTTCCCCACCCCGTGGATCTCTTGTGGAACGCTTCTCCAGGTCTAGGTGGTTTCTCATGATTTGCAGTACCTTTTGAGATATTATATGAAGAGAAGTTGAAGATTTAAAGAGCAAAGTAAAGAACCCCACCCCGTGGATCTCATTTATTGATTGCCTCTCCAGGTCTAGTTCGGCCGATTGATGATTTGAGAGATTATATGAAGTGAAGAAAGTGATTGAAGATTGAAGTAAAGAGTTCACCTCATGGATCTTCTTGGTTGCATCTATTCTTCAGGTTACTGCGTGATTTGAGGCTATTGCGGTTTATGAAGTGAAGACAATTAATTGAAGAAGTCTTGAAGTAAAGCATTGACTGAAGACCGAAGATTGGAAGAAAAGCTTGGACCGCAAAGAGCGAAGCGGAGTCCCGTGGGCAATTTCTCGCACTATAGCGAGGGGTCTAGTTTATATTCGGCCGATCCGCAATATAGCGGCGGCATATATATTGTATCACCACACCGCATTGTAGCGGTTTTATTGGACCACCCATCCGCACTGTAGCGGGCATGTTTGTATCATTTAGATTTTATTGGACGACCTTTGCTACATTTTCATCGTATCATTGAGCTTCGTCTACATTCCATGTATTACTACTGTATCTGGACTTTCTTTCTCTTCCGACGCCTACGGTCTCACGCGTACGCACGTTCGCTCGAGGGTAGGGCCTTACGAGGATCGCCACACACCAGAGAGTGAGAGGGCGAGGCGCCCAGCGTGCAGACGCCGCTCCTCGCACAACGAGAATGGCGCACACCAGTGGGGCCTGATCCAACCCCGCGCCAGCTCTTCCCGTTTGCTCGACCTCCTTCTTCCCGACAACGGCACTATACCCTGGTGTTTTATCCCAGGTTCAACCAGAAATCCATTAAAATCAAAAGACATATATCCCCCCCCCCCCCCCCCCCCCCGATTAAAACGGAGGGTGCCCATTTTACATGCTAACAGATTTTTAGCCAAAACCAGAAATTCTTTGAAGCACATGAACACTTTGGAATTTTCCTTCAATGGATATACCCATGCATGGCTAAAAAAATCATCTATGAAAGTCAAGAAGTAAAGATAATTTCCAAAAGAAGGTGACTGCATAGGACCATATACATCACTATGTACAAGTTGCAATTTTTGAGTAGCCCAAACTGAACCATCTTTTGGAAAGGACAAACGCTGCATTTTGCACAAAATACAGCCTTCAAAAACATGTTTTCCAAGTGCCTCAAGTTTGGGCAAAGAGGAAACCATTTCAGATTTCTACAAGCGTAGTAAACTAGCAAAATTCAGATGACCAAAGCGTGTATGCCAAAGCTTTGCATCTGACATAGTCTGAGAATCATGTACTGCACATGCCAAATCATTCACAGATCTTTCATAGTGTATGAGCTTATATAGCCCACAACATAAAATGCCAGAAGTAATAATCACGTCGCCATTTGTTAGATCATGAACTGTAGATCTATCATCAACAAATTTCACAACTAAGCCAATCTTGTCTAATGGAGAAACTGATAACATATTTTTCTTCATCCCTGGCATAAACAAAGCATCTAAGAAAGTGAAAGAACTACCATCAGTAGTAGTCAAAATGATCTTACCAACTCCCATAACAGGATAAGAGGAGTTGTTGGTGCATGTAACAGTATTCCCTATAGGGGAAGGCTCGAGTGTAGAGAAGAAACTGCGCTGCGAGGTAATATGTTTGGTCCCCCCACTATCAAAGTATCAAACATCTGAGTCTACTACAGACATGCATTGCTCATGAGAAGATGGGTCAAAATTGCAAACAGTAGTAAACATCCATTCTTCTTCCTCCACCAAATTAGTAGACTCAGTTTTTGGTGTAGAGGCCTCTGCAATAACCATTCCAACCTCTTTCTTCTTTGCCTCTTTAGCAGGTAGTTTTGGACATTTCATTATGATATGATCATTTCCTTTATAGTACTTGCAAAACAATTTTTGCTTTTCTGATTTCTTTTCATCTTTGTCTTCCCTCTTCAATTGTGCAAAATTAGCAGATTTTTGCTTACTAGTTGAAGAGCTCCATTTTCCTTTGCCCTTTTGAATAGCCAATAAATCTTGATATGCAACATGCATAATGGACGGGTTTTTCCTAATCTAATCCTCCTGCAACAAAATAGATACTAACTCCTCAAAAGACAAGGCATTTGGATTGCTTTCATCATCAACTTAAGAGTAGAAGCAAAACTTTGATATGAATTAGGGAGACCCTTCATAAGGGTCTGTAGAAGTGAGCTATCTGGTATAACCTCATCAATAGAAATCAATTGTTCCTTCAACTCTTTGATCTTTGTTAGAAAACTGTCCATAGAATCACCTTCATTCATGTGATCACTCTAAAACTATTTTTGGAGGTAAGCAACACGAGCCTCATTCCTAGCTTCGTACAATGTGGTAAGTGTATCCCAAGCATCCTTAGCTATTCTACAAGAGTGAATGTGAGGAATAATGGCATGTTTAACAGACAAAAGCTATCAATGCATGTGCCTGGGCATCCTTGCCATCCGAACAAATTTACTCTATAGTAGATGTAGCAAAAACCATAGCATAAATAGGAATATGCAGAATATCATCATCTTTGACACCTTCTACATCAGCTTCAATACCTACAATTCTAACAATTGTAGGTGTGATAGGACATTTTTCAACACCTTTCACAATGTTCCCCAGTCCTTTTGCAACCAATACATGTCGCATCATATAAGCCTATAACGGGTAGTTGGTACCATCCAATTTATCCTCAATAGCCAACATACAGAATACATCACTACTTTCAGCCATGGTCGATGACTAAAATACCTTGATGCACAAAATTGATTGTATCTCAAAAGGTTGAACAAAACTGCCGAGATGAATTCTGCTAGACCCGTAGTAGACTTTGAGATGCTTATACTAGGGAACAGAAAGTGGTATATACCTTTGGCACAAAAAGACAATAGCTTGCACAAGCACTACGATAGTGCGTTCGAAAAACAAGCTCAGATCGTGATTTTGGCAGCGCAAAGCGATGCCATTTTGATCTCGGAAAGACATTGAGTATGCTCACCAAAATTCGTGCGATTCTGAGACTACATCCGGAGAGGTGTCGAGGATGCCCTAGATGAAGCAGCGACCGGCTCTAATACCAATTGTTGGAGTTAGACATCTCCCGAAGCACATGAATAGTGCAAGGAAGAAGAAGAAGCTTGCAACAGAACACACAATACTGAATGTATTACCACTAGAATGTACAAAGATAAGTAGCCAGTTAGGGCAATAGGCATATATACAAGCCGGGGGAAAAAACCTCCTAAAGAGGGAAAAACGTACCCCGGCGGTCCTAGTGTGTTCACACACATCACTACCTAAACATATCAACAACTATCACAGTGCTTGTGTAGGCTATTTCTTCTTTTTGTGCCAAAGGTATATACCAGTTTTGGTTTGCCAGTATAAGCATCTCAAAGTCTACCACAGGTTTAGCAGAATTTGTCTCGGTACTTCTATTTGACTTTTTGAGATACAATCAATTTCTTGCATCAGGGTATTTTAGTCACTAGCCATGGCTAAAGGTAGTGATGTATTCCATATGTTGGTTGTTGAGGATAAGTTGGATGGTACCAACTTGTTGGGAACGATGGATGGACACTCCAAGAGATTGAGTAGGTACTGCCAAAACCTACTTTCTACCAGCCCTCTGATGCTTCATACTTGATAAGTGGACCTCCTTAGCTCTCCAATGACACCATAAAATGGCCTATGTACTTTGGAAATGATGTGTGTAAAGATTGAATCAAAACAGATAACTTTGGACTTCAAGATCTCAAGAAAACCTTCTATTTATGTCTTGACACCTGCTGGATCTTTTGCTCAGTATGACCAACAGAGTAGGAATTCCGAAAATTCCTTTTAGGGGTATCTAATTAGCTTAGCAAGCTAACTATTACAAGTGGAATGATATAAAAAGATCAACTATGCTCAGAGAAATCAATTTAGCAAATAAACATTTACCCCCGATTTTTTAGGATTGTTGCAGACATTGACTAGTGATCAGCTCGATGATCTTTTCTCTGAAATGGCTAAATAGAATCTCTTCAACTTTTGATAGCATGTAGAAAACTTTGAGTTGATTCCAACAAGCTTTAGATCTTTGAATTTGATGAGGAAATAACTGAGATATGCACTTCACAAGTTGACAGACTTTCAGGTAGTATGACAGAGAACTCAGAAATGAACAATGTGAATGTATATATTACTGAACACTTGTATACAATACCATTGGCATGAATATCATTGCCTAATGGTGTAGATAGGTGTGGGCTAGAGTGTAGGCCTCACACACACTCAGAAACAGTAATGAGAAGCTCGAGAGTGATGAGCTCTAACCGTGACTTTTTCATGTTCACTTTTATAGTGATTGAGTAAGAATTTGAATTCAAATTCAAACTTTTGGCCCTATGATCAAGCTCCTATATCCTAGCAGATATTCTTTCAATCAGAGTTAATCTTTTTTCCACAAATTCCTTTAGGTAGGTGTCTACAAAGCTTCCAAGTCAAATGTGACTTTTACAAAGAGATAAAGTGGTAATTAACTACTAACATGAGTTCCTATGCTTCTTCATATGTATATGGATCTCAATGTATCCTTCAAGCCAAATGTGTAGGCTTGTGACTTGCACCAACAACTCCCCCTCAAGCCAAACATTTTGGCTTGGTCTTCATCTTTAATCTTCATGTATATCCTGTAATCCAATCATTGCTTTGAACTTGCAAAGTTTGGTTCCATCCAAAGCTTTTTTCAACCAATCTGCACACTGCATGTTGGTTGATACATAGGTTAGTTGAATATCCTTTCTTAATAACTTCTCTTTCACATAATGGTAATGGACCTGTATGTGTTTGGTCCTAGCATGATAGATAGGATTAGTTGCAAGGTGAAGTGAGCTTGTATTATCTCCAAAGATCATTGGTCACCTAGTATATAGACCCAATTTTGTATACAATAGCTTGATCCATATGGCTTCTTGTGTGGCATTAGCCAATCCTCTATACTCTACCTCTGTAGAGGATAAAGCAGAAGTAGGTTGCTTCTTTGAAGACCATGATATTGGTTTATCACCTACAAAAGAAATGTATCCAGAAGTGCTCCTCCTATCATCCTTGCATCCTGCCCAATCAGCATCTGAATAGATCTTGATATCAAGGTCTGACGTATAATGGAAATACAAACCATGATGTTGTGTACCCTTGAGGTACTTTAGAATTCTTTTGGTAGCTTCTAAGTGAGGTACTCTTGGCTTGTGCATAAATTGACTTAGCACACTAACTCCATATGCAATATCTATCCTTGTTAAGGTAGCATAGTTTAAGCTACCAACCATGCTTTGATAACCTATAATGTCATTAATTTCATCACCTTCATGGGCACTTAGTTTTAGGTTTACCTCCATTGGAGTACTTGCAACTTTGGAATCCTGCAAATGAAACTTCTTCAACATATCCTGTATGTACTTTTTCTGAGTAATGTATATTCCTGAGTTAGTATAGACTAACTCAAGCCCAAGAAAATTCTTTAGTAGATCAAGATCATTGATCTTGAACTCCTTCATCATCTGGCTTTTGATTTGTCTGATTCCATTAACATCATTACCTGTAAGTATGATGTCATCAACATAAACACAAAGGTATATTACCTCTGAATTACTTCTCTTGATGAATAGATAAGTATCTGCCTTGCTCTTGACAAAACCTTGGTCTTGGAGGTATGTAGTTAACTTGCAATTCCATGCCCTAGGTGCATGCTTTAATCCATATAAAGCCTTTTTCAATTTGCAAACATATGTTACCTTCTTAGGGTCCTCATAGCCAGGAGGTTATGACATATATACCTCCTCTGAAATCCTTCCATTCAAGAAAGCATTCTTGACATCCATTTGGTACATGTTCCAATTTTTGGATGCAGTCACACTTACCAACACTCTAATTGTTGGCATCTTGGCCACAGGTGAGAATGTCTCTTCATAATCAATGCCTTGGGTTTGTGCAAAACCATTGGCTACCAATCTGGCTTTGTACCTGTTAATCGACCCATCAGAATTTCTTTTGAGTTTATAGATCCATCTGGATCCTATTACCTTCATGGATTCCTTCCTTGGTACTAGCTCCCATGTGTCACTTTCCTTGAGTGCTTCAATCTCCTCATTCATAGCTTCTTTCCATTCTGTCTTGGTCATGGCTTCTTCATATGATCCTGGTTCTTCAATTGACAAATCTTTGGCAAGATAAACAGAGTTTTTAGTAACAAGAGATGTATCATACCCATATCTGATAGGTTTTTTGCTCTATCTTTGTGACCTTCTGATTGATTGAGTTGAAGATTCAGGTATGTCTTCAAGTTTCTTCATCTTCATTTTGCCCTTGGACTTCCATGCCTTGAACTCTTCAAGGTTCATAACATCTTCATCATCTGAATTTGAATCTTCATTCTGAGTAGGTTCCTCCTTTGCAAGCATTGGAAACTCCTCTTCCAAATCATAGGGTAGTTTAACCTTCCTGCATTCATTCCCATACCAAGAATCATTTTCATCAAAGACAACATCTCTACTCACCATGAATCCCTTATCTGAAGGGTTGTAGAACATGTATCCTTTTTTATTCAAATCATATCCAATAAAGATGCACTTCTCAGCCTTAAGGTCTAGCTTACCTCTTATCTGAGAAGGAATGTGTACATATGCTAAATATCCAAATATCTTGCAATGTTCTAGTGAGGGTCTCTTACCATGCCATGCTTCATAGGGTGTCATCCCATCAAGGGAATTAGATGGTAACCTGTTTATGAGATAAGTGGCAATAGAAACACTTTCTGCCCACAGATAGTTAGGTAACTTTTTTTCATTTAACATAGACCTAGCTGTCTCAACAATCAACCTATTTCTTCTCTCAGCCACCCCATTCTTTTTAGGAGTATCCCTTATGGTGATTTCTCTTTTAATACCCCTATCCTGCAAGAAGTTTTCAAACTCATTGGAAAAGTACTCACCTCCTCCATCTGACCTTAGCCTCTTCAAATTCTTCCCTCTCTGATTTTCAACAAGTGCAAGATATTTTTTAAAGCAATTAAAAACCTCATCCTTGTGCTTCGTGAACTACAATACAGTCCACCTGCTATAATCATCAATAAAACATACATAGTACCTTGCTCCTGAGATTGAGGGGTCTTTGCTTGGTCCCCATACATCTGTGTGAACAAGTTCTAGGTAGTCTTCATGCATGTAGCCTTTCCTTGAGAAGGGTAACCTGTGAGACTTCCCAAATTGACAAGCACTACATTTATATATCATGTGTTGTTTGGAGACATTGGGTATTCCAATTACACATTGATCCCTGCATATGTGCTTCAAGGTTCTTTCTCCTACATGCCCTAATCTTTTGTGCCAAATCTCAAGTTCTGAAAGTGTTTGATCCTTATAATTCTATAGTGCAATATTCTTTGTGTCTTCTAGCTCAAAAGTGAAAAGTCTACCTGATTTTTCTCCTTTAGCAATCCTCTTGAACCCATGCCTTGGATCCTCCACAAATGCTCCAAATTGATTGAATCTAACCTGCAAACCTTTCTCCACAATCTGTCCAACACTCATCAAATTTTTGGTAATGGTGGGTACATAAAGTACCCTACTCAACAAGTTCTGATTTCCATCACAAGTCTTAACATTTCCAACTTTAACTACTGAGTGCTTGGTGTGATCACCTGTTTGGACTTGATGCTTACCTTTTGGTTCCTCAAGATCAGAGAGTAGTGCTACATTGCTAGCCACATGATTTGAGCATCTTGAGTCAATGTAGAATAGGTGGTCATCATTTGTACCTGATTTTGAAGTCATGTTCATGATCAGAAGAGAATCATCCTGCTCTTCTGTATAGTTGTTGTAGTCCTTTCTGGATTTGAATCCTCCTTGGTAATTGCCATTGTAGTTATTGTTGTAATTGTTGTTGTAGTTGTTGTTGTAGCCTTGGTGATGGTTGAATCTACCTCTTGACTGTGAGTATCCACCTCTTTGGTATCCTCTTCCTCTCTGATTTTTGTAATTCCTGAAACACTCATCTGTAGTATGATTTGATAAACCACAAATGTTGCATGGTGAGGAGTTATAGGATCTCCCCCTACCTTGCTTACCTCATCTGCCCCTTCCTCTTGATAATCTACCTCTCCCTGCATAGTTGGCTTGGGAGGTAGTCCCTTCATCTTCCACCTTCTTGTTCTTGCCTTTATCTTTAGACTTCTTATCAATGTATAGGGCAGAAGATTTATTACCTTTGGATGTGTCTCCATTCTTGTTGAGCTTTGCTTCATGAGTAAACAATTGTCCCATGAGAGTTGTAAGATCTGGAATTTGCATGTCCATGTAAAGGTCCATGGCAGTGGTGAAACTTTCCCATTTGTCATCAGCCTTGATCCCATTGATAACTTTCCTTACAATCTTCTCTTCTTCAATCTCTTCTCCTATGCTTGCTAACTGATCTGCTACATCTTTAATCTTGGTCACAAACTCTGAAACAACTTGCTTAGGTTGCTTCCTTAATGTGGTGAATTCAATCCACAACTGATTTTTTCTAGCCCTTGTGTTGGAAGAGAAATAAGATGACAAGGTTTCCCAAGTCTCTTGGGATGTCTTACAGTTCCTAATATGTGGCAAAAGAAAATCAGAGATGGAGTTGAGTAAATAAGACCCTGCTAATGCATCCTTTGCACACCATGTGTTGAGCTTTTCATGCTCTTCCTTTGTTGGTAATCCTCTTGTTTTTAATGAGGGAAATTCCTCATCTCCTAAAATGTATCCATAGAGACTCCTTCCTTGTAGGTAGGTCTTGATCCTTAGGGACAATGCCTGATAGTTGTTCCTGTCTAATTTATCAATAAATGAAGGAAAACCATCTCCCATTTTACCTTAGTTTGCTCTGATACCACTGTTGGGAATGATGGATGGACACTCCAAGAGATTGAGTAGGTACTACCAAAACTTGCTTTGAACCAGCCCTTTGATGCTTCAGACTTGATAAGTGGACCTCCTTAGCTCTCCAATGACACCATAAAATGGCCTATGTACTTTGGAAATGATGTGTGTAAAGATTGAATCAAAACAGATAACTTTGGACTTCAAAATCTCAAGAAAACCTTCTATTTATGTCTTGACACCTACTGGATCTTCTGCTCAGTATGACCAACAGAGTAGGAATTGGAAAAATTCCTTTTAGGGGTATCTAATTAGCTTAGCAAGATAACTATTCTACGTGGAGTGATATAAAAAGATCAACCATGCTTAGAGAAATCAATTTAGCAAATAAACATTTACCCCCGATTTTTTAGGATTGTTGCAAACATTGACTAGTGATCGCCTCGACGCGCTTTTCTCTGAAATGGCTGAATAGAATCTCTTCAAATTTTGATAGAACGTAGAAAACTTTGAGCTCATTCCATCAAGCTTTAGATCTTTGAATTTGATGAAGAAACGACTGAGATATGCACTTCACAAGTTGATAGACTTTCAAGTAGTATGACAGAGAACTCAGAAATGAACAATGTGAATGTATATATTAATGAACACTTGTATACAATACCATTGGCATGAATATCATTGCCTAATGGTGTAGATAGGTGTGGGCTAGAGTGTAGGCCTCACACACACTCAGAAACAGTAATGATAAGCTCGGGAGTGATGAGTTCTAACCGCGACTTTTTCATGTTCACTTTTATAGTGATTGAGTAAGAATTTGAATTCAAATTCAAACTTTTGGCTCCCTATGATCAAGCTCCTATATCCTAGGAGATATTCCTTCAATCAGAGTTAAACTTTTTTCCACGAATTCCTTTAGCTAGGTGTCTACAAAGATTCCAAGTCAAATGTGACTTTTACAAAGAGATAAAGTGGTAATTAACCACTAACATGAGTTCCTATGCTTCTCCATATGTGTATGGATCTCAATGTATCCTTCAAGCAAAATGTGTAGGCTTGTGACTTGCACCAACACAACTACCCATTATGGGCTTATATGATGCGTCATGTATAGGTCCCAAAAGAACTATGGAATATTATGTAGGGTGTTGAAACATGTCCTATTACACCTGCGAATACAAGTACTACAAATACACATGCTGGAGCTGATGGAGATGGTGTCCAAGATGATGATACTTTGCAGATTCTTGTTCGTGCTATTTTTTCTGTTGCACCTACTCCATGGAAAATTCGTTGGGATGGCATAGATGCTCAAGCACATGCATTGATAGCTTTGTTTGTCAAACATGCCATAATTCCTCACATTTGCTCTTGGCAAACATCTAAGGATGCTTGGGATAAACTTACCATATTGTACCAGGCTAGGAATGAGGCTCATGTTGCTTACCTCTGAAAACAATTAGAGAGTGACCACATGAATGAAGGTGATTCTATGGACAATTTTCTCACAAAGATCAAGGATTTGAAAGAAAAGTTGATTTCTGCTGATGAAATTATACCAAATAGCTCACTTCTGCAGACCGTTCTGAATGGTTTTCCTTACTTTTATTCGAGTTTTGCTTCTACTTTTGATGATGAAAGACAATCCAAATGCCTTGTTTATTAAGGAGTTAGTCTTTGTTCTGTTGCAGGAAGATCAGCCTAGGAAGAACAGGTATATTATGCGTGTTGCAGATCCAACTTTCCTGGCTAGTTAGAAGGGCAAAGGTAAATGGAGCTCTTCTACTAGTAAGTAGAAATCTGTAAATGCTCCACATATAAAGAAGGAAGACAAAGATGAGAAGAAATCAGAAAAGTAGAAATTGTTTTGCAAATACTGTAAAGCAAATAATCATGTCATCAAGAGCTGTCCAAAACTAGCTACTAAAGAAGAAAAGAAGAAAGGGGCCGGAATGGTTGTTGTAGAGGCATCTACACCAAAAATAGAGTCTGCTAATCTTGTGCAGGAAGAAGAATGGGCGTTTACTACTGTTTGTAGTTTTGACCCATCTTCTCATGAGTAGTGCATGTTTGCAGTAGACTTAGATGTTTGGTACTTTGATAGTGGGGCAACCAAACATATTACCTCCTAGCACAGTTTCTTGTCTTCACTCGAGCCTGCCCCTACATGGAATACTATTACATGCACGAACAACTCCTCCTATCATGTTATGGGAGTTGATAAGATCATTTTGACTACTAGTGATGGTAGTTATTTCACTTTTTCACATGCTTTGTTTGTGCCAAGGACCAAGAAAAATATGTTATCAGTTTTTGCATTAGACAAGATTGGCTTCTTTGTGAAATTTCTTAATGACAGATGTACAGTTCATGATCTGTCAAATGGCAATGTCATTATTGCTTTTGGCATTTTCTGTCGTGGGTTGTATAAGCTCATAGACTATGAAATATCTGTAAATGATTTGGCACATGTAGTACATGATTCTTAGGCTATGTCAGATGCAAAGCGTTGGCATGCACGCTTTGATCATCTGAATTTTGCTAGTTTGCTACTCCTACAAAAATCTGAAATGGTGTCCTCTTTGCGCAAACTCAATAAACATGTATGAGAAGGCTGTATTTTGGACAAAATGCAGTGTTCTGCCTTTCCAGAGGATGGTTCAGTTTGGGCTACTCAGGAATTGTAGCTTGTATATAGTGATGTTTGTGGTCCTATGCAGACACCTTCTTTTGTGAAATATCTTTACTTCGTGACTTTCATCGATGATTTTTCTAGGCATGCATGTGTATATCCATTGAAGGAAAAGTCCGAAGTGTTTATGTGCTTCAAACACTTTCTGGTCTTGGTTGAAAATTTGTCACCATGTAAAATGGGCACCCTCCGTTCTGATCGGGGGGGGGGGGCAATATATGTCTTCTGACTTTAATGCATTTCTAACTAAACGTGGGATAAACATCAATGTACAGTGTCATATACACCTCAATAGAATGGAGCTGCTGAACGAAAGAACGTCACTCATGGAGATGGTGAGGTGTATGGTCAAGAGTCAGGCTTTACCACATAGTTTCTGGCTTGAGGCTATTATGTCTGCAACATATGTACTAAACAGGTGTCCCACTAAAGCGCTGCAACCTATCACTCCATATGAGGCTTGACATGGTCGCAAGCCACTTGTTGCTCATCTACGTATTTTTGGTTGTTTGGCATATGCATGACTGCCTAACCAAGATCATAGAAAATTGGATGATAAATTAGTAAAATGTAATTTTGTTGGGTATTGTTTTGAAAGTAAAGGCTATCATCTGTATCATCCACAGACTAAATGCATTCTGGTTAGCCGTGATGTTTTTTTTTGTGGAAGATGCTCTTTAGCCATTGATTTCATGTACTAAGGAGACATTTGTTCGCTCCAAAGACATGTATGATACTTTTTTGCCTCTTTTTATAGGTGGATAGCCTAGTGCTTGTCCGAATGAGGCAACTTCTCAGCCTTCGAAGGTTTCATGTGATGATGCAAATCATTTCATTTCTGATGTAGATTTACATGATGCACTTGTTGATGAGTGAGCTGATATTGAGCAAGCAAAAACTATGAAAAAATGGTTGGTGCAAACCTTGCATGACAACAAATTAGATGCAGCTCTATCATATCGCACTTGGTCAAGCTCTTATAGTGCCTCTTTGGCATTAGATTGCTATGTTATGGCTGCCTCTAGTCTCTTGATGAGATTGAACGTGTTTTTTTTTATCAAACACAAAATTCTAAACATTGGATGGCTCCAATGCAATCTAAATATGATGTTATCATGAAAAATGGTACCTAGTCTTCATGTGACTTGCCTCCTGGCAAGAAGGCCATCGACACTAAGTGGGTATACAAGCTGAAGTGTAAACCTAATGGAACAGTTGACAGGTATAAAGCTACGCTTATTGCAAAGGTTTATGCGTAGGAAAGAGGCATTGATTTTGATGCAACCTTTGCTCCTACTTGCCGACTGTGCACAGTTGTAGCATCTATGCACTTGCAGCTCATCATGGTTGGAATGTACATCAGTTGGACATTAAAACAGCATTTCGGAATGGTGACTTGCATGAAGAAGTGTATGTTTTTCAGCCCCGTGTCTTTGTGCAAAAAGGGCATGAAAACCAGGTGTGTAGGTTAAAGAAGGCATTATATGGTTTGAAGCAAGCACCACTTGCTTGGTATGAAAAGATACATGCCTATCTCATTACACATGGTTTTGAGAACAGTCCAACTAAAAGAACCTTATATGTTAAGCGTGCTAATGATGTGCTTCTGATCATCATTGTGGTGTATGTTGATGACAAACTGCTCACTGGTCCACATGACATGCATATTGCTGATTTTAAGGCTGATTTGCATGCCTCATTTGAGATGTCTGATTTGGGGCATTTGCATCAATATTTGGGCATCTAGTTTATGCAAGTTGATGGTGGAATGGCTTTGTGTCAAGAAAAATATAATGACACATTATTGTAGCATGTTCGCCTTGAAGACTATAAGCCTATTGCCACTCCTATGGAGATAGGTTTACGATTGAGACTTCATGATGCTGGAGATGCATTTGATGCTGTTCTCTATCAGCAAGATGTTGGATGCTTCATTTACTTATGCATTACTCGGCTAGATATTCAGTTTGTTGTCTCACAAATGAGTAGGTTTACACATTATCAGGTTGTCAAGCATTGGCAGGTGGTTAAGCACATATTTCGCTACTTGAGTGGTACCCGGCTACTTGGATTGTTTTATCCTAAGGGGGAATCACTACCACCAGATTTGCATGCTTTTTTTGGTAGTGATTGGGTTGGTTGCTATGATACTCATGTGTGCACTAGTGGCTTTGCTTCATGTTTGGTAGCTCATGTATATCTTGGTTGAGCAAGAAGTAGCCTACTATGGCCACTTCTAGTTGTGACGCTAAGTGTAGGGCAGATTTCACATCCACTATTGAGTGTGTGTGGCTCAGATGCCTTATGGATGATTTGGGTGTTGGTCACTCTTCTTCCACCACTATCTTCACTGACAATCAGAGCGCATTCGTAGTTGTAAGGAACCCTATGTATCATGCTCGCACTAAGCACATTAAGGTGCATTATCATTATCTCAAGGAGAGGCTCTCTACTGGGGAGTTCAACTTGGTATATGTGCCCACACACGAGAACATTGTTGACCTTTTTACAAAGGCTCTGCCCAGGGAGAAGTTTGAAGCTTTTCGCAAAGATTTGGGCTTACTTCCTTTTGTGGATTGATTCAACAAAGCTTGGCACTTCCTTATACATGAGTGCCAACTCCTTGTTCACCACATCAGTCCCATGTGGGACTTGTTGATATATTTAGGTAGTGATGTGCGTGAACACTCTAGGATTGTCGGGGCACTTTTTTTCCCTCTTTAGGAGGTTTTTTTCCCCGGCTTGTATATACGCCTATTGCCCTAACGGGCTACTTATCCTTTGTAGATTCTAGTGGTAATACATTCAGCATTGTGTGTTGTGCTCCAAGCTTCTTCTTCTTGTTCTTCCTTGTGTTGTTTGCATGCTTCCGAAGATGTCTAACTCCAACAGAACTCATCTACAATGGAACCTCTTCTTACATTTCTAATAGTGACTTTATTAATAGGTTGTAGATCCTATATGAAGTGTAACTTCCCATTATTTTTAGGAACCATGCACCATCGGTTTGAATATGGTGCTGATGATGGTTCTAGAGTTCTCATAGCAATCGTTTCCTTTAACAATCACATCAGCTCAAGTAAATGAGCTTTTGGGACTAGTATCAACCGAAGATTCCATGTAATATGTGGTACAGTAAATATGATCATAGGAGCTACAAGCTTTGGATGAGCACATCCTATTTCATGTGGAAATAGGGAAAATGCTTTTCCATGATGCATGATTATCTTTTTAAACTGATCCTTTTCAGGTTATGAAATGAATTCATCTATGAACTTTATATATTTCATAGTTTACTTAGTAAATGTATGTCCTATCTTAGATCGATCTCTAAGAATAAGATCCTCTGAAAATCATTTAATCACGTTGTAACTTTCTTTGAGAAATGGGTGAGCTACATGGTTTACCTTTTTTCTACTGTTTTATATTTAGTATCAATCTTGACTTCATGTTCTACTAAGAAATTAGCAATTAAATGATATTCTTTAATAGAGTCAAGAATGATAAATTTTGATTCTATTTCTTCTTAATGAGCATTCTCAAACTCTTCTATCAAAGTTGAACCTTTGGCAAGCTCAATTATACTCTCAATATTTTCTTCACGTGAAATCAAGCCTAGGTTTTTGAAACATTTTTCATTTCTTGTCCTAAATTTATTGGTATTTTTTCTTTTCTAATGAAGTGTAAACTAGATGTAGGTGTGCGAATGAAAAAGTTCTCAAAGTTATATACATCATCAAGCAAGACATCAATCCATTGCCCACTATTGTCTCGCTCAATAGTGGAATCTAGCAGAAATTGTGGTCATAGTAGGCCCCAAAATCTCTTACAGGTGGTGAATTTTCACACACATGATTGTAAGAGTCAATGGCATATCTTCATAGATTTTTCCTATTTCTTGAATGATTGGGATAGATTTTTATTACTTGCAAGAAATCCATTCTAGATTTAGAAAAAATTCTTGCATATGCCACCAACCTATCATTCATAGCTTTTATCTCCATCCTCATCTCTGCTATGGTAGTTATCCCGCACAAACAAATGAACTTCCTCCTAGACACCTCCTATCATAATAGATACATGAGCACATGAATGGGGAAAAATTTTTGACCCATTGTTAGCTCCTCTCATTCTCGAACCATGATCTTTATCAATGGGCCATCTGAATGTATCAAAAACTTTCTTTGATACCACATTTATTTATGAGCCTAAATCAATTAACTCTAGAGCTAAACATGATTCCTTTCCATTCCAAAACCAAAATATGATTTTTGGGGTTTCGCGTGCCCACAAAGTTGTATCAAATTGGCTTTCTCGTTTAATCATCTCATCATCTGGAAGAATTGGTCCAAGAAAATGTCTATTTACACTTCCTATTGCAAAATCTTTCTCTTCATCATTATTGTTATCACCTAACATGACCGTGTCATTCATGGCAAGGGTTTCCTCATAAACATCTTGCATGTCCTCATCTTGGGGAAGAGAAAATCGTCTCCTTCTTACTAGTCTTATGAAACTATCCTTGAACTAGGGTTTTGCAATAGAAAACTCTTGTCTCAAACACAAGAATCTAGGAAACACCAAGTTTCTCTACTCACTTTGTAGAGGTAGGTAGATCTAATAGAATTTAAAAAGAACCTATTGTGCCAATGCTCACGTGGACAAACGAATATACCCAAAGGATATGTAGAAAAGAAGAGCACAACCTTAGCAAAAGAAAGGAAACATGTGCATGATGAACTAGAAGTGTAGGAGAAAGACATTAAGGGAAAAAATGGACCTTGGATGGCCTTGTAAGGATCTGTGGGATTAAAATTAAGAATTTGTGATTAAGAGGGATGTTTGAAAACCACTAGTGGTTTTTCCATTAAAATATTGATATAAAGATTTTTTGATCTAATGTCTGAAGTCGAAGCATTTGAAGCCTTTAGATTTTGAAAATCGGTGGCTAATATAAAAAGTACCCACAAAGAAGTTCCTCATGGGATTTCTTACATGAATGGCTAAAGGAGTTCTAGAAAGAGGGTTGTTGGCAGCAGTCAAGGAACTGAAGGACTCACAAGACAAGGAAGCCAACGAAGGGAGTCGGAGCGAAGAGAAGGCACAAGCAGACAAAGTAGTCAAAGAAGATCTAGCAAGTAGGCCATCTAAATTTTTCATGCATCAAAGAGATGGGCACACAAGAAGAAGGAGCAAGTAGGGAGCTCCAAGAAATGTATGTCAAACTGTTAGAAGAAATCCCTACAAAATTAGTGATTTTCATCACTAAAAACCATTGTAAATATCATTTCATATTTTTGTAGCTCCATTTTGTGCAAGCCAAGGAGTTCTTGAGCTTGAGGAGCTCTAGAAGTACCTACCTATCAGTTTTCACATTTTTTAGACTCCGTTTGAACCTCCAAATAGGCCAGAGAACCTAATTTTTAACTAGGCTGGACACTAAGTCTGGAGAGGGCCAAAAACTAGTCAAAAACTATAAATAGAGCTAGAGAGCTCATTTTTGGAGGTAGCTTGTAATAGATTTGAACTTGTATGAGCATTTTGAAAGTAATCTAAAAGAACTCCATTGTCTCTCCCTTTGTCTTGCTGTGTATGCGCGTGTGTGTATATGTGTGTGCATGTTGGTGTGCTTCTCACTCACGCACTTGTGCCTTCACTTGATCGAGGTCATCATACCATCCTCACGTCTTCCCGGATTGACATTAAAGGAGGTGCTACTCATCACAGAGCTACACCAAATTTTTGCGCCGTTGCAAACAAGTTTAAATTTTTTACTGATCATCAAGCACTGTTGTACTTGGTAAATAAACCATGCAATACTGGCAGATTAGTGAGATGGTTCCTCTTACTAATGGAATACGACTTTGAGGTTGTGGTGAGGAAAGGTAAGACTCACTTGAGAGCAGACCACCTCTCAAGTCTCACCTCCGGGGAAGCACCACAAGGAGTATCAGATGATCTTCCTTATGCTTACTTGTTTAATTTGGAAGTTGTACCTTAGTGGGCTAAGCCATTAGTGCCAGTATTGACATACGGGCCTAACCACCCAGTCGTAAACACTCAAGATAGGGAGGTAGTAAAGGCCCAAAAGTACCACATCATGGAAGGAGATTTAGTTTTAGTCTACACATTGAAGCAACATGCAAGAAAATTAGAGAAACGTGGCTATGGACCTATGATCATAAATAGGATCTCAACGAGTGGAGCAGTATAACTGGCCACCTTAGAAGGCGATATTCTTCCGAGCTATATCAGCGGGTGCAGAGTCAAATTATATCAAGAACCCCTGACTGAAGAGATGCTAAATCGACTCAAATTTGCCAAGAAATGTAAGGAAGAAGAAAAGCGAATTCGAGAAGAGGCGCAAGCAGAAGCTTTAGAACGCATCCGAAGGATGAAGTTGAGAAGGCAGGGTAAAGATCAGCCTAGGACAGATGACTATGTAGCTCAAGGATATCATGTGGCTATGTGTGAAGTCTCAAGTGTAAGCCCCCATAGAATAGTTGACCGACGTCCTTTTGTAACCTTGGAGATAGGACAAGGAAAGAGTGCAAGGCTTGATTGACTCAGGTGCAGCCACAAGTGCTGTTAGACTTTCGTAGTGTCGAGAATTGAACTTAAATGTCAATCCTGTGGAAGCATATCTCATAGGATTGGGAGGCGTGGAGACCCCTTGTATGGGCGAGGTGGAACTTCCCCTCTATATTCAAGATGTTTTACTGACAGTTAAAGTACTAGTGTGTCAAGATGAGGATCTCACTTAACCTCTTGTCTTGGGTCAAGACTGTTGGTGCATTTTACCCAAGCCTACATGCTTGATATTATCCTCATTTGTAAGTCACATGAGTAGTCATGTGAACACCTCTTGTAAAAGAGTTCATTTTTATCTCTTGTAAATGGAAAAAGAAAAAAGGAAAAGGATGGCTTACCTCATCCATGATGTAAAAGCAAATTCGTGGCTCTAACTACCTAAAACCACGAAATTTAGAGCTGAGGGAATCTCTCCTAACTTTGGGGATCACTTTTAGGTGGAGCCATTCGAATTCGAATTCAAAACTTCCTCCAAGAATCGCTATAAAAAGAGCAAGAAGGAAGAGGCGATTAGCTAGCCTTGTACGTGACCACTTGATGTCATTTTGTAGAGATTGAAGAGCTTACTCCATAGCTCTATCATTCTACTCCCATTGTGCAAAGATTCATTGCCAATGTGGTTGTAATCATATATGAATTTATACATTTATCATCATTCACTTCTCTGTTTTGTTCTCTGCTATACTCACTCAGAGCAGTAACTTCAGAAGGTGATATCTCAAGATCTACTAAACCTTTTTCAGTGATTTAATGTGCGTTGGATAGCTCTTACTCTTTAGTTTATGCATAGAAATTTTCAAGGTCATTGGATGTATAGTTTTGGAGATAGTTGCATTTTACGGCTCACTGGTCTATCTCTATAGAGCCCCGAGAATGGTGGGCATATTCGAGAAATTGATAAATCTTGTTCTCAGTGCTCAGTCCATCATTTGACGTGTTTTAACTTGGATTGGGAAGCTTGCTAAGTCTATTTGCTATGCCCAAAAGGAATTTTTCTAATTCCTACCAGGTTGAGAGCACTCTTCATTTTTTCCAGCAGGTGTATGTCCAAAAATAACAAGTTTTGGGAGCTAGTCATTTCGCAACTAGTCTGTCTTGACTTAAACTTTTGGGATACATGTTCCAAAGTACTTGGCTGATATTTTGGTGGATTTAGGAAGCTCAAAGGGTCTACTAATCAACTCTGAAGTCTCAGTTGGCTGGTGTGAAGCTGGTTGTAGCGGCACCTACTCATCTTTTGATTGCATCCACCATCTCTCTTCACAGTGGTATCAGAGCATAGTCAAGCAACATGGGAGATGGATTTCCATCAACAATTGACAAATTGGATCGAAACAACTACCCGGCATGGTCTCTAAGGATGGAGGCTTACCTTCAAGGGAGGAATCTTTATGGATTCATATCGGGAGATGAAGCAATGCCAACCATGAGGAACAAAGGGCAACCATCACATGAAGAAGTGGAAGGACTTTCGAATTGGTGTTCGAAGGATGCACTTGCAAGGTCCTATATTCTAAACTCAATCTCTGATTTTCTTTTGCCTCATGTCAAGGGATGCAAGACATCAAGAGAAACCTGGAATGCACTTGCTTCTTTCTTCTCTTCCAACACTCGAGCGACGAAGAACAACAATGAAGAAAAGCCCGAAGCAAAATGTGACTGATTATGTCACAAAGATGAAGGAGATTTCCGACCAACTTGGAGCATTGGAGAGGTAATTGAAGAGGAGCAAATCATTAGACAAATCATAAATGGAATCAAAGCAGACGACAAGTGGGAGTCATTCACAACAGCCATGGATTTATACATGGATATGCATGTACCCGACCTCAACACACTCATGGGCCAACTCTTCACTCATGAAGCAAAGATTAGCAAAGGTGGTGAGTCCTCAAGAGGTAATCAAACCTCGGCCTTATATTCTGATAAAGCTAAGGTCAAGGACAAGTGAAAGAATAGGGAGAATGAAGATGAAGGAAGCTCTTTCCAAGCAAACTTTGCAGGTAGAGGAAGAGCTAGAGGAAGACGCAGAGGTGGAAAGCAAGGCAGGGGGAGATTCCAATCATCTCAACCATGCAACATATGTGGCTTATCTAACCATACTACTGAAGAATGTTTCAGGAACCCGAGGAACTCAAGAGGAAGAGGATTCAATAGAGGTGGTTATGGATCAAATAGAGGTAGATACAATGGAGGCTACAACAACAACAACTACTACAACAACAATTACAACAACAACAACCACTATCAAAGTGGCAATAGAGGAAGAAGAGATTACAATAACTATGCAGAGGACCAAAGTCAAGAAGATTCATTATTGATTGTAAAAAATCTATCAACGAAGAAGGGTAAGGATGATGATCACATATTTACATTGATTCGGGATGCTCGAACCATGTAGCAGGAAATATGGCTTTACTTTCTAATTTGGAAGATCCTCATAACAAGCATGAAGTGCAGACAGGAGATGACACAAAGCACTCAGTGGAGAAGATAGGTAATGTGAAGACATCAGATGGGAATATGAACCTCTTAAGCAAAGTCTTGTATGTCCCTACAATTACCAAAAAATTAATAAGTGTTGGACAGATTGTTGAAAAAGGATTGCAGGTTAGATTCAACCAATTTGGAGCATATGTTGAAGACCCAAGGCAAGGCTTTCGAAGGATTGCCAAAGGAAAAAAGACAGGAAGGTTTTTCACTTTTGAAGTGGAAGATACAAAGAACATAGCTTTGTTTAGCTATGGATCTCAAACTCTAATAGAGTTGGAGATATGGCACAAAAGGCTTGCTCACATTGGTGAGAGGACACTCAAATAGATTTGCAGGGACCAAAGTGTACTTGGTTTTCCTAATATCACAAGGCAACACATGATTTATAAGTGTGAAGCTTGTCAACTCGGCAAGGCTCATAGACGACCTTTCAATAAGAAAGGATATATGTATTAAAATACTTTGGATCTAGTGCACATGGATGTGTGGGGTCCGAGTAAGGAGCCATCTATATCAGGCTCAAGATATTATGTGTCTTTCATAGATGATTGTAGCAGGTGGACCATTCTGTTTTTCATGAAGCACAAGGATGAAGTGTTTAATTGCTTTAAGAAGTATATTGCTCTTGTTGAAAACCAAACAGGTAGGACTTTGAAACGACTCAGATCAGATGGTGGAGGAGAATACTTCTCTTATGAATTTGATGCCTTCTTGCATGAAAGAGGCATTAAAAGGGAAGTCACTACAAGGTATACACCCGAACTCAATGGTGTAGTAGAGAGGAGGAATAGAGCTATTGTGGAAGCAGCAAGGTCCATGCTCAACGAAAAGGGATTGCCAAACTACCTATGGGCAGAGGCTGTGTCTACAGCCACATATCTCATAAATAGACTTCCATCTAAGTCACTAGATGGAACCACTCCATATGAAGTGTGGAATGGAAGAAGACCTAGTCTAGAGCATTGCAAAATCTTTGGATGCTTAGCCTATGCTCACATTCCTTCTCAAGTAAGAGGGAAATTGGATCCCAAGGCAGAGAAGTGTGTATTCATTGGTTATGATCAAAACCAAAAAGGATATAGATTGTACAATCCAACCAATAAAGGATTTTGTGTGAGTAGAGATGTAATTTTTGATGAAAACAAATCATGGTTTGATGATGACAGGAAAGTGAAGCTGCCATATGACTTGGATGAAGATTTTCCATCACTTCAACCAAAGGAGACAAAGCAGATTGAAGAAAGTGATTCGGAGATTGACCTAGAAGACTTGGAAAGACTAAAGCTATGGAAGAACAAAGGAAAAGCAAAGATGCAGGATGCTACATATGGATCCGAGAGCTCACATCAACCACTTAGAAGGTCTTCAAGGGAGAAGAAGAAACCAGAGAGGTTTGGTTATGATACTTCTTTGGTCACCAAGCACTCAATCTACATTGCAAAGGATTCAACCAATGAAGAACCTACCACATTTGAAGAAGCACGAAGCAAGAAAGCTTGGAGAGATGCAATGGATGAAGAAATGGAAGCCTTGAAGGAGAATGACACTTGGGAGCTTGTACCTAACAAGCCATCTATGAAGATAATTGGATCTCGATGGATATACAAAATCAAGAGGAATCCAGATGGAAGTATAAATAGACACAAAGCAAGGTTAGTTGCTAAAGGGTTTGCTCAAACCCATGGTATTGATTATGAGGAGACTTTCTCTCCTGTTGCAAAAATGCCTACAATTAGGGTTCTCATTAGTCTTGCTGCATCTAGAAATTGGAATCTCTATCAACTTTATGTAAAGAATGCTTTCTTGAATGGATGGATTTCTGAGGAAGTGTATATGGCACAACCTCCTGGATATGAGGATGCACATCATCCTAACTATGTATGCAAACTAAAGAAAGCTTCGTATGGATTGAAGCAAGCTCCAAGAGCTTGGAATTTCAGATTGGTGACTTATTTGCAGGACCAAGGATTCAAAGCTAGCAAGGCGGATACCTCTTTGTTCATAAAGAGGAATGGATCTGAAGTGATCTATTTATGTGCGTATGTTGATGATATTATTATCACGGGCAATGATCTTGAAGGAATCAAACAGGTAAAGAGTCAAATGAAGGAGGAGTTCAAAATAAGTGACCTCGGATGTAACATAATCCTGGTAAGGAGATGGTTGAACCACACCCTAAGAGAGAGGATTAGGAAGTAATCCTCAACCATGGCTTTTGGGGCAAGTGGTTAGCCCATCACATTCTTAACCAAGAGGTTGTGAGTTCAATCCCTTACATTGGTATCAGAGCCTAGGAAGTAGGCTTGGGCAAAGTGGAATGACCCAATGGCCTCTAAAAAAGGCGCTTGGGCATCCTCCATGTGAAAGGGTAGGAATTGTGGAAGGCGCGCGTCGATTTCAATGATGGACCTTACATTGATTGGGGTGTATCTCCCAATCCGTAGGTCGGATTGAGGCGTGTAATATACCGTTGGAAAGATCTCGGAATGAACTTTCCAATGAGCTAGCTTGCAATGTGTGAATTCCTTGGGAATCCTTGGATGGAACTTGATTGAGTACATCCTGCCAGTCCCATAGCTGGTCAGGGTACATCCTGCCAGGGTACATCCAGGGTACATCCTACCAGTCCCATAGCTGGTCAGGGTACATTCCCGAGGGAGTTCAAGGGGGGAAGAATGTAACATAATCCTGGTAAGGAGATGGTTGAACCACACCCTAAGAGAGAGGATTAGGAAGTAATCCTCAACCATGGCTTTTGGGGCAAGTGGTTAGCCCATCACATTCCTAACCAAGAGGTTGTGAGTTCAATCCCTTACATCGGACCACTCACTTATTTTCTTGGATTGGAGTTGATCTACACAGATTTAGGTATATACATCACACAAAGGAAGTATGTCCATGACATGCTCGTCAAGTTCAAGATGGAAAATACCAAGTGTGCAGGTAAACCTATGGAGCAAAATCATAAGCTTAGTGCTTATGAAGGAGAGCCAATTGAAGACATCACAAGCTATCAAAGCTTGGTTGGAAGTTTGAACTATGCAACACTCACAAGGGTGGATATATGCTATAGTGTTAGCATATTGAGTCAGTTTATGCATAAGCCGAGAAGACCACATATGGAAGCGGCCAAGAGAGTCCTCAAGTACCTAAAGGGGACCATGAATGAAGGTTTGTTCTATTCATATACTTCAGATATTGAGCTAAAGGTCTACTCAGATGTAGATTGGGCCGGATCTAGAGATGATAGAAGAAGCACATCCGGGTATATATCATTTGCAGGTTCAAAAATTATTTCTTGGTCATTGAAGAAGCAACCAACCATGGCATTATCTTCTATTGAAGCAGAATATAGAGGTTTGGCTAATGCAACTCAAGAAATCATGTGGTTAAAGTCTTTGTACACAGATCTTGGACTTCATTCTTCAACACCTCATATTTTTTGTGACAACACAAGCTCACTACATCTAGCAGCTAATCTGGTATACCATGCTAGAACCAAGCATATTGAAGTCCACTACCATTACGTAAGGGAGAAGCTAATGAGCAAGGATATTCAACTATCCTATGTCTCTACAGATATGCAATGTGCCGACATGTTGACTAAAGCTCTTGATGGTACAAAATTAAGTAGATTCAAGTTGATGATGGGCTTGCAAGAAATCAAGGACAATTGAAGACTTATTTGGAGGCCAAGCATGTTAGGCTTGAGGGGGAGCTGTTGGTGCATTTTAGCCAAGCCTACATGCTTGATATGCTTGATATTATCCTCATTTGTAAGTCACATGAGTAGTCATGTGAAGACCTCTTGTAAAAGAGTTCATTTTTATCTCTTGTAAATGGAAAAAGAAAAAAGGAAAAGGATGGCTTACCTCATCCATGATGTAAAAGCAAATTCGTGGCTCTAACTACCTAAAACCACGAAATTTAGAGCTGAGGGAATCTCTCCTAACTTTGGGGATCACTTTTAGGTGGAGCCATTCGAATTCGAATTCAAAACTCCCTCCAAGAATCGCTATAAAAAGAGCAAGAAGGAAGAGGCGATTAGCAAGCCTTGTATGTGACCACTTGATGCCATTTTGTAGAGATTGAAGAGCTTAATCCATAGCTCTATCATTCTACTCCCATTGTGCAAAGATTCATTGCCAATGTGGCTGTAATCATATATGAATTTATACATTTATCATCATTCACTTCTCTGTTTTGTTCTCTGCTATACTCACTCAGAGCAGTAACTTCAGAAGGTCATATCGCGAGTTCTACTGAACTTTTTTCAGTGATTTAACGTGCGTTGGATAGCTCGTACTGTCTAGGTTTTTCATATTAATTTTCAAGGTCATTGGATGTAAAGTTCTGGAGATATTTGCATTTTACTGCTCACTGGTCTATCTCTGTAGAGCCCCGAGAATGGTGGGCATATTCCAGAAATTGATAAATCTTGTTCTCAGTGCTCAGTCCATCATTTGAAGTGCTTTAACTTGGATTAGGAAGTTTGCTAAGTCTATTTGCTATGCCCAAAAGGAATTTTTCTAATTCCTACCAGGTTGAGAGCACTGTTCATTTTTTCGAGCAGGTGTATGTCCAAAAATAGCACGTTTTGGGAGCTAGTCATTTTGCAACTAGTCTGTCTTGACTTAAACTTTTGGGATACATGTTCCAAAGTACTTGGCTGATATTTAGGTGGATTTAGGAAGCTCAAAGGGTCTACTAATCAACTCTGAAGTCTCAGTTGGCTGGTGTGAAGCTGGTTGTAGCAGCACCTACTCATGTTTGGATTGCATCCACCATCTCTCTTCACAAAGACTGGATCTATGATCATGCAGCCAACCTAAACCTAAGAAGTGGACATCTTCAGGTATGGGTCAATCAGAGTCGAATTATAGTTGAGTAAGATAATGGAGCACTCAAGGAACTAAGAAAGGCACACACTCCTGGTCCTTCCAGGAGTACACATGAAGATGACCATGCTATTCTTGTCCAAAACTATGTGATGCAGAGGAATGATTATCTAAATAAAGAAGTCAAGGATACAATGGAACTCCCTTCTTTTCCAAAGGCCATTGGGATGCAGCAACCAGAGGCAGCTAAAAGGCAGAAGAAGCAGACTACCTATGCTCGAAGCCAAAAGAAAGTACGAAGCAAGGTGTCCCAGCTACCAAAACAAATGTGGGTGCGGAAAGGCAAGCATCTTATTGCCGTCAAGCCACGACAACCAACTCAACTTCCTATTAGTGATCGACAACACAACACTAATAAGAAGTCTTCCAAAAATTCTTCTATGAAAGTGAGGTCTATGTGGGTACCCAAGAAGTCGATGAAGGCTGATCCACAATCAAGACAAATTTGGGTGCCCAAGGCTTGCTTGCGGGCTCAAATAGCTACACAGAGACCACACCATATACAACATGGTTCACTCACTCGAACGTCTGATACCCATTCTTATACTTCATGCACGAACACATATTCACCCATGAGCACGAGTAGAATCACTTGTAATTGGGTCCCTAAAAAGCCTCATTTCCAAGCAGACACTCTCACAAAGCCCTCGAGAGTCTCCACCGAACTAAAACTGAAAGCCATCCACTGTGTTTGGCTGCCCAAAGCTTGTAATAAACCCCTAGACCCCATTTGTAAATTCACCGCCACCTACTAACTGCATCATTCTCACACTGCATCTTTCCATTTAGCTCTTAGGACAATCCATCCACTAACCACGTCCACAATCACCGAGCACTCACTGACTAACTAACATATCACTAAAACCTCATGTTAATGTTGTAACAGGGACACATGACCACTTGGTGTCCATTTGCAATGTTAACATTCATTTGTATATTCTCACAAAACTGGTGACCAGTCTCTTCAATATGGCCGAGGCTGCAGGAACTAGCTCCCAGGCAGGCACCAGCCCTCAAATCGTGGACATTGAAAGTCTTCCCATTGAGGAGGAATTGAAGGAGCACCCAGTGGCATTGAGAGCATCACATGCCATACCGATTCAGAATCCTCCACAGGGGCACACAATGCCTGTCAGCAAAAACTCACATTGGTTCAATGACGTGGCAGGACCTCTGGGAGAAGGCACTTACCTGTGGGAGGCAGAGATAGAGTTCAACGGGCGCTGGGGCAGGTATGATTACTTCAAAGCCCAATTGCCAAAGCCCGACTTTCTAAGGTGCTCGTATTTGATTAGCACCCTCACTCCGAGCAAAGAGAAAAAGGGATACAACACCTTTGTCCTCCCATCTCTCACAAGGGGCAATGAGCTGAAGCGGTTCAAATTGACAAACAACTTGGTGAGGGAAGCTCTCGACATGAAAGGCATGCACATTCCCACCGAGAAAGAGACTATGGTCCCCGACAACATGAAGAACAGGAATCTGACAAAGCTAAAGGACATGGTGGCAATGACACCTACTATTGCCATTCATCTTCGGATGTGCATGCAGCATTTTGCATTCCCCGTGCAAGAGAGGTTCACAATGCCACCCAAGAAGATATGGTTCAGTTTATATTTAGCAGACGCCTTCGATTTGGCAATCAACATGCCTCATTAGATTATTGAACAAATCCATTTGGCTCATCAACAGTGGTATAAGAAGCAAAAGTCAGTATTGTATGGATGTTGTGCTCTCACAAGGATTGTTTACAGATGTTTGGCATATGATGTGCCAGTTCAAAGGGCACTTATTTGGACCAAGGTGCAAGAATTCTAATGTAGACTATCCACCGCAGGGCCTCCATCCAAGAAAATGAGAGGCGCAGTTCAGATGCCCTGTGCACAGGCCTGCGGTGCGACACTGACACCCGAGACAACTCCACGGCTTCCAAGGCGTGTGCAACCCTTCACTATGAGATTACCAAGACATAGCACAGACGGACCGAATCTGGTGTTTCCACCTATACCAACCGACTTAGAGTTTCCTCATGGCTTTACATTGGAAGATCTAACTGATGAAGAGGTAGCCAGAATAATCAATGCTACGAACTTAGAAGTGGAGGCAGAGCAGGCAAGCGGGTAGCAGAGAGTCACAGACCAACCCCATCCAGTCCAACTAGAAGTAGTCGAAGTGGATGATGATGAGGAAGACGAGCAAGAGGAGGAACGAGAAGGACTGTCCGACGAAGAAGAGCAGGAATATGAGCAAGAAGTTCTACAGGAACTTGAGGGTGTCGTGTCTTATACGAAGCAATTGAAAAAGCTGTATGATACCATCAACCGAGTTCAAGAACAACACAAACTGTCCCTGGGAGCAGGAAAAGCCCTCATGAACCAAATCCTTGAGGAGGAAGGTGTGGACGAGCAATATCGAGCAACCCTTGACCTGATAGCTGATGCGTTGGGGGTACTTGAGACGGTGCATACCGCTCTCGCCTATTCAAGAAGATCGGAACGACGATACGGCAGATGCCCCCCTCGATCAGGAAAACAAATGAATGTATTAGTATCAGAACCACAGGGCACCACATCCACAACCACGGGCACAACTCATACCATTCATGACACTAAGGAAGCCCATACATCCAGTGCACCCCCGTCACCCCCCTTACCCCCTCTCCCTCCAACTCCACCACCTTCACCTCCCACTACCAGTGAAACCACTACTGTCACCGCCTCAGGGTCCACTTCCCATACCGAAGCACAGACCGTCAGTCAACCCATACAACCTGCACAACCGATCACCACCCCTCTTGTATACACTACCACTAACACTGTCATTCTAACTATAGCCACGGAAAACCCCGTTCCCCGATCACACTTCCTGGCGGTTCATATTCACAACTACACACACCACTTTACAACTTCACCACCATCACCGCACCCACAATTCCCATGTTCACAATCACACCCACGACTACATCCACTTTTGATCTCATGGACATATCACCCACCTCCGCACCTCTCCCTCCCCCCAAACGTCCACAATCTCCCATTCCCCCACCACCAACTTCACCCTTTTCAAGCACAGCATACACGCTCCCATTCCCTTTTCCCTTCCCTTCTGCATTCAACACCTTTCCCGCATCCACCCCCGTTAATAATGTATTTAATAATATGTACCAGTGTATGTCTCAACTACAACAACATTACCAGCACCTAGACGCACAACATACGAGCCTCTTCAAAAACCATGAAAAGCTGTAAGCAAGATTCATTGATTTAGAGAAGGATAAGTGGCTATTACAACAGCAGTATACTACATTACAAGCACAACATGATCAATTAGTTGCCAATCCACCCCAGTCAGATACTGAAGAAAACCAACAACTCGATGACATGTTACATGCTCACAGACAATCTCAAGCTTCGATGCAATCTCGCCTTATTACGGAAGCACATGTCCGCAGCACTCGAAGAGAATAAAAGACTGCAGAAACAAAATGAAGAAAACCTGGAAGCAGCAATGGAAGGTTACCCGCATGAAATCGACCCAGAGAATTTCAAGGCCATCCCCTCGGAGAATATGCAAATTGTGTTGGAAACCCATGCCGACCGCCTGGAAGCCCACGAAGCATTAGAAAGAGAAAGAGATGACCTACTAAAGCAACTGGCAACTCAGCAGGAGTCACCAAGCAAGGTCACAACAGCAGCCGACACATCTGAAGAAGTCGCAGAACTCAGAGTAGAACTAGAAGAACTACGAAGTAAAGTTCTTCAATACGAGCGTCAACCCTCTCCCCTTGTGGAACGGAACCTGAAGACTTAGTGCCAATTGCAGTTAAGGAGATCTTTGAAGACCCATATGTTCCCATGCCAGCACCCAGAGGTAAGCAAATAGAAGAAGGAATGGACACAATTGAGATCGAAGCTCCTGAATGGATGCAAAGGTTAGAGAAGGTTGCTACAACCCATGACGAGAGAGTTGCTGTTCAGATAGCGTCTATGTCACGATTGGAGGAAGTCGTCATAAAATCGGATTACTTCAGAAACCTCTCCCATCATAGGTGGATTGGCACATCCGATGATTTGTATGTTCCATTCTGTGTATTAATGGTAGATTACAATGCTGAAATCAAGCAACGCACATCAAAAGAACCAACCTCGGTGACACAGTTTGCACCGGATGACATCCCTGCAAGTGCCACGCACGGGAATATACATCAACCTACTTGGAGGATCCATCTGCTTGAAACCTACCCTGAGATGGTACGCACGTGGAATAACATGCTGTTTATATATCAAGTATAATCCCTACTACTGCCCTATCTTTCAAAGAAGGTCTTGGCATGAGTACACAAAAACAGTGCTGACAGTCAAAGGATGTGAAAAATGGCTCAATTATGTCTACTTAGCCCCACCTAGAGGCCAACCCACAGTCAACTACATGATTTCAACCATCCGACATTGGGCAGTTAGATTCAAGAATATACCAGATATCATGGCACATATGTGCCTCAAAATTTTTGAGCTCATGCTGGTTACATTCAAGACATTTAAGAATATCAAAGAACCTCATCTTTCGGCTCTCGGATTTAATGAAGGGAATCAGGACCTTGTCTACAATATGAGCACCACACCATCCATTAACGTCGTATATGTGTGGCATGCTAGTATAAAGTATCTACCTGCCTACTTCAAACAGACGTTTGAAGAAATGTTTATCACAGGGTTCTGGGAATATCATTTAGAGATATTCATTCCCAGACCATCTCACCTATTACAGTTATTTGTGGTGGAACAAGCTCTACATTCAGAAAAGCTATGTATGCCACATCCAGAAGTTCTAGGGCCAGTAGACTGGGATGCCCTACTCACTGATTTGGCCAAAGGGTTGAGAATAGCAGAACATCATTTAGCCACAGACGTTGTGGAGTACTACATCCAACGACCCACTCAACAAGGGTCTGTCAGAGACGACAGACGCGAGAGAGGGGGGGGGGGTGTTGGCAGCAGTCAAGGAACTGAAGGACTCACAAGACAAGGAAGCCAACGAAGGGAGTCGGAGCGAAGAGAAGGCATAAGCAGATAGAGTAGTGAAAGAAGATCTGGCAAGTAGGCCATCTAAATTTTTCATGCATCAAAGAGGTGGGCACACAAGAAGAAGGAGCAAGTAGGGAGCTCTAGGAAATGTATGTCAAACTGTTAGAAGAAATCCCTACAAAAATAGTGATTTTCATCACTAAAAACCATTGTAAATATCGTTTCATATTTTTGTAGCTCCATTTTGTGCAAGCCAAGGAGTCCTTGAGCTTGAGGAGCTCTAGAAGTACCTACCTATCAGTTTTCACATTTTTTAGACTCCGTTTGAACCTCCAAATAGGCCAAAAAACCTAATTTTTAACTAGGCCGGACACTAGGTCTGGACAGGGCCAAAAACTAGTCCAAAACTATAAATAGAGCTAGAGAGCTCATTTTTGGAGGTAGCTTGTAATAGATTTGAACTTGTATGAGCATTTTGAAAGTAATCTGAAAGAACTCCATTGTCTCTCCCTTTGTCTTGTTGTGTGTGCGCATGTGTGTGTATGTGTGTGCATGTTCGTGTGCTTCTCACTCACGCACTTGTGCCTTCACTTGCTCGAGGTCATCATACCATCCTCACGTCTTGCCGGATTGACATTAAAGGAGGTGCTACTCATCACTGAGCTACAAGGGCACACTAGAGTGAGATGAAATTTGGATCACTACGAACCCTTGATCATCCATTGATCCAAGGGATAAGCGCAATCTTCGTCCAAAAATATCGATGGCAAAGATCCTCACGTGTGTGTTGGGAGAGCACAGAAGAGAGAGAAAATGAAGGGGTATAGTAGGGAGAGAAGGATCCTAAAATAAATTATGACCTTTAGATCGAATCTTGATCCAATGGTGCTCCATATCTCATGCTGATTTATGCCATCATAGATTATGCATAGCCATGCAATCTATTGACAATCATAGAGCTAGTCGCAAATGGCAGTGAGCCCTTGGGATTGATTAGAAAGCAAATGATGAGGATCTACGGAGATGATTAGAAGCCTTACGATTGGCTTCTCATTTAACGGATGCCCGCAAATAGGGTTGAGCACACTCTGAATGGATAAAAAACTTTTCACCAGCAAATCTAAGCCATAGATCATGCATGCATGCAATGGTCTATAGTTATTTGGAAAATGTTTTCTCAATGCAATATGAACCACACGATTTTGCCATGATCCAACGGCATATGATCAATATTGGTTGGATTTCTCTCAACACAAACCGCTCTCCTCAAAAATACCATGCATGCATGGTTGTTTTGGAGTTATTGACTATGTGAAAACAAGGGAAGCCTACTCCTACTCTAGCACTAGATTGTGGCCATTGCTCTCTTTTCATTGGTGGATTACTAATCACCCTCTAATCTAAAAGGGCCATCCAGGGTCCATTGTTTCCCCTAATGAAGAGACAAGAAAGGAAACATATGCATGATGAATTGGAAGGCTAGGAGGAAGAAGATGTTGAGAGTTCCATGCTCCACCCTTTTGTCCCAACTCACTTTCATTCTCATGCAATTTCATTTATCCCACATGCAAGGGAATTCTCCCAAACTCCATATAAGCAAGGCCTCCCTTCACTCCACACAAGTCATTCCACTCTAGCTCATTGCCAAGAGTGTGCATCCTCTCCTCATGAAGTCTCCATGCTCATAGAGCATCTCATGTAAGTCATCTCCATTTCTACTTTAATTCATTTCATCATGTTTTCATATCTTTTATTTCTTCCTCCATAGCTTGTTTATTTTGTGGTTTCTAGTAGAGTAGGAATAATGTTCTTTTCATTTCAACATGGAATCAGAGCATAGGTTCTTTTGTTCCTCTCTTTGGTAGAGTTTATGGATTTCATTCTTGTCTAATTTATCCTTCATCCCATATCTCATCTTTCCAATAGGAGTGTTTTAAACACTATCTTTGTTTTTCCCTCCCACCCTCCCATTACTAAGCATTATTACCATTAAACAAGATGTATGTCCTTCATTAAGATTGATTAGTATCCTTCATTTTGGCGTGTGTTTTTTTTTCCTCTTGATAATGAGTTGTGTTCTTGAATATAAAAACAAATGTTCGTGAAAGAGCATGTCTGCACTTCTATGGCAAGATGGAGGCTGTCTGGAAGTTCTCGTAAGCATAGTGGGAAGTTTGCAGAGCTATCTATTTTTTTCGCGTATAGCCTTCCATTTTGCACTTTTGAGTGTGTATGAGGTGTATATAAGCACCCTTACTGACTCAAATTAGAGCGCTTGTGAGCATTCCATGGAGAAGAATGCATGCACGTGAGGATTCACGATGGAAAAAGAAAAGCTAATGACATCAAGAGTCATGAATCTGGTGCTACGAGGCCACGCGGAGCTTTGCTGTCTTGAATATAGGAAATAAGCATACAGAAGTGTGCACCTTGGGAACTTCAACAATGATCATGAAGAAGAAGGATCACTATTGTAATCTATGGAAAACACAGAACAATGATCATGAAGAAGAAGGATCACTGTTGTAATCTATGGAAAAAACAGAGACATTTAAGCTGCTCGTAGAGAGATGTATGGAATGGATGTAGCATCCAAAGCTGCTCCTCCCGAATTAATACATGTTGATCGACTCGAGTACAGAGAAAGGTGAACCATTGCACATAAAAAGAGAGTGAAATGGCGAAGTAGATGAAGGCACAAAGATATGCACACAAAGAATGGTCTCGACTGACAAAGGATGGCAGTGCGTTGCATTCTTCGATAGTGAACCTGGATGATATGCATATGTGGTGATTGGGAACTTCCTCAGTGCCTTCTTCATGTATGACGATGGAAACTCGCAAAAAACCCCTAATCATATCGGAGAAAGGAAAGTGGAGCTTAGCTCCCACGAGAAGTCAGCCTCACAAGAAAACTCAATGGTCAGCAGGAGCAGTGTATGATTGATGGAAGCCACTGAAACAATTGAACGTGAGATGGAGCAATCGCATCGGACAATGATGGAGACCAAGAACGAAAAAACTATACGCTACTCGGATTAGCTGCTAAACACAGAGAAAAGATGTGGCTGGAGGAGTTCAAGGGCTCTGTCTACAGCAGGAGGAGTTCAAGGGCTCCATCTATGATAGAGTGATGCAGATCACTTTGATGTTCTGAGCTGGCACAGCTGAGCATAGCTGGTGACGAAGCCAGAACGACAGAAAGCTCTGCTTCTCTGTTCGGTAGAGCTGCACACGCAGTAGGAATTGTCTCGTGAGTCACGTGAAGAGCCCGGATTAGCTCGATCTGCTGCTTCCCATCGGCTTTGCCAGAGATCTCTTTACTCAGAGAAAAGAAATGGGCTGCGCGCTGCCGCTTGACAATCCAGAAAATGTGCTAATAGCAGATTGAGGCACGATTCGACTCTGATCCGGGTTCAAGAAAGGCTAAAGAATTGAGTGGTCCAAATTTTTTTTAATCGCAATTCTCATTGGCGCACATCAGTCGATTTCTTGAGCAAGATAAGTGTTGCACGCTTATAATTATATAGAAACATTTTTATATTATTCAATGAAGGGACTCTTCTCCATAGCGTGCGTGCAAGAGGTGGAGATGAAATACCTATAGTGAGAGAGAGATCCATGTAAAAGAGTTACAAACCATTCACTTACTCTTTCATTTTTATCACGCTTGTTTTTTGTGAAAACTTTATTTCAATACTACAATGCAAGAAGGAAAGCTTGTCAAACCTTAAAAAAATATGTATTCCCATGAGGCTAAAGATTGTGCATTCTCAAGACTAAAAGCTTTCTTGTACATGGGATTAGACACCACCTTCCTACAGAAGGTAGGACTTCCCAAATTCATCGAGTTTTGAAGCTATATATACTCTAAAGTCATTTGTACTCCAAAGAGTTAAAACATTATTGAGCTTCAAATCAATCAAGCCCCATGTAAAGGGATTAGACACTGCTCTTTAAAAGGGTAAGACCTTCCCTATGGCTTGCACATACATACTTTTTTCAAGCGTATGGCAAGGAGGATCAAGCTCTACACATCAAAAGGCTACAAAGCTCAAAACTCAAAAGCTTCATCAACAACAAGAGGACGGTACCAACGATTCCATCAATGGATCCAAAGCAACATTCAACATAAAGAACAAAAGGGCAACACAAGCACTACCTACCCAATGATGTAAACCCTACATGTCTAGGGATCCCATATGTCCCTAGATCCCAAAATACCATGGAAACAAAAACCTAAGGGATGCCATATGTCCCAAACTTGGATCCCATATGTCCAAGTTATGTCCAAGGATCCCATATGTCCTTGGATCCTAAAAACCAAATGGACTAAGTGATCCTATATGTCACTAGTCCCCATATTAAAAGAAGAAGGGTCAATCACATGGAGGGGGGGTGTTGAGAGCTCCATGCTCCACCCTTTTGTCCAAATTCACTTTCATTCTCATGCAAGCTCATTTATCCCACATGCAAGGGAATTCTCCCAAACTCCATATAAGCAAGGCCTCCCTTCACCCCACACAAGTCATTCCACTCTAGATCATTGCCAAAAGTGTGCATCCTCTCCGCATGAAGTCTCCATGCTCATAGAGCATCTCATGTAAGTCATCTCCATTTCTACTTTAATTCATTTCATCATGTTTTCATATCTTTTATTTCTTCCTCCATAGCTTGTTTATTTTGTGGTTTCTAGTAGAGTAGGAGTAATGTTCTTATCATTTCAACAGAAGAGACCTTCCAATAATGCATACAAGTTACCTTAGACTGTGGTACATTATTGAAAAGCTCTCCCATATGTAGGAAACAATATTATTATGAATATATAAAGAGACCCCAAAGACACCAAGACAAGGAGAAAAGGGAGAAAGATACCCAATGCAGGATCCCAAGTATCACTAAACAAATCGATTTGAACACTCATATGATGACTGTAGAAATCAAGGGGTATGTAGCTCCTGGTGCTTAGGTACACAATGGAGCCACGACCAATCTAATGACCAGATATATGATGAAGATCCTCCGACTCACACAAATGAAGGAAACTCCTATGTCCTTTTGAATGTTTGATCAAACCTAGTTAAAACATAAGCCTCTTGAAAAATATAAGCATGATTATTGGGAGATTAGATTTTGACGTAGAGTACTTGATAGTTGGGCCAAGGACTACTGAGGCTAATTTTTCCATATTATTGGGATGACAATGGTTTGTACAAGAGAAATTTATCCATGACTAGCACATAGGCTTCACAACCATTGTTTCAAAATCCAAGCACCTACATATTCAGGTTTCTTCCAATCGAGCTATCAAGAAGCTGGTGCCAAATAATGAGTTGAAAAATAAAAGGCAAAAGAAAAGGAAATACGTGAAGAAGTTTGAGCAAGGCTTTCTTTCAATACAAAAACCTTCTTTGGAATTGCTTCAAGTTGCATTCAACTTTCAATTTTCCAAGGAAAAAAGAAATGGAATGTGGCACTATATGATCCCCATATCATATACAGATAATTCTTGTTAGGAGCTAGTGTCATGTTTGATATGCACAACACAATTCGAATGGTATATGATGAACATAGATTTGAAGAAAGGCAAGATTGATCATTGCCGTGAGCTAGGAACCTCAAAAAGGAATGAAGCTTGGACGCGCAACAACATTGTAAATAGAATGACTAAAAGTACAACAACAACAAAATTTATCAAGGAGGTTCCACAGGAAGAAGAGATTATAACAACTACATAGAAGACCAAGAGGACTCTCTACTCATCATGAACATGACATGCAAGCAAGGTAAAGGTGATGAGCATCTTTTCCATATTGATTCAGGTTGCTCCAATCATGTGGCTGGAAATGTAGCACTATTACCTGATCTTGAAGAACCCAAAGGGAAGCATGAGGTACAGATAGGTGATGAAATTAAACACTCAGTCCAGCAAATTGGAAATGTCAAGACCTCTCATGGTAACATAAACATCTTAAGTAAAATTTTTTATGTGCCAACTATAACCAAAAACCTAATTAATGTTGGACAGATTGTTGAGAAAGGCTTATAGGTCAGATTCAATAGGCATGGAGCATATGTGGAAGACCCTCAACAAGGCTTCAAAAGGATCTCTAAAGGTGAAAAATCCATTAGATTATTTACATTTTAGATTGAAGAAACCAGAAATATAGCACTCTTCAATTACAAAGATAAAACTCTATCTGAGCTAGAGATATGTCACAAAAGGCTAGGACACATAGGAGAAAGAACACTTAACAAAATATGTAGGAATCAAAGTATTTTTGGCATCCCCAATGTGTCCAAGCAACACATGATATACAAGTGTGGAGCATGTCAACAAAAAGGGGTACATGTATGAAGACTACTTGGAACTAGTACACACATTAGGAAAAAAGGTGAACCCTGGATGGGCCTTTTAGCTCAAGGAGTGATTAGTGATGGACCAATCAGAAGAGGGTGGTGGCCACAGTCTATACCCTATAAAATACTAGGCTGAAGGGGGAAGAGGGGACAAGATTCCTCTATGTTCAAGGTTGTCTTCTAGAGAGAGAAGAAATCTCGTAATCAGGCTGGGCCCAAAAATTCAAAATTTTTTAAAAGTTGTAAAACTCATCATAATACCATTAAATGACCTCCACATCACTTTTCAGGGTCAAAAGTGCTATTTTTGACTTCTAATTCAAAATCCGTGCATGTTTGTGGACTAAAAAAGTGACTTTTTTCAAAATGACTCAAAAAACTCTATTTTCCCTCTTCAAACTCCCATTTTCATACCCAAAACCCAAAAAGTCATATTTTTCACCTCTATTCCCTCCATACCATACAACAGAAGCATTGTTTCTCCTCCTACCATTCTCCCAACTTCTGCAGCAATGACAACAACTCTTACTCCCATGGAAAGCTCCAGAGCTCGTAGGAGACCAAAGGACGAAGTTCACACAATGACGTGCCACAACATCAAAACAATGGAAGGAAGTTGGCTACCACAAGAGTATTGCAAAGGTGCATGGGTGTACATGCAGCCATCTGGACTTGGTCCTCATCGTGTTCGAGATCGTGGAAATTTGGATCTTCATTGGAAAGGTAAGCTCTTAGGCTTCAAGCAGCAAACACATGGTGGGATGGTTGCTATTGTACAACATGTCTTCACAATTTCAACCATGAAGTTAGAAAACTCCAATAGAATTAGATATCCAATCCATTGTGAGTATTTCTATTTTCTCAATGCTTCATGGTGTTAAATGTCTTAATTACTCATCTCATATGTTTTTCATTGCTACAGTCATATTTCCTTCTAGTTTAGTGGAAGAGCAACCACTTCATAGTCTCACAGGAACTTTCAAAGCATTACATGCAGACATTGGGGCATTAGTGTTTCCAGATGTACCTCCTGCTAAACTTATTCGTGAAAGGATCTTCTTTTACACTCACAAGTACATTGTTCCTTCCACAGATGGTGAATATGGAAGGTTGGAGATTATCAAAGTTGACTCTCTTCTTAGTTTAGAGTGGCCAAAACCTGATTTTTTGTCCATATCATCTTTCAAGCGTAAGATGGTGATGGACATACATAACTCTTTGAAATTCACACGAGTATCTAGATCAATAGGTCTTCATTGGACTCTACCAATCCATTGCTTTGTTTTCATATTTCAAGGCATTCCTTTTGTAGAAACTCCTACAATGTTCCTATGTAAAGATATTACATACGAAGCAGTAGAAGGATTGTTAGGGGAAAACTGGGGTTATGTAGAAGGATTGTCAAAAGGGGATAGATATCGTTGTAGAATTGGTGACACAGGTGTAGGGTTTCGCTATTTAAAACATCGCACCTCATTGTACATCAGATTTTATTATGATCGTTGGATGTGTAAACTAGGAGAGTGGATACCTTTGCAAAGCTCGGAGGGATCTTTAGCTTCATTTGAAATTAATGTGAAGTTACCAAACAATGATATGGAGGTGGTTTTAGTTAATCAACATTGGAACTTGGCCAACTTGAGAGAGCACTTACTTATCGTGGGATATGACGATCTTCATGATTTCAAATTTCGAATACGAGGGAACAAGGTAAGAGTTGTATTCCATATATACATATAGATATATATATATATATATATATATATATATATCTTATTCTATCACTATTGTTCATGATTTGAAAATGTTTTACTCTTTTATGAATTGTCCACAGATTGGAAAGAGATTGGAAGACAAAATCAAAGTTCTTGCAGATTGGAGCATGGATGGAACTGACATTTCATTGTCATAACTCTTTTTTGTAAAGATACTGTGAAACTTGTAAACAAACCTATTTTTGCAATGAAAAAATTTTCACATTTGCTTCAAGGATATTTTGGCCACATTCTACTTGTATCTGTAAATTCTCAAGGTTTTTCTTGAAAGAGCATTCTTATTGTTTATTTCCTTTGATGTGATCTCAAATGTCAAAGTTTTCCTTTTCAAGACTCTTATGTTTTAATTTAAGGAAAAGTCACTTCTATGAAAAAGTGGGACCCATCACTTAAAAATTCTAGAAAAGTTATAAATAGGAGTCCTCTCTCCTCATTTCTCACTTTTGCAACCACATTGAGTGTTAGAACAGTCTGCATTTGCAAGCTATGGCTTCCACCTCTGTACCTACTAAGAGTGCACGCCACAAGTTTCTAGAATTTTTGGAGGATTCAGATTATAAAGGTCAACATGACCTATATGATCTTCTCTCCAAGGTTCCTGACCTCCATGGAACCGTGCAAATGAATGCCGATGCTTTGGAGGAGCTACTTCAATATATGCAAGTTCATATATTGCGTTTCTCCATTGAAATACCACCATATGATGGAACTTGGGTTCCATGTGACCTTCTCACCTACATTCACAAAGGTGATGAGGCTTTTGCAAAACGATTGAAACGGTTCCAGGCAATTGCAGAGGAAGCAGGGCACCTTCTTGATGAAACTGTGCCACTTATAAGGAAATTGAATAGGAAACGCAAGATGGGTCCAAAATATCTTTCATTCATTGCTGCCACAATTTTCTTTGTGAATGAGGAACCAGAACCAATTCCTCATGAGATCCCTCATCTTCTTACAGGTGGTTTTGTCGAGGATAAAAAGGAACCACCTCAAGAACCCTTGAATCTCCTATTAGAGAGAGAAGCTATTGAGAAAACTTATCCTCTTGGTGTGGATGATAAGTTGAAAGAAGTGCCTAAGCCATCCACCTCTTCGGAGCCAGAAGCAACTATTCCAGAGGTGGAGATTGAAACTTTTTCAGTGGTTCTTGTCGAGGGACAAGAATATTTGTTTTTACATGATGTAGAGAAGGCATTTGGGCTACGGCTTGATGAATGCCTAAGTTTGTTTTGTACTTTGTCAGAGTGTCCTTTGGATAGTACCTCTGAGTTGTTGGAGAAAAAGTGTTTGCCATTTGGTGACTCAGTGGCCGACACAATAAAATTGGTTTGCAATGACATACTCACAAGTGAACATGAACATATCACAGAAGAACAATTTAATAATGCACAAGAAAGGATATTGGAATCAAAAATTCCCTCCTCACCAGTAATCGAGCAGAGTGGGATGTCCCACTCCAGCATTAATTTACAACTTCAAGAGAGAGGAGAAGAAGAAGATAGAGTTCAGGATGTAAGTATCTTCAATTCATGTCATTCATTCTTACAAACACATGCAGCTACTAATCATAAAACTTTGTGCAGGAGGTGATTGAAGTCGACAAGTTTGCAGCAAGGAGCGGAGGTGATCGAGTGGCTCGTGGAGGTGGCTCATCCCTTGCAAACTACATTGGGAAACTTCCCAAAGACCATTTTGTAATTATCCATAAAGAGTTCAGTCCTCAGGGCCACTTCATGACATGGTGTCTAAAGGCCTTAAGTAAATTGCTTTGTTTATCAACCATTACACAAGGGAGTAATTGTATCTTTTTAGTTAAGAAATCCCTTGTAACTACAACCTTAGGTTCCAACTTCCGTGGAAAGGTCTTAGGCCAAATAGGTATATCTCTAGGTCTAGGTGTTAGAAATGTTGATCAAATAGCAAACTCAATTTTGACTTACACCCTACCCATGGCTTTGGAGCGTCGAAAGAGAGTCATTGAGAAACTCAAAGCCAATTGATGTAAACAATTGAATTAATATCAAATTTTCACTTTGCTTTATTTACAATTGTCTCAAGTATTTCTTTTTCAGTATATTATCTAAAATTCTTTTGGACCTGCATATGATGTATTGATGTCATGTAGGGCATTGGGAGGACCTTTAGTTTCATTCTTTTGGACTCTTGATCATTGGGTAAGCCTCGGTAGTGCCTTATTTGGCCTCCCAATGCCCTAGAAGACCTTAATGGAGGCTTACCCAATGATCAAGATTCCAAAAGAATGAAACTATTAAAGATCCTGACATGCCCAAGGTTACCTTACATGAGACTGAACCTTCACTAGATGGATATTTTCAAGAATGCAAATGTTCTAAGTTTCAAAATGCTCTGCTCATATGTTTCAAAGGTATAGGGAGGTCAAAATTTGTTCATATTAACTACCCCTGAACTAGCTTTACTAGTCATGATCCCTCTTTCATATTTCAAAGGTTTTGTAGGGCATTAGGAGGCCAAATAAGGCCCTGCCACAGAAACGCGGGAGAAGGCCCTGCAAACGTTTTGCAGGGCCTTCTCCCGCGTTTCTGTGGCAGGGCCTTATTTGGCCTCCCAATGCCCTACAAGACCTACATGACCTTAAATGAAAAAGAAATTTCAGTACAGGGATATTATCACTAGATCAAAATGACAAGATAAGAAAACAATCATTCATATATGAGAGATTATCACAAGAAAACACATGGAAATGTAAAATGACTGCTCATGTTTCATTCTAAATAATGAGATTATAAATGGAATAGAGGAAAAGTGCTAATGTTTCATTGAAAATGGCAATATTTACAAAAAATCTCTTGTCCATAGAGATCAGTTACAAAACTTAGCTACGATCACCCCTAATTCTCCTAGCTAACTGTATGTCCTTCGGTTGTATAGTGACTCGCTTAGCATGGATGGCGCACAGGTTGGAATCCTCTAGCATTGATATCAAAAATGCTTCAGCTGCCTCTTGTAAAGCTTCTAAAGCTAGAGCTTGGATCCTTAACCCTGCACAATACCTTTGTAACTCTTCTTTGACCACCCTTGCAAAGGGTCTTCTAGGTATGAGAAGCTCAGCTGTCTTTTGATAGTGCCTTATCTCTGCAAATGCCTTCGTATATCTTCTTCTTCGTTGTGGTGCTCTAGCTTGTGGTGGTGGTGGTCTTCGTTGGACATTTTCTTGTGGTCTTGGTTGGGGTGGTCTACGACGAGGTTGAAAGAATTTCTTCTTCCGTTGCACGCGTCTTGAGCTTTCTCCTTGTTCAGGATGTTGTTGCTGGCTTTGCTCTCTCTCTTGATCATTGGGTATGGCCCCCTGATTTGATGGTAGTGTCTTTCCCGCTACAGTAACCCTATGATTTGTAGGTATTTCTTCGTTACCCCATGGTGGCAATGTTTGACTCTCATCACTTGATTGTGAACGTTGTTGAGACACATCCTCATGCGATTCATCAAAATCATCATCAGAAACTACCTGTCTATGAGCACGCTCCTTCACCCTTCTCTTTGTTGGTCTCTTTGGTGATGGAGGCTCATCATATGATGATGGTGGTGATTGGGGTTGATTTACGGCCTTTTCTCTGGATTGCCCATGTTCCACTTGTTCATGCAAGTGTTCACTTGCAGAGCGCGAGACACTATGTCGCCTTCTGTGGTGATTCATCCATGGTGGCTTCTGAGTGCCTTGCACATAGGTAGGAAAGTTAATGGGATCCTTCCTTGCAGTTTGCTTTGTTCGTGCCATCCTCTATAGTGCTAGAATGTTGAAATGAGACAATGAGTCTCCTTTTATAATGTTTCACTTAAAAAGGTTCTGTTCACATCTGAATGGACAAAAAATAGTTTAAAAATTAAAAATTACCTGAAAAAATTGCAAACAAGAGATTAGTGTGTAGCAAACCTTATGAATTATTCAGAAAATGCCATGAATGTATTAAATGACTTCACTTCCATGATGAACCCTGTCGTGTTCTTGTAGCCCGCCATTGAGCATGACGTAAAGGTCCCAATGATGACTTCCATTTTTCACTAGCTAAGTTGTGTTGATTAAATCTTGCAAGTTTTGCAACTTTCGACTCCTTGGCTCGTTCCATTGTATATGTCCTTGAAAATGCAGTTCGATAAAACCAATTAAACATCTCTTCCATATAGTTTGATTGCAATGCACCACCACCATGTCGTGTGTTCTTGAAGTAAACACCTCTAGCCTTGTAATGTGACTTCTCCATTCCTTGTGTACTAAAAATCTCCAATGAACCATATCGATGCATAAAAAATGCTCCATGTGCAAATAAAATATGCTGAAATGATATAAGTACATATAACACAATCTTATCAACAAGAAAATTGAAAAAATAAGAAAACTTACAATGTAATGTGTAATATTGCTCTCTCCCCAAGATAGGATGAAACACTTTGCAAACTCCATTAATGTATCTTGAAACAACTGACGGTCATTTTTGTTGGAGCTATTAAGACTCATTAAACCTACCAACTTATCTAAGCATGACCAAACCTTCTTTCGCCTATTACTAAGGTCAATTTGAGAATCATTATCAGTGGTGATCATGCATAAGTCTTTCCATAGCTCCCTGCATTCATTTTTCTTAGGGCTTACACCTGTTCTGAAAAATTTTCTTGCCTTCTTCCCTGTCATTGACACTTGTTGCAAACTATTTTGCGATTCACCAGGTTTTTTGACAACTAGAGTTACATTACCACCATGACAACCAATCGAATTAAGCAACTCTTCCAATTTTTTGATTGCTTGTACAGATTTATCAATTGGCTTCATGGAAAATGCATATTCTATGTGGAGCTTTAACAATCTATCAAATATTCTCATGAAAGCATGCAATGTGCAGAAGTGAACATTAACTAATGGAAATGGAATAATGGGATTCCAATCTTTATCTAATGTGTCACGGTTAGGTATTTCTAACGTTGGACACCTTAACAAAGGTCTATCCCATTCCGTGGAAGTAGGTGCATCTATGTATTCATCTAAGCTAGATAGTACTTTTTGTTGTCCCTTTGTTACTTTGTAGCCTCGAGTACAAAATGGACATGGATAACGAGCAGATGCACCTTGCTTGCAACCTAACATGCATTTGATAGTTTTTAAATCCCCACCCAAGTGCCAATCTATCTCAAAATCACCAAAGTTTTCTATGTGGAGCTTTGCACCATGAATTTGAGAAAGTATTACTTTAGTGATCCATGGGGTCCTACTAAAAATCCATGAAAGAACATCATTGGATTCTTTAGGTACTTCAATAGCACCTAACCACCATATGTCTTTCTCGGATTGAACACTATATGTAGACTTAGAGCTAGAGTTACAACTTTCATCAGATATGGCATTTCTCATAGCTTCATTCATGAGTGTCAAACTCAATCTCTCCATTCGTCGTCCCTTTATAATCTGGCATTCATCTAACTTCAATATAAACTGTAATTTGGTATTACAATCTGCATAAATTAGCAAAATCTTTATAACATCAAAATACAATGTATATCAAGGTAACAATAGTGCACATACCTGGTATAGTAGATTTGTAAAATTGAACCATTGCCTGTTGAAGCCTCTCCAAATCCACGAATATGTTGTTGTACTTTGTGTAAGGAAATCCATTTCCAACTGCGCTTTTCAACTCTTTTTTGGATGTAGATAAATGATAAATAGACATAGGCATAATATCCTCTATATATAAGTAGTTTCCAAGAATACTAGTTATATCTTCATTGGACATTGACTTCTTTAGCGATACCTTGTAAGGAGATGGAAACATATTCTGTAAAATACCTTCTCTTTCTAATGAATGCTTCAAAAGGTTGTACAATGCACTGTATCCTTTAGTACTAATTCCTGCTTCATCACATACCATCTGCACGTCTCTAGGAGTGATAATATCTTGTAACTTTTTTGTGAAATCTTTAATCACTTTCTTCTTGATAAGGTTTCCTATCCGTGACTCCAAAATACTAACCACCTGCTTGTTGGTCAAACAAGAATTTAATAACTTGAATTGATCCTCTGTTGTTGATGATGCATTAACATCTTCAACGAATGACCTACATAACAAGAAATATATATATATATATATACATATAAAAGTCTTCCAAAAAGAGAAACAAATACAAGCCAAACCTTATTGCAAAAACTCGTCGTTTGCGTGCTCCACCACCAATTGAAAGAGAGTCAAAGGATGTTAATGATCGTCTCCTACGTCGCATCCCAAGTGGAGTCTCTCTCAAGTGTTGGACAGTGTTTTTAAATTTCTCAATTGTTCTCTCCTTTTCTTCCATATGCTTTTCAAGCTCTGCAAGCTTTTCTTGTAAAGATATGATTGTGCTTTCAAAAGTGACCAACCTTGTATGATTTAGTTGATATTGTTGAATCCAATACTTAGTAATGGCAGTTGAATGTGTAGATAATCGTTGACAATAACCTAAGAGCCCAGCTTTACCGGCACCGATGAACTGAAGTAAAGTTGAGAGGTTATGGAATGTTGGATGGTAAGAAGACATTGGATCAGGAGGGTATGATGAACCATGAGTCCAAAGATCAATATTCTTTTCTCCAGCTTCACGACGCTCATTTTGAGAGTTCACATCATTGTTGCATTGTGTATTTGGAGCAAACTCTCTGGGCACACGAACATGGATGCTTGTTGATGCTGGGGCATGAGGACGTCCTAATGTGAGGTTTGTAATAGGTGTCAACACCATCTTTTCCAACAATTAAACAATACTGAGAAAGAGACCAGAAATTTGTTTGGAAGAGATGCTAGAGCATGATTTTCTCAAGAAAAGTTTGTTTTCTTGGATGAGGATGGGTCACAGTGTGTTTTTCCACTGAGAATAGCCAAAAATGTTGAAATTTTGAAAAAGTCATTTTTTGGGTGAAGAGTAGTTACGGATTTGATGATGTGGCACTCTACTTTTGGAGGGATTTTAAAAATACTGCTTTTTCAAAAGGAAAATTAAAAACTAAACTCAAAAAAGGTCACTTCTGACATATATATTAAAAAATGAGCCCTTTCAAGTAAATAAACACTGAAATTGAGACTTAAAAAAAAAAATCATTTTTTTATTCCCATACATGCTCGAGTTTGATGATGTGGAAAGTAGATTCCCTTTCTCTCTCTCTAAAAGAAGAGAGAGAGGAGCCTAGTAAGCCTTAAAAAAAGCCTACTCCAGCCTACTAAAAAGTTCCCTATTAAATGCACTTTGTCCCCTTAGACAACAGCAGAATGAGGCTTAATCCCTGAAAATTAGGGATCCTTACAAGGCCCATGCAGGGTTCACCCTTTTTCCTAATGATTGATGTGTGGGGTCCTAACAAAGATCCATAAATCTAAGGTTCAAGATACTATGTTTCATTTATAGATAATTATAGAAGATGGACAATCCTTTATTTCATGAATCATAAGGATGAATTATTTACATGTCTCAAAAAGTATTTGGCATTAGTTGAAAACCAAACAAGTAGAGCGGCTTGAAGAGGATCAGGTCTCATGGAGGTGGTGAGTACTTTTCTCATGAATTTGATTTATTCTTACAGGACAGAGGCATAAAGAGGGAAGTAACAACAAGATATACTCCTAAATTGAATGGAGTGGAAGAGAGAAGGAACATATTAATAGTTGAAGCTGGTAGGTCAATGTTGAATGAGAAGAAGCTACCTAATTACCCATGGCCATAGGCTATTTCCACAGACACTTTCTTGGTTAACAGGATCCCATCCAAATCCTTGGATGGAATGACACCGTATGAAGCATGGAATGGCAGGAGACCCTCATTGGACCATAGAAAAATATTTGGGTGCATTGCTTATGCACACATTCCCTCACAAATTAGAGGGAAGCTTCACCCGAAAGCTAAAAGAATGTATATTCATTTAGTATAACCAAAACCAAAAGGTTTATAGGCTATACAATCCCACTAACAAAGGATTCATAGTTAGTAGGTCTGTAGTGTTTGATGAAAATAATTCATGGTTTGAAGATAATTGCAAGAAGGTCAAGTTACCTTATGATTTGGAAAGTGATTTTCCAACTCTCACTCAAGAAGATCAACAATTACTAGAAGATATAAATTCAGAGGATGAAGAGAAAATGGGTTTCAAGGCTTGAAAGTCAAAAGGCAAGGCCAAGATGAAGCAATTGGAATGCATTCCAGAGTCCTCCAAGCAAGCACTTAGGAGATCACAAATAGAAAGCAAAAATCCATAAGGTATGGCTATGATACATCATTAGTCACCGAGCATTCTGTGTATATCACTAAAGAATCTATGACAAAAGAACCTTCTTCATTTGCAGAGGCTAGTAAGAGGAAAGAATGGAGAGAAGCCATGCAGGCAGAAGTAAAAGCACTTCATGAAAACCATACTTGGGAGTTGGTTCCCAAGAAGCTAAGCATGAAAGTAATAGGATCCAAGTGGATATATAAAATAAAAAAGAATTCAGATGGTTCTATAAATAGGTACAAGGCAAGGTTAGATGCAAAAGGGTTTGCTCAAACCCATGGAGTGGACTATGAAGAAACTTTTTCACCTATGGAAAAGATGCCAACAATTTGGGGTTTTGTAAGTGTTGCTGCTTCCAAGGATTGGAACCTATATCAGTTAGATGTCAAGAATACATTCTTAAATGGATGGATATAAGAGGACATTTATATGGCACAACGACCAGGGTTTGAAGATAAAGGTAAATCAGGTTATGTATGCAAACTAAGGAAGGCACTTTATGGCCTAAAGCAAGCTCCTAGAGCTTGGAATCATAGGCTTGTTACTTATTTGCAGGACCAAGGTTTTGTGACTAGCAAAGAAGATTCTTCTTTATTTATAAAGAAGACGAACTTAGAATTTATCTACTTATGTGTCTATGTGGATAACATTATCTTACAAGGAATGATGCTAATGGCATCAAGCAGGTTAAGGCACAACTAATGGAAGAATTAAAAATCAGTGATCTTGGTTTGTTAACATAGTTTCTTGTCTTAGAGCTTGTGTATACAGATTCTAGTATATTTATTACTAAGAGGAAGTATATTCATGATATGTTGGTAAAATTTAAGATGGAGAACACCAAAATTATAGGTACACCCATGGAACTCAACCATAAGCTTAGTTCTCATGAAGGATGACCCCTTGAGGATGTTATAGGTTATCAAAAACTTGTAGGAATCGTCAACTATGCTACCCTAACAAGAATAGACATTGCTTATGGAGGAAATACACTGAGTCAGTTTATGCATGCACCAAGGAAGCCTCACATGTGAAGTATTTCGACGATGATGCAGCACAGTGTGCTCTCCTTCTCGAGAGCTCCACGATGATATGCTCGGAGTAGAAAAATGAGCTCTGAGGCCGCACACAGTACTTCGCACAGAGGTTGAAGAATACATAGAAAACATAGTACACAGGGAGCATGAAGACAGACTTCTTAGGTCTTACAAATGTGGTCAAACATACAGTCTGTGGCTGACTAGGCCACTATATGTTTTATTAAAGAGAATATACAAAGAAGTGTCCAGTGGCCATTTGGCCTTTCACATGGACACTAACGGTAACAATCTCCCACTAAAGGCCAATATGGCCAAAGTAACTATGGGAGAAAAAATAAAGAATGATAAAGAATACCTGAGTGTAAGTATACAAACTATATGTCCCACTTGATGGGCATGTTACACAGTAGACAAGTGACTGTGTAAGATCAGGAATCAAGTAACCCCCATCAAGTGACAATAGTGTTGAAAGCTATCTTGTGGTAGAGCTTTAGTCAAAGCATGTGTAGCATTATCTTGTGTGTGAATCTTCTCAAGAATAATGCACTCAGTGGCTAAGCAATCTCTAATGAAGTGATACCTCACCTCAATGGACTTTGCATGATAGAGCAGATTCTAAGCCAAAGCAATGACACTCTGACTATCACTGAGCAAACGAGGTACATGCTAAGCTAAACCCATATCGGAAGCAAGACGAGAAAGCGAGAATGCTTCCTTACATGACTCACTTGCTTCAACATACTCTACTTCTATGGTGGAAATAGTTCTACATTCTTAAAGACAAGATCTCCAAGAGATAGCACTTCCAACAAAATGAAAAATGTACCCTGATATAGACTTACAATTGTCTACACAACGAGCATAGTCAGAATCTGTGTAACCAATAATGGATGCTTTCCCTCTACCTAAGCATAGACACTTGTCCTTAGTGCCACTCAGATATCTTAAAATCATCTTCACCGCTTCCCAATGTTTCTTGCCATGATTAGAGATATATCTACTAACAACTCTAACTACAAATGCAATGTTTGGTCTCGTAGCTACCATAGCATACATGAGACTACCAACAGCAGAATGATAGGGAATTTTGGTCATGAATTCCTTTTACTCATCTGATTTCGGGCAATCATCCTTCCTCAATTTCACATATGTGGGTAAAGGTGTACTCAATGGCTTTCCACCTTGCATATTGAACCTATGAAGTACTTTGGATATGTACTCACTTTGAGATAAGTATATGCATCTTTTACTCCTATCACGAGTAATGCGCATGCCAAGAATATGTTTGGCATCCCCCAAATCCTTCATATCAAATGTCTGACTCAACTTCTTTTTGAGAATTGACAAATCATAAGAGGACTTCCCAACAATGAACATATCATCGAGATAAAGTATCAAGCATATCAAGCGGCCATCTGAGCATCTCTTTGTGTAGAGGCAATGATCCTCATTACTTCAAGAATAGCCTTGAGACTTCATAAAAACATCAAACTTTTGGTACCATTGTCTAGGGGACTGTTTAAGTCCATACAAGCTCTTCTTAAGATTACAAACTAGACTTTCCTTGCGAGAAACTACATAACCCTTTGGTTGTTCCATATAGATCTCATCTATAAGATCTCCATGCAAGAAAGCAGTTTTCACATCCATTTGGACTAGCTCTAAGTCCTCCATTGCAATGAATCCAAGCAACATGCGCAAGGTAGTCATCTTGACCACTGGAGAGAAGATTTCCTCAAAATCAACACCATGTTGTTGCTTAAAAACCTTTGCAACAAGTCGTGCTTTATACTTTGGAGAAGCACTATCTGATGTGAATTTCATCTTATATACCCATGCACATGGTAAAGCTTTCCTTCCATTTGGCAAAGGTACTAAATCCCAAGTACCATTCTTGTGAATAGAATCCAACTCACTCTTCATGGCACATTCCCACTTGACATGATCCTCTGTCTGCATAGCCTCTTTGTAGCAAGAAGGCTCATCGGCATCTGTTAGCATAACAAAATCCAAACCTGGAACATATCTATCAGGTGGATGTGAGACACGTGCAGAATATCTCAATGGTTGCTGAATAGGAACATGTGTAGACAGATCTGAATGGACATTCTCTTGAACATCCCTATGTGCAACATTTTTATGCATGCTAACCGGAGGACTAGTATCCTCAAACACCACTCTTCTCACTTCAACTTCCTAAATGGGCTATTTATGCATCTTAGACTCATTGAAAATGACATCACTACTTCTGATCACTGATCGTGTTTCAGGATCCCATAAGCGATATCCAAATTGTCCTTCTCGGCCATATCTAAGAAAAATGCATTTTTTTGACTTATGGTCCAACTTTTGTCTAAGATTCTTGGGTATATGAACATATGCTTCACACCCAAAAACTCAAAGAACATCATAATATGGTGGCTTCCCTATCTATAATTCTTGTGCCACTTTCAGACCTTTGATAATACTAGGTGAAAGGTTAATCCTGCATTTACAAGTCCCTTTCATAACGACTTTCTTCAAATTTGAATTTGAAATTCAAATACGGCTCCATCTAAAAGTGCTTCCTCTAAATGAGGAGATATTCTCTCATGAGAAATTCGTAACTCATCTTCCTTCCTACCTTCATGAGATGTAGGTCCTTAAAAGATTCTTCAAGAGTTTAATCCATTTACATATGGTAAATGACCAAATATTACAAGCTAAAGTTCATATGCTTTATGAAGTGATTTTACATTCTTTCGTCCATGCCTAGCCAAGTGTGATGGTTTGGACATTAGCACCAACAACTCCCCCTCAAGCCAAACGTCTTGGCATGCACTCCTTCATGAGTCTTCTTGAATGTCCTACAATCCAATCATAGATTTGAGCCTACAAAGTTTAGTACCATCAAGTGCTTTGGTTAACAAATCTGCACATTGCACATTTGTAGATACATATGCCAATTGAATCTCCTTGCTCAAGAGCCTCTCTCTAACATAATGATAGTGTACTTCTATATGATTGGTTCTTGCATGATAGGTAGGATTGGCTGCAAGATGCAAAGAATTTGTGTTGTCACCAAAGATCATAGGTGATTGAGAGTGTAGTCCCAAATTTGAATATAGCAATCTGATCCAAATTGCTTCTTGTGTAGCATTGGCTAATCCCCTGTACTCAACCTCGGAAAAAGATAGAGCAACAGTAGGTTGCTTCTTGGATGACCATGAAATGTTCTTATCACCTGCAAAAGACAAATATCCAGAGGTGCTCCTCCTGTCATCTTTAGAACCTACCCAATCTACATCTGAGTATAGCTTAATGTCCAAATCTGATGTGTATGGAAAGTATAGACCTTGATTTTGAGTACCCTTGAGATACTTCAGAATCCTTTTGGTAACTTCCAAGTGAGGTGCTCTAGGTTTATGCATGAACTGACTTAGAACACTTACTCCATAAGCTATGTCAATCCTTGTCAAAGTTGCATAGTCTAGACTCCCAACTATGCTTTGATATCCTGCAATGTCTTCAAGCAAATCACCTTCATGAGCACTCAATTTATGATTTACCTCCATAGGGGTGCTAGCTACCTTTTCATTCTCCAAGTGGAACTTCTTCAACATGTCTTGCACATATTTCCTTTGAGTAATGTAAATTCTTGAATTTGAGTAGACTAATTCAAGTCCAAGAAAATACTTCAGAAGCCCTAGGTCACTGATTCTGAACTTTTGCATCATTTGGTTCTTGATTGGATTGATGCCATTGGCATCACTACCTCTAAGTATGATTTCATCAACATACACACATAAGTATATCATTTATGAGTTGCTTCTCTTGACAAACAGAGAAGAATCTGCCTTGCTCATCATGCATCCTTGATCTTGAAGGTATGTAGCTAACCTATGGTTCCATGCCCTAGGTGCTTGCTTCAAACCATAAAGAGATTCGTTCAATTTGCATACATAGTTTAACTTGTTTAAGTCTTCATAGCTAGGAGATTGAGCCATGTAAAGTGCCTTTGAAATTCACCCATTGAGAAAAGCATTTTTCACATCCAATTGATACATATTCCAATTCCTAGATGTAGACACACTTACCAATACTCTGATGGTTGGCATTTGAGCCATAGGTTGAAATGTCTCTTCATAATCAACTCCTGGGGTTTCTGCAAAACCCTTAGCCACAATTCTAGCTTTATACCTATTTATGGATCCATCCGAGTTCCTCTTGATTTTTTAAATTAATCTAGAACCAATTATCTTCATTGATGCCTTCTTAGGTACTAGTTCCCAAGTATCACTCTCTTGGAGTGCTTCTATTTCTTCATCCATAGACTCCTTCCATTCTGTGTTGGTACTTGCTTCTTTATATGAAGAAGGTTCTTCAAGTGATAAATCCTTAGCAAGATAAATGGAATGCTTAGTAACTAATGAAGTATCATACCCATATCTGATTGGTTTCTTACTCTCCCTTTGTGATCATCTTAGAGCTTGGTTGGATGATTCAGGTAAATCTTCCAACCTCTTCATCTTGGCTTTGCCCTTTGATTTGCATGCTTTGAACTCCTCCAAGTTGATGGTGTCTTTAGCATCTGATTTGATGTCATTAATTGTGCTAGGCTCCTCCCTGGTGAGACTTGGAAAGTCCTCTTCCAAGTCATATGGCAATTTGGCTTTCCTGAATTCACTTTCAAACCAAGATTCATTCTCATCAAACACAACATCTCTACTAACCATAAGTCCTTTGTTGGATGGATTATAAAACCTATATCCTTTCTGATTTAAATCTTACCCTATGAAAATGCACTTCTCTACCTTAGGGTCTAGCTTACCTCTAATTTAAGATGGAACATGCACATAAGCAACACATCCAAATATTCTACAATGATCAAGTGATGGCCTCCTACCATGCCATGCTTCATATGGGGTCATCCCATCAAGTGATTTGGATGGCAACCTATTAATAAGATAAGTCGCAGTAGAAACACTCTCTACCCACAAGTAATTAGGCAATTTGTTTTCATTAAGCATTGATCTAGCTACTTCCACAATCAACTTGTTTCTCCTCTCTGCTAACCCATTTGGCTCAGGGGTATATCTTGTAGTAATCTCCCTTTTGATACCTCTATCCCGCAAAAATGCATCAAATTCATTTCACCAATATGAACTAATCGTTTATGCCAAATCTCAAGATCAGACAATGTTTGATCCTTGTAATTATAGAGTGCAAAATTTCTTGCAATCTCAAGGTCAAATGTAAATAACCGACCTATTTTTTCTCCCTTGGAAATTCTCTTGAATCCATGTTGGGGGTCCTCCACAAAAGCTTCATATTTGTTGAACCTAACCTGCAAACCCTTTTCCACTATCTGTGCAACACTCATCAGATTCTTGGTGATAGTAGGTACATAAAGAACCTTGCTCAACATATTTCTATTCCCATTAGAGGTTTTGACATTTCCTACCTTGACCATTGAATGCTTGGTGTCATCACTTGTTTGTACTTGGTGCTTCCTTGGGTTCCTCTAGATCCAAAAGAAGATCTACATTGCTTGCTACATGGTTTGAACATCCTAAGTCAATATAGAAGAGGTGCTCATCATTCAAACCTTGTTTTTAAGTCATGTTCATAATAAGAAGGGAATTCTCTTGATCCTCTATATAATTGTTGAAGGTCTTTCTTGATTTGTATCCTCCTTGATATTTTTTATTGTAATTGTTGTTGTAGCCATGGTTGTAGCCTTGATTATGGTTGAATCTTCCTCTTTATTATGAGTAGCCACCTCTTTGATATGCTCTTCCTCTCTGATTCTTGAAGTTCCTATAGCACTCATCTATAGTGTGACTAGACAATCCATGTATGTTGCATGGGCAAGAGTTGAAAGGTATCCCCTTACCTTGCTTACCTCCTCTGCCCTTCCTCTTGAATTCCTACCTCTCCTTGCATAGTGAGCTTGAGAAGCAGTGCCTTCATCTTTTATTTTCTTTCTCTTCCCTTTATCTTTAGACTTTCCTTATTTGTGTATAGAGCAGAAGAGTTGTTACCTCTTGATAATTCTCCATTTTTGTTGATCTTGGCTTCATGGGTAAAGAGTTGTCCCATGAGTGTGGTAACATCAAGAATCTGCATGTCCATGTAAAGGTCCATAGCAGTTGTGAAGGCTTCCCACTTATCATCTGCCTCGATTCCATTGATTATTTGTCTCACTATTTCCTCCTCTTCAATCTCCTCTCCTATGCTTGCCAATTGATCAGCCAGATCTTTCACTTTGGTCACAAACTCTGAAACATTCTGCTTGGGTTGCTTCCTTTGAGTAGTAAACTCAATCCACAATTGATTTTTTCTAGCTCTTGTATTGGAGGAAAAATATGAACAATGTATTGCTAGTCTCTTGGGACGTTTAACAGTTCCTAATCTTAGGAAGAAGCAATTCAGAGATAGAGTTAAGTAGATATGACCTTGCTAAAGCATCTTTGGCACACCATGAGTTGAGTCTTTCAAGCCCCTCTCTTGTAGGTTGTCATTTGCTTCTAAAAGTGGGCATCTCCTCATCTCCTGATATGTATCCATAGAGACTCCTTCCTTGTAAATATGTCTCCATCCTCAAGGACTATGCAGGATAGTTATTACTATCTAATTTATCAATAAAAGAAGGGAAACCATCTTCCATTTTACCTCAACTTGCTTTGAGACCACTGTTCGAAGAGATGGATGGATACATCAAGGAAGTGATGTTGTACTGCCAAAAGCTGCTTTGAACCTCCCTATTTCACTTCAAGGTTATCTAGAAGGTCCTCTTAGCTTGCAAATGACACCAAATTAGTACCTATGTACTTTCGAGATGATGCTTCAAACCATTAGATCAAAACAGCTTACTTTGCAAATAGCTAGTCACTCAAAAACATGTTATTTTGGTCTTGAGAACTGTTGGATATTTTTCTCAATGCTCATTGTACAGTAGCAATTAATAAAAATCCTTTTGAGGATATCTAATTAGCTTGGATAGCTAATGATTAAAAGTGTAATCACGTAAAATGATGAATCATACACTAAGCAATCAATTTAGCAATTAGATGCTTACCCCCGACTTTTTAGGGACTGAGTAGAGAATGACCAGAGAGAACTTTGATACGGATTTCTCGAAATTGGCTGAACCAAATGTCTTCAAATTTTGGTAGCTTAAGATAGAACTTGAGTGGGTTTCAACAAGCTATAGAACATGCAAAATGAGGAAGAGATCACTCAGATATGCTCCTGCAAAATTTACTATTCTCAGTAGACATAACAGAGAAGTAGACAAGGTTGATCAATGAAATGTATGTATTATAAACATTGTTGTACAAGATCATTAGCAAGGAAATGATGCACAATGATAGTGGAATGAGTAGGCTATGGGATAGGCTACGTAAATCTTGCAAATGATCTATGGAAGAGCTCAGAATGAGGCCACTAGGACCGCGAGTTTACAAGTCCCTTTTATAATGACTTTCTTCAACTTTGAATTTGAAATTCAAATAGGGCTCCACCTAAAAGTGCTTCCTCTAAATGAGGAGAGATTCTCTCATGCAAAATTTGTAACTCATCTTCCTTCCTACCTTCATGAGATGTAGGTCCTTAAAAGATTCTTCAAGAGTTTAATCCATTTACAAATGGTAAATGACCAAATATTACAAGCTAAAGTTCATATGCTTTATGAAGTGATTGTACATTCTCCCTTCCATGCCTAGCCAAGTGTGATGGCTTGGACATTTGCACCCACATTGACAACATGCATGATCTCTAGAGGCCATAGCCTCTCTCTATCTCTATCTCACTCTTTCTCTCTCTCTCTCTCTCTCTCTTTGTGTGTCTCTCTATCTCTCTCTCTTTTGCTCTCTCTCTCTCTCTTTGTCACTCTATCTCTCTCTCTATCACTCTATCTCTCTCTCTCTACCTCTCTCTATATTGATCTACTCCATGCACATGATCTCTGCATTCCGTTTATAGCAAGTCATCTCTCTTTCTCACTCACTCTCTATTGATGTACTTTGCATGCATTTTGTAGGCGATTCTCCTTTCACTCTCTATCTCTTACTCTCTCTCTCCCTCTCTCTCTCCCTCTCTCTCTCTCTCGATCTACTTTATGCATGTTGTGTAGGCGATTCTCCTCTCTCGCTCTCTCTCTCTCTCTCTCTCTCTCTCTCTCTCTCCTTCTCTCTTGCTCTCTCTCCCTCTCTCTCTCTCTCCCCTTCATCTTGTGTTTTGCATCAATAACTGCCACATCCCTCTCTCTTTAACTATCTCTCTCTCTCTCTCTCTCTCTCTCTCTCTTTTCTAGTGGAAAATAGAAAGCATTCTTTTAACCTACATATTTTCAAATGCTATTAGCACCAATGTGAAAATGTGGCTCTACATTTTCTATGCACATAGACATGACAAGTAAAGGAACCACAAATTTTGGTGACCAATTATTTGGATTGAATAGAGAACTTTATGATGGAGATGCATATTGTGCAACCCTCAGAAAAGAAATGGTTTCCAATTTTACGCAGATAATCCATTCCATCAAATTGATGGCACATATTAAAGGTTGACTCAACAGTCTTCATCATTCTCTGTCTAGAATTTTGAATGCAAAGCCATTACAACAATTACTGCAGTATCTAATTCAACCTTTCAAATCTCCTTGCCAAGACAAATGTAGTAGCTCATCCTTGTACACTTCTATTGAAGGTAAATGCAAAACGTACTACTCCTCTAAGTATTACCCACTTCCAACATTTCTCTTCATACTTATAATGCTTGCTAACAAGAGATTTCCTTGTCTTATCCTCTTCACTGTCTCATGATTTGTAGCTCAACTCTTATGAAGAAATTGAGCTAGAAGACACTAAAACTTTAGGAAGCACCCTTGTGAATATTTGGGTCATTACATATCCCCACATTCCCTAGCGCAAACCAATCCTAGGAATTCTCTCAGGGATGAGCATATCCTTTGAATGGAAAAGTAAAACCTCACATACAATCAATTGGACCTTCTTCTTGTGGAATTCCACTAGTTGAATGCACCAACTTAAGTTATATGCAGTGACCCTCAAAGGATTTCCACATTGGGGAAGATCCTCATACTACACACACTTTGTAATACAATCAAAGGCATCTTGTGCAATAAATATCTTTCTTCCAATAAGATACTCATGATTGCTATAGAAAAATGGAGACGTTTTCTCCCACTAAATAATTTCAGACCTAGTGACCATGCCCTATTCTAATGACTCTGCAATTATGAGCATGTCATATCCAGCTAACCTAAATTCATCATCCCAATATAGGTCCTTCACTAGCTCTAAAGTTGAATCTTCAAAAACCATTTGGCTCTTATACTCACTTGGACCATCCTATGGGCCTTTTGTACCATGCTTCATATGTCATGTCTCGAGATGCCCATTCCACCATCATGTTCCACTTGAGCCCTCCATCCTCACGAATCTATCTATGTAAATATAGTAGATCTTCTTCTTGAATAATGGAGCATGCAACATTCTTAGGATTACCGTTTGAAGGTCTAATAAACAATGAAGGGCAATTAAGATTACTCCAATTCTTCTCCAAAATTCTAACCTCACTGGAGTATGCAGAACAACTAACATTCTTCTTCAATTAACCATGAATAGCTAGTCCTCAAGAACTACTCAAAGATTCACAAGGAGTATTTCAAATGGTTTCAAACACAACACTTATCCATCTTGGCTTCCACATCCACAATGAAAATGCCAAGCAAAGCTCCATTCCATAATAAAAACGTATACATCATAAATTCAATAGAGAAAATCATTGCAGTAGCAAACAAAGCCTTCAAATGGAAAATGAAAATAATGGGATAGCTCCTCTTTTTTGCAATAAACTAAAATCACAAAAAAGAGCCTTTCAATTTTATTCTCCTCTTATGAGGTGCAACACTTCATCCTCCCTTTCTCTCTCTATCCCTCTCTCTTGATCCCTCTCTAATCTTCCTCTCTCTCTCTCTCTTTGTCTCTCTTCTCTCCTCTGTATGTTCTATTGCAACACAACATCCCGTTCTCATGATTTCAGAGGAGAGAGGAAAGAGATGTATTAATCTTCCTCTTTCTCTCTTCCTCACTCAGTCTCTCTCTCTCTCTCTGTATTGGCATAGTAGCTAGATATAGAGATCATAGAGAGATAATAATTTGTTCGAGTTTGAGGTCTATGGAAGCATGTGAACAACATAAGGAAGAAGAACAAGGTTGGAGCACAACAAACATTACTTAATGTATTACCAAGAGAATGTAGAAAGATAAGTGATCTTTTAGGGTTATAGGCATATATATAAGCCTCGGGAAAAAACCTCCTAAAGGGGGAAAAGAGTGCCTCGACAGTCCTACTGTGTTGACACACATTAGTATGTAAATATGTCAGTAAACTCCCCTTTGATTTTCTTCTTCCACATATTTGGAATTGTAAGACATCCCAAGAGACTTGGGAAACATTGTCTTCTTATTTATCTTCCAACACAAGTGCCAAGAAGAATCAATTGTGGATTGAGTTCACCACTCAAAGAAAGCAACCTAAGCAACCTATCTCAGAGTATGTGACCAAAGTTAAAGATGTAGTAGATCAGTTGGCGACCATAGGAGAAGAAATTGAAGAGGTGCAGATTGTAAGGCAAGTAATCAATGGTATTAAAGCTGATGACAAATGGGAGAGCTTCACAACTGCCATGGACTTGTACATGGACATGCAGATTCCAGACCTTACCACACTCATGGGGCAACTATTCACCCATGAAGCCAAGCTCAACAAGAATGTAGATTCATCAAGAGGTAATAGATCTTCTACCCTATACACTCATAAGAATAAGTCTAAAGAGAAAGGCAAGAACAAGAATGTAGAAGATGAAGGAACTACCTCCTAAGCCAACTATACAGGGAGAGGTAGATCATCAAGAGGAAGGGGCAGAGGACGTAAGCAAGGTAGGGGGAGACCTTATAACTCCTCATCATGCAATATTTGTGGATTATCAAATCCTTTTATAGACGAGTGTTTCAAGAACTTCAAGCATTAGAGAAGTAGAGTGTAAGGAATTGAACTCACAACCTCTTGGTTAGGAATGTGATGGGCTAACCACTTGCCCCAAAAGCCATGGTTGAGGATTACTTCCTAATCCTCTCTCTTAGGGTGTGGTTCAACCATCTCCTACCTATCACTTTGTTACATTCTTCCCCCTTTGGTCAATCATTGTCCTCAATGATCTGCTCTTGTATCCCTCTAGCCTTGGTGATCAGTCCCTTGAACTCCCTAGATGCCCTTGAATTGATGTCCCTCAACCTCGCATAGTTTCTTGAACCTTGTTTGTAGCTTTGGTCTCTTGAACCCTTGCTCTCAACCTTGGTGTCTTGAACCTTCCTGTTCGCAACCTTGGTGTCTCGAGCCCTTGTTCTCAACCTCAATCTTGAACTTTGTTCTCACCCATGCTTGGTATCTTAAACACTCAATCGAGTGTCACCCAAGGATTCCCAAGGAATTCCCACTTCCAAGCTAGGTTATTGGAAAGTTCGTTCCGAGAGCTTTCCAACGGTATATTATACGCCTCAATCCGACCTACGGATTGAGAGATACACCCCAATCATTGTAAGGTCCATCCTTGAAACCGACGCGCGCGCCTTCCACAATTCCTACCCTTTCACATAGAGGATGCCCAAGCGCCTTTTTTAGAGGCCATTGGGTCATTCCACCTTGCCCAAGCCTACTTCCTAGGCTCTGATACCAATGTAAGGAATTGAACTCACAACCTCTTGGTTAGGAATGTGATGGGCTAACCACTTGCCCCAAAAGCCATGGTTGAGGATTACTTCCTAATCCTCTCTCTTAGGGTGTGGTTCAACCATCTCCTACCTATCACTTTGTTACATAGAGGATATCAAAGAGGTGGATATACACAATGAAGAGGCAAATTTAATCACCACCAAGGATACAACAACAACTACAATAACAACTACGATAGCAACTACCAAGGAGGATACAACTCCAAGAAGGATTACAACAACTACACAGAGGAGCAAGAAGATTTTCTTATGATTATGAACATGACTTCGAAACCAAGTATAAATGATGACCATCTCTTCTACATTGACTCAAGATGCTCAAATCATGTGGCAGGCAATGTAGTTCTTCTCTCTGACCTTGAGGAACCAAAGGGTAAGCATCATATATATATATATATATATATATATATATATATATATAAACATATATATATATATATAAACACATATATATATATGTATATATATATATATATATATATATATATATATATATACATACATACATATATATGTGTGTGTGTATGTGTACATCTATAGAGAGAGATAGAGAGAGATAGAGAGAGAAAGAGAGGAGATGATAAGAAAATGTAGAGGAGGTATTGGGGTATCCTCACTTTGGAAAAGTGCCCAACATCATAGGAGGCTACACATCACACTCGAGTAGGTCTTCTACTCAAGGGGGGTTCTTCCTTAGGGACTATATCATGAAACATTTTTGTGTGTAAGTATGCTGATTGAAAATAGAGAAACTCTATTGTCATAGAGAAAGGAACAAGAAAAGTGAACATAAGAGAGAAAACCCAATTTCTTAGCTCACAAAATGATTATGGAGACCGAAATTGCACCAAATGAGTAATACAATGGGCTAGCATACCATTCTAGAAACTAGATAGACCCAATAGAAGAGTTCTAATCAACACAAGGACTACAAGAAGGATGAAGAGTTTACCCAAGAGAAATGCAACACACGCACACCAAAAGATTATATCCAAGCCACTCAATCACCCTATAATGCTAATAGCCAACTCCAATAGGAGGCCCATGCTCTGTATAAGCACCATAGAGTGACCTCAACAACACTATGCTTGTAGCAATAGAATGTAGAGGGTGGTGAAGAAAATGGTGTTGTACCCTAATGCCAATGCTAATGGCAAACATGGAAGGTGCCCAATGAGTGCAAAGCATTTGCTTATATAGACTTCAAAGAGGTTAGGATTTGCCTTTTCAAATCCAAACGTTCACTGAATACATGCCAAAGTGGTTCCCCAAAATTGGAGGAGAAGGCTAAATATGGCTCTGGTAGCCAAACTTTTTTAGCTTCTAACAATATTCCGTTTATTAACTCTCACTCTCATACTTTACTTACAAGAATATATTCCTCCCTTTTTTCTCTTCTTTCCTTCTAGTTTCTCCAGCTTACCATCTTTACGTTCTTTTACACTTTTTTCCTTCTCATACTTCCTTTGAGGTTTCTATTCCATTTTCAAAGATATGAAATCACATGCCTAAGATTATCCATTTGCACCATCACTAATTTCCAGTGCCACTACCCCCTCTTGACAAAGAAGAGGTCTATGTTGGGGACTATGCTAGGGCCTCCGAATTCAGGCATTGCTAGTAGTGTACCATAAGAAGTTCGCTAGGAAAGCTATCAAGCATTGTTTTACATATAGAATCTTTCGAGTTGATCGAATCTCGCCAATGAGGAAGACAAGATACCACTAAAGTTGTTGTTGGATAAATGAAATATGCCAAGGTTAGGCAATGAGCCAGAAAAAATGTTGTTTAAGTATAAAAACATTTCTCAAGTGGGTGCACTTAGACACATTGGAAACTTCAAGGCAAAGTTCTAGATAGATTGTTTTTCTTCAAATTTATGACTTGCAATTCTATGAACTAGGTTGGTGACCCCAAGGGAATCATCCCAGAATGTCGCAACATGGAAAGATTCAAAGTTATCACACCCAAAGTTGCTTGTGAAGGTAGAAATTCACACTCGACATTAGCCTAGGAGAAGACATCCATTCCGCTCCAACTCATAATATTATTTCTATCACACTCCAATTCAAAACATTATTTCTATCAATAACATGCTTGAATCTAGTGAATTCCCTTGCATCAACTGCCAAATCTCGAAGAGTTCAAACTCGAAATGTAGCAAAAGAGGATTTCAACAATTACGCAATGGGGGTAACCCATAATCCCCCTCCATATGACCTTTGATGAGAATGACATTTGTATAGAAAGATGCTACTACAAGTGATGCTCCCAAGGCATACGCTCACCCTATAGGTGTTTGTTGCTCATGGAAGAAGGCGTAGCAATATTGCAATAAGGATGCACAAGGATGCACATTGGACAGAGAGACAGAGAGCATGGGCGCTTTTGGGGATGTGTTCAAGGCAAAAGATCCTGTACCGACTCTTGTCATAGAAGAAGAGGAAGTACATAAACTACTCAAATTTCTTCATCATGGCAACACTGATTTTTATCACTAAGACAATGTAATATATGTATATTCATCCAATTATCACAAGTGCAACTCCATTTTGTGCAAGCCAAGGTGTACTTGAGATTGAGGAGTCTAAGAAGAAAGCTCACACCAATTTCTATAATTTTTTGAAATCGTTAGATACTTGAAATTAGAGGTGGAACCTATTTTTTAACTATGCCGATCATTAGATGTGAAACTCGTCAGAACTAGGCAAAAACTATAAATAGAGCTAGAGAGCTTATTTTGTGGTGGTTGTTGTTGTTCTTGAACTTAAGAACTAGAACTAGAGGAGCTATGGTAATTAGTTGGTAATGAGTATGAGTATGAGTTATCTCCTTGCCTTCCATTGATGTTGTCAGGATCTTGCTCACGCGCATACAGAGATTATGAATGCAGAAAACACACAGGAAAATAGAGACGAGACTGAACGCAGTATTGGGTGCAATCTCCCCCCGTGCACTCTGTTCCGACAGTCCACAGAGTGCATGTATTTATAGGACTTTTGATTACGTCAAAAATAGTGGTTACATGAGGGCGGCTTCGAAAAACAGGCATGAAACTAAAAGTTGGTAACTTTTATAGAAAGCCATTGCTTTGAATAACAGAAACTGCGGTCTACAACGACCCTTATTCTAACCATTACTTTTCTAACAATAGAACCTTCTATGCAGGTTTATTTACAAGCTAAATAATAATTATTCGGATTATTGATATCCGCCCTTTCACGCCTTGCACGCTCCTCACGAACCTTCAGCTGCTATATCAGAAACATCAGAAACATTAATAATATAACGCTTTAACAATGCATTGTTCAATAATATACAACATGCCTCTCAGTTGACAAGCAACTGACCTCAGTTGAGAAAAGAATTTAACACTCTAACAATTACAATGCATTGTTCAACATATTCCATGTTACTGTTACAATCCAACAATGCATTGGCCAACATATTCCATGTTACAATCCAACAATGCATTGGCCAACATATTCCATGTTACAATCCAACAATGCATTGGCTAACATATTCCATGTTACAATCCAACAATGCATTGGCCAACATATTCCATGTTACCATCCAACAATGCATTGTTCAACATATTCCATAAGTTATAACATGCCCCTCAGTTGAAAAAGCAACTGACCTCAGTTGATAAAATAATAAACATGGATGGCCAGTCACATGTTTCATCACTGAATTAAAAAAATGGGCATGTTCCATGTAAAAACACATGCATGGAAATGTTCATGGAGCTGTTACTTTTTACGAAAAACAGTTTCAAAAGGTGCATGACCTGTAGTGGTGTGTGTTGTGTTATTGTAAGCAAATTGAAGCAATGGCAACTTTTCATCCCACTTATTAGGATTATCTAATGAATAACAACACAATAAATCAAGAATAGTACTATTCGTAGCCTCACTCTATCCATTACTTTCAGGATGAAATGTGGAGCTAAAATCTATTTTAGAACCAAAATGTTGAAATAAGGCAACCCAAAAATGATTACAAAATCTAACATTACGATCAGATAACATTACTTTAGGAAATCCATGATGTGGGAAAATGCATTTAATGAAGTTATCTACTTTAGGAAATCCATGATGTGGGAAAATGCATTTAATGAATAATTTTGCAGCTTGAGGTGCGAGCAAAGTTTCTCTACATGGAATGAAATATGCATATTTACTAAACCATCGACTATTGTCCAAATCATATCCTTATGTGATGAAATGATGGGAAAACCTGTTATAAAATCTAGGGAAATTTGTTCCCATGGTTCATTTGGAATGGAAAGTGGCATTAATAATCCAAATGGTTTACCATGATGATGTTTGACACGCTGACATACAATGCATTGAGAAACATAAGGTGCAATATCTTTTTCCATGTGTGGCCAAAAGAAGAAATCTTTGCAAGCAAAAATGGTGCTTTGAATGCCTCTATGACCCATGTAAGATGGTTCATGCATTTCTTTAATGACAAAATCTTTAAAAAAACTTGGGTTATGCACAATCTATGTTGAAAATAAAGAAAACCATTAGGAAATGTATAATGTTCATCAGATAAAGATGCACCATTGTTGAAGTCATGCCATGCACGTGAAAAATACAAATCAGATGCAGAAACGGAAACCATGTCTTGAAAAGAATGAAGTTGGATGGCAGAAATATCATTCAAAACAACAGAATGTGAAGGAAAACGGCTAAGAGCATCCGCTACAACATTAGCTTTACCAGGCTGATAGTGTATCATGGGTTGGAAATTTTGAATGAATGATGCCCATTTAAGATGCCTATCTGAAATTAAGGGTTGATTTAATAAATGCTTAATTGCCTGTTGATGGGTTTTGATTAAGACCTCAGAGCCCGTAAGATAGTGTTTCCAAATTTGCAAAGCATAGACAACTACTAACAATTCTTTATCATACGTACTATAATTCTGTTATGAGGGCTTAAGCTTTCTACTCTCGAATGCGATAGGATGGTTATTTTGCATTAAAACAGCACCTATTCCTGAACCACTAGCATCAGTAACAACATGAAAGGGTTGTGAAAAATCAGGTAACTGTAAAATAGGTGCATGTGAAAGTGCTTGTTTAAGTTTTTCAAAGGACTGTTGTTGGGTAAGTCCCCATGCAAATTTTATTTTCTTTTTCAACAACAATGTAAGAGGTAATGCTAAATAAGAAAAATTTCGAACAAACTTCCTATAGAAACTAGCCAAGCCAAGAAAAGAACGAACATCATTGACTGATTGTGGTGTAGGCCATTCTACTATAACTCTAATCTTTTTCGGATCCACATGCACACCTTCACTTGAAATAATACGTCCTAAATATTCTAGCTTATGCTGAAAGAAATAACTCTTTTCAGGATTAGCATAAAGTGTGTTCTCTCGTAACAAATGAAAAAGTGTTTCAAGATGCTTTTCATGTTCACTATCATTCTTACTGTAAACAAGTATATCATCAAAGAATATAAGAACAAAAGCTTGGTAATCAAGAAAAATATTGTTCATCATTCGTGCAAATGTTGCAGGGGCATTAGTAAGTCCAAACGGCATTACCATAAATTCATAATGGCCAGTTTGAGTTCTAAATGCAGTCTTAAAAATATCACTTTGTGTCATACGAATCTGATGGTAACCTGATTTAAGATCAATTTTACTAAAGACACGAGCTCCTCGTAACTTATCTAAGAGATCATCTATTCGAGGAATAGGGTATCTATTCTTGATGGTAATCTTGTTAAGGGCTCTATAATCAATGCACATTCGATAAGTTTTATTTTTCTTCTCTACTAAGAGAACTGGTGCTCCAAATGGGGAAGAACTAGGCCTTATAAGTCCTTTTTGTAGTAAGTCTTTTACTTGGTTTTCTATTTCCTTTTGGTGTAGTGGGCCATGTCTATAAGGTGCTTTATGAGGAGGAGAACTACCAGGGACTAAGTCTATGCTATGATCAAAGGATCCTCGAGATGGTGGTAGTTCAGAGGGATAGTCAGACATAAAACAATCCTTATAAATACTCATGAAAGGTTCATATGCATCAGGAAGTGTATGAGTATAATCATTGATGACATTGACAAAAACAATGCATGAGTTGAATCCTTTCCTAAATGCACGCTTTACTTGAGTGTGACTAATCAATGGAAATGGCTGGAAATCATGCCGTGCAGACAAAGTAATGATTTGACCTTTGAATTCAAACTTAAAGGTATGTGTATGGTAGTCAATACGTGGGTTATAATGGTGACGAAAAGGCATACCTAATATAACATCGTAAGATTGCAAAGGTGCAATTAAAAATGTTCGTGAATCAACATATGGGCCTATGCTAATCGTAACATCTTGCACTTCTCGTGTTACATTATAACGACTGCCTTGAAATGCAGCTTTCACTTTATACAAGGAAGGAAACGTTTGTAATTTAAGTTCTTGTACTAATAAATGTGAAATGAAGTCATGTGAACTACCATCGTCATGTAGAATTGTAACTAGTTTGTTATTTATTGTACCCTGCATGCAAAGTAGAGAGTGTAGAGAGATATTGTTACCCAAGGTACTTAAGTCCTTCTCCAATGATTCCTCTGTCCAAACAAGAGGAATTTCTTCATTATGGACCTCCATGTTATGCAATTGAGCTGTAGCTGGTTTCATGTGAAGAGGTCACAATCTGCACCTTATTTTTGTATGTCCAAGTTTACCACAATTCCAGCAGGTGATTCGTGGTCGCTTCTGTTGGGCATCCACCGCTGAAGTTTGAAGGGTAGGTGGTTCGGTTGGTTGGAGAGATGAAGCAATAGGTGGAGTTGAGTAACTAGATTGTGGAGGACAAGGAGAACTAGGGTAAGATGGGGCATTAAAAGTACGCTTCATAGGAAATGTAGGTTTAACATAAAGTGGTCGTAGGGTGTGAAGCTTAGCTTGGATTCCCACCTCCAAACCAACTACCATCGTAAGGTTGTCTGCCTCAGTTTGTATCTGTTGGAGGACTTCGTCACGTTGTCGGATCTCATTTTGAGCTCCTCAAAGCTCATGCCGCAAAAGCTCTAGTTGTTGTTCAAGTGTTGCCTCAGGTAGAGGTGAATTACTGTAATCCTCCATGGTGCTCTTGGACCCTTAAGCTAGTACTTTCCTCTCGGGATGTACCCTCAGGAAATGTACCTTAGTAGAGTGTACCCTGTCTGGATGTACCCTGATGTACCCTGACAAGATGTACCCTGTCTGGATGTACCCTGGTGTACCCTAAGAAGTGTACCCTCAGAAGTGAACCTTGAGAAGTGTACCCTGAAAAGATGTACCCTGAGACGCGCCGCGTCGCGTCGCACGGTGCCGCCTTGAAAAGTGAAAAAAACTGCAAGTTATGTTAAATTTATGAGGAAAGAACTTGAGTGACAACTCCAAGTGAGAGTGTAGTGGTAAAGCACTTCCCTTGAAAGTAGGAGGTTATGGGTTCAAATCCTCCTACCTTAGGGAATCTAAACCACTCTATTGCCACTCAAAAATTAAAATTGCCTCACGCGTAGCCAACGGTCGCCAACGGAGCCTTGGGTGCCAATGGTGCCAATGTATTGCCTACGTTATTGCCTAAGTTCTTTGCCTTAGTCAACGCCTTGGAGTAAGCCGAAGGAGTAAACGTAGGTGTAAACGTAGGAGCAAACGTAGGTGAAAACATAGGTTCTGGTTCTGGATCTGGAACAGGAATAGAAACAGAAACCGAAGACGAAGACGAAGATGAAGACGGAGATGGAATCGGAATCAGAATCACTAACAGAGAATAGAAACCTCTGTATTGACGCGTGCAGAGCTCTGATACCACAGTTGTCAGGATCTTGCTCATGCACATATAGAGATTATGAATGCAAAAAACACACAGAAAAATAGAGACAAGAAGAGACGAGACTGAACGCAGTATTGGGTGCAATCTCCCCCCATGCACTCTGTTCCGACAATCCACAGAGTGCATGTATTTATAGGACTTTTGATTACGTCAAAAATAGTGGTTACATGAGGGCGGCTTCGAAAAGCAGGCGTGAAACTAAAAGTTGGTAACTTTTACAAAAAGCCATTGCTTTGAATAACAAAAACTGCGGTCTACAACGACCCTTATTCAAACCATTACTTTTCTGACAATAGAACCTTCTACGCATGTTTATTTACAAGCTAAATAATAATTATTCGGATTATTGATATCCGCCCTTTCATGCCTTGCACGCTCCTCACGAACCTTCAGATGCTATATTAGAAACATCAGAAACATATTAATACATTAATAATATAACACTTTAACAATGCATTGTTCAATAATATACAACAATTGATCTCCATTGCAACTTTCCTTGTGTGTGTGTATGCATTTGTGTGTATGCTCATTGCATTTCTCACCATCATCTTCATGCACATCACTTGCTCTTGATCTTCATATCAGCCTAACCTCTCCATGGATTGACAATTATGAGATGGAGCTCCTCGCATTGGTACTTTGCATTATGCTAGAGTGACACCGAATTCGGCACTGTTGTCGGGGACGAGCTCTGGGTTGAGCGTGTCATGGTAAGTGTGTTGGAGAAAATTGTTGTAAGGTAAAATTTGTTTGTTGTTTTGTTGTTTCTAGCTACTCTTTACACACTTTTACTCTGCTATTCCTCTAGTATCATTCCCTATCATCATCTCAAACTCCATAAAAAACATCAAAAATCAATCATATTCCCTCTTTCTCTTCTCTTTCTCTCATTTGTGTGTGTGCGATAGTGAGAGAGAGATTTTGCAGGTGTATGTTCCTGCTTTCTAGTGCACTAATCTTGCAGGGCAGCACGGATTTGTAGAAAACACAAGTAAAAACTCCATTTTCTCTCAGAAATTGCCGTTGAAGCTGATCATCACAACTCTTAGACAAGGTATGAATTTGGGCTAACTTTTTGCATGAAGGACGAGCCTAGGTAAGCACTTGTATAGATCTATGCTTTGTTTTGTGAAATTGCATCATTTTCTAACCATCACCATGATGAGACATCGTCGTGACTCCATCTGACCATCAGGACGGTCAATGATCATCGTGGTGATTGGCTCACGCCATCGCGATCGCGTCCCACCATCATGACGGTGACTCACCATCGAGGTGGCGCTTGACAATCGCAATCTTGATTGGCCTTCATGGCTTGATCCTTGCAATTGTGCTTGACCATCGTGGCCTTGATTGTCATCATTTGACCACCGTGAACTGACCATGGGGATCCTCAGTGATCATCGTAGCTTGACCATCGTGACTTGATCATCGCAACCTTGACTGACCGTCATAACTTGACGATCGCGACTGTGACTCATCATCGTAGGGCCTGATCGTCATGACTTCTGACCATCGTGGGTGTCACACCATCACGACAATAAAACATCATCGCGATTGTATCTGACCATCGCGACTCTCAGAGAAAACACCAAATTAGGATTTTTGCACATAATTTTCAAAATTTTTGGGGTAATTTCTTGACATTAATTGTGAACCCTTGTGTGTGGTATAGAGCAAAGGGAGAAGCGGTAGGTACCTCGAGTTCTCGGGAAAAGTCAAAACAGCCACTTCTTAAGTCCAGGAGAACTTTGTAAGTGGAATTTCCATCTCTTTATTTGTTGATGATTTCTTTGAGAAAAGATATATTTTGATCAACGGAATGTTTTATGACTCTTTTTGTAGCTAGGATTCACCATAACCCATTGACTGATAGGTAGTCGACAAGTGAAAGGGTGAAGGGGTCAAGCCTAAAGGAATTTTGTGATTTGAATACGCAATGCTCAAATGAATTAAAGATAAACACATTAAAACAATTCTTTGCGACAAATGTAAACAAGACAAGAACCTCTAAAGAAAACACAAAAAGAACTAAGTGATTGACGTAATTAAAGGGGTGAGTGTGACAAGGTGAGATTAGGATTAATGAGCCTAAGATCTAGAAAAAACTCAGGGAAAAGTGATAAACGGAGTGTTTGATCTTCTAAGCCTAGCGTGAGAACTACAGCAGGATCGTGAGCACAATAACTAGGAAGTTATCCATACGAGATTAGTTCAGATACAAGTGATTTGGATATGTCTTTCAACACGAGTAGTCGAGGGGTGTCATTTAATGTAGCCGACGTAGAGAATGAGGGACCCTACAAGACTCAGTTTGAGTATATTCGTATGAATAGATTGGGTGCTCGGGTATATGAGGATGGCCTTCAGAGGTCAGTGATTCAATTACATAATCTCGACCAACCTACGGGATTAAAACATCCAGCCATTAAGTTTGAGAACGAGGCTTATATTGACAAAGAAGGGACCATGTATATCATCACAATTAGGGCCTGCTCAAGGAATGAACTAGGTGAGATGGTAGAAAATGCAGACATAGCTGTGGAAGGACAGAGTAAACATATTGAGGAACCCAGAACACCAGGAGGAAAATCCATACTAACGAGGGTGATAACTCCAAGTGGATGCTCCAAGACAATAGGAGTATAAAATTGTTTTGGAATAAGGAGACCGATGAAGTCTCTTGGAGATATAGGCCAGAGCATCCTACTGCGGTAGGAGCAAACACAATTATGAAGCAAAGGACCTAGAGATCCTAGGAAAGCTAGTATACTTAGATGACACCTTAGAACGAGTGTATAAGGTCACAAAACATGGATGACATGCGTATACATGCGGAGGAGAATTGTTTTTTCCTCTAGTAAAGATCGCAAGCACCTAAGGATAGCTTGGGTATTGGTACATCTCAAGGACATAGAGAGAAGAACAAGGAAGGTGACGAGAGTAGTTTCATCCATCGTGCAGGAAGGGAGAGAGCCTCTACCGAAGGTGGGAGAGCTGAAAGAGAACCTCTCAGGGATCATAGGGCTCACACGTGGGGGAACCATTTTGCCCTACCTAGACCACGAGACCACCCTAGAACCTTGAGACCTACTTAGTTAGAACGTAGCAGAGTTTAAGTAGGTGCTACAAGATGAACAAATTGAAGACATGTTTACACAGTTTAAAGCCTTTCGACTCACTCTAAAGGGCGATGCATTGGATTGGTTCAGACCATTGCACCAACACCAATTTAGAGACATCCACTACATGATGGAATCCTTCATTATTGACTTTTCCAAGAGTGGAATCAAACACAACATGTCTTCCATGATACACACATTCAAACAAACCCCTCAAGAGATAGTGAGGATTGCGGGTTGAAGATTTAGATGGTACATAGAAAGATATCCCCCAATGGAAGTACCCACTCAAGCTAAATTGATAGCTTTGTTCATACACGGCCTCTTGAGTGTTAAGCTGAGATCATAAGTCTTTTTGAAGGAGCCAAGAACCTTGGATCAATGTTTATGGATCTGTGTAGACATAGAAGATAACTTAGGAGATGAGCTACAACTGCCTAAGGCTCACAAAGATTCAGATGGAACCACAGAGACTTCATCCAGAAGTTCCAATTCAATAGAGGACTTAGCAAAAGAAGTGGCCAAATGATTGGGAGTTTCTAGCAAACGAGGCATCAAATTAGCCCCCCTGATAGGTGTTATAATTCTGGAGGTGACCGTATGGAAATCATGTGTCCACATGCAGTGCAACCCATAGGAAACTCCAATAGAGTGTATTGCATCATAGAGCACAGATACACAAACCACACTCCTTACGATTGTCCATACAATAAACAAGAGGTTAGGCAGAGTGACCCTCAGCAATATCAACCAGATAGATACCAAGGGAAGTACCAACCACAACAATATTATCTTGTCCCCCCTCAATATCAAGCGCCATATCAAGCATATCCTAGACCTCAACCTGTCCTAGGACAACAACCTCCACCCCCTTCTAATGTAGTTTCTCTAAAGTACACCATACCAGAGGAGAATTCTAGCATGGCATTAGTACACACGACCTCTTTGATCATAGATAATGACCCTAATGCAAACAGTTTTGACTCCACCCATGTGGATAGCCCACTAGCCTACTAGGAGTCACTGAAAAACTTAGACCCTTAATATGAGAACCTTCTATATGAGCAAATTTAGGAACCGGATTATGCTAAGGTCATGTATACAAATCCCAACCGTAGGCAGGAGGCTAGACAACTAATACCACAGGTATCCAAAGGACCATGCTTTAAATGCCAAGGAGACCACTTCATATGAGATTGTCCACATCTAGCAACTACAGTGCAGTCACAATACTTCAATATTCAAGTCTTTTGCCCTCACTGTGGAAAGGAGCACTTTATAAGAGATTGCTCTAAGAACCCTGCAAACACCTCTACGAAAGTGGCACCCATCAATGTGAAAGGCATAGTGCAACATGACAAAGGGTCCATACCTAAGTACATACCCATTCAGTTAGTAACTAGAGCCCAAGCACAAAGGCAAATGCAACCAGAAAACCAAAGAAAAATAGCTAAAGCCAGTGAAGGAGGAGGATCAATAGGAAAGAAATCGAGAACTTGGAAAGATTCATGAGAGCGACACAAGAGAAAATGGGGTAAGAAGATCAGTGAATTAGAGGAAAGCCTAAGGGAAACCAGAGCTAAAATCTTAGAAATGGCATCACAAGAGGCTGAACCACAGATAGTCACCTCTAAACCAGGATCAGTACTAGAAGATCCCACCCTAGAAAACCTTGACATGATGTTCAAAGCTTATAAAGCAAGGATACAAGAAGGACCACAAGTAGGAGAATCTAGCAAGAATTACCCAAGAGCCAACTTGGAAATTGAGAGAACCAAGCTGTGCATGAAAATGGTGCAGTTCGCCTAGGCAATGTTTGAGGCATCACAATACCTCAATTGGGAAGTTATGGCTAGGCTTGAGTTGCATTTTCAAGGACTACTAGAAAGACTAGGGCAAGTAGTATATAACCCCGCGAAAGTTAGCTCTAGCACATAAACTAACCCGAAGGAACCTTTGAAGACCACTTTGTCTGAAAGGGCTAAAGTAAGACAAGGCAAGATACTTGGGCATATAATTTCAAAAAATGGAATCTCCTCGAAAGAAGATAAGGTATGTGTGATTAATGAATTACCGAGGCCAAAGAACATAAAAGACTACAAGCATTTATGGGCCATTGTAGTTATTACTGATGGTTGAAGGTTAGGTGTGTATTGGCCGTCAATGGAAAAAGATGTCTAAGGACTGTGCGATGAATGTCCAAAGTGTTGTGATTGACCCCCAATAGAACATGCCACTTTATACTAGGTGATCGTGATGCCAAACTGGAGTGAACCCTTAGTTACATACCTCAGGATAAAGACTTTTCCTGAGGATATGACTGTAGCACGTAGAAGCAGCCTAGAACAAGAGGCCTTAGAATACAAGCTCGTTGGTGATTATTTGTATAAGCGAGAACGAGACGGTTATCTGAGGATATGTGTGCATGAAAGTGAATATCTTAACCTGATGTAAGTTGTATACCAAGGTGCAGCAGGAGGCCATTTTGGACCTGATTACGTTATCAAGGCCATATTATTTTCATGATTGGATGCCCACAGCTACGTAAAACCATGTGATGTATGTCAAAGGACTCAGTATCCCATACGCAGGGATGAGATGCCCCTACGACCCATGATGGCAGGGCATGCATTCTCAAAGTGTGGAATAGATTTTGTGGGACCTATTAACCCCCTTGCAAGGAATTCCCATGCTGAGTACATCATAGTTGCCACTGACTATCTCACTAAATGGGTAGAAGTCAAGGCCACAAGGAAAAACGATGCACGCACCACTGCTAAGTTCTTGTTCAAGAATGCCTTCACAAGATAGGGACTCCCTATCGAGCTTGTAAATGATAGGGGTACTCACTTCTTAAATGAGGTTATTGAATATCTATTACAAGAGTTTATGGTACTACACAAGAAATAGGCACCGTATCATCCACAAGCTAACAGAGAGGTTGAGAGCACTAATAAGATTTTCTTGCAACATTCTCATCAAAATTGTGAATAATCAACGTTTGGATTGGTATCAACAGTTACACCATGCCTTGTGGGATTATTGTGTAGCCTATAAAACATTACATAATGCCACACCATTCCAGATGGTGTTTGGTCAATATGCTGTGTTGCCTTCAGAGTTTCTGATACCCACTCTCAAAATAGCTCACGAATATGAGTGGACGGGCCATGAACTTTCCTCAAGAATACTTGACTTAGAACGATTGGGAGAGACAAGATTGCGAGCAACAACAGGAATTTTTGTCGCTAAGAAGAGACATGAGGCTTACTTTGATGCTCATATCAAAGATAAAGGATTTCGTGTAGGAGATTTGGTGCTAGTTTACACCTTGAAACAACATGCTCGCAAGTTGGAGAAAAGAGGATACGGACCCATGATCATCAATAGGATATCAACTAGAGGTGCAGTTCAACTAGCAACGCTTGAAGGTGAAGTAATGCCTAAATACATCAGCGGATGCTAAGTTAAGCTATATCAAGAACCCTTAACTGCAAACATGATTAAATGAATAACTCTCACTAAGAAGCGAAAGTAAAAATAGGAACAAATCAGAGCTGAAGCCCAAGAAAAAGTGTTGGAATGTATTAAGGGAATGAGACTATGAAGGAGAGGACTAGGTAGAGAACCTCAATCAGTGGACGCCTGTCAATATCGTGTAGGTATGTGCCAGCTTGGAGGAAAAGTTGTCTCGATTATTATTAATAGGAGGCCATTCATTAATATCACTCTAGGATAGGATGCCACGGGCATGCAATGTAAGGCTTCAAATGACTCTACTGCAACAATGAATGCAATTTGACTCTCTATTTGTAGGGAGTATGAAATCAAGCCTCTTGAATCGTATCTCATAGGATTAGGTGGATTAGAAACCCTTTGCATAGGTGAGGTGGAGTTACCAATTTCCATTAAGGATGTGACCTTGAAAATTAAATTGTTGGTAAGTCATGAGGACAACCTAATAGAACCTATGATCCTAGGCCAGGAATGTTTATACCACTATTCGGTGACTTTAAATCTGTGACAAAGTGTGCTCTAGTTGGAACTTGCAGGACAGTATCATGAGATACCCCTCAAAAGTCAATGTAGGGAGGTGTTGGAGATGATAGAACCCCCCTACTGTGTGTGGCATCCCTCCAAGGTTGTGCCAGTCATCAAACCCTATCAAACAAAAGCAAGCAATAACACCCATCCAAGAGAGGAGACTGGAAAGGCAGACATGAACCAAACGAGTGTGGCGGCATAAGGTTGAGTCTTCATATGCATGTAAAAAGTCACCACTTTCAGGCATGATTGTAGTGGATCTCCCTTCTTTTCCAAAACAACATGTGGGCATGACATCTCCCCCTCGGCCAGCAGCATGGCCACATCATCTACGTACTACATGGCACTGCACATCAGAATGGCATGTTAGACAGTCCACTTAAGCATCTCCACAACTAAGAAGGATAGTGAAAATGACCGTGTCCATTCGAGATCTTCGACACCCCTCTCAATTTCAATCGAGGCAATAGATTCGACTGATTTGGCTATCAAAATCATTCATGAGTGCTCAGTCCAAGTCTTGCCAACTCTGGGTACCAAAAAAATGTGTAGCTTATGCTGCAACCATAGTCAACTGGAAGAAAACCTTTTCTGAGATACTAGGACATCCTACACACCTTCTTTTGTACATTCCACTTCATCTCTTCTTACCCCAAGTGTGGTACAAAAATGGATCCCCAAGCCTTCATCAATCACGAGAACCCTCAACCAAACTCACCTTGACCACGGACTTAGTGAAGCTAAACTCCTATTAACCACTCCTAGTTCGACAAATCCATATCACCACCATCCTTGTAACATATACTAACTTTGTAGGCAATACTCGTTCAAAGTCAAATGTAACGCCACACACCTCACACACTCCCACTTACAGTCAAAACATGCACTTCTCACAATTCACCTCTCACAACGTTAAAATCATATACACTACATAGGAAGCATGTTGGTGGTGGAAAGGAATGGAGGTCTCATCTTCTTGGGATCTTAATTATCTTCCATGATTGATGTGTTTTCCCCTTCACTCCAGCTTAGGTTCGCTATGCCAGCTTTCAATCATGCAAGTGGAAGGTTCTACTAGTGCAACACTCGGGTGGCCTATTGTTGACTTTTTGCCTCTTCCATTCGACAGGGTGCCTACGGCTATCCCGACAGAGTTCGTAGGTTTCACGGGACCTATGCCCATTGAAGACCCTCCTCAAGGACAATCAAAAAGAGTAAGCAGCAAGGCACACTGGTTCCAAGGGCTTGCAGGACCCTTCGGAGACGTAGAGTTCATATATGAAGCTAAATTTACTTATAGTGTGAATGTGTGGAGGCATTATCAATTCTTCTCACAAGAGTTCAAGAAACTCTAGGATAGTGAAGACCTCCAACCTATATGGCACATGCTAGATTCGCAAATTACTTCAGTGTGGAATTCCCTAAACCCGACTTTTATCAATGTTACTATTGGATGGCTTCTATTAAAAAGCAAGGGTGCAAGGAATTCGACCATGTCTTTGTACTACCATCCTTGGTTAATGATCCACCCTTCAAGAGATTTACTTTTTCTTTGGACTTAATGAGGACTGTGCTCAAGATTCAAGGCAATCACACACCCAGAGCAGAGGAATGTCTTCTCCCAGAACCTATGAAGCGAAGTGATGTCGATAAGTGGCCAGCCATCTCAGCCATCACCCCTCATTTGACCATTCCATTGAGAATATTCCTACACCATTTTGCCTTCCCTATGGAGGAACGCTTTACGATCCCACACAAACATTTTTGGCTTGGTTTGTAATGTCACTACAAGGCCTCAAACAATTGATATTGCTACTTATATTCAGGATCAACATCTATTGGTTGGACATCAGTGGGAGAAGAAAAAGGTTGTTCATGGATGTTGTGCTCTTACATGCATCATATACATGTGTTTGGCTTATGATATTTCTATAGAGAGAGCCCTCCCAGTTGTGCAACTACAACAATATAAAGGCTCTAAGAAAACCACGAGACCACCCAAAACTGATGGAGATGATTAATCTCCAAAAGATAAGCTATCCTTGATGTTAGAGCACCTCTATATGAAAAATAACTCAAAACCTCAACCAAGTTTGGAAGATCAACTCCAAATTATCAAGACTTTAGTTACTTGTGAAGAAAGTCATTGCACAGAAAAGGTTGTTGCACTTAATTCATTCATTAACTAATCAAATGTGTAGAGTTTGTGATGAAACTTTGTACAAGGTGTTGCCTAAAGGTTTGTACCTTCTCCAAGTTAAACTTCTCAAAAGATTTAGTAAATCTTGAGAAGTTAAAACCCCAAGTTAAAACTTCTCAAAAGATGCAAACAATGTACCTATGTGTGAAACTGTACTTTTGTATAGTCGATTTTGACACCTACAACTTCTAATGCATGGTTCTCCTAAACTAGAATCCTTTTATTCAAATGCTTTTAGCCATAGATGGCTTACCTTCCAACTTAGATTTTGACTCCTCATTTGTGTACAACTTTACACTATGCACTGAAATATGATCAATTCTTTGATCATTGAGATCACGCATGTTTCAGAAGACACTCATCACTTCTTCACATACAAATGTTCCTACACATAATTCTCTCAGTCTATTTTCAATTAGGCTCTCAAATCTTAACCACGGATGCATTAACTATGGACTTAGACATCTACAAAAGGATTCCTGAAATGAGTCAAACACAAAAGGAGAAATCGAGAAAAGATGGATGCACAATTCTCAGAAAACTTCTTCTATTCAATTCACTTTACATCTGATGGATGATACACACATATCATGATCTACCCCTCTCTATCTCATCTATACTTCATCTCTTACATATATCATGACTATATACAAGTTTATATATAGATATGAGTATGGATTCGTCATTACTTCAAGTATTTTGAAGTATTTACAAAGATAATATACATATGTATATAGACCATCTCTTTCTTAACCTCTACTTCACTCCATGCTCTTAGACTTCAATCTTTTCTTCAAGTCTTCACTCCCAAGCTTCCTATAATCATCAATTGTTCATTTTCTTGGTCCAACAAAAGATGGTAGAGTCAAGCACATGTGCAGCACCATTCCATGCTTACAAGTACCGGAATCGCCATCGCCATAATGCACACCCGAAACCTCCCCCCAATGACCTCCAACTCAGCCACAAGCAGTTGTTCCCCCTCTCTGAGTTTGCCTGAATCGATCTGCTACACTCTGAGAGGTTTCAAAGGCAGAGGTTGTTGTTCCTACCACCATGACGACTATTGCAACAATGACTATAGAAGCTACTGTGGCAACTTCTACATTTGTTACTGATTCTTTTACCTTCCCAATTACAAGTTTCGACATTGAGGATATCAACACTACATTTGATTTCAAGATCCCAGATGTATTGTCCAATGAATTTCAATTTTTGGATACTCACGTTGTTTCTCAAGAATTTGAAAGCCTTGATTATCCCACTACACCGTTCGAGGGAGAGGCTGATTGAGACGAAGAAGATGATGATCGTATAGTGATAGATGAAGGAGACGCTAACACTGAAGCTAGTGAAGATGAAGCACACCAATCGGAAGCACATGTCAACGTTGAAGGGGAAGCTAGCACATATGAAGAAGAAATGCCAGAAGCAGCAACATACACTATTGCCATTCGACGGATCCACAATAATATGAATAAAGTTTGGGCACGAACTAGATTAATGGAAGAACAAACTGAAGCCCTCTTGCAACAAGAACTGATTAATGATGGCTTTGAGGAAAATTTTATCTTTGTTATGCATGAATTGGTAAAGTCTATAGGTGTGCCAGAAGCATTACGATATTTGCTAAGGAAGCTCCTACCCAAGTTTGACCCTCGATGGGTTCGCATTCTTAAATGCCCAGGTACATATATTCATGTCCCCACTGCTCCTATCACATCAGCACCCCCTATGGGTTCCTCCACTATCGACTTAACCACAGAGGACACTTCCCATGTGTATACTCTTAGCCACACCCTCCCTTGATCCCCACCCTCTCCTCCCATGACATTGTAGATAGCGCTGAGGTTCGTATTCCTTCCCCTGTTTCCATTTGGCCCTTAGTATCCAGCGCGAGTCCAACTACTGCACCCATTCCCCTTGTTGCCATTCCACCTATTATGACACCTCCTATCATTTCCGCGCCCCCTCATTTCCCCTCATATACCACTAACCTGCTATACTCCTTTATTGTCTCAACATAGACGACCTCCTTCTATTCCTCCTTCACATCCTATTTGCACCACCCATATACACCTTTTCCATTTTTAAGACCCTCTCAAGACCCTCTTCCACAAGTCCCCTTCTTATGGCCAGCCAGTACACCACCTCACTCACCTCTCACAACACAACTTCACCCACCACCACGTACAATCGCACCTACATCACTCTTTCATATTGCAATCACTAAAGGTACCACTAGCAACATGGACATCTCACCCACCGCTTCACTAGATGCACAATTGCATGCGTCCACCACACTATGTAGCACACTTCACACGTCACCTATTCGCACATCCCTTCCATCACCTACCATGGCATCCACCATCCCTACCCCTACTCCCACACCCATTGCATTACAAACCACCCCGCATGTATCATTTCCCACCCTTGCATCATCGTCGCCATCCAGTATTGATGTTGCTATCCAACAAATGATACAGTGTCTTTAGCAGATTAATGTAGAATATTCATCGCTCGGGCAACAACATCTGTCCTTCAACGGACCACACAAGATTTGCAGACATGCTTAGATACACTCACCTTGTAGAACCAGGACCTTAATGCCAAGTAGCATAACTTGGAAACCGAACATCAAAAGCAGAAACAAGCTTTTAAAGCTCAAGTACAGGGACATGTCAAAGAAGTTGAATCACAGTTAGATGTTTACTTGATGTGCAACGCCGAATTGTCATGCAATATGGTGCTTCTTCGAGGACATCTCAATGCACCAAAGGAGGAAAATCAATGTCTACAACAATAGAATCCCAACAATTTTAAAGCCACTTTGAACAATCCAGAAATGCGTCTTAGTCCATCTCTCTTTCACAGCAGTCCTCCCGAATCAATGCCGATTCTACTAGAGGGCCATGCACGAGTACTCGAGGATTATGATCGCCTCCAAGAAGAATGTCACACACTTAAGGAGACCAATAAGAACGTGTTGCTCAAACACTCCTTAGGACCTACTACTGTCCAGGAAGTAACTCCACCGACTCTCTTAGATGAATTGAATCTGCTACGCATGAAAGTCCAAGAATTACAGTCTCAGGAATCAAACACGACGGAGCCCCCTCGACCAAATTTTCCACTCAACATACCTAAACCTGATGAAACAATACCCATACAAGTTGAGGAAACCTTTGAAGAAGAATATGTAGCTTTACTCATTGTTGGTGGACGCTCATCACCCACAGGACATGATACAAATGAATTACCTCCTCTAGCTTGGTTAAAGATAGTTGAAGAACTGGGCAAGACACACTCCACATGAGTGGATGTGCAACTACATGCTATGGCAAATCTTGAAGAGTTTATTTTTAGGTCACCCTATTTTGCTACCATCACCCCCTGCAAACACATCATGACAAGCGGTGTCGGGAAGAAGGAGGTCGTGGCGGGAAGCCGGCGCCTGGGGTTGGATCAGGCCCCGCTCTGGTGCGCCGTTCCCGCTGTCCTGCGAGCGGCGTCTGCACGCTGGGCGCCTCGCTTGTGCTCTTCGGAGCGTGCACGATCCTCGTACGCGTGGTGAAAGAGACAAATCAGATACAGCACTGATACTCGGAATCACTGGATCGGTGTGTATACAAACTCGATGATACAATAAAATCTGAATGATACAATGATGCCCGCTACAGTGCGGGTCCGCGATACAAAAATCCGCTACAGAGCGGAACAGCTAAATACAAATAAATGCCGCCGCTACAATGCGGATCGGCTGGATGATGTAGGCCTCCCGCTACAGTGCAAGAAGTCACCCTCGATCTTTGTCTCCTAGTCTTTGCGGTTGAATCTTTTCTTCACTTTTCTTCGGTCCAAGCTTTTGTTCAAATCCTCACTTTGCAGCTCTTTACTTCAAAATTCACAATAATCTCTGATCACGCAGTAACCTGGAGGAGACGATCCACAAGCAAGATCCACGGGGTGAGGTACTCTTTATCTTCCGTCTTCAATGCTTTTACTTCTCTTCATATAATCAGAAATCTGCATGAACCTGAAAAGATGTTCCATAAGGGCAATCCACGGGGTGGGGGAATTAGTAAGGTAAACCAAAAGTTATTAGTACATTTGAAAACCATGTTGAACGCACACTACGCTTTTGTTTCATTTTTATTTGGTAATTGTATGACACACACACATATGAAAGAAGGTATTTATGTGCGTAGAAACACCCCCTTTATGCATAGAGTTTTCTAGCTACTCTCAATGAGAAGCGAATGCCACAATATAGCTAAATAAAACTATGCATTGATCCACACTTAAGCAAATACGTGAATTCACTTGCTCACACATTTATTTGCGTCACACATGGTCTCGATTGCAATGATCTTATATATGTTGCTGAGAGAGGAATCGAAACAATATGGATAATCATCCCTCTCGCTATGAACCCAACTCTCATGTGTACTTAAACAATAAACTGAAGTTGATTTACTAAGCTAACCAAGGTTGAAATATTAAATCAATCAAGGTCGACTCAAGAATTCGACTTCTCTCTCTTTCCCTCTTCCACGGAGATGCGCAAGGCTTCAGATTCTTTCTCTCTTCCTACAGTTGCGTCGCCTCCATTTGACTTCATCGTGATTATAGCTCTACAACTCTCTCTCTCTCTCTCCGGATGGGTCTGCCGCCATCAAGACCAACTCTGTCTCTCTCTCCCTCTCTCTCTGCTATTTCTCTTCTCTCTCTCTCTCTAGTGCGCGCTATGGGAGGGGGAGAGATTCCCTCTCTCTCTCTCTCTCAACGGATTCTCCGCCAGTCACGCGCCCCCAATGGCCCCTCCCTCTCTTCACGTGTTCTAAGACAGATTCTAATTTCTCTCCATGAAGCTCTGCGCGTCTGTGGCTACACAGGGTCAACCTCTTTCTCTCCGCCGATCTCCTCATTTTGCTACGCGCACAACCGTTCATCCTCTCTCTCACTAGACAACGATCATCTCACCCGCACATGCAAGCAGCTGCCAATAGCGCCGCCCTGGGTATCTCTCTATAGCGTCCGTCCACAGAATCTCTTCCCAATTTCTATGCTTGACTCTCTCTGGTCGACACGTGACCCCATAATCTCTCTCTACTCTGCTCTGTGCCGACAACAATACCGTTCTCTCTGCCTACTGGACCAGTGTCGGTTGATTCTCATTAGTCTCTTTCTCTCTAGCACCACTCAGCTACTCACAACAAGATGCCAATTCTCTCTCTCTACATCCATCATATTGCCACTGTCGTCGCCCAATTCTCTCTCAAGTGTGTCGCTAGATGTACAATATCTCTCTCTCTTAGCGACAGTCCACACACTGAAAACTCTGTGTTTGAATCAATTACCGCAATCTTCTGCCGCGTGAGCGATCTGTAGCAGATCCAATCCCCCCTCTCTCTCTCTCTCTCAAGTTCTCCGTGTTCTATTGTCTACGCCTCGCTCTGAACACATCTCTCTCTCTAAATGATCTACACCACGCCTGTCCACGTCTCTACCGAAGTCTCTCTCTCTGGAATTGCTTGCCGCCCGTGATTTCTCCATCGAGGCATCTGTCGAAATTCTACAGCACAACGTGCCCAATTGGCTCTCTCACTCACCTTCTATTCTCTCTGCATATGTCACCTCCAAGACGGGTCCTCCCCCCTACGCCATCAATAGCCAGGCGACATCTTTGCTTTACTATAGTCGGCACCCATACTCTTCTCTCTCTCCTACAACAGCACCAACAGTCCCAGCTTTTCTAGTGCCATGACCGCCAGCATACATCATGAACCTTGGGGTCCTATGTTAAATTGGGTACGACTCTTCTATGTAAACAGAAGCAGCACCATCTCCATGGCCTCATTACCTTTTGCTTTGAGCAAGGGGTTATATACAAAGTGCAGATCTCACGCAAAATTGAACGTCGACAAACTGAAGCATATCTCTCTCTCTCAGCACTAATGTAATGCATGAAAAAGAACATGAAAGAAAAAAAATGGTCAGGAAGCATACCTGGAGGAGACGATCCACAAGCTAGATCCACGGGGTGGGGAAGAAACAAATGAATTTGCACTTATTTATAGGCCCCTCCTTGGACTTGCTTCTAGAACATTCCCACCTCCTCAATTAACTTTCTAATTTTGGCGGTATATTAATTTTTCCATAAACTATGGTTTCGGTTTCACACTGGACATTTACATTTTAATGGGTTTTTAAGGTTTGGCCTACAAAACCCGCCATTTCCAAGGGTCCGTCCTAGGGTTTTTGGTCGGGAAAATTAGACGTTTGCTCACAATTATCTCACACTCTCCAATTCATGGGTTTATTTATAGTTTCGGCCTAAACTCCAAGGGTTTCCAAGGGTTCAAGTCTGATTTTCAGGGAGTAAACTCGTAATTTAAGGGGGTAAATTCAGGTTTTCGGGGTTTTTGAAGGGTTAAACCTAGGTTTTTATGGGTCTAATGTCTATTGTTTATATACACGGATCTAACACACATCTCAAACATGTTTCCACATCACACAATCAATCAATTCTGCCAAATCATGCATAGTTTTTACCACTTTCTTAGTAAAACATCACCCAACACTCTTAAACTTCAATGATCTTTTAAAAAAAAATCATCACACTTCCCTACGGGATTTCATCCCGACATTCGCCCCCGCTAAACCTGCACATCGTCCCGATGGGCCAACCTGCAAGATCCAACAGAAGAGTATCTGGGTTCTTTTTGAAATCTCTTTACACTTTTTATGCCTTTCTTAAATCATGATCTCATGCAGTCATGCAATCTTTTATAAAGATTAGTATGAATTTTAGAAAATTAGGTAGATTCAAGCTTCACAAACATCATATTATGTTTCTGCATCTGCAATCTGACAAGTAATCACATGAATAAATCGTCGGCTTTCTAGATCTTTTGTTTGTTTTTGTTCAACTGGTTCAGATCCAACTGCTCATTCTAAGTACTAGCATATACATATGTTTCTACTAACTCAGTTTGTAGAATATACCTCGATTCCTACTATTTATCTCCTACTTGTCCAGCTCTCCATTAGATCTTTCTTTCTTTTTCTTTTTCTTTTTCATTTCCTCTTCATCTCAGCTCAGCATTTCCTTTTGTCTTTTATTTTTCACAAATCGGCCTATGTCGAAATCGGGTGCGACTCATGGACTTGTCCGCTCGGCCAAGTTTACTCCACCTGTCTGCCGACCCGGCATAGCGCACGACATACACAACGTCAGCCCTGCATGAAATCGACGTCAGCTCGTGGCTTTGACCACCCGATCAGAGTGACTCCACCTACCTATCGACCCATACAGGCACATGACAACAGATAGGTCAGGCCTACGATGAAACTAGCTACGGCTCGTGGCCTTGATGACCCGACCAAGGTGGTTCCACCCGCCTACTAGCCCATCGTAGCGCACCAACAACATACACGCACATATAAGGTGGCATGAGTATGAATGTTTCTTTATAAATCATGATCCATATGGAGGTAAGATCTCATAAGAAACAAATAGTAAGATCCAAAGTTCCCCACTCACTAAGTAATCAAATCAATCAGTATATACATGCACTCGGTCTAAGCATGCCATCTCATTCCCAAGCTTTCACTCCCAAAAGTCTCTAGTCCACTAACTGATCCTATTCATATAATTTCTAGCCGCTCATGCTTCATGCAAACCCATAATAGATCTTTGTTATCTTCATTCTACATGATTTTCATAAACTCATACATATCTTTATCACACACAGTAATGCAATGCAAATGCTCTATCAGAAAGAAAACAATTCTCAAATCTGAAACGTTTCACCTGGTCATTTTTCTTCATTTTGATCCAGCTTTTCTTTATCTTCATGGTCTATCATTCTTCATCAGCATCAGCCTCAGTGTCATCAGTTCCCTCCAGTATCATAATCATCATAATCATTATCAATCACCATAAACCATCAATCATCATCATTTTCATCATCCATCATCACCATCAATCATGCGTTTTCATCAATTATTATCATTCATTTTCATCAATCATCATCATGCATTATCATCAATCTTTATCACTCAATAGCTCCTGATCATTCTCATGCGTTTTTTATTATGATTCTACTTCAATCATCATTCAAGGTTTGCAAATATGTCTTGAAACGTTAGGTTTCTACTTTTTCTATTCTTCTTCAAACTCTTAGAAGTCTTTGAAGTTGTCTTTACACTTCCCTTGATTTGCGCAATAATATGATCAAGTAACTATTTTTCTGCTTTGTTAACTCGTTTATCACATTTTATATCTTCTTCAATCTCTTCTTCACTCTTTTCATGTTCAATTTGTTTGTCAAAGTTTAATTGAGACTGTAATTTTGCAACCTTCTCTTGATCAAATAGATTCTCATTATTTAAAATTTTTGGATCAAACGAAACATATACATCATGTTCTTTCTTTGATTTTTCTCTTTCAGACTCTCTTTTATGATCAATTTCCATTTGTTCTCTTAGTATCTGCTCAATATTTTGCTTCTCGACCTTTATTTGTTTACCTTTGGTTTCTTCAATAGATTTCTCTTGACTCTCAATAGATAGTAGGTTCTTTTGTTCATCAGATTTACTATTCTCAAGTCTTTTTGGTTTCCACACTCTTTGAATTGATTTCGATCTAGTCTTAGTCTCTTCAAAATATTCTCTCATTCCACATTTTCCTACATTCAAAGGTAAAGGGGATTCATCTTGAAACTTACAAATTTTACCTTCATGTTCCTTCACTAGTCTATGTTTGCATGCACTTTCATATGCCAGACAATCCCAAAACATATGCCCAAACTGATCGCACCAAAAGCAACGAATAGGTCTCTTCTCATCCCAACTTGATTTCCTAGGTGTCACTCTAGGCATGGGTTTTCTAAGGCCTACCGACTCTTTCTGTGCAGATATGCTTTGGACTTTTACCTCATGCTCATTATCACGTTTCCATACTTGTAGGTCATTAACTTGGTTTGTTAACATGTCAACTTTATGTTTTAATTCAGAAATCTCAGAATCCATTTCATTTTTTAGGTCTGTAATGCTTATGCCCATCAGCTGAATAGTATCAGATATAGCATTTATAGTTTGCATTAGGGTCATCACAACACTAAACTTTGATTTTATGGATTCATTCATGTTAAATTCTATTTCCTTAATTCGCTCTCCGTATTTCGTAAATTGTTCCTCAATCATTTTGTTCATTTTAGTTTCTTGTGCATAGATATATGGACTAAACTAGTGCAGATAGTGAATGCTCAAGCTCAGACAACAAGACAACCTTTCTGTTCAATGTGTGTGTAAAACAATGCAAAATTCAAATAACTTGAAATGCTGGTACCTGGAAATCTCTGTCTGATGCCGAGGTTCCCGTCTATCTTCTCAAGGAGTGGGTGACACGTCGAGGATCACCAGGCAACTGCCTCGCTTCACGTCGGGTTCAGGTGTCGGGAAGAAGGAGGTCGTGGCGGGAAGCCGGCGCCTGGGGTTGGATCAGGCCCCGCTCTGGTGCGCCGTTCCCGTTGTCCTGCGAGCGGCGTCTGCGCGCTGGGCGCCTTGCCTGTGCTCTCCGGAGCGTGCACGATCCTCGTACACGTGGGGAAAGAGACAAATCAGATACAGCACTGATACTCGGAATCACTGGGTCGGTGTGTATACAAACTCGATGATACAATAAAATTTGAATGATACAATGATGCCCGCTACAGTGCGGGTCCGCGATACAAAAATCTGCTACAATGCGGAACAGCTAAATACAAATAAATGCCGCCGCTACAGTGCGGATCGGCTGGACATGATTTAGGCCTCCCGCTATAGTGCAGGAAGTCACCCTTGATCTTTGTCTCCTAGTCTTTGCGGTTGAATCTTTTCTTCACTTTTCTTCGGTCCAAGCTTTTGTTCAAATCCTCACTTTGCAGCTCTTTACTTCAAAATTCACAATAATCTCTGATCACGCAGTAACCTGGAGGAGACGATCCACAAGCAAGATCCACGGGGTGAGGTACTCTTTATCTTCCGTCTTCAATGCTTTTACTTCTCTTCATATAATCAGAAATCTGCATGAACCTGAAAAGATGTTCCACAAGGGCAATCCACGGGGTGGGGGAATTAGTAAGGTAAACCAAAAGTTATTAGTACATTTGAAAACCATGTTGAACGCACACTACGCTTTTGTTTCATTTTTATTTGGTAATTGTATGACACACACACATATGAAAGAAGGTATTTATGTGCGTAGAAACACCCCCTTTATGCATAGAGTTTTCTAGCTACTCTCAATGAGAAGCGAATGCCACAATATAGCTAAATAAAACTATGCATTGATCCACACTTAAGCGAATACGTGAATTCACTTGCTCACACGTTTATTTGCATCACACATGGTCTCGATTGCAATGATCTTATATATGTTGCTGAGAGAGGAATCGAAACAATATGGATAATCATCCCTCTCGCTATGAACCCAACTCTCATGTGTACTTAAACAATAAACTGAAGTTGATTTACTAAGCTAACCAAGGTTGAAATATTAAATCAATCAAGGTCGACTCAAGAATTCAACTTCTCTCTCTTTCCCTCTTCCACGGAGATGCGCAAGGCTTCAGATTCTTTCTCTCTTTCTACAGTTGCGTCGCCTCCATTTGACTTCATCGTGATTATAGCTCTACAACTCTCTCTCTCCAGATGGGTCTGCCGCCATCAAGACCAACTCTGTCTCTCTCTCCCTCTCTCTCTGCCATTTCTCTTCTCTCTCTCTCTCTCTAGTGCGCGCTGTGCCGCTGTGGGAGGGGGAGAGATTCCCTCTCTCTCTCTCTCAACGGATTCTCTGACAGTCACGCGCCGCCAATGGCCCCTCCCTCTCTTCACGTGTTCTAAGACAGATTCTAATTTCTCTCCATGAAGCTCTACGCGTCTGTGGCTACACAGGGTCAACCTCTTTCTCTCCGCCGATCTCCTCATTTTGCTGCACGCACAGCCACTAGACAACGATCATCTCACCCGCACATGCAAGCAGCTGCCAATAGCGCCGCCCTGGGTATCTCTCTATAGCGTCCGTCGAGAGAATCTCTTCCCAATTTCTATGCTTGACTCTCTCTCTGGTCGACACGTGACCCCATAATCTCTCTCTACTCTGCTCTGTGCCGACAACAATACCGTTCTCTCTGCCTACTGGACCAGTGTCGGTTGATTCTCATTAGTCTCTTTCTCTCTAGCACCACTCAGCTCCTCACATCAAGATGCCAATTCTCTCTCTCTACGTCCATCATATTGCCACTGTCGTCGCCCAATCCTCTCTCAAGTGTGTCGCTAGATGTACCTTATCTCTCTCTCTTAGCGACAGTCCACACACTGAAAACTCTGTGTTTGAATCAATTACCGCAATCTTCTGCCGCGTGAGCGATCTGTAGCAGATCCAATCCCCCCTCTCTCTCTCTCTCAAGTTCTCCGTGTTCTATTGTCTACGCCTCGCTCTGAACACATCTCTCTCTAAATGATCTACGCCACGCCTGTCCACGTCTCTACCGAAGTCTCTCTCGCTGGAACTGCTTGCCGCCCGTGATTTCTCCATCGAGGCATCTGTTGGAGTTCTACAGCACAGCCTGCCCAATTGGCTCTCTCAATCACCTTCTATTCTCTCTGCATATGTCACCTCCAAGACGGGTCCTCCCCCCTACGCCATCAATAGCCAGGCGACATCTTTGCTTTACTATAGTCGGCACCCATACTCTTCTCTCTCTCCTACAACAGCGCCAACAGTCCCAGCTTTTCTAGTGCCATGACCGCCAGCATACATCATGAACCTTGGGGTCCTATGTTAAATTGGGTACGACTCTTCTATGTAAACAGAAGCAGCACCATCTCCATGGCCTCATTACCTTTTGCTTTGAGCAAGGGGTTATATACAAAGTGCAGATCTCACGTAAAATTGAACGTCGACAAACTAAAGCATATCTCTCTCTCTCAGCACTAATGTAATGCATGAAAAAGAACATGAAAGAACAAAAATGGTCAGGAAGCATACCTAGAGGAGACGATCCACAAGCAAGATCCACGGGGTGGGGAAGAAACAAATGAAGTTGCACTTATTTATAGGCCCCTCCTTGGACTTGCTTCTAGAACATTCCCACCTCCTCAATTAACTTTCTAATTTTGGCGGTATATTAATTTTTCCATAAACTATGCTTTCGGTTTCACACTGGACATTTACATTTTAATGGGTTTTTAAGGTTTGGCCTACAAAACCCGCCATTTCCAAGGGTCTATCCTAGGGTTTTTGGTCGGGAAAATTAGGCGTTTGCTCACAATTATCTCAAACTCTCCAATTCATGGGTTTATTTACAGTTTCGGCCTAAACTCCAAGGGTTTCCAAGGGTTCAAGTCCGATTTTCAGGGGGTAAACTCGCAATTTAAGGGGGTAAGTTCAAGTTTCCGGGGGTTTTGAAGGGTTAAACCTAGGTTTTTATGGGTCTAATGTCTGTTGTTTATATACACGGGTCTAACACACATCTCAAACATGTTTCCGCATCACACAATCAATCAATTCTGCCAAATCATGCATAGTTTTTACCACTTTCTTAGTAAAACATCACCCAAAACTCTTAAACTTCAACGATCTTTTAAAAAAAAATCATCGCACTTCCCTGCGGGATTTCATCCCGACAGCGGACTACAATATAAACCATATTTTCTTTTGATCAAAGAGTATAATTTCCAAATTGAGAGCATCACTCAGAAGCACCACACGCATGCCACACAATTTGAGTCCGAAGATTTTCCACTAGAAGTAGAGCAAGGCCACATATATCAACCCACATGGTGCACATACTTACTACAAAAGTATCTGGAAATGATGCACACATGGATGCATGCACCGACGCACTTGAAGTACAACCCATACTACGGACCGATTTCAGGTAGACATACTTGGAAGGCATTTTCTATTAAGGTTCAGAATAATCCTCAGTGCAGAGACTGGATTGATTATCCCTATCTCTCACCTCCCACAAATAATACTTCGACTATCCGCTACATGATGGCCACTATTTTTCATTGGTTACCACGTCTGCACAAGATGACTAATATTGCTGCTCAAATGACTATGAAGATTTTTGATATGATGCAGATGGTGTTCAAGACTTTACAATGTGTCAAGGCTCCCACTATAAATACACCAAGATTTGAGTATGGGAAATTAGACTTTGTTTATGACATGAGCACCACAACCTCGCTCAAAGTATGTTATGCTTGGCACTGCAGACTGAAATATATGCTTGCTTGCTACAAGTAGACATTTGAAGATATGTTCACCATGAGCTTCTGGGAATACCACTCAGAAGTGTTCATCAATCATCCAATGCATTTGCTTCACTTGTTTGCCTCTGAACAAATTATGTATTCAGAACATTATATGTGCCCACCTCCAGATGAACCCCAGCTCATTGATTGGGAGAAACTTGAATGCGACCTTATTCGGGGACTTCGCATTACAGAACATACCTTGGCAACAGATGTGCTCACAAGCTATATTACTCACGTAAAATCACGTTCTATCAGGGCGACAAAAATGAGGAGGAGGGGAGCGTTCAAGGCAAAGGATCGAGTACCAGCTCTCATCATAGAAGAAGAGGAAGTACATAAACTACTCAAATTTCTTCATCATGACAATAGTGATTTTTATCACTAATATAATACAATATAAATATCTACATCCAATTATCATGAGTGCAACTTCATTTTGTGCAAGCTGCAGAGTCATTGAGCTTGAGGAGTCTAAGTATAAAGGTCACACCAATTTTTGTAATTTTTGGAAATCTTTAGATAGTTCAAATTAGAGGTAGAACCTATTTTTTAACTATGCCCGTCACTAGATGTGAAACCAGTCAAAACTAGGCAAAAACTATATATAGAGCTAGAGAGCTCATTTTGTGGTGGTTGTTGTTTTTGTTGAACTTAAGAGCTAGAACTAGAAGAGCTATGGTAATTAGTTGGTAATGAATATGAGTACGAGCTCTCTCTTTGCCTTCCATTGATCTCCATTGCAAATTTCCTTATGTGTGTGTATGCATGTGTGTGTATGCTCATTGCATTTCTCACCATCATCTTCAAGCACATCACTTGCTCTTGATCTTCATATCGGCCTAACCTCTCCCTGGATTCATAATTAGGAGGTGGAGCTCCTCCCGTTGGTACTTTCCATTGTGCTAGAGTGTTAGGATGCCAAGGAGGTAGGGAGAGGGAGATAGAGGATAGAGGATAGAGAGAGGTGGAAATGTGGGGCCTGGAGGCTTGTGGAGGTAGTGGAGGCATGGGAGGGATGGGGGTGTGGTGCACTACGGTCTATGTGACAACAAGAAGGAGAGAGGCAGGGGGAAGGGAGGGAGAGAGAGAGAGAGAGAGAGAGAGAGAGAGAGAGAGAGAGAGAGAGAGAGAGAGAGAGAGAGAGAGAGAGAGAGAGAGAGAGAGAGAGAGAGAGAGAGAGAGAGAGAGAGAGAGAGAGAGAGAGAGAGAGAGAGAGAGAGAGAGAGAGAGAGAGAGAGAGAGAGAGAGAGAGAGGATAAATGGTGGGCTAAGGATTTTGGTGTGACATGGGGGTAGGATGGTGGGTGCTGAGGCTGTGGAGATGGATATGGAGGTTCATGGAGAGTGGGGGGAGGAGGATTGCAGATGGGAAGGGGAAGAGGGGGACTGAAGGAGAAAAGTGCGAGGTGAGCTTCGGGTTACAAATGGGGGGGGTAGGGATGCAGGTGGCACGAGGGAGAGAGTATAGATAGCATGGTTTGCTGGTTGCACATGAGGGTTGCTAGAATGGAGGGAGCAAGAGTGAGATAGAGATAGAGAGAGAGGGAGAGGGAGAGGGAGAGAGAGAGAGGGATAGAGAGAGAGAGAGAGAGAGAGAGAGAGAGAGAGAGAGAGAGAGAGAGAGAGAGAGAGAGAGAGAGAGAGAGAGAGAGAGAGAGAGAGAGAGAGAGAGAGTTGGGAGGGGATGCATGGCAAGCTGTAGGGTGGGAATTTTGTGGGGGAGAGAGACAAAGAGAGAGGGAGAGAGAGAGAAAGAGAGAGAGGAGGCATGACGGGTGGCAGGTGGCAACCATTGATCCATAGGGACCACTCCATGTGTGTGTGGGACAAGGGCCAACCATAGGCAAGGTTCCAAGCTCAGTGGAGTTCCTAAGGTATTCAATGGTAATGGGGATGAGTGTTGCATGATGGCCACATGGTAGCACTAGATCAATCCAGATCATTGTTGTTTTGGAAACAAGGGGATATAATGGATGGGAGTAAAGTGGCATGCACATCTACACAAGCCTTCAATTTTAGTGCTTATAGTGGGGAGAGGGGTGGTGGAGAGAGAGGGAGAGAGAGAGAGAGAGAGGGAGAGAGAGAGAGAGAGGGAGAGAGAGAGAGAGAGAGAGAGAGAGAGAGAGAGAGGGGGAGAGAAAGAGATGGTAGAGGAGGGGTCATGTGTAGTGGGTGGATTGTTGGTGCAAGGAGAGAGAGAAAGAAAAATGGCATTGCATAAGGGAGGGATGGTGGAAGAGCGGGAGTGAGGAAAAGTCTGATTTTCTCTTATTGTTAAGGGATCCATTGCTATAGTGGAGTGAGAGTGATGGCTTGTATAGTAGTACCTATAATCAAAGGGGTAGTAAGAACATATTGCACCCACACTAAAACTCCAACAAGCACACCTCAATCATTGAAACATACAGAACAACCTTGTCACCTTCTCAAGTGAGCCCCTCTCAAACTCTCTCTTTGATGCTTTATCTCTCCTATTGTTGAGATATCAAGCTCAACATGTGATGATCCACGATGACACGTACCAGTTTTTCGTTTCGCTGACATGTATAGTGGTCATACCGATATATGTCAGGGATACTTCATTGAGCTTTATTAGATTTATCTACCGAGAGTGATGGCACATTTGTTTCTTGCCAGATCACTCATTCGTCGATATTAGGTTTTTCATTATGTATTGATCTTTATATATTGCACTTGTTGTATTCTTGTTTTTTAGGTCATTCTTGTACATTCCTTTTATGTAATAGAAGAAGAAGAAGAAGATCATTCTTCCTTGCCTCAATTTGTGTGTGTGCTTCTCCTTGAGAGTGAGAGTGTGTGTGTGAGCTCTCTTCCTTATCTCCTTCCTCGTGACATGGTATCAGAGCCAGCGTGGTTGTAGAGAGCTCGTGGAGAAGGCGACGGTGAAGACTACGCGGCAAGGCATGGAGAAAATGCGATTTCACAAACGGCCTCCGTTTGCTACAAAAATCATCGTGAAGGTAGAAGACCTCAAAATATTTTCGAGAGTTATCCCTTTAGGGTCACTTGTTTTTGTCAGATCGAAGTTTCGGAGCCATCTCGACCTCCGTTTCGAGCCCGCAAGGTGGGTCCCATAGAAAAACCAGGTCAATTTTAGAAACAATAATTTGCGTTGTGTTCGGCGACACTCATATATTCTAGATCCAGAATTTCAAGCGATTCTGTGTACTGTTGATACACGAAAACTGTGTTTTTCTGAGATCGAACTGACACGTTATAGAGCGACAGTGTTCAAGCAAAAGTGCTGCTTGTAGTGTTTTGTAGTGTTATGAATTATTGCAGAAATGGCAAACGCAGATGGAATGAGTCAGCTTATGAGCGATAAGCTGGACAAGAACAACTTCCATGCTTGGAGATTCAGAATGACGAATTTCCTGATGGGAAAAGGCTACTAGAAGTACATCGAAGGAGAGAATGAAAATGCTCCGCAGTTACCAGAAAGGAATCGGATTGCAGATCAGTTAAGAGCATATGAGGAATGGAATCAAGGAGCACGAAAGGTAATGTATTGGCTATCTAATAACATACAAGATAGCATGATTGGACACATACACGATGCCAAGACTCCAAAAGAGGCTTGGAACAGCTTGGTCACTTTGTTTGAGACTAATACAAAGGCACGGAAATTGCAACTCAAGAACGAGCTGCATACATTGGAAAAGAAGAGCATGTCGGTAAGTGACTACACTCTTAAAATCAAAGGCATATATGAGTCACTTACATCTATTGGCGTGAATGTAGATGATGATGATAAGGTGGAAGTGTGCCTTCGTGGTTTAGGAGCTGCATATAAGCAGTTCATAACTTCCATACAGACTAAGGAAAATATTCCAAATTTTGCTGATCTGGTATCTATGCTAATTATTGAAGAAAAGAATCTTGGTGAGGACTCAAACTCCCAAGGAAAGCCCAGTTCTGAGTAGGTATTCTACTCTGGCAGAGGAAGAGGCAGAGGTAGAGGTTTTGGAAGTGGAAGAGGAAACAGTAACCAAGACCAAGGTCAACAACAGAATCATGCAGGAGGAAGAGGACAGTTTTTAGGGTGGGGGAGCCAAAGAGGTCGCAGAAATTTCCAAAGAAATGATTCAGGTAATGATAGTAAAGGATGCTGGAATTGTGGTAAACCTGGACACTTTGAACGTGATTGCATGTTAAAGAATCAAAATAATAGAAGGTAGCAAAACAACTATGCATCCACAAGTGCAGATGATTCTGAGAAGCCGTTTATGGTTCAACATCACATGATGAATACGATGTCTCCTGGTGTTTCAAAATCGAATGACAATGTCTGGTATGTTGATTTAGGTGCTTCAAATCACATGACTAGTCATGCAGAATGGTTTAGTAGTTTGCAGAAAATGCCAGTTCGTGGTTATGTTAAAACAGGTGATGATACATCACATCCTATTGAGCATACAGGAAACATAGCATTGTCTATGGAGGATAGGAAGGTAAAACATCTTGCTGATGTGTTGCATGTTCCAAATATAACAAAGAATCTGGTTTCTGTTGGACAAATGGTTGACCAGGGATTACAAGTCAGGTTCAATGCTGATGGATTATATGTAGAAGAGTACAAGCAGGATGGAGGATTGGTTGCCAAAGGAAACAAAGTGGGTAGGATGTTCACCTTAAATGTGAAGATTCCTGAAATGAATGCAGCCATGTTTGCAAAAGGTGCAGGAGTTATTGCAGATATAGAGATATGGCACAAACGGATTGAACATGAAAACTTGCAAAGGCTGAAAATGATGCAGTCAAAGGAGATTGTCCATGGACTACCAAATTTCAAAGTTGCAGAAATGCAAAAGGTATGTGCAGCATGTCAATTTGGTAAACAGTCAAGAGCATCATTTCCACATGACAAGCATGTTAGTGAGAATGTACTAGAAGTAGTACATACAGATGTTTGGGGTCCAACAAAGACCACATCTATGGGCAGTTGTAGGTTTTATGTTACCTTCATTGATGATCATACACGCAAAGTATGGGTATATTTCATGAAAGAGAAGAGCGAGGTGTTCACTCACTTCCAGAATTTTAAAGCTATGGTGGAAAATCAGATAGGGAAGTACATTCAAACATTAAGATCTGATGGAGGAGGTGAATACATGTCAAATGAGTTCAGCAGTTTTCTAAAAAATCATGGAATTCGGCGTCAGTTTTCATGCAGGTACACACCATAACAGAATGGTGTTGCTAAACGCAAAAATAGACATATTACAAAAATAGCAAGAGCCTTGATGGCTGAGAAGAAAATGCCTCATTGTTATTGGGCAGAAGTTGTGCATACTGCTGTATACATCATGAACAGAACTCCGACTGCTGATGTACATCAAGTTACACCTGAAGAGAAGTTTACAGGTAAAAAGCCAAACTTATCACATTTGAAAGTTTTTGGTTGTATTGCATATGTACATGTTCCAAATGAGTTCAGGACGAAGCTTGATCCGAAAGCAGAAAAATGTGTCTTCATTGGATATTCCCTTGAGCAAAAGGGGTACAAATGTTATAACTCACTCACACGACAACTGAAGGTGAGCAGAGATGTGGTATTTGATGAAATGTCAAGCTTCTATGCAGATGCCAAAGAAGGACTGAATCTTGAACCAAATGACAAAGAAAATGCTGAAAACTCTAGTGCACAATCTCAAATTTTGAGTGGACCGGATGCATCACCAAGGAATAGTTCCAACTCAAATCCATGGAGTGGAAGATTGCATGGAAATTTCAGTCCAGCAAATTCATCAAATACATCCAAGAAATGTAAAGAAAAGCTTTATGCTGGTAGTAAAACAGGTGCAGGTTTTGAAGATGTTGATGGAGATTCAAGTGGTTCAGAAAAGAGTATTGATGAGGAACTTGGATTGCCCTCTGTGAAGACTCCAGGAGTAAAAAGGGCACATGCAGATGATACAAGAAGAAGTGAACCAGGACCAAGAAGATCTGGGAGGATGCGTAATTCAGTGCAACGATTGACATATGATAGTTACATGGCTCGCCATTGTGCCTACATGACAAAGGTAATACAAGATGCTGAACCTTCTTGTTTTGAAGATGCAATTGGTAATGCAGATTGGGAAAAAGCTATGGATGAGGAGATGGCTGCACTTTATGGAAATGATACATGGAAGCTGGTTCCATTGCCACAAGGAAAGAAATCCATAGGCTGCAAATGGGTTTACAAGGTAAAGCATAATGCTGATGGTAGCATAAGCAGGTATAAAGCACGATTGCTAGCTAAAGGTTATGCACAGACATATGGCATTGATTATGAGGAAACATTCTGACCTGTAGCTAAAATGTCTACTGTCAGAACACTTGTTGCATTAGCTACAACAAAAGGATGGACTCTGCATCAGATGGATGTGAAGAATGCTTTCCTACATGGTGAGTTACAGGAAGAAGTATATATGGACCAGCCACAAGGATATGAAGATTCAAAGCATCCATAATATGTTTGCAGGTTGCAAAAGGCTTTGTATACGCTGAAGCAAGCCCCTCGTGCATGGCATGCAAGGATTGCTGATTACTTAACCAGCATTGGGTTCTCTATGTGTGATGCAGATCACTCACTATATGCAAGGAAGGCTGATGATGGCATCACTATTGTGGCTATTTATGTTGATGACCTGATTGTAAGTGGTGATAATGAAGAAAGCATCAAAGAGGTAAAGAAACTTCTTATGCAGGAATTCGACATGAAAGATCTTGGTGTGCTACGCTATTTCTTGGGCATTGAGTTTATATATATAGAAACAAGTATATGGATGTCACAAAGGCAATATGCCTTGAATATGCTGCAAAAGTATGGTATGGCTGATTGTAAGCCAATTTCTATGCCATTAGATCAGAATTTGAAATTGGATACTACATCAGGTGAAGCATTGGAAAATGCTACTGTGTACAGGAAAATTGTGGGAAGTCTTATATATATCACAATTACAAGGCCTGATCTAAGTTATACTGTTGGACTTGAAAGTTAGTTTATGCAGGTTCCCAGGAAGCCACATTTGGATGCTCTGAGGCACACTCTACATTATGTGAGTGCTACTTTGGATTATGAATTGTTTTATGAAGCTGGTGTGGAGTTGCAGGTTCATGGATACACGGATGCAGATTGGGCTAGTAGTACTCCAGATAGAAGATCTACTAGTGGCTTTCTTTTCTCACTTGGAGGTGCAGCTATTACATGGAGCAGCAAGAAGCAACCCACTGTTGCTTTGTCGAGTACAGAGGCTGAGTATATAGGTGCTGCAATGGCAGCATGTGAGGCATCATGGCTGGAGATGTTACTCGCAGATTTAGGTGTGGAAGTGCAAAAGCCTATCACTATGAAGAAGTTTCGAGAGATGATCTAGGATGACACGTACCAATTTTTTGTTTCTCTGACATGTATAGTGGTCATACCGATATATCAGCTTCATTGAGCTTTATTAGATTTATCTATCGAGAGTGATGGCACATTTTTTTCTTGCCAGCTCACTCATTCGCGGATATTAGGTTTTTCCTTATGTACTGATCTTTATATATTGCACTTTTTGTATTCTTGTTGTTTAGGTCATTCTTGTACATTCCTTTTATGTAATAGAAGAAGAAGAAGAAGATCATTCTTCCTTGCCTCAATTTGTGTGTGTGCTTCTCCTTGAGAGTGAGAGTGTGTGTGTGAGCTCTCTTCCTTATCTCCTTCCTCGTGACACCTATAACATCATAGAGAACCTCTCCTCAAGTAGTTGATTGGGCTCTTTCTTCTCTACTGAAAAGAATTAGAAGCAAACATGGCGTCCTCCCATTAAAAGTGAGAGGTCAAAATAGTTGCACGCATCCCTGGTGCCACCTCTCTTAGAGGGAGAGAAAGAAAGAAACATAGTACTTTACCTATACCCTCCAATCTCTTAGATGGATCATCTAAGAGAGATTCAGTAGATTCACAAAGATGGAACATTCATTCCAACTACAAAGGCAATCACAGGTGCCACCACTACTAGAGTTTTTCTCAAATACATCTTTAGGCTTCATGGATTTCCTAATGATATTGTATGGAATCGGTTTCGAGGCATCGAATCTGACATGTTCCAATATCATAGTGATATTGAGTACAACAAGCAAGGATTAAAGGATTTAGCGGCGAGGCTCGAGGCACTAAGAGGTACAACAGCCAATGGTAGTTCTCCATGTCATATATCAGGTCAAATGGAATCTCTGCGAGGTAGAGGTTGGAGATGAAAAAATAGACGAGGAGATGGATATCGGTGAGGATGGCTTGAGTTTGACTAGGGTTTGCTTTGCGGATTGCGAATAAGAGATGTGAGGACGGATGGATTGAGTGTGTTGTACGCTTAGGAACTGAAGTGACACTCTTTGAGGTTCCAGGTCGATGAGGTGGTTAGTATGTGCGGGTTTTGCGAGGACATGTTGACCAAGGCATTAGTGGCTGGATTTTGGCTTGAGTAGCGGCAGAGAGGAGATGTGTCTCATTGGGATGTCCATGGGGGGATATGTGTGTGTGTGTGTGTCATGATTGGTTGGGTTGGGAAAAGGTCCTTTCTTTTGTCTCCTAATTCTCGAGATGCGAGAATGAAAAAAAAAACAAAAGGGAAAAAAATATATGTTTATGTATGTGTGCATGTGGCTACTCGCCTATGTGGGCCGATAGGTGGGTGGACCCACTTTGGCCGGGTGGTCAAAGCCACGAACCGACGTCGGTTTTGCATAGGGCTAGCTGTTTGTGTGTCGCGCACTGCGTTGGGTTGGTAGATGGGTGGAACAAACTCGATCGGGTGGTCGAGTCCACGAGTCACATCCAGCTTGGGCATAGGCCGACATGTGTGAGTAAATATATGGAAAAATGATGAAAAAAAGTTATTAGAAAAAAAATGGAAAAATAGAGAAAAATTCCTCGCTCGAGGGGGGACAAAAGAGAGGTGAGAGAGCATGATGCTCGCATGGGAATATATGTGTTTGTGTTTGTGGGGATATGGGAATGTGTGGACTCCTAATGAGGCATGTCGAATCGAAGCTTAAGCTCGGCTAGGGTTTTGTCTACTATGTGTCCGTGGAAGACTTGGACTCGAGAGATCCAAGCGTGCTAGTTACTTTGTTCGTCTGCGAACTCTTGGGAGGTGCTCATTTTGGTTCTTAGGTTGTGCAACTACTTGCGATGTCCTTAAGCATGTCGACGATGAGCGATCTTGTCGGAGTGAGCTCGTGTTAGGCTTGAGTGGTCTTTGACACGTGTCCATCAATTCAAGAGGTGTGGTGGTGACTTAACATGGAATTTAGTTGAAAAGCAAAAAAAAAAACAAAGAGTCGATGAAAAGGAAAGCAGGTAGTGGAAACCCTAGGTAGAAGGGGAATGAAACATCGACGAGAGAACTCGGTTAGAAACAACAGAAAGGTATCAGGAAAGCGATCGTGTGGCCAAAAGAGTATCGAAAATGGAAGTGGAGAATGGTTTTTTATTATATATGGTTATGTGGAAAGTGTGTTGAGTATGCATGTGGAATAGAGATTGGTGACGTGTTGAACGAATAGTCGAGAATAGTGATGAAAGGGAATGTGGACATGTCTTCTGCTTGCATGTATATTGTGTGGGACGAGCTTGCATGTGTGATGCAGGATCATGATGTGTGTGTTGAGTGTATATGTGTGATATGGATGATTGATATGGATGTTTTTCATTTTGGTAGTAGATGTGGTGTTTGATGAAAAATGATCTAATATTTTTGGTGAGTTTGTAGACAGGTGGACATGGCGATAAAGATGCAAGAAGATGGATAAAGATGGTAAGTGGAATGATTGGATTTTGGTACTAACCGATGATTGTATGAGGGTGATTGCAGGTGCTAGATTGAGGAAGAATAGAACAGGCATGCAAGATAAATATTTGTATCTGATTGAGTAATGACGCAAATGTTGGATGATTTGAGTGCAGGAACATACTGGGCTCGTCAAGGACGGCTTCACAAACAGAAGAGGGGAGTATGTTAGCTGTATATATTGTTGTTTTTTTTTTGCACCAACGTACTTTCATTTTCAGAGTAGCTATTGGTGGTGCAGATATTAAAGGTAATCATACTTATTTGAAGATGGGATACACAAATATGTTTGGCTTAAGATGGTGGGGATGATCAAGAAGAGTTTGAACTTTCATAATTTCTATGCATGCAAGTATATGTGAAAGAGTGTGTGTATGTATATGTGTGAGCAGAGGCTAGTGAGAAGGTTAGAGTGTGTGTGCATAGGAGAGGAAGGGACTAAAAATACGAGCAAGAGTAAGAGAAAAGAGGGAAACCGGGAAATAAGTATCAGAGGAGCATGTGAGAAAGAAGATACTTGGGAATACATTCACATGCCATTTAGTGATTTGATGTAATACAAGTGAACCGATTTTGGGAAGTTTGGGGAAGAATATAAGTATATGCAATCATCTTTCTTGTGGGCATTAAGGCCTCAACACATACATACAATTACACACACCTACACATACACACATATTTAGATACACACACATACATAATAAATAGATGCATAATGTACATATACATACACATAGACACACATACACATACACACATATATACATACACTTCCTATACATAGGTACACTTACACATACATACATACAGTTACACATACATGCATACACATACATGTACACATACAATGTATGTACGTAACTATATTATGAAAATCTAGTACTTTTGTTTTGCTACACAATCAGAATCTAATCAATCAGAGGGAGCTCCACCACCCTCTCCTAATCGTGAGAGGACTACTTATTATAAGTATATCAAACTTTTAGGTCTAATATTTGATAGATACATACATGAGTGATATGTGTCTCTTTATTGTTATATTATAGTCCAATTTTGATCAATTGAAGGGTACTTCACCACCTCCTACCCATGCAATGACTTCACATGTGTGGTCCGATAGGAGTTATGATGAATTTTACTATAAAGAGCATATTATATGTTTAAGATGTTGGAAAAAGTCCATGGAAAGTCTAAGTGATGGCTTGAGTTATCAAAAGTCAAAGAAGCTTGAAGGGAATGTCTAGTCTTTGTAAGTTTCACTTGTGAACTCTCCCTTGTAACCTTTTGAGTACTTACTTGATGTAAACATAAAGGAATCTAAAGTGGCTGAATATACTTGAGGAAAAGGGAAAGAGAAGCCATGAATTTGTGATTGAAGTAGTTGGAGAATCAATCAATCGCTAAAAGATTGGAAGAAGATTTTTAGGTGATTCAAACTCAAAAATGGGCTCCAAACATCACTATAAATACATGGCCTTTTAGTCATGGTCTTACACCTCCATGAGGAGAGCTTCATGCCAATTCAGAGTGTGGTCTCAAGGCACATATACGTATCAATAAGTCAATTGTGGTTTCCAATCAATATATATTCCTTTTCATGGTCATTTGTGTCCATATCTTCATGCTTTTGTAAGTGTACTGTTCATTTCCATATCTCTCAATTTTCAATTCATTTGGAGTTCATTTACAAAATTTCAACTCATTTGGAGTTCACATATGAGATATGTTCAATTGAAGTCACCTATATCTGTGCTAGTTCACTTCTCTTTTAGTACTCCATCAGAACATTTCTCTTCTCAAGGCTTGTACTCAGTGTGTAATTCATCATTTTCCATGCTTTAAAGTTTTCTATAATCATCATACTGTCTAGTATAAGCCTACAAAACTTTACAAGGCATTGCATCTTGGAATCTTGAGATATTAACATATCTTTGCTTGTAGGTTTGAGGATTGCTATAGCTCGTGAAAATCGGGATGGTGCTATAACTTGATATATTCTTTTCTCTTTATGTGGACCATCATTTTTTTGAAATCACTTATGATTGTTAGCTTACTTAGTTAATAAGAGTTCCCCAAAAGGAAATAAGTCAATTGTGAGAGAATTATTCAAATCCCTGAACAGGTATATGAACTAAAATAGCAAGTTTTTTGCCCTAGGTTCAACTTCTACCTATCTGTTTTGATTTATCTTTTTGAGAGTGATCTTCTACGATACATAGGGTGTCTAATATGTCCTTTCGCAAGCTAAAAGGGGCCCCTACATATCCCTAGAGTTTATTTGGCTAGTGTAGTGCAAGGGTTTTGCAACAACACTTCATCTTCTCCAAGTTCAAATCCAAATCTTCATAGTGGTACCAGAGCAAGGTTGTAAAACATGGCAGATGGATTTCCTTCATCAGTTGACATATTGGATAGAGGTTACTACTCAGCCTAGTCATTAAGCATGGAAGCTTATCTTGAAGGTAGGAATTTATATGGCTATATATCTGGACTTGAAGTTATGCCAAGTTTTAGGAACAAAGGTCAACCTACAAAAGAAGAGCAAGAAAGATTGAGCACATGGTGCTCCAAGGATTCACTTGCAAGGTCTTATGTCCTCAAATCTATCTTAGATTTTTTTTGCCTCACATTAGAAGTTGTAAAACATCGCAAGAATTGTGGAATGCACTTGAAGCCTTCTTCTCTTCAAGTACAAAGTCTAGGAAGCATCAACTATGGCTCGACTTCACGTGTGAGAAGTGGAGAATGACAATCCTGGGACTCACCTCCCAGCATATTTATAGCCCTTGCCTAGTCACCATCTAGAGTTCTCTCTAAGGTTCCTCTACTCATGTGGACATCATGAGTAGGTACCTCATATGAACTCTCTGGCTTTTTGGCCTTGGCTATCCCCCGAGCAAGGAACTTCTCGTTCCTCCAAGCATGTACATCTCTAGAATATAATACTCTCTCCCCCTTCTAAAGATCATTGTCCTCAATGATTTTGAAGGAGCTATAAACCTGGGAATAAGAATCTATGATTCTAAATAATAAGAGTAGAGTGTGCTAGGTGTGTGAAATACTAGGTGCTCAAAAAGTAGACAACTAGTCTCTATGCGTCCTATCTAGCATTTCCACCAATTAATAGTAGTCCTTGCCTTCGGCAAACTATAGGAATCCCTCTGAGGCCCAATGAGTCCATATGTGCTCAGCATAAGTACTCAAAATATCCTCGGACCCCCTATGCCTAGACCTTGAACACTAACTTGTGATAGCTTGTCACCTATAGAGACCTTGGAAACTTTCCTTTGTCTCCTTGAAATACCCACTGACAGCTTATCATATGGTATAATCAAGCAAAATCACTTACTCTACTAGAGTAATGAAAATTGTTATGCTAATGAAAAACAATGTGACTATGTCCAACTCTCTATGGAAGAATACTGAAAAGAAATGGAAATCTTTTTCAAGTAGCATTTTATCTCTAAGCTCAAGTAAATCTACTTGATTTACTCACTGTAATGAAATAAAACTCAAGAAAATCTCATCATGATCCAAACTGTGAATCCAAGATGATAATCTATCAATGCTCCACACTATGGAACAAGATGTCAATCTGTCAATGATCCAAACTATGGACGAAGATCTCGATGTGTCATATATAATAATACAAACTATGGATCAAAAGCTCGATCTGCCATATATAATATACAAACTATGGATCATAATCTCGATCTATCATATAAGATAATCCAAACTATGGATCAAAATATTTCCCATATAAAGTAATCCTAATCCACTCATTGAAATCAATTCCATCATGCCAAGTCAAGACGCGTTAAGAAAGTATAGCAACTAGTGGAACTACCACCGCTATTTAGTACTCATTTCACTCAAAAAGATTTTCTCACTAGTCTATAGCCATCTAAATGCTTGTTTAGAAATGGCTTCCAATGGTAGAACTATGTCATGTACCCATTCAAAAGAAAGATTTTGAATTTTAGAATCTATACCAAGTTGAATTTCTTGATTTGGACCTTCCACCAGGAAGTTATGGCCAAAACAATGAAGCTAGGTGAATGGGTAGCATACCTCCTTGAAGAAGTATGCAGAGAATTAAATAATCTCTACAAGTGGCTTTTGATTCTCCAATGATAGGTTCCCCCACTTATTTGAAAGCTCTTGAAGTCTACTTCCTATAGCAAGTGGAATCATCCAATTTGGATATCATATGAGGGAGTTACAACCATTTAAGTGGAGGTAGATATATTTACCTTGCTCTTTCTCTTCTCTCTCTTTCTACTTCCTCTCTTTCTCCCTTCTTCATTCACTTCTTCTCTCTCCATATCTTTCTCTCTTTCTTATTTCACATTTCTCGCTTCCCCTCTCTTGCCCTCTCTCTAATCTTCCCTCTATCTCTATCAAACTCTTTGCTTAATGAATGGCCGCTAAATACCTTATGAGTAAAAAAATGTTAAGTCATATCCATCAAATTCGTGAGGCTTGTTGGATACCTCATTGGCTTTGAATGGAGGAGGTTGAAGGCTCAAATCCCGTCTACAGTGTCTCTGTGAATGAGATCTGCACTGAAATTTAATTAGTTCTACTAACTTGTAATCGCAAACAATAAGACCTGTGGTGCCGATGATGATTGTTCGATTCGCTTTCTTTTTTTCTACTTCACAATGTTATTTGCATCACTCGAGCAGCCACACGCCATGGACATGATGACGATGTTCTACTCCAAGAGGAAGAAGCCATCACAAAGAAGACCATGAACTCTTGAATCCTCCATCTCCATCAAGCTCTCCAAGATCTCTCAACCTGGCTCTGATACCAAATGTGAGAAGTGGAGAATGATATGCATGGGACGCACCTCCTAGCCTATTTATAGCCCTTTCCTAGTCACCATCTAGAGTTCTCTCTAAGTTTCCTCTGGCTTTTTTGCCTTGGCTATCCCCCAAGCAAGGAACTTCTTGTTCCTCCAAGCATGTACATCTTAGGAATATAACATCACAACTCTCAAGAAATCTCCCAAACAAAATGTGACTGATTTTGTCGCAAAGCTCAAGGACATAACAGATAAGTTGGGAAGCATTGGAGAGGTAATAGAGGAAGAAAAAATTGTAAGTCAGGTCATCAATGGCTTGAAGGTAGATGACAAGTGGGAAGCGTTCACCACAGCTATGGATCTTTACATGGATATGCATGGACCAGATTTCAATACACTCATAGGACAACTACTTACTCAAGACGCAAAGCTTATCAAGAATGGAGAAATCTCCAAAGGTAATCAATCTTCTGCCTTGTATACTGATAAAGGAAAGTCCAAAGAAAACAAAGGAAGAGGAAAGAAAGTGGATGATGAAGCAGGTACACATCAATCTAACTATATAGGTAGAGGAAGACATGGTAGAGGTAGAGGTAGATGAGGAAGAAAAGGCAAGGGGAGATCCCAAGACTCTAACTCATGCTCTATTTGTAGGTTAACTAATCATACAATTGAAAATTGCTTTAGGAATTCCAAGATTCAAGGAGGTAGAGGCTACAATAGAGGAAGTTATGGCTACTCAAGAGGAAGGTTCAACGATTACCATGGCAACCACAACAATTACAACCATTCAAACTATTAAGGAGGAAATATGGGAAGAAGAGACTTCAATAACTACACAGAAGGCTCAAATCAGCAGGACTCATTGCTAATCATAATATGGCCATGCCACAAGGTAAATCTGATGAGCATGTTTTCTACATAGATTCAGGTTGCTCCAATCATGTTAAAAGAAATGTGGCACTCCTATCAGATTTAGAAGATCCAAGGAACAATCATGAAGTGCAGACACGTGATGATACAAGGCATTTGGTGGAAAAGATAGGAAATATAAAAGCACCTGATGGAATTATCAACCTAATTAGCAAGGTACTCTATGTCCCTAACATCACAAAGAATTTGATAAGTGTAGCGCAGATTGTGGAGAAAGGCCTCAGGTTAGGTTCACAAAAGTAGGAGCATTTGTTGAAGATCCAAGTCAAGGATTTAAGAGAATTGCAAAAGGTGAAAAGACAGGTAGATTGTTCACCTTTGAATTAGAAGACACTAGAAACATTGCTCTCTTTAATTATGGTGGTCAGATCATTAAAGAAAATTGTAGGGTCCAAAGTGTACTTGGACTCCCTAACTTGTCAAAACAACACATGATTTATAAGTGTAGTGCATGTCAATTTGGAAAGTCTCACAGGTTACCATTCATGAAGAAAGAATATATGCATGGAGATCTCTTGGATCTGGTTCTTAGAGATGTATGGGGACCTAGCAAGGATGCCTCAATATCTAGATCAAGGTGTTATGTCTCCTTCATTGATGATTGCAGTAGATGGAGTATATTATATTTTATGACACACAAAGATGAAGTCTTTTCATGATTTAAAAGATATTTGGCTCTTGTGGAGAATCAAAGAGGTAGGACATTAAAGAGGCTAAGGTTTAATGGAGGAGGAGAGTACTTCTCCCATGAATTTGAATCCTTTCTTCAAGAAAGAGGGATCAAAAGAGAGATCACTACAAGGTACATTCTTGAGCAAAATGGAGTGTTAGAAAGAAGGAATACAACAATTGTTGAAGCTGCTCTATGCTAAATGAGAAACACTTACCTAATTACTTATGGGCTTAGGTTGTATCCACAGCTACTAATTTGATTAACAGGTTACCTTCAAAATCACTTGATGGCATGACACCATATGAGACTTGGAATGGAAGAAGACCAAGCCTAGATCATTGTAAGATTTTTGGATGTATTGCTTATGCCCATGTTCCTTCACAAGTTAGAGGCAAGATGGATTCCAAAGCAGAAAGGTGTGTAATCATTGGATATGACAACAATAAAAAAGGCTACATATTATACAAACCAACAACCAAAAAATTCTTGGTGGGTAAAGATTTAGTAGTTGATGAGAATAGTTCTTGGTATGAAGACTCATGTAGAAAGGTCAACCTACCTTATGATGATGAAGAAGATTTTCCAAAACATGTTAAGGATAATCCTTCTCAAATTGAAGAGCAGGATACCTCAGAAGATGATGAAGCAACCCAATATGAGAAACTCAAAATGTGCAAGTCTAAAGGTAAAGCAAAAATACAAGAACTTGGAAAAGAGGGAGAATCATCACACCATGGCCTAAGAAGGTCTATGAAGGAGAAACGAAAACCAGAAAGGTATCCGTTTGATCCTTCTCTAGTCAATAAACATTCAATCTATCTAGCACAGGACATAAATCAAGAGGAACCTTCAACATTTGAGGAAGCAAAGAAGAAATCAGAATGGAGGCATTCAATGGAAGAAGAAATTGAAGCTCTTGAGGACAATAACACTTGGGAGCTGGTTCCCAAGTCTCCATCAATGAAAGTGATAGGCGCAATATGGATCTACAAATTGAAGAAGAAGCCAGATGGCTCCATTAATAGGTATAAGGCAAGGCTTGTGGAAAAAGGCTTTGCACAAGCTCAGGAAATTGATTATGAGGAGACCTTCTCTCCTGTGGCAATGACGCCTAATTGTAGGCATCTTTTCCACACGAGAGAAGGTCTCCTCATAATCAATTGTAGGCATCTTTTCCACACGAGAGAAGGTCTCCTCATAATCAATTGTAGGCATCTTTGCCACACGAGAGAAGGTCTCCTTATAATCAACTCTTGGAAGAGGCAATACTAAGCAAAACCCTAATTGTAGGCAAACTCAGGGAATCGATTATGAGGAGACCTTCTTTCTTGTGGCAAAGATGCCTACAATCAGCATTTTGCTTAGTCTTTCCTCCTCCAATAATTGGAAGACACTTAAATTGGATGTAAAAAATGCATTTCCTAATGGATGGATAACAAAAGAGATATATATGGCACAACCACTTGGTTTTGAGAATCACATATATCCTGATTATGTGTGTAAACTTAATAATGTTTTCTATGGACTCAAACAAGCCCCTAGGGCTTGGAATCACAAGCTTCTCTCATTCTTGCAAGACAACGGATTTCAACCTAGCAAGGCAGATCCATCACTTTTCATAAAAGGAGTAATTCTGAGGTCATCTATTTGTGTGTGTATGTGGATGATATTATTCTAATAGGAAATGATGTAGATGGAATCAAGAAACTCAAAGAGCATATGAAAGAAGTGTTTAAGATAAGTAACTTAGGGTCATTCACATACTTCCTAGGATTAGAAGTGGTTTACAAGGATCATCGTCTATATCTTACTCAAAGAAACTACATCAAAGACTTGTTGACAAAGTTCAAAATGAAAGATTGCAGGATTGCAGGCATTCCAATGGATTTTAATCATAAATTGAGCTCACATGAAGTTGAACTCATAGAAGATGTGATAGGTTATCAAAGCCTTGTGGGTAGCTTGAACTATGCCACATTGACAAGGGTTGATATATGTTATAGTGTGAGCGTGCTAAGTCAATTTAGGAACACACCCAAGAAACCTCACATGGAAGCTACCAAGAGGATACTCAGATATCTCAAAGATACCATGGATGAAGGTTTATATTACCCTTATGTATCTAATTTAAGTTTGAAATCGCTCTGGTTCAAAACTTTTCTCATGGTCATCCAAGAAAGAACCCACAGTTGCAGGTTCTTCCACTAAAGCTGAATACAAAGGTCTTGCCATAGCTACTCAAGAAGCAATGTGGACGAAGGCATTATTTACACATCTTGGATTGGAGATTGGAACTCCAAGTATCTTTGGTGACAATATGAGCTCCATTCACTTAGCTGCCAATCCAATTTTCCATGCAAGGATTAAAAATATTGAAGTACATTATCACTATGTGAGAGAGAAGATTGCGAGCAAAGAAATTCAGCTATCTTATGTGTCAACCCATCAACAATGTGCAGATATCTTAACCAAGGCACTAGATGGAACCAAACTTAGCAAATTTAAAGGTATTATTGGCTTGCAGGTAACTTTGAAAGATTGAAAACCTCAAGCTCACTTGACTTTAGGGGGAGCTATTGGAACAAGTCCATGAAAACTCTAAGTGATGGCTTGAGTCATCAAAAGACATAGAAGCTTGAAGGAAATGTCTAGTCTTTGTAAAGTTCACTTGTGAAATCTCCCTTGTAACTTTTTGAGAACTTACTTGATGTAAACATAAAGGGATCTAAAGTGGTTGAATCCATTTGAGGAAAAGGGAAAGATTAGCCACGAATTCTTGGTTGAAGTATTTAGAGAATCAATCAGTCACTAAAATAATGGACGAAGATTTTTAAGTGAGATTCAAATATAAATTTGGGTTCCAAACATCACTATAAATACATGGCCTTTTACTCGCGGTTTGACACCTCAAGGCACACATATGTACTAGTACGTCCATTGTACTTTACAATCAATATACATTCATTTTTATGATCATTTGTGTCCATATCTTCATGCTTTTGTAAGTGTACTTTTCACTACCATATCTCTCAGTTTTCTTAGCCAGATTGCATAGATGATTTATCTAAGATTGGTGCATCATTTTGCATGCTTCAACTTTTACCTCTCTACCTTCACTACATACTCACAAAATTTCAATTCATTTGGAGTTCATAACTCAGCAATATGTTCAATTTAAGTCACCTATGTCTCTACTAGTTCACTTCTCTCTTAGTACTGCATCAGAATAGTGCTCTTCTCAAGGCTTGTTCGCATTGTCTAATTCATCATTTTCAATGATTTAAAGCTTTTTATAATCAGCATATTGTTTAGTATATGCCTACAAAACTTCATAAACATTGCAACTTGGAATCGAGAGATATTAATAGATCTTTGCTTATGGGTCTAAGGAGTGCTACAGCCTGTGAATATCAGGATGGTGCTATAACTTGCTAAAATCTTTTCTCTTTATGTGGTCCATCACTTCTTATGAGATCACTCATGATTGTTAGCTTACTAAGTTAATAAGATTTTCCCAAAAGGAATTAAGTCAATTGTTGCTATGGCTAGAGAATTATTCAAATCATTGAATAGGTGTGTGAACCAATAACAAGTTTTTTGCCCTTGGTTCAACTTCTACCTATCTATTTTGATTTATCTTTTTGAGAGTGATCTTCTAAGCTACATAGGGTCTCTATTAGTTAGTATTTCAAGCTAAGGGGGCCCACTACATACCCATGGACTTTATTTGGCTGGTGTAGTGCAAAGTTTTTGCAGCACCACTTCATCTTCTCCAAGTTCAAATCCATGTCTTCACATAAGAAAATAACAACACAATGGAATATACCTATAGATAGAGTTGACATAAAAGCAAAGATAAAGATAGATGCAGATTGAGAGATAGAGAACTCAGATTCTTAGATTTCCAAGAATAATGTATTTAGAATGATGGTGATGTCCACTTGTGCACCCCCAATGTGGAGCTTGGATCGTGATAAAGATAGAATCTATATGAAGGGCTTACTAGTGCACAATGCTATGTAAAGCTCAACTTCATCAATGCTTATATAGGTTTTTATAAGGGGAATGGGTATAGATAAGTGTTGAGAGCAGTATGGGCACCCAAGGACTGACTAGACAAGGAAGCCAGCGGAGAGAGTCAGAGCTTGGTGAAGGATTGAGTAGACAAAGCAGTCGACGCAAATCTGGCAGATAGGCCCTTCAAATTTTTCCAAATTAACATCTTTATAACAGTGATTCTTATCACTAACAATCATTGTAAATACCATTTCATATTTTTGTAGCTCCATTTTGTGCAAGCCAAGGAGTCCTTGAGCTTGAGGAGCCTTAGAAGTACCTACATATCAATTTTTGTATTTTTTAGGCTCCGTTTAAGCCCTCGAATTGGCCCTGGAACCTAATTTTTAACTAGGCCGGACACTAGGTCTGGACAGGGCCAAAACCTAGTCAAAAACTATAAATAGAGCTAGAGAGCTCATTTTTGAGGTTAGATTGTAATTGAAATGAACTTGTAAGAGCTTTTTGAAAGTAATCTAAGAACTCCATTGCTTCTCACTCTTTGTCTTGCCGTGTGTGCGCGTGTGTGTGTATGTGTGTGCATGTTTGTGTGCTTCTCACTCACGCACTTGTGCCTCCACTTGCTCGAGGTCTTCATACCATCCTCACGTCTTCCGGGATTGACATTAAAGGAGGTGCTACTCATCACTGAGCTACACCAAATTTTGGCGTCGTTGTCGCGGATCGAGCTTTGAGGACGAGCGTGTGATGGTAAAACGTAGAGTTGAGACGTTGGCGTCATAGGTAATTTCTTTACTCTTCTTGTTTTTCTCCTCCTTACCTCACCACCATCATCACCATCATCATCCCCATCATCTTCCACCTCCATCTCCAGCATCACAAAAATTTCAGTTTTTTGACTATATCTCCTTTCCCCTTTCATTTCCCTCATTTCACTTGTGAGAGAGAGCGAGAGAGTGAACTGTTGTGTGCTATTTTCTGCATGCTTTTGGAGTTTCTTGCAGGTTTCAGCATCATCATCCCCTCCAGCACGTCGCGCAGGTACGAAAATGTGCAGAACTGTCTCGCAGTCGCCGACTTCTGTCGATCGCGATTGACAGAAATTTTCACCTTTTGGTAAATCTGAGTGCACCACAGTGGACTAGAGACCCTGCACACCACATTTCCAAATTTGCAAAATTTCAATCCATCGCGATTGACAGCATTTTGAAAAATTTCCAAAATTTCAATCCGTCACGATTGACAGCCTATCCATTGCGATTGACACCCATCCGTCGCGATTGACTGCCTGTCCGTCGCGATCGACACCCATCCGTCGCGATTGACTGCCTGTTCGTCGTGATCGACACCCATCCGTCGCGATTGACTGCGTGTCCGTCACGATTGACTCCTGTCCATCGCGATTGACTGCCCTGTCCATCGTGATCGACTCGTGTCCATCGCGATTGACTGCCCTGTCCATCGCGATCGACTCCTGTCCATCGCGATCGGCTCCTGTCCATCGCGATTGACTGCCCTGTCCATCGCGATCGACTGCCCTGTCCATCGCGATCGACTCCTGTCCATCGCGATTGACTGCCTGTCCATCGCGGTCGACTCCTGTCCATCGCGATTGACTGCCCTGTCCATCGCGATTGACAGCCAATTTTAGCCAATTTTAGCCAATTTTTTAGGGTTTTCAATTTGAAGAGTTTGGCTAATTTTGGGCATGAACATTTTACTCTAGAGCACATAAGGAGGCCATAGGAAAACAACTTGGGGAAAACCTGTTGCACAGTGATCCTGTTTGAACCCTGTCTTAACCCTAGAACCCTGAACGGTCATAACTTTTTCATACGAAATCCATTTTTTGAGCTCTAGGGCTTGTTGGAAAGCTCGTGGCATGTACTACATGCCCTCAACTGTTTTTTTATAAAGATAATGCGTTGATTTTCAGCTAGGGTATTTTGAAGTTGACCATACCTAGGGGGATCAAAGTCAGGGGTCTTAAGAATTGTTTTCCTAAAAATCACTATGCAAATTAGTATTTGTGCTACAGGAATGAAAATCATTGGTTCTGTCTTTGGAATTTAAATCTTAAAGCTAACTTTGGAACTCTTACAGATCTATTGAGATCATCGAAAGGCGTTCTAAGCAAGTGTAAGTGCACGCTTGGGAACACACTTCCTGGGCATTCAAGGGCAACCAAGCAGGAAGCACAAGGTTGGAAACTTTCAACCCCCTCTGTCAATTCCTAGCTTAGGCTAAGAACGACTAGTGCTAGGAGTAAGTCAGGGCAACGATAGGCATCAATCAAGTTGAAGACTACATACGCACTCAAGTTCAAGACTAAACATAATCTCTTCGTGATGCGATAACCTTGAAGGAAAGAATCTAACGTGGAACGATCAATTTACAGTGCGAAAATTAACTCAAATATTCTTGACGACGTGATTTCTGACAAGAGCATAAACACGGTAATCACTCAAAAGAATCAAGTAACTGATACAAAAGAACTCAGCAACGAGGTTGCACTTGGGCAAATTTGGGCTATTCAGTTAGGCTTATGAACCTTAGATCAGGGCGACACCTAGGGAGAGATAGACAAAGTCTTAGGTCTTCAGAGACTAGTGTCAACCACACTGCTAGGTCGTGGGCCCAGCAGTTGAGCCATCACTCATACTACCGTAGCTCTGAGACTAGTGAATCAGAGATGTCTCAAGGCATGGATCGACCTACGGGAAGTTGAGGAGTGCCATACTTGCACAGGGTAGAAGGCCCCTACAAGACGCAGTTGGAATACCTTAGGACCAACCGATTAGGTGCTAGCATCTATGAGGATGGCCTAGGAAGATCTGTAGTAAAGATTAAGAATCCTGACCAATCTATTGGACTAGAGCGCCCAGCTGTCAAGTTCGAAAACGGAGCCTACTTAGACAAGGAAGGGACAATATATGTAGTCACCAGTCATCCAGATAGGACTGATGAATTTGGGAATGAGATCCCAGGAACGGACTTAGGTGACCTAGAGCAAGGAAACATGGGTGAAGAACCGAAGACCCCCCGAGGCAAATCTGTTCTCACTAGGATTATCACACCAGAGTGGATTCCCCAGGATAATAAGAGCATAGATGTGCTTCTGAACCGAGAAACTGACGAAGCCTTTTGGAGGTATAAATCTGATCAGCCAACTGATATAGGAACCATCATGATCTCTGAGTTTAAGGATCTTGATAGCCCAGGCAGAGTGACCTACTTAGATCACGCTTCAGAGAGGATCTTTGTGGTGACAGAAAATGATCGGCATGCTTACACTTGGAAGGGTGAATTCGTTTTCCCCCAACCAAGATCGAATGTGTCCTATGGTCACCCTAGAGCTCGAACATCCCAAGTTCATGGAATTCAAAGAGACAGAAGTAGAGATAGGCCAGAAGTAAGCTTTGCCAACCCAGGGGGCAGAGAAAGAGCGAGAGTGGAGACAAATAAGGTGGAACCTGAGATACTTAGAGCCCCAAGAAATCAAAGGAATATGGAAGACTTCCCTCTACCACGGCCTAGAGAACACACCAGGATTTTGAGACCAACTCAGTTAGTCAAATCCATGAAAAATTACTTCGATGGCACAGGAGACACATACGATCATGTGGCAGAGTTTAGGCAAGTCTTGAGAGCAGAACAAGTGGAGGACCTATTCACGCAGTACAATGCCTTTGGTCTAGCCCTTAGGAACACTGCCCTGACATGGTTTCAGCCACTAAACGAGAGGCAGTTCAGGAGCATAGGCCAACTTCTAGAGGCATTCATTATCGAATTCTCTAAAAGTGGCATAAGACATAACACTTCCTCGCTAATTCACAGCTTCAAGCAAACCCCTCAAGAGACCGTGAGACTTGCTGGAAGAAGATTTAGGCAATACTTGGAGAGATGCCTTGTCCCTGAGCTACCCACACCAGCTAAGCAAGTGGCTTTGTTCTTGGATGGATTGCTAAGTACCAAATTGAGATCTTATGTGTACTTGAAGGACCCTAGGACCATAGAAGAGTGTGTACGCATGTGCATTGACATTGAGGATAACCTAGGGGAAGAACTAGAGCTTTCCAAGATATACAAAGATTCAGATAGTGCCTCTAGCCTCTCTTCCACGCAATCCACATCAATTGAGGAACTTGCAGAAAAAGTAGCTCAGAAACTAGGTGTCTCTAGCAAACAAATCCCAAGGTTTGCCCCTGTGAAAAGATGCTATACTTGTGGAGGCGACCATATGGCAAATGTATGTCCCATTATGGCTCAACCTCAAGTTAATCCTAGTAGCCAGTACTGCACCATAGAACGAAGATACACAAATCACACAGCACAAGACTGCCCATACAATAAGCAAGCGGTCAGGCAAACCTACCCTTAGCCATACCCTCAGCAGGGAAGATACCAGAATCAGTACCCACCGCAGCAATATGCTAGGCCTCAACAAACCTACCAACCACAGTACCAAAACCAACAAAGGCCTCAACCTGTGTTAGCACAACAACCCCCTGCCCCAGCTAATGTGATCCCAGTAAAATATGCAGCTGCAGAGGAGAACCTGAATAGAGCTATAGTCCCTGTAACACCATTGCTTTCTGAAAGTGACCCGAGTGACCATAGCTTTGATTCGACGCATATTGACAGCCCCCAGGCCTACTACATGCAATCTCCCAAACATGGTGAGTCCTACTATAGTGAAGAGCCAAATGAACCTAGTTGGGGGTCAGATTACACAAATGTCATGTACGCAAACCCCAACCCTAGACCTCAACCTAGGCAAGTAAGACCTCCATTCCCTAGAGGACCATGCTACAGATGTCAAGGAGATCATCTCATTCGTGATTGTCCCGTGCCTCCACCTACACAACCCCAGTCAGTGACGATCCAGGGCTTTTGCCAAGAGTGTGGAAAGGAGCATCTCTTACGAGACTGCCCTAAGAATCCTAATAATATGCCAAAAATCACTCCTATTAACGTTATTGGGTTAGTGGTAGATTCCACAGGAAGTGTCACTTCCACTGCACCCGTACAGGTAGTCACTAGAGCTCAAGCAGTGTAGCAAAACCAAGGGGTAGGCCAGGAAAGGAGCCCAGATGTTAGTGAAACCGAGAGCATGACAAAGAAAAGGACTAGAGCTTGGAGAGATAGTCGTGAAAGAATGAAAAGACAATGGGCAAAAAAGATGAGTGAACTCGAGGAAAGCCTCAGAGAAACAAAGGCCAGGATAACTGAACTCACAGCTCAAACTCCCTCTCACACTGCCCCACCTCCTTCACCTCCACCATTCCCAACTCCATCCGAACCTCCACCTTCCAACCCGCCTCGCCTAATTCCACCACCCCCTAGAGTAGGATCAGTCCTAGCAGATCCCACTCCCGAGGACCTTAATATGATGCTTAAAGCATATCACACCAGAATTCAAGAAGGGCCAACCGTAACCGATCATGAAAAATGTTACCCTAGAGCAGAACTAGAGTTGGAACGAACCAAAATTTGCGCGAAGATGGTGGAATTGGCTCAGACCATGTTTGAAGCCAGTCGCCTATTTAACATCTCTAGTTCAGCAAAGACACAGTTGCACTTTGATGGACTGTTAGAAAGAATAGAGAAGCTCATTGCACAATCACAAAAGGAACCCGCCTCTCAACATAAGGACAAGACAAGTGAAGGAGCTAGTCTTCTTGCTCGGGAAGCCTATGTGCCTGAAGCCTATGTGCCTGAAGCCTATGTGCCTGAAGCCTATGTGCCTAACTCTACGGAGCCAGACACATCATCCTCTATGAATCGGTTCACACCAGAGTTCCTACGAGAGATTCAAGAAGACAAATGGGCTAAGGAAAGTGAAGCCCCTCCTCCCATTGAACTTGTGGATGATGCACATGACCAATTCCCACAAGACATCCCATCCATTTATGAGGAGCAGGAGAGCACCCACTCTCAGGAAAGACTAGACTTTGAGTCTAACTCTCTACAAGAATTACCCCATTTCACAGGCCCATGGGAAGCTAAGTCTACTTGCATGAGAGCACCCACAGTCATGGTACGAAATGAAGACTCGGTCATACCTAGGAACACAGAGGTAGTGAAAAACACTAAAGTACAGTGCAACCTCACCTTAGAAGATCTACTCAAAGTAAGGCCAGAGCTATGGAAACATGTAGCCAAACAAGTACCAGAGATAGCAAAACCTTGTTCCCAGGTAGGATCCCAGAGAACAGTGCTAGAAATACCCTTGGATAAGATAGGAGACATGTGTGAAGGTGAAGAAGGGAACACCTATCTTCCCATTACCTAGCAGGGGTACACCACCAAGACAATTTTGGACTCAGGTACAGGAGTTGCAATTGCCACCACTTCCCTATGGAAGCGTTGGGGCAAACCAGCACTCAGGCCCACGAGGATGAAATTACAAATGGCCGATGGTCACATAGAGAGACCCTTAGGATTGCTAGAAGGAATAACTCTCACCACCTGTGGTGTCGAGTTTGAGCATACATTTGCTATATGTGATTTTAGCAAGAACCATGCCTATGAAATGATCTTGGGACGACCTTTTATGCGACAGTTGCAAGTGGTACAGGATTGGGGAACCAATTCTTTGTACCTGCAGCACTTAGGTGTTACGACCAAAGTGAATCTCAAAGATTACTCTCATAGAGATGTCCCTCCTATCCAATGGAATCCCATCCATAGAGCCAAAGATGATACGGAATCGGTGCATTCCATAGGGTCAGGATCCTCATGGATGCATGAAGACACCCACTTATGGATGTGTAAAGTAGCAGTAGAAGAAGAGAAGAGGGAAAAAGCCAGGGAGGTAGGTGCAAAAGAAACACATAGATCAATTCAAGACCCAGCCTATGCGCCTGTAGTTTTTCTTGACGAAGAATTTGAACCCCACGGCTGGGCATAAATCCTAGCAACAATGGATGTAGCCATCAATGAAGAACAATGGACACCTCACTGTGATGAAGATGGCTATGACATTTCAGTCTTCTCCATAGAGCCAATCATGGGAGAGGCAGTTCTAGAAGAATGCGAACCTAGCCCTGATGCATTTGAGGATGCAAGTGACTCCGATCTAGAATCAATCATTATGGACCCACCTTTTGCATCAGATGAAGAATACTTCTATGAAGTAGAATTTCAACCCCAGAGGCACGGAGAGCTTACAAAAGACATAAGGCTAGCCACACATGTAACCCCTAAGGAAGAAGGAAAGAAAAGGAAGAAGAAAGAAGTCACACAAGAAGAAGAGGAATCTTTGTTTGAGGTCCCAGAAAATTTTAAGAAGTATGAGATAGATGACAGGAGAGTCATGATCAGAATGCCTAAACGAGAGGCACAAGCAGGAGAGGCCTATGATAACAAAGAGACCACAAAGAAAATTGTGGTAGCCATGGAAGAAGGAGAAGAGAGATGCACTTACATAGGACATGACCTGACAGAAGAAGAAGAGCAAGAATTGATAGCCTTGCTAAGAGAATACAAAGATGTGTTCGCTTGGAGTTACAAGGACTTGAAAGGTGTGGACCCTGACATATGCTCACACACCATCCCCATGACCTCAGATGCCAAACCCTCTAAGCAAAAGCCATATACATACAATGATAATTACGCTGCCAAGATCAAAGAGGAGATAGATAGACTGGTTGAAGCTGGATTTATCTATGAAATTGAGCACACTGAATGGGTATCCCCATTGTAGTGGTGCCCAAAAAGAATGGTAAATTACGTGTATGCATTAACTTAAAGAAGGTCAGTGTAGCCACAATTCGAGATAACTATCCGCTTCCCATCACAGAACACCTCTTAGAAAGAATAGCAGGCAAGGAAGTGTACAGCTTCCTTGATGGATTTTCGGGCTACAATCAAGTAGCCATAGCTCCAGAAGATCAACATAAGACAGCTTTTGCCACAGAATGGGGCATTTTTGCCTTTAGAGTAATGCCATTTGGGCTTACCAACGCACCAGCTACCTTCCAGAGGCTGATGTGCCATGTATTTAAAGAGTTCTTGAGGAAGAATTTAGAAGTCTATGTTGATGATCTTTGTGCTCATTCCAACATTAGACAAACCCATATTCCTGAACTTAGACAAATCTTTGACAAATGTAGAGAATATCAAGTCTTCCTGAACCCAGAAAAGTGCGTTTTCATGGTTAGGCAAGGCAAGATTCTAGGACACATAGTGTCAAAGAATGGCATATCCACTGATGAAGAGAAGGTGAGATCCATAGCCGAGTTACCTAGGCTAAAGAATGTCAAGGAAGTACAAGCTTTCATGGGGCATTGTGGAAGTGGTACCGTAGTGGGCTAAGCCATTAGTGCCAGTATTGACATACGGACCTAACCACCCAGTGATAAACACACAGGATAGAGAGGTAGTAAAAGCCCAAAAGTATCACATCATGGTAGGTAGTATGTACAAACACACAGATCAAGGGATCTTGGCTTGTTGTGTGGAAGAGGATGAGTACGCTAAGTGGTTGCAATTGGCGCATGTAGGTGCATTAGAGCAACACTACTCAAAACAACGAACCCTACAGACCCTGAGGAGACTAGGAGTGCATTGGCCGACTATGGAGGCTGATGTCCAAAAGTTGTGCAAGGAATGCCCAATCTGCTGCACTAAACCACTTGTGGAACATGCCACTCTCTATCAAGTATCCATAGTGCCAGATTGGAGTGAACCACTAGTATCCTTCCTGAGGACAAACACATTCCCTCTAGACATGACTCTGACTCGTAAACGAAGTCTAGAACAAGAAGCCCTAGATTACTCACTCATTGGTGATAATGTATACAAACGTGGTAAAGATGGTTACCTGAGACTTTGTGTCCATGAAAGTGAATATCTCACGATCTTGGAAACTGCTCACCAAGGTGTAGCAGGAGGACACTTTGGACTAGATCGGGTGATCAAAGCAATACTATTTGCGGGCTTCTGGTGGCCGACCCTTCATATGGATGCACATACCTATGTGAAACGGTGTGATGTGTGTCAGAGAACTCAGTATCCTATACGCAAGGATGAGATGCCACTGAAACCTATGATGGGTGGACATGCATTCTCTAAGTGGGGAATAAACTTCATAGGTCCTATTAATCCCCCAGCTAAGGGTTCCCATGCTGAATATATCATTGTTGCCACGGATTATCTAACAAAGTGGGTAGAGGTAAAGGCCACATCGAAGAACGATGCTCAAACAACGGCTAAGTTTTTATTTGAGAATGTGTTCACTAGATACGGACTACCTATAGAGCTAGTTAGTGATAGAGGCACTCACTTCTTGAATGAAGTTATTGAAAATCTGCTCCAAGAATTCTTGGTAGTACATAAGAAGTCTGCCCCCTATCACCCTCAAGCAAATGGCCAGGCTGAGAGCACCAACAAGATTATGTGCAATGTGTTGACAAAATTAGTGAACAATAAACGCTCTGATTGGGACAAACAGCTACACCATGTTGTTTGGGCATACCGAGTTGCCTACAAAACGGTACTCCCAGCCACCCCCTTTCAGATGGTGTTTGGACAAAATGCAGTGCTACCATTAGACTTCTTAATACCAACACTGAAAGTAGCACAGAAGCATGAATGGACGGGTCATGAACTCTCCTCTAGACTTTTTGACCTTGAACGATTAGGAGAAACAAGACTGAGGGTAGCTGCAGGGATATATGCAGCTAAGAAACGACAGAAGGCATACTTTGATGCCCACGTTAAGGATAAAGGTTTGAAGGCAGGCGACTTAGTTTTAGTCTACACATTGAAGCAACATGCGAGAAAACTGGAGAAGAGAGGCTATGGACCCATGATTATAAACAGAATCTCAACAAGTGGAGCAGTGCAACTAGCCACATTAGAAGGCGACGTTCTCCCGAGCTACATTAGCGGATGCAGGGTCAAGTTGTATCAGGAACCTCTCACAGAGGAAATGCTAAGTCGACTCAATACTGCTAAGAAACGCAAAGAAGAAGAAAAGCGAATTCGAGAAGAAGCCCAAGCAGAAGCATTGGAATGCATCCGGAGAATGAAGTTGAGAAGATAGACTAAGGAGCAACCTAGGACGGATACCTATGCAGATCAAGGATATCATGTGGCTATGTGTGAAGTTTCAGGTATCAGCGCTCAAAGGATAATTGATCGACATCCTTTTATTTAGAGATAGGACAAAGAAAGGGTGCAAAGACTATAAGAGCTTTGATTGACTCAAGTGCCTCCACTAGTGCTGTCAAGTTGTCTTACTGTCAAGAATTGAAATTAATCGTCGATCCTATAGAAGCATATCTCATAGGATTCGGAGGTGTGGAAACCCCTTGCATGGGTGAGGTGGATCTTCCCATCTCCATTCAAGACGAAGTGATGACAGTCAAAGTACTAGTGTGTCAAGATGAGGACCTCACTGAGCCTCTTGTCTTGGGTCAGGACTGGATCTATGATCATGCAGTCAACCTAAACTTAAGAAGCGGACTTCTTCAAGTATGGGTAAATCATAGCCGAATTACAGTTGAATTGGAAAAGGAGGCACTCAAGGAACTAGGTAAAGCACAGACTCCTGGTCCTTCCAGGGGTGCACATGAAGTTGACAATGCTATTCTTGTCCAAAAATGTATGATGCAAAAAGAGGCTTGTCTCAACAACGGAGCTAGGGAGAGGACGGAACTCCCTTCTTTTCCAAAGGCCAGAAGGATGCAGCAGCCAACGGCAGATCAAATACGGAAGAAGCAGAACACTACCTGTACTGGAGGCCAAAAAAAGGAGCAAAGCAGATTGTTTCAGCCAATGAAACAAGTATGGAGGCGAAAAGGCGAACACCCTGTTCCGACCAGGCCAACACCACGGCCGAAACCTCTTAGTAGTAATCAACAACACGATATTAATAAGAAGCCTTTCACAAGTTCTTCTGCGAAAGTGAAATCTATTTGGGTTCCTAAGAAGTCAATGAAGGCCAGCCCACAATCACGACAAATCTGGGTGCCTAAGGCTTGCTTGCGGGCTCAAATAGCTACACCAAGGCCAAACCCTGTACAACATGTTTCACTCACGCGAACATCTGAGGCCCAGTCTTACACATCACGCACTAACACGTACTCTTCCATGAGCACAAGTAGAATCACTTGTAAATGGGTCCCTAAAAAGCCCCATTTTTCAAGTAAATACCCTATCACACTTTCCAGAGCCTCCACAAAGTCAAAATCAAAACCTATCCATTGCATTTGGCAACCTAAAACTTGTAATAAACCCCCGGACCCCAATTGTAAATCCATGTCCACCTACTAACTACTTCACTCTCACACCACATCATTCCGCTTAGCTCTTAGGTCTACCCAATTCCTAACTACACACACAAACACCAAGCACTTACTAACCCCCTAACCTCTCCCGAACCTCATGTTAATGTTGTAACAAGGGACACAATATCATTTTTGTGTCCATTGCAATGTTAACATTTATTCATATATTCTCACAGAACCAGCTGCGAAGTTTTCAACATGGCTGAGGCAGCAGGAACTAGCTCTCAAACAGAAACGAGCCAGCAAGTGGTGGACTTAGACAGCTTACCCGTTTTGCCTGAGACAAATGAAAGACCAGAAGAATTGCAGGCCATCAAAATCATACCTATAGCGGACCCTCCCAGTGGCCATACCATGCCCGTAGGAAAAACTTCCCACTGGTTTAGTGAAGTGGCAGGACCCTTGGGAGAGGGAACGTACCCATGGGAATCAGAGTTGGACTTCAATGGGAAGCAAGGTAAATACCATTTCTTTACAAGAGAATTCGAGAAGTTACAAAATGCAGAAGGCCTACGTTCGGTATGGGAGAAGGCAAGATTGAATGCATATTTCAGTGCACGGCTCCCAAAGCCTGACTTCATGCGATGCTACTATCTCATCAACACCTTGACTCCAAACAAGAACCCAAAAGGTGCAAGATCATTTGTGATCCCATCTCTAACAAAAGGAAATGAGCTCAAGAGGTTTAGTTTATCCAACAACTTGGTGAGAGAGGCCCTAGATATGCGCGGAATGCATATTCCTACAGAGAAGGAGACCCTAGTGCCTGATTACATGAAGAATTGAAGCCTCACCAAACTCAAGGACATGGTATCCATGACGCCTAATATTGCAATACACCTTCGCATGTGCATGCAACACTTTGCTTTTCTTGCACAAGATAGATTCACCATGTCGCCCAAAAAGATTTGGTTTAGTTTGTATCTGGCAGAGACACAGAGCCTCACCATCAACTTACCCCACTGGATAATTGATCAGATACACCTAGCTCACAAACGATGGCTGCGGAAACAGGTTTTATATGGATGCTGTGCTTTGATGAGAATCATTTATAGGTGTTTGGCCTATGACATCCCCATTCAACGGGCCCTAATGTGGAATCGTGTAGAGCAGTTTAGAGGCAGGACATCCACTGGACCCCCTTCTAAGAAAATGAGAGGTACTGTCCAAGTCCCTTGTGCTCAACCACGTGGAACCACCCTAACACCAGACGTCACCCCTCCACCCCGAAGAGTCCGACCATTCACACTCCGACTTCCAAGACGCAGCACCGATGGTTCTACCTTGATATTCCCTCCCATCCCAACCGATCTTGAATTTCCCAGTGGTGCACCTTTGGAAGAACTCACGAATGAAGATTTTGAACAATTATTACAAGATGTAGAGCTGGAGGCAGAAGAGGCACAACAAGTGGAGAATGTGCAAACACAAGCAACAACCGCCCAAGTACCTGTCACCACAGTTGAAGTGGATGAAGAGGATGATGAAGATGAAGATCAGGAGGAAGATGAGGAGGATTATGATCAAGAGCATCATGATGAGCAACAAGAAGTGCCAGAAATTGTAGGTGCACCTCCATATACAGCTCAACTACAAAGGTTATACGACACAATCAAAGCAGTGCAAGAAAGGCATCAACTCTCTCTTGTGTCAGGTCAAGCTTTGATGCAAGAAATGCTATCGGATGATGGGGTGGATCAACATTTCATTGACACCCTCAAATTAGTGTCAGAGTCTTTAGGAGTTCCGGAGGCTGTCCACACTGCAGTCCGCCAGTCCGTGAGGTATGACAAACGCAGAGTCGACACATTACCATGAGCAGGTAAGACTATCAAGATGCCCGTCACAGAACAAGAGGTAACCATTGAAGCCACAACTACCCCCACCACCACCATTGACCTCTCTGCCGAAACCTTCGTTCAGACATCACCCATCTCACCCCAGCATCCCCCATCACCACCTTCTCCAACCCCACCACCACCTCCCACCATGGAAGCAACGCTAGTCATCACCTCTACCTTCACTTATAACCCACCCTCAGTCACATCATTTTCCTTTCGAGAACCCACCTCACAAGACACCCTCTTCTCTTTCATCACAAATCCCTTGTACACTTCAACCCTTCTACCCTCCGAACCCATAACTGGCCATCCCATAATCCCAAGTGTGGTTGGAAACCCGACACCCACAGAAGGCACCCTGTGTTTCCCAACCTATCCCCCAACACGGGTACCTCCATTCCATGACCCTCACCTCCCATCGGGCCCCTACACCTCTTTCAACCTGAACTCACCACCCCAATACCCGTCCTATGTGGAGCAGCTCATCCGCTCTCCAATGTTTCAAAGGTACATTTCCCCGACGTTCGCAACGACATCAATTTATACGAACACCACACTCACTTCACCTACCATACCCACCTACATGGTAGCCCCTGTACACACCACTCTGTCTGACCCAATGGACATTTCACCCACCACAGCACCTCTCCCCACAATTCCACCCTCTCCCCCTCCACTACCCCCCACCTCACCACTCACCACATCATTGGCACACACAACATTCACTACCTCCCTCCCCAATCCCACCTCCCCTGCATTTCAAACTTTTCCCCTTGCCTCTCATAATGTAAATAGCACGTTCAACACATTACTTCAATGTGCACATCAACTACAACAAGAATACCATCAATTGGAAGAACGCACTGCTGCCCTCCAGGCAGAATCTCAACGTCTGCAAGCTAGAGTCACCACTCTTGAAGCTGATTACCAAACGCTCCTAACCGAGCATACCACCTTACAGTAGGCTCACTCCGAATTGGAATCAAAGACATCAACAGTAGATGATCAAGCAGTCAAAGAACTAGAAACAGTGCTCCAAGCGCAAATGATATCTAATGCTACACTCAGACGCAACCTTGGGCTATTAAGGAAGCATATGGCAGCAGCACTAGAAGAGAACAAGAGGCTTCAACAACAAAACCAAGACAACTTTGAAGCGGCTATGGAAGGAACTGCAGGAGCAACCATTAGCCCTACCAAGTATAGAGCAGTCCCATCAGAAGACATTCGCATCTTACTTGAGGAGCATGCAAATTTCTTGGAGTCATATGAAAAGTTAGAGACTCAATGTGCAGACCTAAAGAAACAGATAGCCAGTGCCCCCACAGCTCAACAGGAGCCGGTAATCTTGCAACACTCTATAGAAGAAGTAGAGACCCTCCGGAAACAGGTGGCAGAACTCCAAGCACGCCTCTTACCATATGAAAGGCCAACCTTGCCCACTAAAGAACCAGAACCTCAAACAGTCGTGGAAATCCCCGTCGATGACAGCTATGAAGAGCCATACGAGCCAATGCCAACACCCGGTGGTCGGACTACAGAGGAAGGACAGGACACTTTAGAAATTCAAGTTACAGATTGGGTCAAAAGGGTCGAGAAAGTGGGTAAGACACATGATGATCGCGTTGCTGTGCAAATGCAATCTCTCACAAATCTGGAAGAAACTGTCCTTCGGTCTTCTTACTTTCATAACCTATCCCACCAACGGTTAATCACAACATCAGAGTCGCAATACATGCCTTATTTTGTCTTGCTACATGATTATAATGCAGAAATTAAAAGACATACAGGGAAGGAGCCCACATTTGCCACTCAATTTGAGCCAGAGGACTTACCGACAGATGCGCGTGCGGGCTCGATTTTCCAGCCTAATTGGCGTGCACGTCTACTAACCGATTACCCTGAGATGATGAGCACCTGGGCAACCATGCCACTGTATATCAAGTATAATCCATGCTATTGCCCAATGGTACGTCGCAGATCTTGGCAAGCATTTGCGATCAAGGTACGCAACAATAAAGAATGCTCGGCTTGGGTTAACTATCCATATTTTGCTCCACCTCGACGGACCCCAACCGTAGCCTACATGATATCAACAATTCGGCACTGGTCTACACGTCTAAATAATGTACCCGACATAGCAGCGAAAATGTGTATGAAGATATTCGAGCTCATGACCATTGTCTTCAAAACCTTTCGGAATGTACAAGCTCCATACATCTCTGCCCCTGGATTCTCTCAAGGTAACAAGGATTTAGTCTACGACATGAGCTAGACTCCGTCGGTTACTATAATCTTTGCCTGGCATGCATGAATAAAGTACTTACCCGCATGCTTCAAGCAGACATTTGAGGAAATGTTCTCTACGGGATTCTGGGAATATCATTCAGAAATTTTCATTCCCAGACCCACACATTTGCTACATCTATTTGCAGTAGAACAAGCAATCCATGCAGATCAGTTACGTCTGCCACATCCGGACATTCCAGGACCAATTGATTGGGATCATATGATGATAGACTTGGCCAGAGGACTACGCATACAAGAACATCAGCTTGCCACTCAGGTTGTGGAATATTACATCCAACACTCCCAGCAACAAGGGTCTGTCAGGGACGACAGACGCGAGAGAGGGGGGGGTGTTGAGAGCAGTATGGGCACCCAAGGACTGACTAGACAAGGAAGCCAGCGGAGAGAGTCAGAGCGAGGTGAAGGTTTGAGTAGACAAAGCAGTCGACGCAAATCTGGCAGATAGGCCCTTCAAATTTTTCCAAATTAACATCTTTATAACAGTGATTCTTATCACTAACAATCATTGTAAATACCATTTCATATTTTTGTAGCTCCATTTTGTGCAAGCCAAGGAGTCCTTGAGCTTGAGGAGCCTTAGAAGTACCTACATATCAATTTTCGTATTTTTTAGGCTCCGTTTAAGCCCTCGAATTGGCCCTGGAACCTAATTTTTAACTAGGCCGGACAGTAGGTCTGGACAGGGCCAAAACCTAGTCAAAAACTATAAATAGAGCTAGAGAGCTCTTTTTTGAGGTTAGATTGTAATTGAAATGAACTTGTAAGAGCTTTTTGAAAGTAATCTAAGAACTCCATTGCTTCTCACTCTTTGTCTTGCCGTGTGTGCGCGTGTGTGTGTATGTGTGTGCATGTTTGTGTGCTTCTCACTCACGCACTTGTGCCTCCACTTGCTCGAGGTCTTCATACCATCCTCACGTCTTCCCGGATTGACATTAAAGGAGGTGCTACTCATCACTGAGCTACAATAAGCATAGTTGATAGATTCAAAATAGTCAGCTAAATATGCAATTGGACATTATCTCCAAGACTAGGAATCTTACCGTCCCAATCCTATGGGCCAATGGGATAGGACCCTTAGACCCCATAGAAGGAGTCAAGCCCCCCTTTTGCACCCCCCCCCCCCCCCATTAAAGTTCCTTGAGGAAACTACAGGGCCTTTATTTTTGCCTCAAATGACAATCCAATGGCCCTGTAGTTTAGCCTACCTATCCAGATGGCTAGGCTCACAAATATTATCTATATGCATCCATGGTCACACATAAACTTCATTTACCTTAGAAGTTAGGGTTCCATAAATGTCGAGGCTCTCATCATGGCTTCTCCTTATAATCGGGGCCTTACAACTTATAGAACCATGGATCATTTGTGGTCACTTGAAGGTGGAGTATTGAGCATATCTAACAATATGTTGGTGTAATTTTTTCTTGCCACATATTTGAAGACCACTATTGGAATGCATTCAATATGAGGCATATTATGGTATTTTTGAGCATCTTCCACCACCTTATCAACATGATAACGCTTGAGTATGAATTGGATCCATAAATTAATATAATTATTTTATTTGAAAATCATATAAAAATAAATTTATACTTAACATATAAGAATATTTGCTCAATGATGATGATTCTTGTACTAATAAACATCACGGACATGCTATTTATCAATTATAGACTTAGGTTTCTTGAGATCCTCTACACCTAGTGTACAAACTAAAATGGTTCAAGCTTATACATTGCCAACCTTTGGTTGTCATCAAGTACAAACATATGATATAAGAAGATATGGAGCATGGCATAGATGACCACTTCCTTTAGATGTAGAGGCATAGATGGGGAGATCGGCATTGACTTACACATTACATTCGAAACATGAGTACCTATGGATTCTTCCTGCATGCAACTTTGTTGCTAGTAGAGGGATTAAACATGCAAAAAATGAAAGATGGAAAACTTTATACTCATGGAAATATAGCAGTTTTAATAAATAGTAGTCAAGGATATAATAGTTCCATGAATAATTGCACATTTGAGAAGCATAAAAATAGTCATGAACCATCATACATGAGTGGAGATGTAGCAAGATACATAGTTGTCAATGCTATTACTTCATTATGCATTCTTGATAAATTATTAGTGAATTATGGATGGCGTATATCTCTAGGAGCACCTTTAATCTAGAGAGAGATGAAAACTTAATTTCCACCTATCATGTGTTGCAATCAAAACTCTAATGAATTGAAACTATTTTCAAATTGACTTATATATTTATATTTGTGCTTTACGTTTATTTTCCCTTCATTTATGGAATACTAGTAGTTTTTATTCATGTATGTAGATTCCATTTAGAGTCTCCAATAAGACCTCATTTATTAGAAGCATCCATGAGGAGGCTATGCAAAAGTGATCCTATAGAATATGTAACATTCAAACAACTATATTCAAAAGAAATGATAAATTACAAGATTTTTGTGACAATGATGATGATGGCATAGCATATTTGATATGAAAATGATAGTGAAAGCATTGATATTTCTAAAAATGAGAAATATGCTCAAGAAGAATGGCTGAAGCATATAGATGAAGGAAGTTGCTTCACACAACTCAGTGCAAGCTTAGTTATTCTCAATCTTCAAAATCATTTTGGATGGAGTCATGTATTTCTTTTGACACCATTAAAGTATATTTTTTATTTCTCTATCTATTTATTATATATATACACACATACACATATATTTATTTACGTACACTTATATACACACATATACGTACACAAATACATGCATGCATACACACATACACCTACATGCACATACACATGCTATGAAACTAAGGCCAAAGTCATAAAAGCTAAGATGAGCACAAGAGCTTGCATAGAATGAACACTTTGTGTGCATCCATCTTGTAGATGAAAATACAAGCAAAAAAAAACACGAGTTCACATTATCAAAAATAAGAAACAAGAACTCGTGAAAAAAACGGACGGAAATTGTAAGAATTGAATCCTTTGGCTATTTGGCATTGAATCTTTTTCCATCTTTGATTTTAAAACCTTTAGATTCTTGTAGATTTATTTGAATCTAATCCCACTTTCCACGAGAAACACAATACCTATGTTAGTAGCTGCTTTGTGAACTTTGTAGAAAAATATGTAAGTCTAAGTTAGAAAAGTAGGTATTAGGTCGTTTAGAAAATGGGAGAAGATAGAAAAAGAATCAAAGATAGAAAAAACTTCAATGACAAAGAGCCAAAGAGGATTCTCTTCTTATAGGTTCCTTTCATTTTTTTTTTTGCATTCTATTATGTTAGATAATTTTCTTACCTCTTAGGTTCTTCAAGCAAATTTAACTAGAAAAACCTAAGAGGTAAGTAAATTACCTAACATAATAGAATGTGAGAAAAATAAAAGGCCCCTAAAAGAAAGGAATCCTCTTTGGCTCTTGGCATAATTGTTTTTCCATCTTTGATATTGAAACCTTTAGAATCTTCCAAATAAATTTCATTCTCCCACTTTCCAAATGACCTAATACTTGCATCGCTAATTGAGACTTGCACTTTGCAGATAAATGTATAATTCTTCGTAAGAGAGACAGGTATTAAGTGACCTATAAAATGGAGATAGACAAGCAATTTATTAGCCCATATAGAAAAGTGGTGGCCTGCATGCATGAATAAATAAAAAGAAAAATATAAATGAAATTAAAAAAAATTACAAATGTCATATCTATTTGTTGAATGTGACAATGTATCGAACAACACAGATACACATATACAGAATATACATATATACACATACACATACACATACACACATACATATACACATGCACACACATACTTATACACACATATACACATACACACACATACACATATACACACATAAAAATACACATACACATACATACACATACACACATACACATATACACATATGCACATACATATACATGTACACATACACGTACATAAACACATATACACACATACACATACACACACATACACAGACACATATAAACACATATTTATTTTCATTCAGAATAGTTTTTTTTTATGAACTTGTAGGTTACTATTTGAAAAGTTTTTACCAAGCAACAATATTCTTCCTACATCACATGATGAAATGAAGAAGATAATCAACAATCATGGCATAGATTATCATTGCATACATTCATGTCCTAACAATTGTTTTTTATATAGTGTTTGTATCCGTACATGATTTACCAAGATATGGCATCTCTCTAGGTAATGATACATTGTTTTAATAGATATAGAATTGTATGTGAGTTAATTCAATTATATTTTTATGGTTTTCATACTTGGAAGAATATCAATTAAGGGATATAACGCTTGTCTTTATTGTGGTGATTGGTTGAGATCCATTTATAATAAAAAACTCAACAAACATATTTATCTTGGACATAGATATGACGAAAAAAAGAGATACACTTTAATAGAAAGATTGAAAGATGTTAATGTCCAAAACCAATGACACATATGGATCGGTATCAGAAATGAACAAATTAACCTCTTATAGATCTACAATCTGTGAATATTACAAAGGATCAATAACTACTAGCACATATATTTTTGATGGTCTAATTTTTGTGCTTTAGAAATTATAATTGTTGGAGTTTGCATATTTCAAGCGTGATAATTCAACAATTATGATAAATGTTAGCAGTTCGAAAAGAAAAAACAAAACGGATATAGTTAACGCAGTTCACACACACACATTATATATATGTGAGTGTCTGAAGTGCATTAACTATATCCATCTTGTTCGGATGACTATCTTGTCTTTACGAAGAATATGCTTTCATGGTGGGGACTTCGAATGCGAAACCCACCATTGTGTGCCACATCGCTCTTTTAGGCTCTCACATACCAACAGAAAGAACCCTTTTTCTTCGTTGACATAAATATTTAAGAAATCACGGGTCCAGTAAACGACCACCCGAGCTTACTATTCCTAGATATCGTATTGAGGGTGCATGAGCAAACGCTAACCCAATTCCGCGCATGAGCTATGATCTTCAACTTCGGGATTTTCCTTTGAAATTCTTTGACTACAGCTTGAATATTCATATGTTGATTTCTTTATTGGGTTGCTCATAAGTCTTCGACTTATTGTTGAATACATTTAAGTGAGAAAAATTGTTTTATAGGAAAAGTATCCATTTTACCTAGTTTTGATGATAGTAATCGTGCCAAATTGTCAGTAGTAAATTGCGCTGTCTTGACACACTAGAAAATATTTAAGAAGTATACTTCTAAATACAAGATCAACCACGTAGAGAAAACAATAAAAGAATATAGAACTATTACAAAAGTCCTACAACCTCAGACTAATGGATGTGCATAAATTGAACCTAGGACCGTAGGTATGAGAAAAGATATATAATTTACGAGAACTCTTAGGGCACATATGAACTATATACAAAAAATGATTGGACAAGATCTCGTACGACGAGATTACAAGAGGAGAAGACTAGAAAAAGGAGCAAGATAAGAACCCAAACTAGAGCTTGAAAAGTGCTTACTTGGAGGTCCTCACTCCTTGAGCTCTCAAGATTGGCACTACCAAGAAATTCGATAAATGTAGAACAAACCTCCTTATAGAGGTGTTGAATCTCAAAAGAAATTTCAGGATGTTACAATGATTCCATCAAACTCAAAATAGGACATCTATAATTAAAAATTGAGTAGGTAGATAATCGATCTTAAGGTTTTTGTACATTTTGGACGTGATTGTCAAATTATCGTCTCAAAATTATGAACCGCAATGGATATATAGTAAATCCATATACTTGGTCAATGTTTTCCATATGTGTCCATCACATTCTTGCGATTCGTTCCGTGGAATGTTTGAAATATTTTGGTTGACATGCATTAAGGAACGCTTCTTTGTTTGGATCCCGAAAAGAATAAAATAAAACAATCTGTGACATATAATGGACTGTAGATTATTTTTCTACTTGATCACTCCTGGATTTCGATAGCAAAGATGTCACTCATTTGTCCTCAAAACAAAACAAAACAATATACTGCCTCATAGTCTTCATTGCATGGTGGCCACAACCAAAAGAATTCCACAACATCTAAAGCCCCTTATTGAAGCTCCCATTTCAAATGATGCGATTCTTGAAGGTATTCATTCACTTTCTAATGGCAAAAGCATGGCGCTAGATGGACTCACCAATGCATTTTTCAAGATCTTCAACATGTCATGACTACCCTATTATGTTTCTTTTAGTGTGCTGCTCAAATGTCTGAATAATGGCATTACCAAGCCTATTCACAAAAGAGTAGCAAAAACATGATTAAAATATTAGCATCCAATCATGATCTTACAAACACACTACAAGATGCTTGTGAAAATTATTGGTAATCCGATTGCTTGACACTTAAAAAACTCGATCACCGAGGATAGAAAGGGATTCATCAAGGGGATGTCCATCCTTGAAGCTATCATTGATGTCTAGGAAGGTCTAGTTTGTGATGAGTCTAGTCAAGATGTTCTCTTCCTTAAGAGTGGCTTCGATAAAGCGTATGACAGACTCAAGTGGGGCTTCATTATTCAATCTTTGAAAGACCTTGACTATGGTAAAAAATTCATTAAGATGATCTCAACATTGTTGGGAAATGCATCATCACAAATAAACATCAATGTCTAGCTTTCTCAAGCTATTCGAGAAAATGTTCTATCAAGCAAAGATGCTCCTTGGCCCCTCTTCTCTTTGTGATTGCTAGAGATGATCTTATTTGCCTTGTTTAAAGGTCTTAATTAAGGCCTCTTTCTTCCCCTCAATCAAGACTAGATTATCAAGAGACTCTTTGCCAGTGACATGAACGCTTTAATGCACAACGATGTGGCCAATATTGGTACCTTTTGTTGTTGCTTAAATACATTTTGTGAGGCATGATGTTCCAAGATAAACGACTCTAAAACCGCTTTCATGGAAGTTGTTGGGCATTCACCTCACATTTTCCTAAACCATGGATGTTGTTGATCTGGAGTGGACAAATCTTTCACCGGTTAGGTATTTCAATAGGATTTGAAGTTTGGATAGATCAAGGATGGAATTGGGATCTATCTAAGCTCAATTGCAAGTTGGCTTACAGGAGAGGTATGCAAATCAACCTCGCGGGGTGAGCTATGGTGGCTAAAAAGTTCCTTCTTTCTTTGATTATTTACTTTCTCTCTTGGTGGAGATTGTAGGACCAAGAGATTGTCAAGTTTGATCGAATTTGCTAAACCTAGAGGGGAAACCCTAAGAGAAGGGTGTCTCGAGAATGAAATGGGTGACTTAGATAAGCCAAAAAGAGCAATGTGGTTTGGGGATTCTGCACATTGAAGGAATTGCCAATAAACTAACATCCAAATGGTTAATTAAAGCTTTGCCTACTAGAGATGCCTCTTGGGTGAAGCTTATCTTCAAAAACAAGTGTGCCCTTAGGCTTGTGGATCTTCTAGGGTGGAAGGCTCTAGATCTTTTCACTCTTTTTTTTTCTCCCTCTCAAGTGTCTCGCAAAGGCTCAAGCTTAGTTTTCTGCCCTTGGACGAGTTGGAAGAATGTGATATAGTTTTTGAAGATCAATAAAGATTGGAAAAGCGCAGTTGGTATGGTATTAGACAAAATGCCAATGGATTAGATTTGACATCATTGATGTAGTTAGGAGAGTTGTAGATGTTGTAGATTCAATGCCTAGGAGGGCTCATGGACTGAGCTACTTACAGGGCATGACTCCCCCCCATATTGAGGGTCTTAGATCGCACAATGACAATAATATCGATAAAATGCTAAGATTCAAGAAGAATATGGACATTCAAGTCACATTCAGTAGGATATTGTGTTTGGATTGCTTGAGTTTTAAGTGGGATCTCAAGTTCCAATCCCTTTGGCATCCCCTTATCAGAGTGAAAATATCAGAATTTGCTCTAATCGTTCATGAAGATATTTGCCACGAAGAAACTTCCCTTCTCATGACAACCCAGTTTGGGGAATGAGCACGTCTCCCCAAAAAATCTGTAAACTTAGATATTGATTAATATGTACTTTCTCTCCGCACGTTCCAGTACTTTGGTGTCAATGGGAGAGAAAGTCATCCACGGGCAGCTATTCTATTCCGAGTTCCAACTTAATCTTTCAATTTATTTATCATATTCTTACAGATTTTTTTAATTTGTATAAGAAATTTTATGGATTTTCGTGAAAGAGGAGGACAAGGTTTTCAAATTCGTATTCTGCATACACCTTCAAAAAAAACGCATGGCTTAAAGTACCTTTCCAGACTAAGAGTAACAAGGAAGCAGTTTACCATGGGAGTAACTATTTATTATGATCCTAGTTATGAATTATTATTTTCAATTTGACTTGATGAAAAACTTTATTTTTTAATACAAAGATTAGCTCCAGAGTGACAGAAGAATCTCACCAATGCAATAGAGTTGGGGATATGGAAGAGGATGAAATCATGTGTTGCACTTCAAGCAAATGTGCAAACTACTTGGAATCATATTTGTAACAATGGAAGTCAAGGATATATATATATATATATATATATATATATATATATATATATATAGAGAGAGAGAGAGAGAGAGAGAGAGAGAGCAGATGAGAAAACGATAGAGACAAAGCGGGTGATTGCATATATATATATATATATATATATATATATATATATATATATATATATATATATATATATATATATATGTATGTATATATATATATATATATATATATATATATATATATATATATATATATATATATATATATATGTATGTATGTATGTGTGTGTATGTATGTATGTATGTGTGTGTATGTATCTATACATTTGTCAATCCAATCGCTACTATTATCGACCCATTCTCTATTAGAATTTTCCACCATCCAATAGTGAAACCATCTTGAAACTCTATAGACATCTTATATCTCAACACGAAAGGAATGAGAATAACCTTGTTTTTCATGTGTTACGGCCTAGCCTGCATTAAGTCATGCTTCTTTAGCCAATAAGTTGTGGTTCTAAAACCATGGTAGGTTTTCAACGATTTAATGAAACATGAAGTTCTCAGTAGCTTCTAAAATTCATCTACTTCAATGATATAGGAGGATCAAATAAGGATCATTTACCTCAATGATATAGGAGGATCAAAAGCTATTACTGCAAGAAATGGCAACGAGTGGAGTGATTGTCTCAATTACCTATTCTCCGTACACATTAAAAAAAAAAACCGGATAGTTTTAAGTACCTTTTCAGACTAAGAGTAAGGAAGAAGCCGTTTACCAGTAAGTATTTATAATGATCCTAGTTATAAATTATTATTTTCAATTTTATTTGATCAAAAAATTTATCTTATATTACAGAGATTAGCTCCAGGATGACAGAAGAATTTCACCAATGCAATAGAGGTTTGGGTATGGAAGAGGATGAAACCATGTGTTGCACTTCAAGCAAATGTGAACACTACTTAGAATCATCAATGTAACAATGCAGGTAAAGGATATATATATATATATATATATATATATATATATATATATATATATATATATATATATATATGTGTGTGTGTGTGTGTGTGTATGTATGTGTGTGTATGTGAATGTGTGTGTATCTATACATATCCCAATCCAGTCTCTACTATTCATGACCCTTGCTCCATTAGAAGTTTCAACCATCCAATAGTAAAACCATCTTGAAACTCTATACACGTCTCATGTGGCTACACGTAAGGAATGAGAATAACCTTGTTTTTTTTTTTTTTAATAAGAGGAAGTTCGGCCTTAGCCTACTCTCCCGGACTTGAATTAAATAAAGGAAAAATACAAAAGAAGGGGACTAGTGCCCATGGGAACCCCCAAATCCCACAGAGCAAGGGAAGCTTTTACAAAAAGGGGTTAATCGCCCACTCATCATCCTCAAGCGGGGCCCACCTGGGTAATGTGTGTTCTTGATCAAAAGGAACACTTGATGAATCCTTAAAAAAAGCGGGCGGTTTCTTACAATTAGCAATCCTTTTGCCAAGAAGGAACAGTGAATACTCAATCGACGAGAGTTTGGAGCATTCTAGAGATTCACGGAGCGACCATTCGCTTCTTCCAGCAGAGCTGTCTTCCAACTTGTATATTTCTGGTGACTAATTTTCATTCGGATCATCTGCCATAGCCTATGTGGTAGGCCTTGCAAGGCTTACATGGAGTTATAGAGGAGGTTGATAAACCTCGCATCCCCATCATGTGGAGCCCACTTGGTTTTAAGCTTATTGTTGACATACTGTAGCTCTTTGTGATGTCTGAAGGGGGGGGGGTTTCTTACAGTTAGCAATTCTTCTACCGAGGAGGAAGAGGGACTTCTCGATCGACCACTCCTTGGGAGTATTGCCAAAGTTTTGAGCACATCTTTCTCGCCAAATCTTCCAAAGGATCTCTCCCCTAATTGCATTCCACAATGCAGCAGAACAACCGATCGCTTCACCAATGAGGGCTTGCTTCCAATTGATTTGTTCTTGGAGTCCCAAAGAACGATCAAGGACCCTCCATAATCGAAGGGATCTAGGGCAAGCAAAGAACAGGTGACCTATATCCTCTATGCTACGGCAACATCACTTGCACTAGGGTGGAATCCCGCAGATCTTGTTAGCTTTTGCGTTGGTCCAAATTCCACGATGAAGGATTTGCCATAGGAGAACCCACTTTTTGTTTTCAATGAGAGGGTGCCAAATAGACATAAATTTCATATCCCATCGAAGTCGCGTCCAGTTGAGACACCATTTCTTGTTCAGACTGATGTGAATGTCAATGCAAGCTTCGACATAGGGGAGCTTGGAGAGGTGATTACCATTATACCATTTAAGGCCCATTGGGTTCAGAGAGTCATGTCCCATAAGTAGTCGGATTTTAGATCGGTCCCAAGCGTGGCGATTGCTCAGTAAAACATTCCATTCCTCATATGTGACCGCAGTAGTAGGGTCAAGGTCCTCAAAGTCCACCCATCTGTTTGTATCCTGTTTCCAGAGGTGCTTCCATTGTTTGACTCCCTTATTCCAGAGTCTCTTGGCACTCAAGACATTCCACAGATCCACATTTCTCATGGATCGGGAACCAAATAGAGTCATTTTGTCTTATACCTGTCGCCCACTTCCAATCTTCACTGATTTTGATGTGAGGTTTGAATGTGTTCCAACTCATCCACAAGGATCTTACCAGGATCGATCCTTTGGGTGAGACCGGAATCGGGGAGAATAGGAGGGTGAGGATGTCGAGGTTTTTCCATCCAGGGTAGCCTACCAAGGTAATCGCATTTGTGTTTCTAAGAATTAATGTGGCCCAAGAGGAATCTTTGTTGCCTCACGCCTTAATCATCCACTTAGCTGCAAGTTTATTGGCAATGCTACCAATGTCCATAATACCCAGACCTCCGTTCTCCTTTCGGCTAGTGCATATGGACCATTTGGTTTTAGGCACACCCCTCCTGTTATGGTCCCCGGTCTAGAGAAAGTTCCTACAAGTACTTTCTAATTTGGCTGAATCTTGATTCTTTGGTCTCCAACAAGAAAGAAAGTATATGATTGAGGATATGAGGAACATGTTGATCACCATCGCCCGTCCAGCAAGGTTGAGTTGCAAACCCCTCCAGTAGTTAATTTTATTATTAAGTCTAGCGAGGACCCAAGCCCACCTTTGTTCCAGAGTAACACATCCACTCTAGAATAGGGTTTCTCCAGCAGCACCATCAATTCCCAATCTATATCACTTCTGTTCCTCCATGGTGAGGTCACCCTTAAACACGTTCAGGAACACTAGATTGAATATGCAATCGAGTACATATATAAACAGCTCTGCTGCTCTCAGCTGGTACTTGATCATAAGTAGTGCATCCAGCTTGGCCAATAAAAGTAAGGCCTAAAATTATTGGCAATTGGGATGCCTTAATAATCGATCATGTCTTCCATTTTGTGTCGCCCACCATTGTAGCAACGAGGAGGGAACCAGAAAACAGTTGTAGAGACACTCTTATACGAAGCACACGGAACCTGGCCAGAGCAAACCTGCAAACTGCTGCGAGCTTACCCTAATGCAACTCTCATGTTAGGAGTGTTTCTAATTTGTTCCATTTGAACGAGGATGCCTGCTGACTTTTTATGAAAGCCGCCATCACGCACTGCACCCGTAACCCCTTTATCTCCACTTGGTATCGTGCTCCCTTCTCGCCGGTAGTATCCAATGACTACTCCCTTATTAATCCTCCAACCACACCAAAAACACCCAATTGAAAAACCTCCAGTTGGCTTGCTCGGTAGAGAATAATCAAGAAATCTCCTCTAGTAGCTGCGTATTTTCCCCAATGAAGGAATTCCAATGAGCCCAGAAGCTCCTCCAAGAAGCCCCTTCAGTAGTCTACGATGGCAGTGAATGTGCCTCCCTCTCCTCGTAAAAGAACTCCTCCACTCGCTACCTTCACCTGCACATGGACACCACCCAAAACAAGCAGAGAAAAAGCACGAGACCCCCCCCCCCCCAACTGACCTGCTGAGAACAAGCAAGCAGACAGAAGTGGATCCTCCCTCTAAGCTTCCCTTGCGTACGTGTACTCCCCAAAAAACCACACCACAACATCCGATTCCCCCTTTTTGAGGGGCCTGCAAGTGCTCCTTAAGAACAGAAGCAAGAACAGAGAGACACCACCACTTCAGCATTCTTCCATTGTTGTCAGATTATTTGTCGTCTTTTCCCATCTGTCATGCATGCCGCTCCTCTGCTCAAATATGCTGACCCCTGTTGCCTTTTTCCTTCGGCCTGTGCTCAAAACTGCCCACAAAAACAACAACCACATGCTCTCGACTATACCCTTACTAAAGAGCGACCCTCCCAGAATTGCTGCGCGCTCCCATACCTGCAAAAAATGAGAAGAAAAAAACGAGGGGGCGACCGGAGAGAGAGGGGAGAGAGCCAAAACAAAGGACTTTTATCTTCCCCCCTTTTTTTCCTTTACTCACCCACTCTCTCTCTGACCCCCCTGACACCCCACTCCCCCTTCAGCTTTATTTCTACATTCGCTGTGTCTGCTAGTTCATGAATAATCCGAGGACACTTAAAGTGCTTTTGCCAGAGGTTGTGGTCTGCTACATCATTCTTATGAGTGAGGAATATATAGTCAATTTCCCCAAGATTTTGAAGATTATGAGCTAAATGTTTTGAGTACTGAGGACTGTCAACAAGTATATTACCACTCGTCCTTCTTATGAAATAAGAGGAAGACGCAAATGACTTTTCTGAATGGTATCCACAGTGATAAACTCCAGGAATCGATTCTTCATTCATGAGGATGGGGAATGTAGCATGCGCTTCAAGTATGTCTGATGGTGGAGTTTTTGTACGAATAGACGGAGTTGGAGATGACAAAAGCACCTACAATGCAGCCAACCTTTCCCTTGGGTCCTTGGGTTGTTTATAAACAGTAGACTGACCGTCCATTCTCTTGAAGGAATTCTGTGCCATCCATCTGCATACATCACAGTCTATACAGCTCCGGTCAACATAAAACTCTCCCTCTACATTTTGAGGGCGGCGAGTCGACTTTCCAAAAAAAGAACCTAATATTATGAGCTCTCCTGCACAGTCCTCTTTCCTTGGCACTCGTGTTGTACTGCTCCATGACATGATCTCAAAGATAGCCTGCACACCTTCTTCTCTCTTCCAAAATAGTAGATCCCCTAGAGAAAGATGCCTGAATGATTCTACATTTCCCTTACAAAATCTCATGAAATGAAATAGCTACTCTGAAAATGAAAGTACGTTGGTGCAAAAAAAAACAACAATATATACAGCTAATAGTATGTGAACATGTATGTGTAATTATGTATGTGTAAATGTATGTATGTATTTATGTATATGTATGTATGTATGTGTGTATGTGTGTATGCATGTATTTATTTTGTATGTGTATGTATGTATATGTGTGTTTATGTCTTTGTTTTGTATCTGTATGTATGTGTACATGTAAGTGTAAGTGTATTTGTAGCACCCGCATAGTGCTCTCTCTCTCTCTCTATCTCTCTCTCTCTCTCCCTCCCTCCCTCCCCCGTAGCCCCCACTTCCCCCGCATCTTTTCCCCCGTGACCCCCTCAGACCACACCCCCTGCCACCTCCGCTTCTCTCTCTCTCTCTCTCTCTCTCTCTCTCTCTCTCTCTCTCTCTCTCTCTCTCTCTCTCTCTCTCTCTCTCTCTCTCTCTCTCTCCCCACGCATCCCCTTCCATCCCCTCCTATGCCCACCCGCTATCCCCGCGGCCCACTAGTCCCTCTCTTCCCCTCGCCTCTACAGCCCCCCCGTCCGTTGCTCCCTCTATACCCACCTGCTATCCCCACTGCCCCCCACCCGCTGCTCCCTCTTTCCCCCCGCCTCTACAGCCCTGCCCACTCAGCGCCTCAGCCTCCCCCTCCTATACCCATCCGCACCCCTAGTGTACCATCCCCCGCAGCACAACCCCCCCACACTCCTCCTACCCCCACGACCCCGCCTCCCCCTCCCACCATCTCCTGCAGCCCACCCCCACGCGTTCCTCACTCCCCCACCCACAGCCTCCCAAAACCCCCCCACGCCTCCCTCTTTTCCCCCAACTTCAACTTCCCGTAGCCCACCCCCCATGCCTCCCTCACTCACTCACTCGCAGCACACTACTCTGATAAATTTAATGAGTTTTTGAGGAAATAACAAGTTGGTAATGCCCTTAGATGTTCTGGGCTGCACGCGTGCTACACTGATAAATTCAACGAGTTTATCACCTTGGCCGATAGGCTCGGGAAATCTTTTGAAATTTCATCGTGATGGGGATAGATCACTGCAATTATTGATCTTCAACAAGGAATTCCCAACCTCCCACCACTACACCCACACCTCCCACACCACCCACAACCTCTCACCACTCCACCCAAACCTCATGCACCACCCACAACCTCCCATCACTCCACCGACACCTCCCACACCCCCCACAACCTCCCACCACTCCACCCACACCTCCCGCACCACCCACGACCTACCACCACTCCACCCACACCTCCGGCACCACCCACAACCTCCCACCACTCCTCGCACAACCCGCACACCTACCACAACCTCCCACCACTCCACCCACACTTCCCACACCACCCACAACCTCCCACCACTCCACCCACACCTCCCACACCCCCCACAACCTCCCAACCCCCCACCTGCACCTCTCACACCACCCACAACCTCGGAGCACTCCACCCACACCTCGCGCACCACCCACAACCTCCCACCACTCCACGCACACCTCCCACTCCCCCCACAACCTCCCACCACTCCACCCACACCTCTCGCACCACCCACAACCTCCCACCTCTCCACCCACACCTCTCACACCACCCACAACCTCCCACCACTCCACCCACGCCTCCCACACCCACCACAACCTCCCACCACTCCACCCACATCTCCAACACCACCCACAACCTCCCACCACTCCACCCACACCTCCCACACCACCCACAACCTCCCACGACTCCACCCACACCTCTCGCACCACCCACAACCTCCCACCACTCCACCCACACCTCCCACACCACCCACATCCTCCCACCACTCCACAACCTCCCACACCACCCACAACCTCCCACCACTCCACCCACAGATTCGGCACCACCCACAAGCTCCCACCACTCCACCCACACCTCCCACACCACCCACCATCTCCCACCACTCAATATGTAAGGGTCAAAAGCTACTACAAGAATTATTTGAATTATGTGAAGGATGTGCTACTGAGGGTCATTCCAATATCATGGGTGGCACATAATGAGGATCTCAGCTTACATTCATAAGTGACAGTAAAAGTATAAGTGGTAAAAGTCTAAGAGGATTTATGATTGTTGTCGTGATGACCCTTTTTTAAGGATCCAATTCAAAACTGGTGGCATATTTGATTTACCCCTCCAATTTGGGGCAATCAATCGGTGCATGATCAGTGGATGTGAGGAATCGGCAAGGCCCTCTTGAGTCCTATAAAAGGAATGGACTAGTACTCATTGGGGAGATATAGAAACACGTATAGAGATTATTTTCGGCATCTCTTTTGGTCCTCTGTTTGCACTCTATGGCTACAAGCCTACTATAGGAAGTCACTCTGTGGTGCGGATACAGAGCGTGGGCTTCCGAGTGGAGGGCTAATAGCACTGTAGGGTAAAGAAGTGGCTTGGTTTTGTCATTCAGTTTGAGTCAGTGGTATTTCCGTGCTCTTCCATTAGAACAAGTCTTCATACCTTTGTACTGAGCAGTGCAAGTCTTCATCTAGTTGTGTTCAGTGCAAGTCTTCATCTAGTTGTGTTCATTTTATTGGACGAATCTCTTGTATTGACTCCATTTGTTCTAGATTGACATGTTAGCACAGAGCATCAGCTTTTGTAGCATTTCCTTTGCCTATTTGTTCGAACTAAGGAGTGGTTTGGTCTTCCACTATTGTCATTTTTCATTAATCTTTTCGCTCAGTATTGTTGGTGCAATTCAAGCCTTCACAATTTGGCTTGGATTACTTCATGAAGACACCACTTGAAGGAAGGACCATAGGAACTTATGCTTATAAGTTCTTACCATTTTACTCCTTGTAAAAGTCTAAAAGACTTGGCATTTCTTATGTACACACCTATTTGATTAGAGTCGTGAAAAAGGTTGTTGATTGATTGAGAGAATATCTCATTACCTTTTTAGGTGAAAGATTCTAGGAGTTTGAATTTGAATTCAAACTTGAAGTTTCAACTCAACTCTATAAAAGAGGCAAGACAAAAGTCGCGGGTAGCTTAGCTCATTCTAGCTCACTTCCAGAGACATCTATCATTTGTATCTGAGTGTGTATGAGTGTTACATTGAAGCTCATACCTCATTACCTCATCTAGCTATGGTTATCATGCTAATGAGATTGTACAATTATATCAATCAATAGATATATTCACATTCATCAACTCTGTGTTCTCTGAGTATATCACTTCAAGTCTACCAACTTCAAAGAGGCATATTTCAGTGCCTACTTCACCAAATCAAGTGATTCAAAGCTTGATGGATCCAACTCAAAGTATACTACAAGCATACAAAGTTTGAAGCGACTTGGTTCAGCAAATCTTGAGAAATTGTTGTCGAAGTTCTCACTGGTATTTGTCTGCATACTTCCTAAAAAGTCGGGGATGTCCATAAATTTGCTAAAGTGATTTCTCCTAGTATAGTTTAGCATTTTGAATGATTCCACTTTCAAATGGTAGCTTACTAAACTAATAGAATACCTCTAGAAAGAATTTTTCCAATTGTAAGTGTACTGGTCATACTGAGTGAAAGACTGAGCAGGTATCAACACCAAAATAGAAAGTTTTCTAGCTTTGTGATTCACAAACTCATCTGTTTTGATGAAGTCATTACTCAAACCTTTTCAAAAGTACATATAGCATTTCTTGGTATCATTTGGAAGCTAAGGGTGTCTACTAGTCATATCTGGAGTCACTGAGGGCTGGTGCAAAGCAGGATTAGCAGCACCTACTTAATCTTCTGGAGGATCCATCCATCTTTCCCAACAGTGGTATCAGAGCAAACAAGGTAACATGGGAGATGGTTTTCCTTCATTCATTGAGAAATTGGACAGGAACAGTTATCAAGCTTGGTCTCTGAGGATGAAGACCTATCTACAAGGAAGAAGTCTATTTGGATTCATCTCAGGAGATGAGGAATTGCCCTCATTCAAAGCAAGGGGTCTACCCACCAAGGAAGAACAAGAAAGGCTTAATACATGGTGTGCAAAAGATGCATTGGCAAGGTCTTATCTTGTTAACTCTATATCTGATTTCCTTTTACCTCACATAAGGAATTGTAAGACTTCCCAAGAAACTTGGGAAACCTTGTCATCATATTTTTCATCTAATACAAGGGCCAGGAAGAATCAATTGTGGATTGAATTCACAACCCTTAGGAAGCAACCAAATCAATCAGTCTCACAATTTGTGACCAAGATCAAGGATGTGGCAGACCAATTAGCAAGCATAGGAGAGGAGATTGAAGAGGAACAAATAGTAAGGCAAGTAACCAATGGACTAAAGGTAGATGATAAGTGGGAAAGCTTCACCACTGCAATGGATCTCTACATGGACATACATACTCCAGATCTCACAACTCTGATGGGCCAACTATTCACACATGAAGCAAAGTTCACAAAGGTTGGAGATACATCTAAAGGTAACACTCCTTCTGCCCTATATACTGATAAAAAGATTAAATAAAAAGGTAAAGGAAAAAAGCAAGAAGATGAAGGTTCTACCTCCCAAGCCAACTATGCAGGGAGAGGTAGATCTTCAAGAGGCAGGGGCAGAGGAGGTAAGCAAGGTAGGGGGAGAATATACAATTCATCACCATGCAACATTTGTGGACTGCCTAACCACACCACAGATGAGTGCTACAGAAATTACAAAAATCAGAGAGGAAGAGGCTATCAAAGAGGTGGATACTCTCAAGGCAGAGGAAGGTTCAACCAACACCAAGGCTACAATGGCTACAACAATAACTACAACAACAATCACAACAACAACTATAATGGTAACTACCAAGGAGGATTCAGAAATAGGAAAGACTACAACAACTACACAGAGGAGCAAGATGATTCCCTATTGATCATGAATATGACTTCCAAATTAGGTATCAATGATAATCATCTGTTTTATATTGATTTAGGGTGTTCTAATCATGTTGCTGGCAATGTGGCACTACTCTCTGATCTTGAGGAATCAAAGAGCAAACATCAAGTACAGACAGGTGATGATACTAAGCATTCTGTAGTAAAGATTGGAAATGTAAAAACTTGTGATGGTAACCAAAACCTATTGAGCAGGGTACTTTATGTACCAACCATTACCAAAAACTTAATGAGTGTTGGTCAGATTGTGGAGAAAGGTTTGCAGGTTAGGTTTAATCAACATGGAGCATATGTGGAGGACCCAAGACGTGGATTCAAAAGGATAGCGAAGGGAGAAAAATCAGGTAGATTATTTATTTTTGAGCTAGAAGACACCAAAAACATTGCTTTATATAATTACAAGGATAAAACACTTTCAGAATTAGAAATATGGCACAAGAGATTAGGTCACATAGGTGAAAGGAACTTAAAGCAAATATACAGGGACCAATGTGTGCTTGGGATACCTAATGTATCCAAGCATCACATGATTTACAAATGTGGTGCTTGTCAGTTTGGTAAGTCTCACAGATTGCCCTACTCAAGGAAAGGTTTTATGCATGAAGTCTACCTAGACTTGGTGCACACAGATGTTTGGGGACCTAGCAAGGATCCTTCCATTTCAGGATCAAGGTACTATGTGTCCTTCATTGATGATTATAGCAGATGGACTGTGTTATACTTTATGAAGCACAAGGATGAAGTGTTTAATTGTTTCAAAAGATATCTTGCACTAGTTGAAAATCAAATAGGAAGGAACTTGAAGAAGCTAAGGTCAGATGGAGGAGGTGAATACTTCTCAAATGAGTTTGAGGACTTCTTGCAGGAAAGAGGCATCAAAAGGGAGATAACCAGAAGGTACTCACCTGAACAAAATGGGGTAGCTGAAAGAAGGAATAGGCTTATTGTTGAAACAGCTAGGTCCATGCTTAATGAAAAGAAGTTGCCAAATTATCTTTGGGCAGAGAGTGTATCTACTGCCACCTATCTCATAAATAGATTGCCATCAAATCACTTGATGGAATGACACCTTATGAAGCTTGTCATGGTAAGAGGCCATCATTGGATCATTGCAAAATTTTTGGTTGTATAGCATATGTGCATATTCCCTCACAGGTAAGGGGAAAGCTAGACCCTAAAGCAGAAAAATGTGTTTTCATTGGTTATGACTTGAATAAAAAAGGATACAGATTCTACAACCCAACCAATAAAGGGTTCAAGGTAAGCAGAGATGTCATCTTTGATGAGAATGACTCATGGTATGAGAATGTCTGCAGGAAGGTTAGTCTACCCTATGATTTGGAAGAGGAGTTTCCAAAACTCTCAAGGGAAGAACCAATCCAGAAGGAAGACTCAAGTTCAGAAGATGATGACACAATCAATCTTGAAGAATTCAAGGCATGGAAGTCCAGAGGCAAGATGAAGATGAAGAAGCTTGATGATATACCAGAATCTTCAACTCAAGCAATAATGAGATCTCAGAGAGAAAGTAAGAAGCCTATCAGATATGGGTATGATACATCTCTTGTAAGTAAGCATTCAATTTATCTTGCAAAGGACTTGTTAAGTGAAGAACCAGGTTCATATGAAGAGGCAATCACCAAACCAGAATGGAAAGGAGCTATGGATGAAGAAATAGAAGCTCTCAAAGAGAGTGACACATGGGACTTAGTACCCAAGAAGGACTCTATGAAGGAGATAGGGTCCAGATGGATCTACAAACTAAAGAGGAACTCTGATGGTACAATCAACAGGTACAAAGCTAGGTTGGTAGCCAAGGGTTTTGCACAAACCCAAGGCATTGATTATGAGGAGACATTTTCTCCTGTGGCTAAGATGCCAACAATCAGAGTATTGGTGAGTGTAGCTGCATCCAAAAATTGGAACATGTACCAATTAGATGTCAAGAATGCTTTCTTGAATGGATGGATATCTGAAGAAGTCTACATGTCACAACCACCTGGCTATGAAGATCCCAAGAAGGTAAATTATGTTTGTAAATTAAAGAAGGCTCTATATAAATTGAAGCAGGCACCTAGGGCATGGAACTACAGGCTGACAACATACCTCCAAGACCAAGGGTTTACTATGAGCAAGGAAGACACTTCATTGTTTATCAAAAGGAGCAATTCAGAAGTAATCTATCTCTGTGTTTATGTTGATGACATCATCATCACAGGTAATGATGTCCAAGGAATCAGAAGTATAAAAAATCAGATGATGAAGGAGTTCAAGATCAATGATCTTGGATTATTGAAATACTTTCTAGGACTTGAATTGGTTTATACTAATTCAGGTATATATATCACTCAGAAAAAATATGTACAAGACATGTTGAAGAAGTTTAACCTACAGGATGCTAAAGTCTCAAGTACTCCAATGGAAGTCAACCTAAAGCTAAGTGCTCATGAAGGGGATGAAGTCAAAGACATTACAGGATATCAAAGTATGGTAGGTAGTTTGAATTATGCTACCTTGACCAGAATTGACATAGCATATGGAGTTAGTGTGCTAAGTCAATTCATGCACAAACCAAGGATACCTCACCTTGAGGCTGCAAAGAAGATCTTGAAGTATCTAAAGGGAACTCAGAACCATGGTTTGTACTTTCCTTATACATCAGATATTGACATTAAAGTGTATTCAGATGCAGATTGGGCAGGATGCAAGGATGATAGGAGGAGCACATCAGGATACTTATCTTTTGCAGGTGATAAACCTATTTCTTGGTCAGCCAAGAAACAACCAACAGTGGCATTGTCATCCACTGAAGCAGCGTATAGAGGGCTAGCCAATGCCACTGAAGAAGCTATTTGGTTAAAGCTTTTGTATACAGAGCTAGGCCTATACATTAGGCTCCCAATTATTCTTGGAGACAACAGAAGCTCTCTTCACCTTGCAGCTAATCCAATATATCATGCTAGAAAAAAACACATAGAGGTTCATTACCACTATGTGAGAGAGAAGTTGCTAAGCAAGGACATTCAGTTGACCTATGTGTCTACTAATATGCAATGTGCAGATTTACTCACTAAAGCTTTGGATGGAAACAAATTATGTAGATTCAAATCCATGATTGGATTGCAGGATGTGATTGAAGATTGAAGATGAAGACTTAAGCCAAAGTGTTTGGCTTGAGGGGGAGCTGTTGGTGCAATTCAAGCCTTCACAATTTGGCTTGGATTACTTCATGAAGACACCACTTGAAGGAAGGACCATAGGAACTTATGCTTATAAGTTCTTACCATTTTACTCCTTGTAAAAGTCTAAAAGACTTGGCATTTCTTATGTACACACCTACTTGATTAGAGTCGTGAAAAAGGTTGTTGATTGACTGAGAGAATATCTCATTACCTTTTTGGTGAAAGATTTTAGGAGTTTGAATTTGAATTCAAACTTGAAGTTTCAACTCAACTCTATAAAAGAGGCAAGACAAAAGTCGCGGGTAGCTTAGCTCATTCTAGCTCACTTCCCGAGACATCTATCATCTGTATCTGAGTGTGTATGAGTGTTACATTGAAGCTCATACCTCATTACCTCATCTAGCTATGGTTATCATGCTAATGAGATTGTACAATTATATCAATCAATAGATATATTCACATTCATCAACTCTGTGTTCTCTGAGTATATCACTTCATGTCTACAAACTTCAAAGAGGAATATTTCAGTGCCTACTTCACCAAATCAAGTGATTCAAAGCTTGGTGGATCCAGCTCAAAGTATACTACAAGCATACAAAGTTTGAAGCGACTTGGTTCAGCAAATCTCCTTGTCGAAGTGCTCACTGGTATTTGTCTGCATACTTCCTAAAAAGTCGGGGATGTTCATAAATTTGCTAAAGTGATTTCTCCTAGTATAGTTTATCATTTTGAATGATTCCACTTGCAAATGGTAGCTTACTAAACTAATAGAATACCTCTAGAAGGAATTTTGCCAATTGTAAGTGTACTAGTCATACTGAGTGAAAGACTGAGCAGGTATCAACACCAAAATAGAAAGTTTTCTAGCTTTGTGATTCACAAACTCATCTGTTTTGATCAAGTCATTACGCAAACCTTTTCAAAAGTACATATAGCATTTCTTGGTATTATTTGGAAGATAAGGGTGTCTACTAGTCATATGTGGAGTCACTGAGGGCTGGTGCAAAGCAGGATTAGCAGCACCTACTTAATCTTCTGGAGGATCCATCCATCTTTCCCAACAAGTATTTACAATTCTGTGCAATTATTTTTATCTGCCTACTCAGAGAAGTGTTAAAGGGTATATTTCCCTAAGGAGAACCTTCCTTGAGTAGGAAAATGCTCCTGCTAAACGTAGATACCCCAGTACCTCCTCTACAGTTTCGCACACCCGTGGGATAGTTGGATTTCGGTGAGAGGCCTTGAGCATAGTCAATAGTCCTTTTCCATTATTTTTGCACTATTGCATCTTGCAAGTAGGTACATGACCCATACACAAGCAGATAAGGAGCCACTTCATGTATAGAGGAACCTTAAAAAATCATATTTACCTTCCAATAGTGAACTTAGCTCCCCACTACCCTCCTTGAATTTATCTATTGATTTGGGTGCGACACCACTGTCAAAGGAAAAACATAGGAGAATATTGGACTTCTCCTCAGAAACGTAAGAGGGAACACCAGTGGCAATGGAGGATCTCTGTCACTTATGATCTAGACTCGATATCAAGCTCCCCACCTTCAAGGGACAAGCTTATGAGGATGCTGATGATCATGTGAGAAGATTCATCTCCCTATGCCATGGACGAGGTCTGCCGAATAGAGAGGATGCAATGCTGGTACTCTTCCCATCCACATTGGAAGGCCTTGCTGACAAATGGCATAGTCAATATGTAGATGGCCATTTTGCTACGTGGGAGGCTTTGAAGACGGCGTTCTCACAGACATTTCGACTAAGTGACTCCTTGGAAAGAACTCTAGATCAGTTAGAGAACCTAAGGCTAAGATCAGGTGAATCCTTCCATGAACTTCACACTAGGACAAAAGCACTTGTTGCACATCTTCCACATGCTCCAAGTGATTTCTTAGTTTAAAAATGGATAGAAAAAGCTCTACCCAGGTCATCTCAGCAGAAGCTACGTGAATCTCTTACATTGGATGGAACTCTTAATGATTTTGTTGTAGTAGCATCACACATTGAAGAAGCGAGGCAACATTTTGAAGGGGAAACACAACCAAATTAAGCAGTAGAACTAGACCCTATTGGGAAACTGAGGAAAGAACTAGAGGCATTGAGAATGCAGCAAAATCACCAAGAAGAGAAGGTCTTGCCACCGTCGGCACATCGCACCGATGATGAGTGAGCCCAACTGGACATTCCAATGCTAATTGTCCTAATAGGGTAAGTTGTCAATTTTGTGGAAAGGATGCCCGTGAAGCTAGAGACTGTTACTACCTCAAGGGTACACAACAACAAAGAAACCCTCAAGCTCTAGATTCATATTATGCTAGGACTTCAAATGCACCTAATAGAGAGGAGAATCGTCCAACGAAGCCTAGATATAATAGGCCACTGATGTGTTGTCGTTGTGGTGAGTATGGTCATTTGCAAAATAGGTGCTCCCTTCTAGAAGATGCACCTCCTTGTCAGCATTGTCCAGAGGCCAAGGATCACTATACCAAAGATTGGCCAAGAAGCCGCCCTGCTCCAATTCACATGATTGCAGTCTCCCCACAAAAAGAAGGTATGAACACTTAGCCTTATGCTGTTTCATCTTCTTCAATGCCCATGATGACTAGAGCCAGACATGCGACAACAACCCGTAGAGAGGAATAAGAAGGACTCCAAGATAAAGAGGAGGAAAAGAAGGTTGGGTGAAAGGGCCAAGTAGATATTGAAGGTGCTTATGGAAGGATGGATACTTCACTAAAGGACCAGCCAACAAGTCTGCAAGAAGACACACATGTCGTAAACATTGAGCAGATCTTGAAAGGTATTCATCATAAGGTTAGTTTGTACGAACTCATAAACATGGATTCAAAAATAAGGAGTGATTTATTAAACATTATACACTCTGCTCACTTGAGCCAACCACCTAGCATAGATGGTTTTATGGTTGCTTTTCCCCCTGCACCCCTAGCGGACTACCAAAGCTCAAGGTTATCTGTTTTTATAAAGGATGAAGCTCTCATAGGTGTGATCATAGATGGAGGCTCTCGCATCAATTTGAAGCCAGATTTCACAATGAAGAAACTGAATTTGAACCCCACCAAGATGGCACCATTCACTGTTACACTAGCAGATGAACATAGGGTTGCACCACTTGGCATTATTGAAAAGGTACTGATGATAGTACGGGGTTTTCACTTTGTTCTAGATTTTGTTGTTATTGCACTTCCATAGGAGACTTCTTACCCATTACTCCTCGGGCGGCCTTGGCTAAGGCAAGCAAAAGCTTTGCAAGATTGGGGGAAAAACAAACTGTGGATTTAAATAAACACCAATAGCCAACTACAGCTACATTTGGAAGAAGGATTCCACTCAAGAAAAACTATTGGGTATACTGTGGAAACTCAGGTATGCCCTTTTTACCCCAAGAAGAAGATACATTATAGAATTGGATGATGGAAAGTACAGAGTGTTGCACGGTGGAAATCAATGAAATAGAGGAAGACGTTGTAGATGGAGGAGTTGCAGGAAAAGGCCATGAAGTTCATAAGGAGTTCGAGAATGAGATTTTGCAAGAGAATACAAACTTTGAAGGGGCAATAAATATATAAGTATCAGGGAAGGAAAGTTATGAGCGTTGACGTTAGTAAACGTATTAGCGTTTACGTATTGTAAACGGGCCACTAATGTTCGTGAGTACAGAGAAGATCTTCCTTTTTTTGATATACCTCAAGGGTGGACCGGAGAACATATTGCAGAGTATAAGCTAAATTCCACTCCTACATATAGTGGGGATGATTTCTCAAGTAGGACCATTCCTGAAACACTTGTTCAAGAAGTAAATCTAGGAGATGAAGAGAACCCTCAAGTAGTCCACTTGGCCTCTTGGCTATGGCATTATCCCCCTTTACTATAGAAGGTAACTTCTTTACTTTTTGCTTATAAAAACATCTTTGCATGGTCCTACAAAGATTTAACAGGGATACCAGAGGAACTTGGATTACATCGAATACCCTTAGTTGAAGGGGCCACGCCTACAAGAAGTAGGCCATATCGACTCAATCCAAAGTATGTAGAGGCAGTAAAGTTGGAAATTACAAAACTAGAAGAAGCACGTATAATTGTTCCAGTAGAACGTTCTAGGTGGCTTTCTTCTATGGTTATTGTACCCAAGAAAAATAGTGGAAAAATAAGAGTCTGTGTTGATTTTCGTGCCTTGAATAAGGTAACAGTTTAAGATGGATTTCCTCAGCCCTTCACAGAGCAAGTACTTGAGGAAGTAGCCGGTCACACTTTGTATAGCTTTGTGGATGGTTTTAGTGACTACAATCAAAATAGTGATCCATCGTGATGATAGGGACAAAACAGCCTTCGTTACTCCATGGGGCACTTATCTCTATACCCACATGGCTTTTGGTTTGAAGAATGCACCAGCTTCATTTAATAGAATAATGTATCTAATATTGGGTAAATGGTTGAGAACCTTTCTACGCGTTTTCATGGATGACATCTTAGTATTTTCAGGCACAGATAGAAGAGCACCAGTTCAAGATTTCCATGAACATTTGGAAAATCTAAAGGAAATCTTTGAGCAATGTCTCAGAATAGGTTTGGAGTTAAATCCTGCTAAATGTCACTTTTTGGTCACAAAGGGCACTCTTCTTGGTCACATAGTATTTGCTAAAGGGATAACGGTGGATCCAGCAAAGGTTACTGCTATTCTTTCCATGCCTATTCCACAAAGCCCAAAGGAAGTACAAAGTTCTTTGGGCCATGCAGGATACCATATAGGATTTATATGAATGTATTCAGAAATATCTATGCCCTTATCAAGGCTTACTAGTAAAAAGGTCCCTTTCTCATGGAGTCTTGAAGCTGAGAAAGCATTTTTTGAACTAAAATTGAGGTTATGTACCGCCCCACTTTGAAGTGTTCCTAACTGGTCATTAGAGTTTCATGTGCATACAGATGCCAGTCTTCATGCTGTTGGTGCAGTTCTAGCTCGACCATCATCACACAAGGTTGATAGACCTATCTCCTATGCTAGTAGACTACTTACCAAGGTAGAAAGGAACTACAGTACGACCGAAAGGGAAGGCTTGGCTATTGTATTTGCTCTTCAGAAGTTTCAGCATTACCTTCTCGGTGTACATTTTATAGTCATATCTGACCATCAGCCCTTAAAGTACTTGATAAACAAGCCTAGAGTAGCTGGGAGGGTTTGCAGATGGTTACTCCTATTTCAAGAATTCAACTTTGATATTCATATTAAGCCAGGTAGAGAGCACTACATGGCAGATCAAATATCCAGAACCGCAATGAGCAAGAAGGCAATAGGTATTAATGATGAATTGGTGGATAGTAATCTCTTCCTAGTAGTAACTCAAACTGATTGGTATGATGGAATTCTCAATTTTCTTACTACTAGAAAACTCCCAGAGCATTTGACACCTATAGAAAAGAGAAGATTACTCCTTAAAACCAAGGCGTACTCCCTCATAAATGTGAATTTATATAGATATTTTTAGGATGATATCTTGAGAAAGTGTGTTTATCTAGAGGAGCTAAACCTTTTGCTTGAGGCAGCACACAGTGAAGGACATCCAAAAGGGGAAGAATGGGCTCCCAAAATTATCCACAAAGGATTATGGTGGCCTCATATCTACCGGGATGCGATCAAGTTTGCCAAAGAATGCGACGTGTGCCAGAGATGTGCTACTATGCCGACCAGATTGAATTTCCAACCATTAGTCATATCTACAAGATGGCAACCATTCGAACGATGGGGTCTTGATTTCATAGGACCAATTAGTCCAACTGGTGAAGCTGGGGGTAGCAAGTACATCTTAATGGCCACCTATTATGCAACGAAATGGATAGAGGCTAAAGCTACTGTGGACTGCATAGCCTTAACAGTAGCCAAGTTTTTCTATAAACATATTTTCTCAAGATTTGGTTGCCCAGTGGAAATCACTAGTGATAGGGGCACTCATTTTGTAAATCAATTGCTCCAACTTATATTTGACAGGTACAAGGTCTTTCATAAAAAGTCTTTTGCCTACTATCCAAGGGCAAATGGCCAAGCAGAAAGCTCCAATACGATTTTGATTGGGCTACTACGCAAATTATCTTTTGATCATCAAAGTTTTTGGCCACAAGCATTGATCGGTGCAATTTGGGCTTTGAGAACTACAAATAGGGGAACCGCTGGCGAGAGTCCATTTCGCTTAGTATATGGAAAAGAGGCATTGGCACCATTGGAATTTATATCAAAAGAGAAATTGGAGCCAAAACCATTGGAATTGAACCTCCCATTAGGAGACTGGTGGCATTAGAATAATACAAAGAAGGAGTAATGCAAAAACTTTAGGAAACACAAGAAGAGCGCAAAAGACTGCACGAGAGGTATCTTAGGTCTAATGAAGTACATGAAGGATCCTTGGTTTTGGTGCATCAAATTCCAGTAGTTTCAACCAAATTGGCACCCAAATGGATAGGGCCATACAGGGTGATAAAGGTATTACCACATGGAGCAGTCCATCTAGAGGATTTGCTGGATAAGAGGATACACCTAGTCAATATCTCCAGAGTGAAGAATTACCTGAATTAAACAGAGATGGAGGAATATCATTCACTGTACATGCCGTATTTCAGTTAGTGTTTGCAGTTTATTTTGGTCTTATTGAAATAATTGCACCGGGACGGTGCAAAGACTTGATGTGCTCTCTCTCTCTCTCTCTCTCTCTCTCTCTCTCTCTCTCTCTCTCCCTCCCCCTCTCTCCCCCCTCACAACCCCCATTTCCCCCCATCTTTACCCCCGTGACCCCCTTAGACCACACCCCCCGCCACCCCCGCTCTCTCTCTCTCTCTCTCTCTCTCTCTCTCTCTCTCTCTCTCTCTCTCTCTCTCTCTCTCTCTCTCTCTCTCTCTCTCTCTCTCCCTCTCGCATCCCCCACCATCCCCTTCTATAACCACCCGCTATCCCCGCTGCCCCCCCCCTGCCCGCTGCTCCCTCTCCTCCCCCCGCCTCTGCAGCGCCCCTTGCCCGCTGCTCCCTCTATACCCACCCGCTATCCTCGTTGCCTCCCCCTCAGCCTCCCCCTCCTATACCCACCCGCACCCCCAGTGCACCCTCCCCCGCAGCCCAACCCCCCACACACTCCTCCTGCCCCTGCCCATAGGCCTGCCTCCCCCTCCCACCATATCCCGCAGGCCACCCCCGAGCGTTCCTCACTCCCCCACCCACAGCCTCCTGCAATCCCCCTCCCACGCTTCCCCACGCCTCCCTCTTTTCGCCCAACTTCAGCCTCCCACAGCCCACCCCCCATGCCTCCCTCACTCACCCACTCATAGTGCGCTACTTTGATGAATTCAATGCGTTTTTGAGGTAATAACAAGTCTGTGATGCCCTTAGATGTTCTTGGCCGCACGCGTGCTACACTTATGAATTCAACGAGTTTATCACTGTGGCCGATAGGCCCATAAAATCTTTTGAAATTTCATCATGATGGGGATAGATCACTGCAATTATTGGTCTTCAACAAGGAATTCCCAACCTCCCACCACTCCACCCACATCTCCCACACCACCCACAACCTCCCACCACTCCACACACCTCCATGACCACCCACAACCATCCACCACTCCACCCACACCTCCCACACCCCCCACAACCTCCCACCACTCCACCCACACCTCCCGCACCACCCACAACCTCCCACCACTTCACCCACACCTCCCGCACCACCTAAAACCTCCCACCACTCCTCCCAAACCCCCCACACCCCCCACAACCTCCCACCACTCCACCCACACTTCCCACACCACTCACAACCTCCCACCACTCCACCCACACCTCCCACACCACCCACAACCTCCCAACCCCCCACCCGCACCTCCAACACCAACCACAACCTTTCACCACTCCACCCACATCTCCCGCACCACCCACAACCTCCCACCACTCCGCCCACACCTCCCACACCTCCCACATCCCCCGCAACCTCCCACCACTCCATCCACAACTCCCGCACCACCCACAACCTCCCACCACTCCACCCGCACCACCCACAACCTCCCACCACTCCACCCACACCCCCCACAACCTCCCACCACTCCACCCACACCTCCAGCACCACCCACAACCTCCCACCACTCTACCCACACCTCGCACACCACCCAAAACCCACGACCACTCCACCCACACCTCTCGCACCACCCACAACCTCCCACCACTCCACCCACACCTCCCACACCACCCACAACCTCCCACCACTCCACCCACACCTCCCACACCTCCCACACCACCCAGAACCTCCCACCACTCCACCCACACCTCCGGCACCACCCACAACCTCCCACCACTCCACCCACACCTCCCACACCACCTACCATCTCCCACCACTTAATATGTAAGGGTCAAAAGCTACTACAAGAATTATGTGAATTATGTGAAGGATGTGCTTCTGAGGGTCATTCCAATATCACGGGCGGCACATAATGAGGATCTCAGCTTACATTCAAAAGTGACAGTAAAAGTGTAAGTGGTAAAAGTCTAAGAGGATAAATGATTGTTTCCGTGAAGACTTCCTATTTTTAAGGATCCAATTCAAAAATGGTGGCATATTTGATCTACTCCTCCATGTTTGGGCAATCAATCAGCACATGATCAGTGGACGTGAGGAATCAGCAAGGCCCTCTTGAAGCCTATAAAAGCAATGGACTAGTACTCATTGGGATATAAAGACACGTATAGAGCTTATTTCCAGCATCTCTTTTGGTCCTCTGTTTGCACTCTATGGCTACAAGCCTACTGTAGGAAGTCACTCTGTGGTGAGGATACAGAGCGTGGGCTTCCTAGTGGTGGGCTAATAGCACTATAGTGTAAAGAAGTGGCTTGGTTTTGTCATTCAGTTTGAGTCAGTGGTATTTCCAGGCTCTTCCATTAGAGCAAGTCTTCATACCTTTGTACTGAGCAGTGCAAGTCTTCATCTAGTTGTGTTTAGTGTAAGTCTTCATCTAGTTGTGTTCATTTTATTGGACAAATCTCTTGTATTGATTCCATTTGTTCTGGATTGACATGTTAGCACAGAGCATCAGATTTTGTGGCCATTCCTTTGCCTACGTTGTCATCATCTGTTCGAACTAAGGAGTGGTTTGGTCTTCCACTATTGTCATTTTTCATTAATCTTTTCCCTGAGTATTTACAATTCTGTGCAATTATTGTTATCTCCCTACTCACAAAAGTGTTAAAGGGTATATTTTCCTAAGGAGGACCTCCCTTGAGTAGGCGAAGTACTAGAGTGCATGGTGCATGCTCCCGCTAAAAGTAGATACCCCAGTACCTCCTCTACAGTATTTATGTATGTTCATATATGTGTATGCATGTTTATGAATGTGCATGTATTTATTTTGTATGTGTGTGTATGTATATACATGTGTATGTGTATATGTATGTGTGCAAATGTGTATGTCTATGTACCTGGGTAAGTGTATGTATATATGTGTAAGTGTATATATATGTGTATCTATGGCAGGATTCAGACTGAGCGGCAGCAGCACAGTGTTGTGCACTCAGTCGAATTACATGAAGCCACTTGTACAGTTCCACATTTAGATTGGGCGGTGGAACAGAGAAGTGGCCTGCTGAATAAGCGGTACAAAAATCCCGTGCAGAGTTCCGACCCCCCTTCTCCGCCCTAAGACGGTATATAGTTCCACGTGGAGTTTTACATTACAAAATTCATATTTTAAGAGGTTTTTAAACCTCTTTGCCTCGAAATTTTACAAAACAAATTTATAAGATATTCATTTTAATTGTTCATTCCACTGTCCCGTTCTATTCAAGTGTGAATAGACGGGTGGCGGAACACCTCATGATATGCAATTCCAGGTGGAATCAAAGTATTTTGTATGCTTATTCCGTCGTCTCAATGTGAAGCCACCCTATGTATGCATGGTTATAAATGTGTATATATATATATTATGTATGTGTGTGTATGCATGTGTGTATGTCAATGTGGGTATGTGTATGACATGCCACCTGAGATGTGGCAATATTTTCATAGAGAGCTACAACTTCAGGAATCATTTCCTTAACCGACAATATACAAAATAGTTTATACTACTATGATTTATAATTTTCATATGTTTTATAACTATTTTACATTTAATCTATGTACTTTTTTTATTGAATAAACATATGATGCTTCAAAGAAGAGAGTTGAATCAGACCATACATTGCGCTTAGGCAAAATGGGACATCATGGTTTTTGTTGCTACAATTGTAAGTGTATGTATTATTGAAACTATATTTTCTATTTTATCTAACAAACTAAACATTAAAATTTTTTATTTACTTCAATGCAGCAAAAACGTTATGGTTGTTATCCTAAAAAAAATGAAATCAAGTTTTCCACACTTTTTGAATATCAGCCTCTGAGTGACTCTATACGGGATCCTCTAAATCTTTTTGTGAGTATTATCAAATTTGATATAATTTATTTTCTTTTTATTCATGCTTTTTATGTTTGATTGATTTAGGTTTGTCATATGTAATAGAGGAGTATTATGGCGAGACATATATGCATGAGGTGGAGAGGCAAACACAACAGGGAGGATATTGATCGTCATAAAATTACTTACCCCTCTACCCATGATGCCTCTTCATATACATTAGAATATGTAGATGGTCATGATGATGAGAATGATCATGATTATGTGGATGATCATGATTAGGAAGTGGATTTAGATTATGTAAATTTTACATAAGATGTATTTTTACATTCACACACACACACACACACACACACACACATATATATATATATATATATATATATATATATATATATATATATATATATATATATATATATATATGTATTTCATTTCAATTATGTTTCTAAATGTATACCTGGTAAAATGTAATAAAAAAATGTACTAATGATTCTTATTAGAGTTTATATTTAAGATGTGATTTATTAACTTTATTGTATAATTCATTTATTTAATATGTGTTTTTATGGGGAAAGTATCTCAACCCCTAAGCAACGCCGAAGCGCGAATGACCTCCACAGGTATCCTTCTTTGACCTCTGCACACCAAAAATGCTCTTACTCAGAGCTCATGCAGACAACTCTAGTGGCTTTCGTAGACCTGTAGTAGACACCAAGGGCTTTCCAACAAATCAAATTTCACTTCAAATGGATGCTTACACAAAGAGAAACAATGTCTACAACATGAGCTAGTTGAATGCTCACAACTGCTATTCAAGCAGAGACCTCACTTCACTCCAACAAGCTTTTCTCAACCATTATATACAGAATGCATCTCGAACTGGAGTCACCTTTAGAGAACTCTAGTAGCTACGCAATGACACCAAAATCATAGCAAATGGATAAATAGAGAAGGAGAAACAGCCCTTACAATAGAGAGCAAAATATTTCCAATAGAGCCTACACACAGAGAGAGATATCAATCACATAACTTCACTAAAATGAATGTTTCTCCCAGACTACTCAGAGAATGCTCCAGAGAATTGATGAGCATAAAATAGACTCTAACAGCTATTTAATGAGACAAGAATTACATCAAATGGATACAATATGAGGGAGAATCAATGCTAACAACGCAGGGGTAGAGAGTTGCAACACTGCCTGCGCACACACATAGATATGCCTACTAAAAGAAAGCAAAAAAGAAAGAAAGGGGCTAGCGTAAGCAAGGGGCTTGCTTATCACAAGTCCAGCACTTAGTGCTCAATTAACATGAGCTAAAACTCCAAGAAGATGGCCCAAAAGAAGTCAGGATACATGCTCCATTTATAGTGAGAAGTGTGCCCCTAAAATCTAGGAACTACCTTTCCAAATCAGCCTCCTAACTTGGAGGACTTAGTTGAGATGACTTGGGGAGTGGTTGAGTGACTTTTCTTGATGGAATCTCGTGGCTTTTGGCTTCCTTGGATTGCTCCACATGTCCATAAAAGATTCCCCATGAATTTGTAGCTTGAAGCTTGACTTTTAACACTCCCCCTCAAGCTTCAATTCTTCATCCTCATCCAAGCTCCTTCATGTTGATGCATTGCTTGAATTTTGAAATCTTCATCCCATCCAAAGCCTTTGTAAACATGTCGGAAACTTGGTCCTTGGTACCAATATGATGTACTGAAACTTCCTTGGATATCACCTTTTCCCTTATGAAGTGATAGTGCACTTCAATATGCTTGGTTCTAGCATGATAGACAAGATTCAATGCTAGACGAATGCTACTCATATTGTCACAAAAAATTGGATATGTGTCAACCTGCAAATTAAGCTCCATAAATAACTTCCTAATCCACATTAGCTCACATGTGACTTGAGCCAAAGCTCTATACTCAGCCTCGGTGGAAGATAATGCCACCGTGGGTTGCTTCTTTGAAATCCATGAGATGAAATTGCTACCTAGCATGACTAGGTAACCACTTGTACTTCTTCTATCCTCCTTTGAACCAGCCCAATCAGCATCTGAATAAGCTTTGACTTGCATATCATCATCAAATGAATAGAACAATCCTTAATTTATAGTCGCCTTGAGATATCATAACATTCTTCTTGTAGCTTGCAAGTGTGTAGTCCTTGGACTATGCATAAATTGTGATAACACTCCGACTCCATATGCTATGTCGGGCCTAGTTAATGTGGCATAATTGAAAGAGCCTACAATAGATCGATACAAGGTTACATCCTCTAATGGCTCTCAATCAACGGAGCTCAGCTTTACATTAACTTCCATGGGATTTGAAATAGGCTTGCAATGTAGCATCCCAAACCTCTCAAGTAGGTCTAGAATATACTTCCTTTGTATGAGCATAATACCTTCTTCTTTGTATACAACTCAAAGCCAAGAAAATACCTAAGATCTCCAAGATCAGAGATCCTAAACTCCTTTCCAAGCTTTGCCTTGATCTCCTCAATGCCCTTTGTATCATTACCTATATTGATAAGATCATCTACATACACACACATGTAGACCACAAGTTCTCCTCTTTGTTTGATGAAGAGAGATGGATCTGCCTTGCATTGATTGTAACCACATTTGATCAAATAGTCCACCAATCTTTGGTTCCAAGCCCTTGGAGCTTGCTTTAGGCCATAAAGTGCCTTCTTCAACCTACAAACATGATGTGGAAACTCTTTATGAACAAAACCTAGTGGTTGCTCCATGTATACCTCTTCTTCAAAGTCTCCATTGAGAAAGGCATTCTTGATATCCAATTCGAAAAGCTTCCATCCTTTGCTAGCAGCCATTGCAATGAGTGTCCTAATGGTGCTCATCTTTGCCACGGGGCTGAATGTCTCTTCAAAGTCCACTTCATAGGTTTGTGCAAAACCCTTGGCCACCAATCTTGCTTTGAACCTAGAAATAGATCCATCTGAATTCCTCTTTACTTTATACACCCACTTATTACCTATTACCTTCATGTTCTCCTTCTTGGGTACTAGAGTCCATGTTTGATTTTCCTCAAGTGCGTCGATCTCTTCTTGCATTGCCTCTTTCCATTCGATGTACCTGCTTGCATCTTCATAGCAATCGGGCTCATGATCTTCTACTACTTTGTTCATATATGCATAATGCCTTGCCATGTATGAATCATAAGTAAACCTTTGAGTTGGATACTTAACTCTAGAGGACTTCCTTTCTTCACCTTTTGGAGGAATAAACCTCCTTTGCCTTGGGAACTTGATCTCTTTCTTTGACGTGGCTTCTTTCTCCATCATGTGTCCTTCATCATCTTCAACTTCATTACCTTCTTCATCCAATTCCACGAATGTTGCTTTGCCTTTGTTGATTGATTGTGCTTCATAGCTTGATGAAGATCTCCCCCTCCATGGTGAGTTCATGCTTGAACTATCTTCATTGATGGAACACCTTGGGCCGCTTAGCTCTAGGTCGATTTGTTCTTCATCATGTCCATGCTTTTCTTCTTCATAGTCTTGCATACAATCATACTTCTTATACCAAGGGAGTAGCTCATCAAATGCTACATCCCTTGATATCCTCAAGTCCTTTGTGTTTGGGTTGAAGCACCTGTAACCTTTATGATCATTTGAATATCCTAGAAACACACACTTTTCTTCCTTTGGTTGTAGCTTGTGCCTCAATTCACTTGGCACATGTACATAACAAGTACATCGAAATATCTTCAAGTGGGAAAGATCAGGTTTCTTACCATAATAGGCTTGATATGGTGTCAAAACATGGATCCCTGCGGTAGGAGCCCTATTCATTAGATACACGACCGTATTTGCTGCATCACTCCAAAACATGTTAGGTACATTCATCTCAATAAGCATTACTCTAGCGATCTCGGCAATGTATCTATTCTATCTCTGTGCTACTCCATTTTGTTGGGGTGTGTACCTGCATGTTACTTGCCTCTTGATGCCTTGATCCATTAAAAAATTAGAAAACGCATTGGAGAAATATTCTCCCCCTCCATCGGACCTTAGCTTCTTGATATATGTACCTGTTTCCTTCTCTACCAATTCCTTGAATGCTTTGAAACATGTAAACACATGTGATTTGTTTTTTATGAAATAAACCCAAAGCATCCTTGTGCAATCATCTATACAAGTGACAAAGTACTTGTTACCTCAATTGGATTGCTCTTTGGTTGGCCCCCACACATCTGTATGTATCAACTCCAATGGATGTTGGCTTATGTAGCCACTCTTCTTGAATGGAAGTCTCGCTTGCTTTCCTAGTTGGCAAGATTCACATAAATGCTTCATACCTTGTCCTTGGAAGTTGGGAAGACCTTCAACCAGCCTCTTGAATTGCATTTCCTTCATTCTTTGTATGTTGATGTGACCTATCCTCTTGTGCCACAAGTCCAACTCTGAAATCCTCTTGTTTCCATATGTGAAGTAGACATGTTGAGTGGAATGCGAATTTACATCCAAAGTGAAGAGTCTCCCTTGCTTGTTTCCTCTTGCTATGACCTTGTAACCTTGCTTAGGGTTTTCCACAAAGCATCCACCTTTGTTGAACCTTACTTGATAGCCTCTTTCAACCATTTGCCCAACGGACACCAAGTTCTTTGTGATAGTAGGTACATGCAAGACATCCTTGAGACATCTTCCTTCCTCCTTGTCATCCAAAGCTACATCTCCAACATGGGAGATCTGATGGGTTGTATCATCACCTATTTCTACATGTCCTTTACCTTTGGGAACATGTAGATTAGTAAACCAAGAAGCATTGCAACTCATGTGGTTGCTACATCCACTATCAATCTACTAAGTGTTATCTACTTTGCTTGAATTCCCGTTCATGTGCATCATCAAGAGATTGTCATTTTCTGATCTTGTAGAAGCATAATTACCTTCGCCTTTGTATGAAGAAACTTGATTATAGCTCCTTTGGTTTCCTCCTTGGTAGCAATCTCTAGCATAGTGGCCAAACTTGCCACATATGTAACATCCTTCGCCATCTTGATTCCTGTTTTGTTGATGTCGTCCTCCTCTTCCTCTTGTTCTTCCTCCCCCTCTTTGTGATGAGGTGCCTTGGTCATGTCCTTGATTGCTTGAATGGCCTTGCCTTCCTCCAAATCTTCCTTTGCCCCTTCCTTGTCCTCGTCTTCCTTTGCCCCTTTGATTTCCTGCATAGAAAACTTGTGCATCCTTGCTTTTAGTTGAACTTCCACCTATGTTCATTTCTTCGGTGACCATGAGAGCAAACAATGGCTCAAAATTGGGAAGATTATCCCTTACATAAACTGAAGTGGTAAAGGGTTTCCACTTCTCATCATCTCTCAAACCATTGAGAGTATAACCACAAGATCCTCATCGTCTATGTGGCTTCCAATGGATCCCAATGCATCTGATAACTCCTTGACCTTAAGTATGTAGTCATTTATGCTACTCCTTGAGCTCTTCCTAAGGTTTTTGAGCTCATTCTTGAGTTGGATCTTCCTTGCTTTGGTGCTTGTTGAATAAAGCCTTTCAAGTGTCTCCCATACCTTCATGCTTGAATCCAAGTCTTGGATATGGCCGATCATGCTATTACTAATGTGTTGGGAAAGAATAAAGATAACCCTCTTGTCTCTTTAATTCCATTCCCTAAAGGCCCTTCTCTGTTGATTGGTTGGATTCTCATCCAACATAGGTCTTGGTTCACTTCCACTAATCAACCCCCAAAGGCCCTTGCCCATAAGATAGTTGGAGATCCTAAATCTCCATGGTTGATATTTCCCTTTGTCTAGCTTTTCAATTTGAGTGTTGAAGTCTCCCATATCTAGTCTTTGATACTTGACCTAGCCCTCGGCTAATTCTCCAATGTTTGTAAAATGAAAATGAGGCTCTGAGGTTACCTCAATCCAAAGCTTTCGTTAGATGGACACCTTGTGCTCTTGAAACTTTGAGTAGAATAGCTCCCCCTTGATGTGAGCTACCTCCAAGAAGCTTTTGTTGATGCAAATCTTCAACCACCAACTCCAAGAGGTCTTGTTGCTTGTATGTGATAACTCCAAGATGCCCAAATGCTCTGATACCACTGATGGGGGAAGTATCTCAACCCCTAAGCAACGACGAAGCGTGAATGACCTCCACATGTATCCTTCTTTGACCTCGGCACACCAAAAATGCTCTTACTCAGAGCTTATGCAGAGAACTCTAGTGAGCTTTTGTAGACTTGTAGTAGGCACCAAGGGCTTTCCAACAAATCAAATTTCACTTCAGATGGATGCTTACAGAAACAGAAACAATGTCTACAACATGAGCTAGTTGAATGCTCACAACTACTAGTCAAGCAGAGACCTCACTTCACTCCAACAAGCTTTTCTCAGAGATTATACAAAGAATGAATCTCAAACCTAAGTAAACTTTAGAGCACTCTAATAGCTACCCAATGACACCAAAGTTATAGCAAATGGATAAATAGAGAAGGAGAAACAACCCTTACAATAGAGAGCAAAATATTTCCAACAGAGCCTACACACAGAGAGAGATATCAATCACACAACTTCACTAAAATGAATGTTTCTCCCAGACTACTCACAAAATGCTCCACAGAATTGATGAGCATAAAATAGACTCTAATAGCTATCCAATGAGACAAGAATTACATCAAAATGGATACAATATGAGGGAGAACCAATGCTAACAACTTAGGGGTAGAGAGTTGCAACACTGCCTACGCACACACATAGATATGCTTACTAAAAGAAAACAAACAAGCAAGCAAGGGGCTAGCTTAAGCAAGGGGCTTGCTTATCACAACTCCAGCACTTAGCGCTCACTTTACATGAGCTAAAACTCCAAGAAGATGGCCCAAAAGAAGTCGGAATACATGCTCCTTTTATAGTGAGAAGTGTGCCCCTAAAATCTAGGAACTACCTTTCCAAATCAGCCTCCTAACTTGGAGAACTTAGTTGAGATGACTTGGGGAGTGGTTGAGTAACTTTTCTTGATCCAATATCGTGGCTTTTGGCTTCCTTTGATTGCTCCACATGTCCATAAAAGATTCCCCATGAATTTGTAACTTGAAGCTTGACTTTTAACATGTTTGTGTGTATATATTTATGTCTGTGCATGTAGTTGTGTGTGTATATGTATGTATGCACATGTAGGTATATATCTATATTTTTGTAAGTGTGTGTATGTGCATGTATGTGTGTATGTGACTATATGTGTATGTGTCTATATGTATATATATGTGCCTATGTGTAAATGTAGGTGTATGTCTATTGTGTATTTCTAAATGTGTGTATGTGTATGTGTACATATGCATGTGTATGTGTCAATATGCATGTGTATATATACGAGCATGCATGTGCATGCATTTGCATTTGCATGTATGTGTATGTTCATGATGTGCATGTGCATATCCATGTGCATAACTATGTGTTTATGTGTATGTGTATATGCATGTGCATGCATGCATGTTTGTGCATGTACATGTAGATATGTTTGTGCATATGCATGTGTATATGTGTATGTGTAAGTGTATGTGTGTATGTTTGTGCATGCGTATGTGTATGCGTATGTGTATGTATATGTATGTATGTGCATGTGTATGTGTATGTGTATTAGTATGTGTATGTGTATGTGCATGTATGAGCATACATGTGCATGTACATGTGTATATGTTTATGTGAATGTGCAAGTATGAGTAATTTATTAATGAGAAATTTTTTTTTTATGATATACAAAGAATGAAAATTGTACTTACAATATTTAGCCATATATTATCCTTAGTGAAATTTTTGAATAATTTGCAATCATGAGAGAGAGAGAGAAATCAAAAGAGAGAGAAAAAGGGATAAAGAGAGCGAGAGAAGTTGAAAGAGAAATAGGGAGAAAGGAGGAGAGAGAAAGACAATAGGAGAGAGAGAGAGAGAGAGAGAGAAAGAGAGAGAGAGAGACAGAGAGAGAGAGAGAGAGAAGGAGAAATCGACAAAGAGAGAGTGCAAGCTTATATGCATAGCATAGATATGAATGTTGGATCACTCTTCAATCAGATGCACATAGAATGACAATCAATAAGGGATGCAACATTTTTTGTATTTTGGCCAAAAGCATTTTTGACATAAGGGATGTGCAAACGTCGTATAGAGAATTTCTTAATTTATGACAGATGCGATGTTTTAAAACATCGCATATGCGATGCTCTTTACCATCACGTATGTGATGCTATGTAGCATCACATATGAAAAATTCTTAATATTTCGCATATGCGACTCTCAGTTTAGCGATTCTTGAATTTACATCACTAGTAGCCTCAGAAATAGCATCAATCCGAGCATCATTTAAACAAAAAAGCACACTTGATGCTCAGTGCGATGAAATGCACAATCATGGTAGGAAGGAAGTGTGTCAGATCAATCATAGCTATGCCCCGTTATTCCTTGTAGTGCATATTTTTAAGTACAATTCAAGCATGCACACTAGGCTTCACATAAGGCTCATCAATTTTTAACGTCTTTATATTTAGCAATGCGAATTGTTCAAATACATGACATAAATATATTATTTTTTAAAGATTCCTGAACCAAACCTATCACTAACAACCTCAACACAGAGTACATAACTCAATATTATATGATCAAGTAAACTTAACTCTGTTCTTGAATTTTTCGTTATGCTCGCAACCATCTCATCATCATCAGTTGTAAGGATTAGATTATGTTGAAATGTATATATACAACGGCGATGGTGTTGATATATTTAGGTAGTGATGTGTGTGAACACACTAGGACCGCTGGGGCACTTTTTTCCCTCGTTAGGAGGTTTTTTTCCCCCGGCTTGTATATATGCCTATTGCCCTAATGGGCTACTTATCTTTGTACATTCTCTAGTAATACATTCAGTATTGTGTGTTTGTGTTCCAAGCTTCTTCTTCTTCCTTGTGCTGTTCGCTTGCTTCCGTAGATGTCTAACTCCAACAATTGGTATCACAGTAGGTCGTCGCTTCATCTAGGGCGCCGTCGAAACTCCTCAGTTTGTAGTCTCAAAATCGTACGAATTTTGGTGAGCATACTCAGGGTGTTTCTGAGATCAAAACTGCTTCGCTTTGTGGTGCCGAAATGGTGATCTCAGCTCGTTTCGGCCTCCGAACGCACTATCGCAGTGCTTGTGCAGGCTATTTCGTCTTTTTGTGCCAAAGGTATATACCTATTTCTGTTCGCCAATATAAGCATCTCGAAGTCTACTACAGGTTTAACAGAACTCATCTAGGCAGTTCCGTTCAACGTTTTGAGATACAGTCAATTTTCTGCATCAAGGTATTTTAGTCACTGGCCATTGCTGAAAGCAGTGATGTATTTCGTATGTTGGCTGTTGAGGATAAGTTGGATGGTACCAACTACCCATTATGGGCTTATATGATGTGACATGTATTGGTTGCAAAAGGATTGTGGAACATTGTGCAAGGTGTTGAAAGACGTCCTGTTACACCTGTAACAATAGGTACTATGAATATAGGTGCTGGAGCTGATGAAGATGGTGTCAAAGATGATATTGTGTAGATTCCTGTTCGTGCTGTAGTTTCTGTTGCACCTACTGTAGAGCAGATTCGTTGGGATGGCACAGATACCCATGCACATGCATTGATAGCTTTGTCTGTCAAACGTGCCATTATTCCTCTCATTCGCTCTTGCAGAATAGCTAAGGATGCTTGGGATACACTTACCACATTGTACCAAGCTAGGAATGAGGCTCGTGGTGCTTACCTTCGAAAACAGTTGGAGAGTGAGCACATGAATGAAGGTGATTCTATGGACAGTTTCCTAACGAAGATCAAAGGCTTGAAGGAACAGTTGATTTCTACTGATGAGGTTATACCAGATAGCTCACTTGTGCAGACCGTTCTGAATGGTCTTCCTGATTCATATCAGAGTTTTGCTTCTACTCTTCGGTTGATGATGAAAGGCAATCCAAATGCCTTATCATTTGAGGAGTTAGTCTCTGTTCTGTTGCGGGAAGATCAGTCCAGGCAAAACAGGTCCATTATTCGAGTTGCAGATCAAGCTTTCTTGCCTAGTCAGAAGGGCAAAGGAAAATGGAGCTCTTCAACTAGTAAGCAGAAATTTGCTAATTTTGCATATTCGAAGAAGGAAGATAAAGATGATAACAAATCAGAAAAGTAGAAATTGTTTTGTAAGTATTGTAAAGGGAATGATCATATCATAAAGAACTATCCACAACTGGCTGCTAAAGAGGCAAAGAAGAAAGAGGCTGGAATGGTTGTTGCAGAGGCCTCTACACCAAAACAAGAGTCTGCAAATCTTGTGCAGGAAGAAGAATGGACATTTACTACTGTCTACAGTTTTGAACCATCATCTCATGAGTAGTGCATGAATGCAATAGACTCAGATGATTGGTATTTTGATAGTGGGGAGACCAAACATATTACCTCACAACGCAGTTTCTTCTCTTCACTCGAACCTGCCCCTATAGGGAATACTGTTACATGCGCCAAAAACTCCTCTTATCCAGTTATGGGAGTTGGTAAGATCATTTTGACTACTTGTAATGGTAGTTCTTTCACTTTGTCTGATGCTTTATTTGTGCCAGGCATCAAGAAGAACCTGTTATCAGTTTTTGCATTAGCCAAGATTGGTGTGGTTGTGAAATTTGTTGATGACAGGTGTATAGTTCATGATCTGTCAAATGGCGATGTGATTATTGCTTCTGGAATTTTATGTCGTGGGCTATATAAGCTCATAGACTATGAAAGATCTGTAAATGATTTGGCATGTGCAGTAAATGATTCTCAGGCTGTGTTAGATGCAAAGCTTTGGCATGCACGCTTTGGTCATCTGAATTTTGCTAGTTTGCTACGCCTCCAGAAATCTGAAATGGTGTCCTTTTTGCCCAAAATTGAGGCACCTGGAAAACATGTTTCTGAAGGTTGTATTTTGGGCAAAATGCAGTGTTCCTCCTTTCCAAAAGATGGTTCAGTTCGGGCTACACAGAAATTGCAGCTTGTACATAGTGATGTCTATGGTCCTATGCAGACACCCTCTTTTGCAAATTACCTTTACTTCGTGACTTTCATTGATGATTTTTCCAGGCATGCATGGTTATATCCACTCAAAGCAAAGTCTGGAGTGTTCATGTGCTTTAAAGAGTTTTTGGTTTTGGGTGAAAATCTGTCAGCATGTAAAATGGGCACCCTCCGTTCTGATCGAGGGGGGGAGTATATGTCTTCTGATTTTAGTGCATTTCTGGCTGAATGTGGAATAAAACACTAGTGTACAGTGCCGTATATACCTTAACAGAATGGAGTTGCTGAAGGAAAGAATAGGTCACTCATGGAGATGGCAAGGTGCATGGTCAAGAGTCAGGCTTTACCACATAGTTTTTGGCTTGAGGCTGTCATGCATGTAGCATATGTACTGAACAGGTGTCCCACTAAAGCGATGCACTCTATCACTCCATATGAGGCTTGGCATGACCACAAGCCATCTGTTGCTGATCTGTGTGTTTTTGGTTGTTTGGCATATGCACTAGTGCCTAAACAACATCGCAGAAAATTGGATGATAAGGCAGTAAAATGTATTTTTGTTGGGTACAGTTTTGAAAGTAAAGGCTATCATCTGTATCATCCACAGACTAAACGCATTTTGGTTAGCCGTGATGTTGTCTTTGTGGAAGATGCTATTCAGCCATTGCTTTCATGTACTAAGGAGACATTTGTTAGCTCTAAAGACATGTATGATACTTTGATGCCTCTTTTTACAGGTGGACTGTCTAGTGCTGGTCCTAATGAGGCAACGTCTCAGCCTTCGCAAGTTTCATATGATGATACAGATCATTCCATTTCTGATGCAGATTTACATGATGCACTTGTTAATGAGAGAGTTGATATTGAGCAGGCAAAAACTATGCCAAAATGGCTGGTGCAGACTTTGTGTGACAGCAAATTAGATGCAGCTTTGTCATATCGTACTCGTTCAGGCTCTCATAGTGCCTCCTTTGCATGAGATTGCTATGCTATGGCTGCATCTAGTCTCTGTGATGAGAATGAGCATGTTTCTTTTGATGAAGCATAGAATTCAAAAAATTGGATGGCTGCTATGCAATCTGAATATGATGCTATAATGAAGAATGGTACATGGTCTTTATGTGACTTGCCTCCTGGCAAGAAGGCCATTGGCACTAAGTGGGTATACAACATGAAGCGTAAACCTGATGGTACAGTTGACAGGTATAAGGCTATGCTTATTGCAAAGGGTTATGCATAGGAAAGAGGCATTGATTTTGATGAGACCTTTGCAACTACATGCCGTATGACTACTGTTTGGAGCATTTGTGCACTTGCAACCCATCATGGTTGGAATGTACATCAGTTGGACATTAAAACAACATTTCTGAATGGTGACTTGCATGAAGAAGTGTATGTTTTTCAGCCCCGTGGCATTGTGCAGAAAGGGCACAAAAACCAAGTGTGTAGGTTAAAGAAGGCATTATATGGTTTAAAGCAAGCACCACGTGCTTGGTATGAGAAGATACATGCCTATCTCGTTGCACATGGTTTTGAGGCTTGTCCAATTGAAAGCACCTTATATGTTAAGCATGCTAATGATGTGCTTCTGATCATTGTTGTCTATGTTGAAGACATGCTACTCACTGGTCCTATTGAGAAGCATATTGCTGATTTCAAGGCTGATTTGCATGCCTCATTTGAGATGTCTGATTTGGGGCATTTGCATCACTATTTGGGCATTCAGTTTATGCAAGTTGATGGTGGAATGGCTTTGTGTCAAATGAAATATATTGACACATTATTGCAGTGTTTTGGCCTTGAAGACTGTAAGCCTATTGCCGCTCCTATGGAGACATGTTTACGATTGCGTCTTCATGATGCTGGAGATGCATTTGATGCTGTTCTCTATCAACAGGCTATTGGATGCTTGATTTACTTATGCATTACTCGGCCAGATATTCAGTTTGCTTTCTCAGAGATGAGAAGATTTGTGCATTGCCCAAGAGTCACACATTGGAAGGCGGTTAAGTGCATCTTTCGCTACTTGAGTGGTACTCGGCTACTTGGGTTGTTTTATCCCAAGGGCGATCACTATCGCCAAATTTGCATGCTTTTTCTGACTCTGATTGGGTTGGTTGCTATGACACTCGTGTGTCCACCAGTGGCTTTTGATTCATGCTTGGTATCTCATGTATATCTTGGTTGAGCAAGAAGCAGCCTACTGTGGCCACTTCCAGTTGTGAGGTTGAGTATAGGGCAGCTTTCACAGCACCTGTTGACTGTGTGTGGCTTAGACGCCTTATGGCTGATTTGGGTGTTGGCCAGTCTTCTGCCACCACCATCTTCACTGACAGTCAGAGCGCATTCGCAGTTGCGAGGAACCCTGTGTTCCATGCTCGCACTAAGCACATTGAGGTGCATTATCACTATGTCAGGGAGAGGTTCTCTACTGGGGAGATCAGCTTGGCATATGTGCCCACGCAAGAGAACATTGCAGACCTTTTCACGAAGGCTCTGCCTAGGGAGAAGTTTGAAGCTTTCTGCAAAGCTTTGGGCTTATTTCCTTTTGTGGAATGATTTCCACATAGCTTGGCACTTCCTTATACATGAGTGCCAACTTCTTGTTCACTGCATCACTCCCTGGGGGGATTTGTTGATATATTTAGGTAGTGATGTGTGTGAACACACTAGGACCATCGGGGCACTTTTTTCCCTCTTTAGGAGGTTTTTTTCCCTCGGCTTGTATATACACCTATTGCCCCAATGGGCTACTTATCTTTGTACATTCTCTAGTAATACATTCAGTAATGTGTGTTTGTGCTCCAAGCTTCTTCTTCTTCCTTGTGCTGTTCGCGTGCTTCCGCAGACATCTAACTCCAACAGATGGTTGTAAATAAAACTACCATATCTATGTGTAAGATTGTATGTGTAGTTATTTATTAATAAAATACAACTACCGAATCTACAATGCACACAATCATCTATAATGGAAGTCACATACACTTCAACATACCAAGGGTACATCGGCCCCTGTACTTGCGCAAATACACAGGAGTATTTTTGCCTCATTATTGATATGAGCATTGGTATGCCCACTATTACAATATTGTCAGTATCAACATCGCTATAGGTGTTGATATATGCATTGGTATAGATGTCAGTATACACATCAGACTGTTAGTATAAGCATCACTATAAGCATCGATATTTCCCTGGAAGTACTGACACTCATACCGGCACTTATACCGGTGATCAAATCCGCAAATTGTTTTTTGGGCAGAGTCTGTTGTCTCTTCCTGCAGCAACATTGCCATGCTATTGCATAGCAAAACACAATACACTCTACCCAAAAAAAAACCAAGTACATGTAACATGTACCCTAGTGCTTGTCGATCTAGAGTTTAGAATGTCCGAAAACTAAACTAGGATTTCATAAAGAAAAACACTATTATACACAAAAGAGATGATCCGAATGAACCATGATCCATGTACAAAAGTGTGATAAAGAGATATATGTTCCATGAATGAACCATGTACAAAAGTGTGGCAAAGCATTTACATATATGAGCCAAATACAAAATTTGGCAAAGTAGTGCAATATAGAAACCAAATACAAAATTATGGTGCACCATTGCTACATATAAGTAAAATACAAAATTGTGGCAAAGCACTGCCATACATATGACCATAGGAATCAAAACCTCTATATCTGCATTTGTGCGATAAAGCATATGCCTAAAATGAGACAAATTGACATGATATTTATAAACAATGACTAAAAACGCCAAACCAAGTTTATAAGCTCACCTCATCATAGATGCTCCCATGAAATGACCACACTACATCCCTCTAAGTCCTCCAACACTACAAGCAATCCATGATGATATCCATAATCCCCCTCAATTCCCATCGGAGAATAATGCACTACAAATTCCTATAACAAATATGCAAAATGTTAGATGAATATACATGACATGGTTAACACAAGCGAATTCAATAACCAAAATGATACTTACAAACTCGTAACAAATAGTGTCGTATTCGTCGCTACTCAAATATGAGAATCTAATCGTATCTAGACGTGTGGCTCTCGCATCTCGTTGAGGATATTGATCAAGAGTATGTTACTCCTCATAGTGAATCATATCCCACTCCTCAACATCTAACCATACAGGCTTTGGTAAGTGTGCTCTAAAAGCATCATGAGCCTTGAATCGCCGATGGGACATCACCTCACATGTCGTGTGCTAAATACACCCTTGGCTAACAATAAGATGCCCAGATGCTAGCTGGTGCTCATGATATATCGACTCTAGGATATAAATTTTGTAATCTTTATCCTGTTCACCATATTTCAACATGACAAAATGTCCAAACTGTATGGAGCAAAGTTGTCGTATGCACTGATGCATGTCCTTTTCGGTCGCATTCATCACCAAAGGTCCATCACATATATGATACATCTTGGAGTCATCATGGTCATGAGTACCCCTTGGTGTACATGGAGATGCCATCTAATCCCATGTGGAGATGTTAGGATATTTAATATATCATACATTTATTTATATATTCTAATATTAGTTTTGGAAACCTCACTTTTCTTTTGAAATATATAATCCTCTTTTTTATATATTTGATTATATATATTAATATTAATGCTAAAAAACTATTTCTCTCTAATGCATATATATATATATATATATATATATATATATATATATATATATATATATATATATATATATATATATACATACATACATACATACATACATACATACATACATACATATATACGTACATACATACATACATACATACATACATACATTCATATATATATATATATATATATATATATATATATATATATATATATATATATATATATATATATATATATATATATATATATATATATATATATATATATATGTAAAAACCCTAAAACATTATGTTTTATATATTTGATTATATATATTTAAAAATCCTAAAAATACTAAAGACCTATTTGTTACATATTTAATTATATATATTTTACATATTTTAATTTTTCCCTAACTTTTATGTAAATTATTTAGAATAATTTATAGATTTTCGTTTCTTTCCTAAATTCTACATATATTTGATTACATAAAGTAATATTAATCCTAAAAATTTATTTAGGATGTGTTTGTATGTAGAAACCAAACACACACAAACACACACACACACACACACACACATATATATATATATATATATATATATATATATATATATATATATATATATATATATATATATATATATATATATATATATATATATATATATATATATATATATATATATATATCCAAAAAAGTCTAAAGATCTTTTTTTTAGATATTTAATTATAAATACTTTACATATTTTGATTTTTTCCCTCATGTTTACTTACTTTTAACTAGAATATTTACGCACTCTAATACTCTCCCTTTTTTGTTTCATATTTGATTATATATACTTATATTAAACCTAAAACCCTAATCTTGAAAACCTATTCCTAGATCTAAATGTGTATGCATGTGTAAAAACACTAAAACCCTGATCGTAATGTGTGTATGTAATATGTATGTGAGTATGTGTATGCATATGTGTATGTATGTGTGTGTACACATATGTGTCTATATGTATGCATGTGAGAGTGTATATAATATATACATATTTATGCGTATGATATGTTTGAATGTCTCTGTATGTATGTGTGTGCATGTATGTATGCATATGTGTGCGTATCTACGAATGGATATGCATGTTTGTATATGTGTGAATGTATGTATGCATGCATATACATGAGGATGTTTGTGTGCGTATCTCTCTTTGTCTCTTTTTATCTCTCTCTCTCTCTTTCATCTCTCTCTCTTTCTCTCATCTCTCTCTCTCTCTCTGTGTTTCTCTCTCTCTCTCTCTGTGTTTCTCTCTCTCTCTCTCTCTATCTATCTGACTCTTTGTGTTCCTCTAAATCTCTCTCTTCCTCTCCCTCTTTCTCACTCTATGTCAATAGAGAGCAAAAGAATCTCTTACATTGATGTTATTCTTTGGATTGCTTTTGTCAAGGCCCACTTAATGTTTTCCTTCATTGAATTTTAAAGAATCAATGCCAAAAAGCTCTTGCAAAACAAACGAGAAGAGAAATTAGAAAATAGAAAACACAAAGAAAGACAAAGTGTGCTATAGTATGCGTGAGAGTTACCAGAATTTGAGATCTAGAGAAAGACAGAAGTGTGCGTAGAGAGAGAGGTGTGTGTGTGTGAAAACAATATGGTCACAATGCATGTCACACATGCAAACTCGACAATAGTAGAACTGACTTCAAAACACGAGCAAATGTCGATTTTTTGCTCTAGGGTCCGGTTTAAACACGCGATCAGTATGAGCATCAATATGAGCACTGATATTTCTAGGTGATCACCAATGCTCATACCGACGCCTGTACTGGTGTGATGTTTCTTCGATGCATACACTGACCATTAATTTTTAATGGCTATACCTATGATTTGGCATGACCTATCATTTGGCATGACCGGGATGCTATTTTCAACCATTTTCAACGTCATACTGACACCGAGGCATGACCATTGGTATAGACAACGTCAATATGCCCATCAGATGTTGTAGAGATATGAATCTATTCTTCATATCAGTATTTGCAAACTGAAGGTTGCAATATATCATTGAAGAGATTAACATGATATATGGGTTGACTCAAACCTAATTTCTTCATCACGTTTCTTTGTCCTTCTTCAGCCACAGATTGAAGTTTTCCAAACATTATGCGAACCTTAGAGAGTTTATATCATCAAATAAGGACGCTGGACTATTTCCGAGTACAGTGTAATAAATATTTTACATTTTAAACAAAAGAGCTTTAAATTACAAACAAAATGCGTAGACGGAGATTTTTTCAGAGGTACAAACGAGGATGGGCATCCTTTTGACCCCTTAGTGAGGAAATACGTTTCTTCACATACTTACTTTTCTGGCTTTTACGTGTATAAGGTAATAATTTACATAATGTGAAAAAACATTTGTTACCGCTGCAACAAGTACATGTGCACATACATCAATCGCGTAGTGAAGTTCTTTGTTGATGTGTGGCATGTTTGGCAGAGATGAACATGTTTGGCACACTTGGACGCACGTTCTGGCCCTACAGTTAGCATGCTGCTTCCGTCGCTGCATGGCACGAGAGCTGAAGGGAAACTGAATCGGCGCAGGACCGTAGAGGTGAGTAAAGGAGAGGGAGACGACTTCTTGCTGTCAAAGCTTGAGGGTCGCAAGAGGAACAGCGAGGCCATCGGCGGGAGTAATATTAGAACTATAGCGCCAGGAAAGTAGGCTCTTGATACCGCGTTGAAATTTGAGGCCGGACATAAAAAGCGCCTAGAGACATGCAACATGAGAGAGAGACGAAGAAGACGCGCATAACAGGTCGAATTTTATGTGCAATTTGTGAATGAATGATCATATTTACACAATATGTACAAACGGTGCATATGCGCTTCGTATGTTCTAATAAGCCGGACCAAGACTAATGGAGTATCACTGCATTCGTATGTTCTAATAAGCCGGACGAAGACTAATGGAGTATCACTGGATCAGGGACAACCTGTTGGCGACCTCGGAGTCCATTGCGTATTTGGGGACTTTGTCTTCATGACCGTGTGGCCGGAGCAATCGTGGCTCGTCATATTTAACTCCAGTTATGCAGTCGCAGTTCAATGGTGACGCTAGGATAACTCATGCACAGTTATTGCTCATATTTTCGCTGACCATTCTTCTTCCTCACAAAATCAACGTGTCCATTCTTCTTCCTCACAAAATCAACGTAACCTGTTGGCGACCTCGGAGTCCATTGCGTATTTGGAGGGTTTGTCTTCATGACCGTGTGGCCGGAGCAATCGTGGCTCGTCATATTTAACTCCAGTTATGCAGTCGCTGTTCAATGGTGACGCTAGGATAACTCATATTTTCGCTGACCATTCTTCTTCCTCACAAAATCAACGTGGCCATTCTTCTTCCTCACATATCGTGGCTCGACAAGATCAACGTGAAACTCTCTCTCTCCCTCTCTCTCTCTCTCTCGCCGAATTGAACATCTGAAAAACAGAAGCCGTGCTGAACGATGCTGTAGAGATTGGATTTAAAAGCTTAGTAATATATTGTAGGATTGCGTGGAAATAAATACTCGATAACATAATTTTTATTGTTATTTTAGACAGCAAGGTTTAAAGCAAACGAAAATTCTTCATATTGCGTGTAGAGCTCCACATCGCGGACTTACAAAGAATCCCAAACTATCACAGTACAAACTCAGGGTAAACAGAGCTTACAAAAGTCTCTCTGTCTGATGGGCATCCTTTACAACAAAGGGTAAACCTATCAACAGAATAATAGGATAGCAGAATCTCCCGATTTGTTGCGAGGATTCTTCCAAAGCAATATAATAGTTTTGAGAGAAAAGTGTAATAGCTTGAGTAGTAGCTTTGAGAGAAAACTGTGCAACTGCCTTCATAAACTCTATGAAGGGGAACAGAAAATCCTTGCAACCACTTTGGGGAGCCGTTTGGCTTGTGTTTAGACAATTATTCCACAGTATACTGCTTCTCGAGAGTTGCCAAAGCACAATGTCGATTCTGTTACAACATCCAACGAGAATTTCTTTATAATCTAGATGGGGAATGCTCTTGAATCTAGAAGCTGCCAAAAATTTTTCCGATGCTAGCAATCTATGAATTGATAGGTATAAATCTTCCACCCTGCCACAAAATGAGTAGAGTACTTCATTTGAATTAATCCTCTTGCTATTGCTACCAATTGACGACCCATTGTATATGATTAGCCATTGATAAAAAAGAATGGTTGATGGAAACGGAAAAAGCCAAGATGAAAGAACATCCACATCTCCACTGTTTGCTTCACCATTGGAGATTCCATCTCTTGTTTAGTTTGGCTGCACTTTTATTGATTGAGGCTTTGTTCTTTTTGAAGCTCTATAACATATCCTAAGCAACATATTTAATGACTAGGTTCCTCACAGTACCAAAATCTTGCTTCTTTTCTAGCATGAATTTAGTGTTCTTTAGGACGTGATGAAAAGCAATAGAGAGGTCAGTTAAAGACTCGAAAAAGAGAAAACATATGATACCAAATTATCATATTGGATGAAGAAGCCCAACTTTTGACTCCTTCCTTACATCATTTCTGTTCTTTGATGGAGATTGGGCAATTATTGCATAAAGATAATCCACCAATCCATGGAGACGCTTGCAAGAAAAAGTTAAAATTGCAAACAAACTTATTTTCTAAAATATACCATCTTTTGACTTTCATCCAAATCTGCCAAAACCTGCAACCAAGATTACTACCAACATGGGTGAAATTTTGAGGAGACACAATTTCATCCCGCAAATTGACCAAAGCTTGATAATTTCAAAGAGAGAGAAGCGAAATTTTCCTTTAAAACACAAAGCCCATATGTGATCTGAGTCAAGACTTCTAATTTTCCATTTAGCAGGCAAACTCTCAAAAATTCTAATGGGACACAAAATACCAAGGTCTTCCTTTTTTTTGGGCTAGGCAACAAGTGTCGCAATAAACTTTCATAATTTTGCAAGAACTATTGTTACCTCCCCAAATAGATTTTATGGCATGAGCAATGACTTCAACTAGTTGTTTCCTAATAAAAACCAACAATATAAAAAACTAGATAATACAAGGCCAAATATAGTGGATAAGGACAAAAGACTTGTGGCCTAGAGAATTTCGATATTTATAGAATTTTCTTACTTTACCTATGAGCTTATCCATCACCCAATCCTACCTTTGCTTGAGAGAAACTTCGAATCTCATGGGAATAACAAGAAGCTTGAAGAGAACACCTTTGTGAATATCATCACAACCAATGTTAAAAACACATTCCAATACTTGATTGTTGGAAGGCTTAAATTTTTTTTTTCTAAGATTTATTTATGATCCCATAGCAAGAAAAAATAGTTTCAAATAGTCCAAGAAGATAGACAAAGATAAGGATTCAACATAACAACACGTGTTAATATCATCAGCAAACATTTGAAGATCTAGTTCAGAAGAGGAGGAAATTCACTACAACATATGACAGGCATACCGACGCTGCATATACCGACGGTCATAGTCGGCATCGGTACAGCCCTCGGAAAATCTGACTAAGAGATACTGACGGTCAAGTGACCGTCGGTATGACCGTTTTAAACGGATCGTCGGTGTGGCCCACAGCCGCCAGTATAAGCATCGGTATAAGCGTCGGTATATGCGTCGGTATGAGTGTCGGTATAAGCGTCGGTAATTTACTGGCATCTACCGACGCGTATACCGACGTCCATACCGGCGCCTATACCGGCGGCCAATTTTTAAACATACCGCGAACCCGAGAGCAAAACTTCACATTTCTACCCGTGTTTGAGTACTCTCGGTCTACTGTCGAACTTGCACGCGCGAACCTGCATTGTCTTGTGCACACACACACACACCGATCTCTCTCTCTACACACACACACTCTCTCTCGGCTTAGCTCTCACATCTTGGTAAGTGCTGTGCGTACTGTTAGCATTTGTGCTTCTCTATGCTTTAGGGTTTCTAATTTCTCTTTTCGTTGATTTTGCAGAAGTTCATTGGCGTCGATTGTTTGGAATTGGACGAGAGACGACCTACATTACGCTTTGACGACAACGATTCAAAGAGAGACATACTTGTAAGTGATTCTTTTATTCGCTATTGATAGAGAGAGAAGGAGAGAGAGAGAGAGAGAGAGAGAGAGAGAGAGAGAGAGAGAGAGAGAGAGAGAGAAAGAGAGAAAGAGAGAGAGAGAGAGAAAGAAAGAGAGAGAGAAGAGAAAGGAAGATACACATTAATTTACACATGCATACATACACACATACATGTACACACATGCATGCTTACATACACACACCTATACACACATGCATGCTTACATACACACACACATATACACATATGCATGCATACACACACACATAAATTTACACACACGCATACATACATACACATGCATACACACATACATACACACACATATATACACATAGGCATACATACACATACACACACACATATACACACATACATACACACATGCATATATACACACATATACACACATGCATGCATACATACACATACATATACCGGCATGCATGCATACACACATATATACACACATGCATACATACACACATATACACACATGCATGTATACATACATACACATGTATACACATGCATACACATACACACACATACACATACATGCATGCATACATACACACACGTACACACACATGCACACACATGCATGCCTACATACACACACATACACATACACACACATGTATGCACATGTATACATACACACACATATGTACACATGCATACATACACACACATATATACACACATGCATACATACACACATATAATCCTATTTTTTATTTGAAGTTTTTGTTTTACATCAAATATATAAAAATAGGCTTAGTGTTTTAGGGTTAAATATTTAAGATTAGGGTTTTAGGGTTTTAAATAGGATTAGGGTTTTAGGGTTAAATATTTAAGATTAGGGTTTTAGGGTTTTAGGTCTAGATATTTAAGATTAGGGTTTTAGGGTTTAGTATTTCAGATTTAAGTCTAAGTCTTTCTTATTAGGGTTTTAGGATTTTAATACGTAGATAACATATATACACAAACACACATATACATATAATAGATACATACATGTAGATACACATGCATACAAAAATATACATATTTTAGATTTAAATCTTTAAGATTAGGGTTTGAGGGTTATAACACCTACATAAGATATATGCACACATACACATACACATGTAATACATATATACATGTATATACACATGTATACAGAAATATACATATTTTAGGTCTAGATATTTAAGATTAGGGTTTTAAGGTTTCGTATTTTAGATTTAAGTCTAAGTCTTTCTGATTAGGGTTTTAGGATTTTAATACGTAGATAACATATATACACAAGCACACATATACATATAATACATACATACATGTAGATACACATGCATACAAAAATATACATATTTTAGATTTAAATCTTTAAGATTAGGGTTTTAGGGTTATAACACCTACATAAGATATATGCACACATACACATGCACATGTAATACATGTAATACATAAGATATATGCACACATACACATGTATACAGAAATATACATATTTTAGGTCTACATATTTAAGATTAGGGTTTTAGGGTTTAGTATTTCATATTTAAGTCTAAGTCTTTCTGATTAGGGATTTAGGATTTTAATACGTAGATTACATATATACACAAACACACATATACATATAATACATACATACATGTAGATACACATGCATACAAAAATATACATATTTTAGATTTAAATCTTTAAGATTAGGGTTTTAGGTTTATAACACCTACATAAGATATATGCACACATACACATGCACATGTAATACATATATACATGTATATACACATGTATAGAGAAATATACATATTTTAAGTCTACATATTTAAGATTAGGGTTTTAATTAAATATATATAATTAAATATATAAAATTAAATATATAAAAATAGGATTACGTAAGGAAAAAAAATCTGAATATATAAATAAACTTATATATAAAATAAGATAATTATATACATATATAAATATAAAAAGAACTAGTGTTTTAAATAATTTAATTAAATATTTATAATTGAATATATAAAAATAAATATATAAAAATAGGATTACGTAAGGAAAACAAATCTGAATTATTAAATAAATATATATATAAAATAAGAAAATTATATACGTAAATAAATATAAGAAGAACTAGTGTTTTAAATAATTTAATTAAATATATATAATTAAATATATAAAAATAGGATTACGTAAGGAAAAAAATCTGAATATATGAATAAATATATATATATAAAATAAGATAATTATATACATAAGTAAATATAAAAAGAACTAGTGTTTTAAATAATCTAATTAAATATATATAATTAAATATATAAAATTAAATATATAAAAATAGGATTACGTAAGGAAAAAAATCTGAATATATGAATAAATATATATATAAAATAAGATAATTATATACATAAATAAATATAAAAAGAACTAGTGTTTTAAATAATTTAATTAAATATTTATAATTGAATATATAAAATTAAATATATAAAAATAGGATTACGTAAGGAAGAAAATCTGAATATATAAATAAATATATATATAAAATAAGATAATTATATACATAAATAAATATAAAAAGAACTAGTGTTTTAAATTATTTAATTAAATATATATAATTAAATATAATTAAGTAAAGAAAAAAATCTGAATATATAAATAAATATATAAATACACAAACACACATACTTATATACCTATCTATATTCACATATATATACATATACACATATATATACACATGCATACATATATATACATGTTTTAGTTCTAGGTCATTTGGATTAGGGTTTTAGGGTTTTAACACGTACATAACATATATACACACATACACATACAGGTATAATACATATATACATGTATATACACATGTGTATAGAAATATACATAATTTAGGTCTAGATCTTTAAAATTAGGGTTTTAGGGTTTAGGCATACATATAACTTAATTAAGAGGAAAAAATCTGAATAAATAAATAAATATATATATAAAATAGGATCAATCAAGAAAAAATCCGAATATATAGATAAAATAGGATAGCTATATAGATTAGAGTTTTAAAACTAGGATTGTAAGTTTTTTTAGGTATTTAAGTATTTAGGTCTTTAAGAGTTAGATTTTTAGGTTTAAGAAAAAAACAAATGTTCTAAAATGTTCTAAAATGTCCATATTGTAGTAGATGGATTATTTGGATCCTGAAGAGAGAATGGCATGTCCTTGCACACAGTGCAAGTATCAAATTTATCGGAAATGACGGATTTGTACTGCACATGTTAGAGAGTATGGATCCTTTGATAGGAGTCAACTCGAAAACCTACACTATCATTCGCATGGTCCCCCAGGTGAGAAGATGGACACAACAGAAATTCCATGATCAGAAGTTGATGAAGAATATGAAAACATGCGAAGATTAGCTCGTTTACCACTTTACAATGGAGCAAAGATATATGTACTACATGCTTCACTCGTGATGCTCAATCTGCAATCCATTTATGGATGGTCAGATAGTAGTGTCACTGAATTGTTCAGGTAAGTGGAGAAAAAATTGGCTTTCATTGTTGTATCACAATAACTTCATTTACTAATATCATTTTAATTGCTTATTGCAGGCTTCTTAAAGATCAAATTTTGCCAGAGGGCAATGACATGCCTCCAACACGTGGAAATGCAAAAAAACTTTTACAGTCCATTGGAATGGATTATACGAAAATTCATGCTTCTCCGAATGATTGCATTCTCTTTCGGAATGAGTATGAGCATCTCCACGTATGTCCAAAGTGTGGAGCAAATAGATTTAGAGAAGACGTTATAGGCGAAGCAATCCCCCCAAAGGTTCTTCGCCACTTTCCTATCATTCCACGAATTAAGAACATGTTTAGATGCAAATCTATAGCTGAGTTAATGTCATGGCATACAAAGAGCAGGTCTACAGATAATGTAATGCGAGTGCTGATGGGGGAAGTATCTCAACCCCTAAGCAACGACGAAGCGTGAATGACCTCCACAGGTATCCTTCTTTGACCTCTGCACACCAAAAATGCTCTTACTCAGAGCATATGCAGAGAACTCCAGTGAGCTTTTGTAGACCTGTAGTAGACACCAAGAGCTTTCCAACAAACCAAATTTCACTTCAAATGGATGCCTACACAAAGAGAAACAATGTCTACAACATGAGCTAGTTGAATGCTCACAACTGCCAATCAAGCAGATACCTCACTTCACTCCAGCAAGCGTTTCTCAGAGATTATACAGAGAATGAATATCAAACTTTGGTCAACTTTAGAGCACTCTAATAGCTACCCAATGACACCAAAATCATAGCAAATGGATACATAGAGAAGGAGAACCAGCCCTTACAAGAGAGAGCAAAATATTTCCAACAGAGCCTACACAAAGAGAGAGATATCAATCACACAACTTCACTAAAATGAATGTTGCTCCCAGCTTACTCAGAGAATGCTCCAGAGAATTGGTAAGCATAAAATAGACTCTTATAGCTATCCAATGAGACAAGAATTACATCAAATGGATACCATATGAGGGAGAACCAATGCTAACAACTCAGGGGTAGAGAGTTGCAACACTGCCTGCGCACACACATAGATATGCCTACTAAAAGAAAACAAACAAGCAAGCAAGGGGGTTGCTTAAGCAAGGGGCTTGCTTATCACAACTCCAGCACTTAGTGCTCACTTTACATGAGCTAAAACTCCAAGAAGATGGCCCAAAAGAAGTCGGGATACATGCTCCTTTTATAGTGAGAGGTGTGCCCCTAAAATCTAGGAACTACCTTTCCAAATCAGCCTCCTAACTTGGAGGAATAAGTTGAGATGACTTGGGGAGTGGTTGAGTGACTTTTCTTGATGGAATCTCGTGGCTTTTGGCTTCCTTTGATTGCTCCACATGTCCATAAAAGATTCCCCACGAATTTTTTAGCTTGAAGCTTGACTTTTAACACTCCCCCTCAAGCTTCAATTCTTCATCCTCATCCAAGCTCCTTCATGTTGATGCATTGCTTGAATTTTGAAATCTTCATCCCATCCAAAGCCTTTGTAAACATGTCCGCAACTTGGTCCTTGGTACCAATATGGTGTACTGAAACTTCCTTGGATATCACCTTTTCCCTTATGAAGTGATAGTGCACTTCAATATGCTTGGTTCTAGCATGATAAACAGGGTTCGATGCTAGATGAATGCTACTCATGTTGTCACAAAAAATTGGATATGTGTCAACCTGCAAATTAAGCTCCATAAATAACTTCTTAATCCACATTAGCTCACATGTGACTTGAGCCAAAGCTCTATACTCAGCCTCGGTGGAAGATAATGCCACCGTGGGTTGCTTCTTTGAAATCCATGAGATGATCTTGCTACCTAGCATGACTAGGTAACCACTTGTACTCCTTCTATCTTCCTTCGAACCGGCCCAATCGGCATCGGAATAAGCTTTGACCTGCATATCATCATCAAATGAGTAGAACAATCCTTCATTTATAGTGGCTTTGAGATATCGCAACATTCTTCTTGCAGCTTGCAAGTGTGTAGTCCTTGGACTATGCATAAATTGTGATAACACTCCAACTCCATATGCTATGTCGGGCTTGGTTATTGTGGCATAATTGAAAGAGCCTACAATAGATCGATACAAAGTTACATCCTCTAATGGCTCTCCATCAATGGAGCTTAGCTTTACATTAACTTCCATGGGATTTGAAATAGGCTTGCAATGTAGCATCCCAAACCTCTCAAGTAGGTCTAGAATATACTTCCTTTGTATGAGCATAATACCTTCTTCTTTGTATACAACTTCAATGCCAAGAAAATACCTAAAATCTCCAAGATCAGAGATCCTAAACTCCTTTCCAAGCTTTGCCTTGATCTCCTCAATGCCCTTTGTATCATTACCTGTAATGATAAGATCATCTACATACACACACATGTAGACCACAAGTTCTCCTCTTTGTTTGATGAAGAGAGATGGATCCGCCTTGCATTGATTGTAACCACATTTGATCAAATAGTCCACCAATCTTTGGTTCCAAGGCCTTGGAGCTTGCTTTAGGCCATAAAGTGCCTTCTTCAACCTACAAACATGATGTGGAAACTCTTTATGAACAAAACCTAGTGGTTGCTCCATGTATACCTCTTCTTCCAAGTCTCCATTGAGAAAGGCATTCTTGATATCCAATTGGAAGAGCTTCCATCCTTTGCTAGCAGCCATTGCAATGAGTGTCCTAATGGTGCTCATCTTTGCCACGGGGCTGAATGTCTCTTCAAAGTCCACTCCATAGGTTTGTGCAAAACCCTTGGCCACCAATCTTGCTTTGAACCTAGAAATAGATCCATCTGAATTCCTCTTTACTTTATACACCCACTTATTACCTATTACCTTCATGTTCTCCTTCTTGGGCACTAGAGTCCATGTTTGATTTTCCTCAAGTGCGTCGATCTCTTCTTGCATTGCCTCTTTCCATTCGGTGTACCTGCTTGCATCTTCATAGCAATCGGGCTCATGATCTTCTACTACTTTGTTCATATATGCATAATGTGTTGCCATGTATGAATCATAAGTAAACCTTTGAGTTGGATACTTAACTCTAGAAGACTTCCTTTCTTCACCTTTTGGAGGAATAAACCTCCTTTGCCTTGGGAACTTGATCTCTTTCTTTGACGTGGCTTCTTTCTCCATCATGTGTCCTTCATCATCTTCAACTTCATTACCTTCTTCATCCAACTCCACCAATGTTGCTTTGCCTTTGTTGATTGATTGTGCTTCATAGCTTGATGAAGATCTCCCCCTCCATGGTGAGTTCATGCTTGAACTATCTTCATTGATGGAACACCTTGGGCCGCTTAGCTCTAGGTCGATTTGTTCTTCATCATGTCCATGCTTTTCTTCTTCATAGTCCTGCATACAATCATACTTCTTATACCAAGGGAGTAGCTCATCAAATGCTACATCCCTTGATATCCTCAAGTCCTTTGTGTTTGGGTTGAAGCACCTGTAACCTTTATGATCATTTGAATATCCTAGAAACACACACTTTTCTGCCTTTGGTTGTAGCGTGTGCCTCAATTCACTTGGCACATGTACATAACAAGTACATCCAAATATCTTCAAGTGGGAAAGATCAGGTTTCTTACCATAATAGGCTTGATATGGTGTCAAGCCATGGATCCCTGAGGTAGGAGCCCTATTCATTAGATACACGGCGGTATTTGCTGCATCACTCCAAAACATGTTAGGTACATTCATCTCATTAAGCATTGCTCTAGCGATCTCGGCAATGTATCTATTCTTTCTCTCTGCTACTCCATTTTGTTGGGGTGTGTACCTGCATGTTACTTGCCTCTTGATGCCTTGATCCATTAAAAAATCAGACAACTCATTTGAGAAATATTCTCCCCCTCCATCGGACCTTAGCTTCTTGATATATGTACCTGTTTCCTTCTCTACCATTGCCTTGAATGCTTTGAAACATGTAAACACATCTGATTTGTTTTTTATGAAATAAACCCAAACCATCCTTGTGCAATCATCTATAAAAGTGACAAAGTACTTGTTAACTCCAATGGATTGCTCTTTGGTTGGCCCCCACACATCTGTATGTATCAACTCCAATGGATGTTGGCTTATGTAGCCACTCTTCTTGAATGGAAGTCTCGCTTGCTTCCCTAGTTGACAAGATTCACATAAATGCTTCATACCTTGTCCTTGGAAGTTGGGAAGACCTTCAACCAGCCTCTTGAATTGCATTTCCTTCATTCTTTGTATGTTGATGTGTCCTATCCTCTTGTGCCACAAGTCCAACTCCGAAATCCTCTTGTTTCCATATGTGAAGTAGACATGTTGAGTGGAATGAGAATTTACCTCCAAGTTGAAGAGTCTCCCTTGCTTCTTTCCTCTTGCTATGACCTTGTAACCTTGCTTAGGGTTCTCCACAAAGCATCCACCTTTGTTGAACCTTAATTGATAGCCTCTTTCAACCATTTGCCCAACGGACACCAAGTTCTTTGTGATAGTAGGTACATGCAAGACATCCTTGAGACATCTTCCTTCCTCCTTGTCATCCAAAGCTACATCTCCAACATGGGAGATCTCATGGGCTGTATCATCACCTGTTTCTACATGTCCTTTACCTTTGGGAACATGTAGATTAGTAAACCAAGAAGCATTGCAACTCATATGGTTGCTACATCCACTATCAATATACCAAGTGTTATCTACTTTGCTTGAATTCCCATTCATGTGCATCATCAAGAGATTGTCATTTTCTGAACTTGTAGAAGCATAATTACCTTGGCCTTTGTATGAAGAACCTTGATTATAGCTCCTTTGGTTTCCTCCTTGGTAGCAATCTCTAGCATAGTGGCCAAACTTGCCACATATGTAACATCCTTCACCATCTTGATTCCTGTTTTGTTGTTGTCGTCCTCCTCTTCCTCTTGTTCTTCCTCTCCCTCTTTGTGATGAGGTGCCTTGGTCATTTCCTTGATTGCTTGAGTGGACTTGCCTTCCTCCAAACCTTCCTTTGCCCCTTCCTTGTCCTCGTCTTCCTTTGCCCCTTTGATTACCTGCATAGAAAACTTGTGCATCCTTGCTTTTAGTTGAACTTCCACCTATGTTCATTTCTTCGGTGACTGTTGAAGCTCAAAGTCAAGGACAAAGCATGGAAGCACATCAAAAGGTGGACACACAAGGAAAGAGAGCAAGTAGGGAGCTCCAAGAAGTGTATGTCAAATTTTCAGAAGAATCCCCTACAAAAATAGTGATTTCCATCACTAAAAACCATTGTAAATACCATTATCTATTTTTAGTAACTCCATTTTGTCCAAGCCGAGGACTCCTCGAGCTTGAGGAGTGTTAGAAGTACCATCGTACCAATTTTCATAATTTTTAGACTTCGTTTGAGCCCTCAAATAAGCCCTGGAACCTAATTTTTAACTAGGCCGGACACTAGGTCTGGACAGGGCCAAAACTAGTCAAAAAACTATAAAAAGAGCTAGAGAGCTCATTTTTGAGGTTAGCTTGTTAGAGAATAGAACTTTTGTAAGAGAACTCTTTTGCAATCTAAGCTTTCCATTGTTCCTCTCTTTGATCTTACTTTGTGCGCGTGTGTATGTATGTGTGTGCATGTTTGTGTGCTTTCACTCACGCACTTGTGCCTTCACTTGCTCGTGGTCTTCATACCGGTCCTCACGTCTCCGCGGATTGACAAGTAAAGGAGGTGGTGCTTACGCTTGAGCTACACCAAATTTTGGCGCCGTTGCCGGGGAGAGAGCTTCGAGGACGAGCGTTGTGATGGTAAGATCGTAGATTTGCGACGTTGGAAGGTAAAAAATCTATCATTTCAGTTCATTTTCTGTTTTTTCCTCTTCATCTTCATCATCATCATCATCCCCACCTTCTTCCATCTTCTTCTTCATAGAAATTTCTTGTTTTTTAGTGCATTTTCACCATTTCCATACCATTTCTCATGCATTATTGTGTGGGAAGGAGTTAGGAGAAGCAAGGGAGAGCAAGCGCTGTGTTTTTTTCATGATTTTCTGTTCATACGGAGCTCGCCATAGCCGACGCTCAGAAATTTGAATTTCCCGCCAAAAAACGCGATTCTGTGATGAAAATCGCGATTCTGTGATAATTCAAAATTTTTTGAAAAATCACGATTTTCAGTTTTCCCGCCTAAAAGTTGGCTGAGAAATCACGATTCTGTGGTCATTCTCAGAATCGCGATTCTGTGATTGTGCTCAAAATCGCGATTTTCACAAATCACGATTTTCAGCAAAAAACACGATTTTGAGAAAACACGATTCCCTACTCAAAATCGCGATTCTCAAAAAATCACGATTTTCAGTAAAAACACGATTTTGTGAAAAAAGGCGATTCTGTGTAATCACGATTTTTTTGCTCAAAATCGCGATTTTCAAAAACACGATTCTCTAAAAGACGATTTTGTGAAAACACGATCCTGTGAAAACACGATTTTGTGAACCACGATTCTCTGAGTCAAAATCGCGATTCTCAAAAAATACGATTCTGTGCTCAAAATCGCGATTTTCATGTCAAAAAACACGATTCTCTAAAACACGATTCTGTGATCAACATCGCGATTTTCAAAACACGATTTTGTGATCAAAATCGCGATTTTCATGCCAAAAACACGATTCTGAGAAAATACGACTTTCAGTGGGCTCAAAATCGCGATTCTCACAAATCACGATTTTCAGCAAAAAATACGATTTTGTGAATCACGATTCTCTGAGTGAAAATCGCGATTCTCAAAAAATACGATTCTGTGCTCAAAATCGCGATTTTCATGTCAAAAAACACGATTCTCTAAAACACGATTCTGTGCTCAAAATCGCGATTTTCATATCAAAAGAAACACGATTTTCTAAAAAGACGATTTTCAGCGGGCTCAAAATCACGATTCTCACAAAACACGATTTTCAGCCAAAAACACGATTTTGTGCTCAACATCGCGATTTTCATGCCAAAAACACGATTCTGAGAAAACACGATTTTGTGAAAAAAAACACGATTTTGTAAATCACGATTCTCTGAGTCAAAATCGCGATTTTCAAAAACCCGATTTTGTGCTCAACATCGCGATTTTCAGAAACACGATTTTGTGCTCAACATCGCGATTTTCTGAGTTCACAAAATCGCGATTCTCTGAAAGTTCACAAAATCGCGATTCTCTGAAAGTTCACAAAATCGCGATTCTCTGAAAGTTCACAAAATCGCGATTTTTTCCAAAGGTCCTGTTTGCCTGTTTTGACCCCCAGGAGCCTGAATTGGCATAACTTTCTCATCCAAAGTCCATTTTTTGAGCTCTATAGCTCGTTAGAAAGCTCGTTTCAAGTCCTACATGACCTCAACTGTTTTTTTCAAAAATAACGCGTTGATTTTGAGATAGGATAATTTGAAGTAGACCCTCAAGTGGGACTAGGGAACCAAGGGGACTCCATAGAATTTTGAACCATACCAAGGGGAAAATTTGGACTCTTGACTAAAGCTTATGAACCTGAGATCTGGTGGACACTTAAGCAAGGATAAACAAAGCATTAAATCTTCTGAGGCTAGTGTCAACCATACATCCAAGTCTTGGGCACAACAAATAAGTGGTCATCTTTTACTAAGTTCAGACACAAGTGATTCAGAAATGTCTTTTAGTATGGGAAAACCTGCAGGTGGCTCAGGGACTGCCCATCTACAAACACCAGAAGGTCCCTATAAGACACAGTTGGAATATATTCGGACCAACCAATTAGGTGCTCGCATCTATGAGGATGGTCTGAGGCGATCAGTGATCCAACTCAAAAATCCAGATCAATCCTTTGGACTTGAACACCCGGTGGTCAAGTTCGAAGAGGGTTCATACATTGATAAGGAAGGAACCATGTATGTGGTCACCAACCTACCAGATAGGACTGATGAGTTTGGAAATGTCATTCCTGAGAATGAAATAGGAGACCTAGAACAAGGAAATGTAGGACAAGGACCCCAGACTCCTAGAGGAAAGTCAGTTTTGACCCGAGTGATCACTCCAGACTGGATCCCTCAAGATAACAAAAGCATAGAACTGTTTTTGAATAGAGAAACAGAGGAAGCCTTTTGGAGATTCAAGCCAGATCAACCTAGCCAATTGGGCATAGTCATCATCTACGAATTCAAAGATCCTGAGATACCAGGCAAAGTTGTCTACCTGGATAACACATCAGAGAAGATATTCTTGGTAACAAAACATGATAGACATGCATATACTTGGAAGAATGAATTGATTTTCCCCCCACCAAGATCCAATGTTTCCCATGGCCTCCAAGGTGTAGGATCTTCCCACGCTCATGAAGCCCAGAGAGAAAGAGCTAGAGAGAGACCTGAGGTAAGTTTTGCACACACCGTGGGCAGGAATAGATCAGGATTTGAAAATGAAAGACCTGAAAGAGAGAGACATCAAGCACATAGGCAACAAAGAGATGAACAGGATTTTCCATTGCCTAGACCCCGAGAGTACCCAAGAACCCTTAGACCCATTCAAGTGATCAAGGCAATGAAGAACTATTTCGATGGGACAGGGGATCCTTATGATCATGTGGCCGAGTACAAACAAGTGCTGAGAGCCGAACAAATTGAGGACTGGTTCACCCAGTACGAGGCATTTGGTTTGACCCTTAAGGGCACTGCCTTAGCTTGGTTTCAACCGTTGAGTAGAAGCAGCTATCACGATATAGGTCAACTGCTAGACGAATTCATTGTAGAATTTTCCAAGAGTGGTATCAGGCATAACACATCATCCTTGATCCACAGTTTCAAGCAGACACCCCAAGAAACAGTGCGACTAGCAGGTAGAAGGTTCAGACAGTACCTAGAAAGATGCCCTGCTCCCGAGTTACCCACACCAGCCAAACAAGTGGCTTTGTTCTTAGATGGCTTACTGAGCACAAAGTTAAGATCATATGTATATTTGAAAGAGCCTAGATCCATAGAAGAGTGCGTGCGGACATGCATTGACATAGAAGATAACTTGGGTGAGGAGTTAGGATTGTCCAAACTCTACAAAGGTTCGGATAGTGCTACTAGTCATACTTCAAAGATCTCCACAGAAATAGAAGAGATAGCTGAGCATGTTGCCAAGAAGCTGGGAGTCCAAAATAAACAAACACAGAGAGTCACTCCAGTGAATCGATGTTATACTTGTGGGGGCGACCACATGGCTAATGTATGCCCAATGCAAAACCAAAACATTAGAGAAAGGAATGCTCCATATTGCACTATTGAGAGAAAATACACAAACCACACAGCTCAAGATTGTCCCTACAATAGGCAGGCTGTTAGACAGAATTATCAGCAACCTTACCCACAAGGTAGGTATCAGAACCAATACCAACAGCCATATTATAGACCACAACAGCAATATCAGGTACCATATAGGCCACAACCTGTCTTGGGAAACCAACCACCAGCTTCAGCCAACGTGATCCCAGTCAAATATGCTGTGGGAGAGGAAAATCCAAATAGAGCATTGGTACCCCTAACCCCATGGATACCAGATAATGATTCTCATGCTCATAGTTCAGACTACTCCCATGAAGGTAGTCCACATGCGTATTACACAGAGTCACCTGAACATAGTGAGATTTACTCGTATCAATATGAGGTACCACCTATGGAGCAAAATTGGGAGCCAGAATACTCCAATGTCATGTACACACATCCTAACCCTAGGCCCCAGTTGAGACAAATGAGACCACAAGCCCCTAGAGGATCTTGTTTCAGATGTCAAGGTGACCATTTCATTCGTGACTGTCCCCACCCACCATCTCCGAGTCAAGGACAGGCTATCACAATACAGGCTTTTTGTCCTGATTGCGGCAAAGACCATCTCCCCAGAGATTGTCCAAGAAACCCCTCCAGTGCACCCAAGATTACACCCATTAATGTGGTAGGCTTAGTGGCAGATTCAAGTTCAAGTAGTAGCAATGTGGCTCCTATACAAGCTGTCACTAGAGCACAAGCCTTAAAACAGGATAAACCAGTAGAACAATCAGAGTCGAGTGAGTCGGGAGAGCCTAGTAAGAGGAAAACAAGAACATGGAAGGATACCAGAGAGAAGGCCAATCGCAAGTGGAATAAAAAGTTATCGGAACTAGAAGAAAGCTTAAAAGAAGCGAAAACAAAAATAGAAGACATTGCATCTCAAAGCCCCTCGCATGCCGAAACTCCATCCACTCCACCTCACCCCACCCCACCACCCATTGTAAATAGACCACAACCAGGGTCTGTTTTTGCAGATCCAACCCCAGAAGGCTTGGACATGATGTTCAAGGCCTACCAGGCTCGACTTCAAGAAGGGCCTACAGCTGCAAACCTAGACAAGAGTTACCCTAGAGCGGACTTAGAGATTGAACGGATGAAAATGTGCATGAAAATGGTAGAACAAGCTCAAGCTATACTTGAGACGAGTCAAAAGTTCAATCAGACAAACTCTGTCAAAGGGGAATTGCATTTCCAGGGCTTACTAGAACGATTAGAGCAGTTGGTAAACAAACCACAAGTTTCTTTACCTCCACAGACTCAACCAGTTATTGAAAGAGGAAGCTCACCACCAATGGGAGTTTATGTTCCTAATTCCACGGATCCAGGAATACCTCCTTCAATTCAACAGTACTCTCAAGAATTCTTGCGGGAAATACAAGAAGAGAAATGGGGCAAGGAGAAGGGTAATTCCCCTCCTATTCCTGAGATTGATGATCTTCATGATCAATTTCCCCAAGACATTCCATCTATTTACGGGGATGAAGCAGAACAACAAGAAGACGAAAGGTTAGATTTTGAATCTAATACCTTAGAAGAACTGCCTCAATTTCCAGGCCCATGGGAATCTGAATCTCTCCAGATTAGAGCTCCCACAATTCTAGTAAGAAATGAAGACTCAGTGGTTCCAAGGAACACGGATGTCGTGAAGAACACTAAGGTTCAGTGTCATCTCACTGTAGAGGAGCTGCTCAAAGCAAAACCTGAGCTTTGGAATCATGTGAAGGATCAGGTTCCAGAACTTGATTCCAACATGCCAAAAGCAGGCTCCAAGCAAAGGGTACCAGAGATACCTCTAGACAAAATAGGGGACATGTGTGAGGGTGAAGAAGGTAATACTTATCTTCCAATCACCTACCAAGGGTACACAACCAAAGCAATCATAGATTCAGGTGCTGGTGTTGCTATTGCGACCACCTCCTTGTGGAAGCAATGGGGCAAGCCCACATTAAGACCAACTAGAATGAAGCTTCAAATGGCTGATGGTCATTTTGAAAGACCTCTAGGATTGCTAGAAGGGATCACTCTAACCACTTGTGGTGTAGAGTTTGAGCACACCTTTGCTATATGTGACTTTGAGAAAAATAATGTCTATGAGATGATCCTAGGAAGACCCTTCCTACGACAATTGCAAATAGTACAGGATTGGGGAACTAACTCCTTGTACTTACAGCACTTAGGGGTCACCACCAAGGTCAATTTGAAGGATTACACCTTCAGAGATGTACCACCCCTACAGTGGAATTCTATCCACAAAGCGAAAGAAGATTCCATCTCTGTGCATTCTGAAAGTTCACCTGATCCATCATGGCTGCATGAAGATACTCATTTGTGGATGTGCAAGGTCGCAAAGGAAGAGGAAAAACGTTTAAAGGCAAGAGAAGAAGGAACTTCGCTAGGAGATAGACCAGTTAGAGACCCAGCCTACACACCGATGATCTTTCCAGATGAGGAGTTTGAGCCTCATGGCTGGCCAGAAATCTTAGCCACCATGGACATCGCTGTCAATGAGGAGCAATGGACACCTCATTGTGATGAGGAGGGTTATGATATCTCAGTGTTCATGTGTCAACCCTTGCTAGAAGAATGTGACCCTAGTGATATCATAGAAGAAGAAGAGAATGACGATGATCTGGAGTCTATTGTGATGGATAGTTGCTTTAACTCAGAGCAGCACTATCTAGAAGATATAGGAGTGTTCACCCAGAAAGAAGAAGAACCTCTCACAAGTATTAAAACAGTAAACTCAAAGGATGGAAGTGAGAGTAGTCAAAAGAAAAAGAAAAGAAAAGCAGTGAAACAAGAAGAGGAGGAATCATTGTTTGAAGTACCAGAAAACTTCAAGAAATATGAAGTTGACGACCGCAAAATTTTGGTACGAATGCCTAAGAGAGAGGCCATCATAGGAGAATCATATGATAATAAAGAAAAGACCAAGAAGATTGTAGTGACCATCGAAGAGAATGAAGAGAGATGCACATACATAGGAGATGACCTAAGTGCAAGAGAAGAAATGGAGCTTGTCGCTCTATTAAGGGAATTTAGGGATGTGTTTGCGTGGCACTATAGAGACTTGAAAGGGGTAGATCCAAGAATTTGCTCTCATACTATCCCCATGACTGCTGATGCTAAGCCCACCAAACAGAAGCCCTACACATATAATGATACCTATGCAGCCAAAATAAAAGAAGAAATTGATAGGTTGATTGAAGCTGGATTCATCTATGAGATTGAGCATACCGAATGGGTGTCCCCCATTGTTGTGGTACCCAAGAAGAACGGGAAGTTGCGAGTGTGTATTAACCTTAAAAAAGTTAATGCCGCTACGATTAGAGATAGTTATCCACTTCCAATCACAGAACACCTATTGGAGCGTGTTGCAGGCAAGGAAGTTTATAGCTTCCTTGATGGATTTTCAGGTTACAATCAAGTAGCCATTGCCCCAGAAGATCAACACAAAACAGCTTTTGCTACAGAATGGGGAATCTTTGCATTTCGTGTGATGCCATTTGGGCTCACCAATGCACCTGCAACATTCCAAAGGCTCATGTGTCATGTCTTCAAAGAGTTCTTGCGAAAGAGCTTAGAAGTGTATGTGGATGATTTATGTGCTCATTCCCAAGAAAGAAGGTTTCACATCCCTGAGCTCAGACAAATCTTCAACAAGTGCAGAGAATATCGAGTGTGTCTGAACCCAGAAAAGTGTGTGTTTATGGTGCGTCAAGGTAAAATCTTAGGTCATATTGTTTCTAAGAATGGAATCTCAACAGATGAAGATAAGGTGCGAGCCATAGCGGAGCTACCAAGACCAAGGAATATTAAAGAGGTACAAGCCTTTATGGGCCATTGTGGATACTACCGTAGGTTTATCCACATGTACGCGATCATAGCTAGACCCCTTTATGCCTTGTTGTCTAATTTCGAGTGGAACGACGAATGCGAGAATTCTTTCAACGAACTGAAGAAACGTTTGTGCACGGCACCAATACTCACCACTCCTGATTGGAATAAACCCTTCCATGTCCATGTGGATGCATCCAATCATGCCATAGGATGTGTGCTAGCACAACCCACAACTGAAGGAAACTTAGATTTGCCCATAGCATATGCTAGTAGACAGCTCACTGCAGCTGAAAGGAACTATACCACAACTGAGCGAGAGGGCTTAGGCATGGTATATGCTGTGAAGAAGTTTAGACACTATTTATTGGCCAACAAGTTCAAGTTTTTCACTGATCATCAAGCTTTGTTATATTTGGTCAATAAACCTTGCAATACTGGACGCTTAGTAAGATGGTTCCTCTTACTAATGGAATATGACTTTGAAGTTGTTGTCAGGAAAGGTAGAACCCACCTTCGGGCAGATCACCTTTCTCGCATCACTTCAGGAGAGTCACCGCAAGGAGTGTCTGATGAATTACCCGATGCTTATCTGTTCAATTTAGAAGTTGTTCCTAAATGGGCAAATAAGTTGGTACCAGTCCTAACCTTTGGCCCTGCAAATAAGAATGTGAAAACATCACAAGAAGAAATTGTAAAATCACAAAAATATCACATATTAGCAGGAAGCATGTACAAACAAGATACTGAGGGTGTATTAGCTTGTTGTGTGGAGGATGATGAACATAGTAGTTGGTTGCAACAGGCCCATGAAGGAATGCTAGGAAATCACTATTCTAAACAACGAACATTGCAGAATCTAAAGCGTTTAGGAGTGTATTGGCCTAGCATGGACAAAGAAATACATGAGTGGATTAAGAATTGTCCAAGGTGCAGAGAGAGACCTCCAGTGGAGCATGCGACCCTTTATCAAGTGTCATTAATTCCAGATTGGAGTGCTCCATTGGTAGAGTTTATGAGATCGGGAAGATTACCCAAAGAGGCTAGTCTAGCAAGAAGACGAAGCATGGAGCAAGAGGCTCAAGGCTACGCTTTAGTAGGGGACAACCTATACCGAAGAGGCAAAGATGGTTACTTAAGACTATGCGTTCATGAATCAGACTATTTAAAGGTCTTAGAGACTGCACACAGCGGTGTTGTAGGTGGACATTTTGGTCCTGACCGAGTGATCAAGACCATTCTATTCTCAGGACTTTGGTGGCCCACTCTTCATATGGATGCACATACCTATGTGAAGAAATGTGACACATGCCAACGTGCACAATATCCAGTGAGAAAAGACGAGATGCCCTTGAGGCCAATGATGGGAGGACGTGCATTTTCAAAGTGGGGCATAGACTTCATAGGTCCTATTAACCCCCCAGCTAGAAACTCCCATGCAGAGTACATCATTGTAGCCACAAATTACCTTACAAAGTGGGTAGAAGTCAAAGCCACAACAAAGAATGATGCTCAGACTACGGCGAAGTTCTTATTCGAGAATGTGTTCACGAGATATGGACTACCAATAGAGTTGGTGAGCGATAGAGGCACACACTTCTTGAATGAAGTCATTGAAAATCTTCTCCAAGAATTCTTGGTGATACATAAGAAATCTGCCCCCTATCACCCACAAGCCAACGGACAAGCCGAGAGTACCAATAAGATCCTCTGTAACGTATTGACAAAACTGGTAAATAATAAACGCTCTGATTGGGACAAACAACTTCATCATGCTGTTTGGGCTTATCGAGTTGCCTACAAAACGGTACTCAACGCCACCCCATTTCAGATGGTCTTCGGACAGAACGCTGTGCTACCATTAGATTTCTTAATCCCTGCCTTAAAAGTAGCACAAGAGTATGAGTGGAATGGGCATGAATTGTCCTCTAGGATCTTTGATCTCGAACGCTTGGGTGAGACGAGGCTACGAGCGGCAGCAGGCATCTATGCTGCAAAGAAGAGGCAAAAGGCTTACTTTGATGCACACATCAAGGATAAGGGATTGAAAGAGGGAGATCTAGTGTTGGTATACACACTAAAACAGCATGCCCGTAAGTTGGAAAAAAGAGGATACGGACCCATGATCATTAATAGAATTTCCACTAGTGGTGCAGTTCAGTTGGCCACGCTAGAAGGAGATATCTTGCCAAACTATATTAGTGGCTATAGAGTCAAGCTATATCAAGAACCTCTTACTGAGGATATGCTAATGAGACTCAACACTGCTAAGAAGCGAAAAGATGAAGAGTTAAGAGTGAGAGAAGAAGCACAGGTAGAGGCCAGAGAGCGTATTAGGCGAAATAAGTTAAGGCGATTAGGCCTAGAAGTCAACTCAAAAGCCACAAAATATCACATGGATATGTGTCAGAAGTCAGGCATAGCAACTTCTCAGGTCATTGACCGAAGACCCTTTGTGACCATAGAGATAGGACAAGGGAAGGGTGCAAGGATGGTGAAAGCATTGATTGACTCAGGTGCAGCAAGTAGTGCAGTTAGACTTTCCTACTGCCAAGACTTGGGGTTGAACATCAATCCCATAGAAGCTTATCTCATAGGATTGGGAGGTGTGGAAACCCCTTGTTTGGGCGAGGTGGAACTTCCCATCTACCTTCAAGATGTTCCAATGAAAGTCAAAGCGTTAGTATGTCAAGATGAGAACCTCACAGAACCACTTGTCTTGGGTCAAGATTGGATCTATGACCATGCAGTTAACTTAAACCTAAGAAGTCAAATTCTTCAAGTTTGGGTACATGAACAATGCATTACATTAGAATTAGAGAACTGCATGCTCCTAAATCATGGCACCACACACTCTCTTAGTTCTTCCAAGACTAATCATATGAAAGACGATGTTGTATGTGTCAAAAGCTCTATGATGCAGAAGGAGTCAATCGTAGAAGACCAGGTTCAAAGGCGGGTGGATCTTTCTTCTTCTCCAAAGAATCAAGTAGCCACAGTAGTGAGTCCACCACACAAGCAAACACAACCGTTCACGACAACTGCTACATCAAATAGAAAGACACCATTCGATAGAAAAGCAGTTCCGAGCATGAAGCAGATATGGGTACGCAAAGGAGAGCAACCACCAGCCTTGCCCCCACAAATCCCATCCATGCACACCAACCAGGCCAGAAGACGAAGGAAGCAGCTCAGACAAGCTCAATCACAAGGTATCCAACAAGTTTGGGTGCCTAAGAAGTTAGCTGCAGCTCAACAAGGGCAATTACAGATGTGGGTACCTAAGAAGCTTCTACATCCACAACAACCTTTGTTCTCCCACATGCAAAAGGTTCCAACAAAGAAGCCAAAAAGAGAAAAGGGTAAGAACCACGTACAGAGACCAAAGGAAGATCAAATCAGCTCTTCAACATTAGTAGGAAAACATGCAAAAAGGATAGGGGTTTGGAAGCCAAAAGTACAAGTAGCCTCCACCGAACCAAAGCGTCAACCACACTGGATACCACAGTTCAGAAAGTATCCAAAGAGAAAGACGCCTGAAGTGACCTCTACAGTGCCAAATGATGTTCTAAAATGGACTCCAATAAGGAGGATTACATCAGTTCGCGACTCAATGGATACCTCCACCAAGGTCGGCATCAACCTCCACAAATAACACCGAAAGCCTCGACCGAGCAACAACCATGTGCTCCTTGCACAACCCCGTCTTTTGCACCATTCAGGTCATGCATCTCCAAAGTATGCATTATTATAGGGCCACATTACACGGCCGTGCATAGACACACTTGAGAATCCCAAGCACAAGAGCACAGTGACATATGTCAAATATTTCTATTGATACTAACTTTTGTGTTCTTGTTTTGTGATATCCTGTTCCAAAAAAAAAAAAAAAAAAAAAAAAAAAAAAAAAGAGAAAGAAAGAAAGAAAAGCGGGAGAGAGCTTGTTCCCAGGAATGAAGAGCTTGAAGGTCCACAACTTGAGTGATGCTTAACTACTTCATGTACCAGCACATTCAAGGAGATATCTGCAAAGGGTAGTTCTAGAGGAGAAGACTCCTGCATATGGTGAGCTAAAGAGAATATGTGAAACTCAGCTTCGTGTAGTTTCCCGATGTTGCTTGCCAAGGAATATAAAGCAATTCAATTCTCAGTCTTTCCTGAACCAGTATGGAACAGTAGCACTGGTGAATGGTCTGTGTCAATCAGCATGGTTATCTCTTAGAAACCGGCACGTGTCCAATATTCCTCTGAGTGTCAATATAGGGAAGTGAACGTGCATGAGCCCAAGCTCAGAAATGCACATTGTTACTGACAAAGGTTGCTTTGAAAAGAGGAGAGGGGATCCACCACTCCAAAGATCTCATCAGTGGACAATCAACATGGACATTCATCAACAAGGTTCCATCCCAAAGGCCGAGTGTACAACACGAAGAGACAAACATCCATCAACCTTCTCCATGGTAAGTATCTTTACTCTGGAAACACCATAACCATGCTAGTTTAGGAAACCTCCTCGTCAGCATACCCTTGAGCACTTAGCTCAAGACCTGCAATTTTTGCACCATACTTCTTCCAATGCATTTTCCAAGTAAGCATGCGTAGGGCTACATTACAAGGCCGTGCACAAGGCACATACTTTTTTCAACCCAGGCACGAACACACTTACCCATCATTCATTATGGGTTATGAGTAGTTGGCATGACTGCTCTCAACATCATCTTTGGAAGAGCTAGCGAACGTTATGGGAACCACATCCATATCTCGGAAGCAAATTGAAGACAGTAGTTGCTCCAAATCACTCTTGACAACCTCTTTTGAGCAACTTGCAGTTTTTAAAGCTCACAACGACACATTCTTGCTGGAATCCAAGGAACCAGCTCATACAACGGATGGACACCACCTCTCAAAGCACTACATGGAACAGCCCTTCCAACAAGGGTCTGTCCGGGACGACAGACTCGAGAGGGGGGGGAGTGTTGAAGCTCAAAGTCAAGGACAAAGCATGGAAGCACATCAAAAGGTGGACACACAAGGAAAGAGAGCAAGTAGGGAGCTCCAAGAAGTGTATGTCAAATTTTCAGAAGAATCCCCTACAAAAATAGTGATTTCCATCACTAAAAACCATTGTAAATACCATTATCTATTTTTAGTAACTCCATTTTGTCCAAGCCGAGGACTCCTCGAGCTTGAGGAGTGTTAGAAGTACCATCGTACCAATTTTCATAATTTTTAGACTTCGTTTGAGCCCTCAAATAAGCCCTGGAACCTAATTTTTAACTAGGCCGGACACTAGGTCTGGACAGGGCCAAAACTAGTCAAAAAACTATAAAAAGAGCTAGAGAGCTCATTTTTGAGGTTAGCTTGTTAGAGAATAGAACTTTTGTAAGAGAACTCTTTTGCAATCTAAGCTTTCCATTGTTCCTCTCTTTGATCTTACTTTGTGCGCGTGTGTATGTATGTGTGTGCATGTTTGTGTGCTTTCACTCACGCACTTGTGCCTTCACTTGCTCGTGGTCTTCATACCGGTCCTCACGTCTCCGCGGATTGACAAGTAAAGGAGGTGGTGCTTACGCTTGAGCTACAGTGACCATGAGAGCAACCAATTGCTCAAAATTGGGAAGATTATCCCTTACATATACTGAAGTGGTAAAGGGTTTTCACTTCTCATCATCTCTCAAACCATTGAGAGTATAAGCCACAAGATCGTCATCGTCTACGTGGCTTCCAATGGATCCCAATGCATCTGATAACTCCTTCACCTTAAGTATGTAGTCATTTATGCTACTCCCTGAGCTCTTCCTAAGGTTGTTGAGCTCATTCTTGAGTTGGATCTTCCTTGCTTTGGTGCTTGTTGAATAAAGCCTTTCAAGTGTCTCCCATACCTTCATGCTTGAATCCAAGTCTTGGATATGGCCGATCATGCTATTGCTAATGTGTTGGGAAAGAATAAAGATAACCCTCTTGTCTCTTTCATTCCATTCCCTAAAGGCCCTTCTCTGGTCATTGGTTGGATTCTCATCCAACCTAGGTCTTGGTTCACTTCCACTAATCAACCCCCAAAGGCCCTTGCCCATAAGATAGTTGGAGACCCTAAATCTCCATGGTTGATAGTTACCTTTGTCTAGCTTTTCAATTTGAGTGTTGAAGTCTCCCATATCTAGTCTTTGATACTTGACCTAGCCCTTGGCTAATGCTCCAATGTGTGTAAAATGAAAATGAGGCTCTGAGGTTACCTCAATCCAAAGCTTTCCTTAGATGGACACCTTGTGCTCTTGCAAATTTGAGTAGAATAGCTCCCCCTTGATGTGAGCTACCTCCAAGAAGCTTTTGTTGATGCAAATCTTGAACCACCAACTCCAAGAGGTCTTCTTGCTTGTATGTGATACCTCCAAGATGCCCAAATGCTCTGATACCACTGATGGGGGAAGTATCTCAACCCCTAAGCAACGACGAAGCGTGAATGACCTCCACAGGTATCCTTCTTTGACCTCTGCACACCAAAAATGCTCTTACTCAGAGCATATGCAGAGAACTCCAGTGAGCTTTTGTAGACCTGTAGTAGACACCAGGAGCTTTCCAACAAACCAAATTTCACTTCAAATGGATGCCTACACAAGGAGAAACAATGTCTACAACATGAGCTAGTTGAATGCTCACAACTGCCAATCAAGCAGATACCTCACTTCACTCCAGCAAGCTTTTCTCAGAGATTATACAGAGAATGAATATCAAACTTTGGTCAACTTTAGAGCACTCTAATAGCTACCCAATGACACCAAAATCATAGCAAATGGATACATAGAGAAGGAGAACCAGCCCTTACAAGAGAGAGCAAAATATTTCCAACGGAGCCTACACAAAGAGAGAGATATCAATCACACAACTTCACTAAAATGAATGTTGCTCCCAGCTTACTCAGAGAATGCTCCAGAGAATTGGTAAGCATAAAATAGACTCTTATAGCTATCCAATGAGACAAGAATTACATCAAATGGATACCATATGAGGGAGAACCAATGCTAACAACTCAGGGGTAGAGAGTTGCAACACTGCCTGCGCACACACATAGATATGCCTACTAAAAGAAAACAAACAAGCAAGCAAGGGGGTTGCTTAAGCAAGGGGTTTGCTTATCACAACTCCAGCACTTAGTGCTCACTTTACATGAGCTAAAACTCCAAGAAGATGGCCCAAAAGAAGTCGGGATACATGCTCCTTTTATAGTGAGAGGTGTGTCCCTAAAATCTAGGAACTACCTTTCCAAATCAGCCTCCTAACTTGGAGGAATTAGTTGAGATGACTTGGGGAGTGGTTGAGTGACTTTTCTTGATGGAATCTCGTGGCGTTTGGCTTCCTTTGATTGCTCCACATGTCCATAAAAGATTCCCCACGAATTTTTTAGCTTGAAGCTTGACTTTTAACAAGTGCCAGCTGACTCTGATGCTTGGAAGCACATAGATAGTAAGTGGCCAGAGTTTGCTAGTGAGCCTCGGTCCATACGTCTAGGCCTAGCTATGGATGGAGTGAATCCATTTGGATTATGCAGTTCTTCATGGAGCATATGGCCTGTATGTTTGGTCAATTATAATATCCCACCATGGTTCGCCACAAAGAAAGGTCATTTATTATTAGCTCTTATTGTACCAGGTAAGTATAAGGTTAAAAACATGGATGTATATCTTGCACCACTTGTGGAAGAACTGCGCATTTTATGGGATGGGATCACTGTGCGTGACATGTCTCAACCTATAAGAAGACGAGACGTGCGAGTGCAAGGCATACTTATGTGGACAATGCATAATTGGCCTGGTTATGGTGAATGTTCAGGTTTATCCATTTCGGGTTACCATGCTTGTCCTTTATGCAGACCATGACTCGAAGCACGCTATTCCAAAGCACTACGTAAAACTGTCTATGAAGGACATCATAGATATTTGCCTAATGGGCATGTTTTACGTGAAGGACAAATTGATCGACAAGCGCAACACCAAATGAAAGCTAGCGATTGGAAACAACTGTGGGATTCAGAAAATCTAGTTGCTGGCATGAAACGGCTGTCCATTTTTCATGAACTCCCTTATTGGAGTGAATTGGTGATCAGTCATTTGGTAGACCCGATGCATATTTTCAAGAATGTGGGAGAGATGCTTTGGAAAAATTTGATCGGAAAGAAAGAAAGCTAAGCACAAAGGGACGACCTAGAAGAGCGAGGTCGTATGCGAGAGTTGGGGGCAATTACTAAGCCCAACGGAACAGTATCGTTACCAAGAGCTCCTTGGGTGCTTCGCAGGATGGAAGAGCAACAAGTGAAGAAAACAATTTCAGAGTTTCGTACACCTACTGGATGCATGAGATGTCTAAAGACTGCTTTCACACGAAAGGACGATCTTGGAGGACTCAAGTCTCATGATTGGCACAAGTTTGTATAGTTTGTGCTCCCTGTAGCCCTAAAAGATTTTCTTTCAAAGGATGTAAGATAAACCATTTATAAAATTAGTTCTTTAGTACGGTGGATATCTTCTAAAGAGATAAATAGAGATAGCATAGAGAGTGCGAAACTCAATGCTATCGAGGTTGTTTGTATGGTAGAGAAATACTTTCCCACAAGTATTCTCACTATTCAACTTCATTTACTAGTTCATGTAGTAGATGAAGTTGCAATAGCAGGAACTGTCCATAGTCGATGGATGTTCTTCTTAGAGCACTTTATGAAGACATTAAAAGGGTTTGTTCGACAGAGAGCACGTCCAGAGGGTAGCATGGCAGAGGGATGGCTTGTACAAGAATCTCTTGTATTCATTAATGAGTTTCTACGTATATGGGATCCTGAAATGCCTTGCTTATGGAGCGATGATGAAGATGTTCGTCTCGTAGGCGATGAACCACAAGGTAAAGGATTGCAAAGAAAAATGGATGCAGCTTTCAGAGAGAAGGCAATGAAGTTTTGCATAGTTAACTCTGAGCCTATGCAAAAGTGGTTAGAAAGGTATGAACTTGCCAAGGAAACTAACGCAAAGGAAAGAGCTCAGTTCCGAAGAAATCGTTCCACTCGATTTCTGGCTCTTCCAGAAAATCTTCGACCTCTCCCACCTTTTCCAACAGGCAGATGGCTAGATGCAGCGGTTTCACAAGCAAAGGCAGCGGGTGAAGATATCTCTGAAGAAGAAGAAGAAATCCCAAAAGGATGTGATTGGGAGTATATCAAATACGGTGCACTATGGTCTCATGGATGACACTTTTGAATCGCATGAATCGATCAAAACCGGTCTACTTTTGATAGTGGAGTGATGGTGAAGTTTTTGCAAAAAAGTAGAGCGAGTGCAAGAGATGATAATGCTCTAGAAGGCGAGTTAGATTATTGTGGTGTGATTCAAGACATCTTGAAACTATCTTTGAGAAAGTTTGATTACTTTGTTTTTGACGTGAAATGGTTCAAAGTAGTCACCTCTGGAAGAAACGCAACAATGAGATGAGATAAGAGCGGTTTGCTTCAAGTCGACTCCACAAGATTATGGACAGATGAAAGGGATACATTTGTACTTCCCGAACACTGTGAGAAAGTTGTTTTTATACCAGATTCAAAAGACCCAGAGTGGCTATTTGTTTTACAAGTCGCTCCACGTAGTAGACAAATTTTTGAAAATGGAGATGTAGAAGAACGTCCATCTCTAGTGGACTCAGAGATTCATTCGATAGTTGAGGAGGAAGAGATCATTGTTCGAGAAGAAGAGGTCATTGAAGTCATTGTTCGAGAAGACGAAGCAATAGATGATGATCAGGAGGAAACTAGCATAGCAAGCCATTTAGAAGCCATCAATTTAGAGATAGATATTCTCAGTGCATTGGATCTTCAAGAGGATGCTAGAATAGAGGACTTTTGAATAAAAGACTTGTACGTACTAATTTTTGGTTTTTTTTTGTTTATTCCCTATATTATTTTTCTTATCACATGCTAATTATTTGAGTTCTTTTATTACAGAGCACGATGGGAGACAGTCTTCCAGTCACTCCACAGTCCATGACAGAGGAGCAGTTTTTGGAGTTCATCTCTCAGGTTCCTTCTGCGTATATGGCCGCTACATCACAATATTGGATCGCTCGTGGTAGCACTCCTCTCGACCTCACTCCTGGCGGCCTTACTCGTGCTGGCCTCACTCCCGCTGGCCTCACTTCCGCCGGTGTCACCCCCGCCGGTGTCACTCCTGCCGGTGTCACTCCTGAGGGTGGTGCTACTCCCGTAGGAGGTATATCTCCTAGCTTTGTGACTCCACCACGACCATCTTTGCAGCTATCTCCTACAGGATCTACTAGTAGACATGTGTGTTCGACACCTCAACGCGATACAGGGTCTGGCCCGTCTCGTAGATCGAGGTCACGCTCTGGAGGAGGAGGTTCTAGGAGTGGATCTACAGGTAGGTCTGGAGGCGGAGGAGGCGGTTGTTGTGGAGGCAGTGCGACGGACGTTGTGTCACCCGCTTCTACTCCTAGGATGAGTACCTCAGATGTAGGTATGCCACGCAGTACACCACGCAGTACACCACATACACCTTGGGGTGGTCATGACCATGATGACTCCAAGGTGTATAGTATCCGAGATGGAGCTCCGGTGATGAATGCGGCTGGCAAAGCAATGCGTGCACGCATACGACAGCTTTGCTCCATCCAGTTTGGACACTCCATCATGTTGAAATGGAGTGAACAGGATAAAGATCGGAAGAATTATATCACACAGACGATTTACCAGGAGTTCCGACCAGCCGATGGACAGTCGATTGTCAGTTTAGAGTGGATTCTGCATACCGCACATGAGGTCATGTCGCATCGATGATCCGAGGCTCGTGATGCATTCAGAGAAGGCTTACCAAAGCCTATGTGGTTAGATGCTGAGGAGTGGGACATGATTCGTGATGAGCAGCAGCAGACTCCTGATCGATATCGCGAGCAGCGAAATGCTGCAGCCACACGTCTAGACACGATTGAACCGTCACATTTGGGCAGCGGCGGATATGACACGATGCGTCATGAGTTTGTAAGTACCATTTCATTTATTGAATTTATTTGTGTTAAATTTCTCATATATATTTCTCTAATCTTTTTATATTTGTTTCAGGAGCTGGCAATGGGTCGTCCTCCAACCCGAACGGAGGAGTCTTATAGATATAGTCATCGGTTGACTGCACTATTGCAGGACTTGGAGGGACGCGGTGCGGTAGTTTCATGGGAGCGTTTGCGATGAGGTAATTAATTTATAAACTTGGTTTTTACTTGTTTGTAATTTTCATGTGAGTTTATCTCATTCCATTAATGTTCTTTGTTGGAGGACTGTTGATATGGAACGTTCTTTGCATGTGTATGGTAGTGGAAGACCAATATTTTGTATTTGATTTTCATATGGCAATACATTGCTTTGCCACATTTTGTAAAAGCGTCATATATATGACAGTGGTTTGCCACACTCTTGTACATGCTTCATTATTGAAATATATAACTTCTTTTGTACATGGTTCATTGTTCATTCTGATTATCAATCTCTTTTGTGTACAATAATACTCTATTTCATGAAATCATATTTCGGTTGTCATTAGAGTACACATCACATGTACTCGGTTTTTTTTGGCCAGAGTGTATTGTCTTTTGTTCAGCAACATCATGGTAATGTTGCTGTAGCAAAAGACAAAACATTCTGCCCAAAAAAAATTTTGCAGGTATGGTCGTCGGTATAAGCGACGGTACTCCCAGTAGGGTCATCGGAATAACCGTCGGTACACCCAGGAGGCGATGCAGCAGAAGCCGATTACCGACGCATATACCGATGTTTATACCGACACATATACCGACGCATATACCGATGCTTTTACCGATGCCTATACTGACTCTTTGGTACTGACGCGAAAACCGACCTTTACACAGGCGTCGCGGCAAATAAAGCCGCATTCATTTTCCTCGGTAAAAACCTCGGTATACCATTGATCTGTTGTAGTGACTTTAGTCTCTTGGGGCTTCCTTTGCATAAGATTTCTATGCAATTGGTTGCCTCTAGTCTTTGTGATGAGAATAAACCTATTTCTTTGGATAAAGCACAAAATTGAGAAAATCGGATGGCCACTATGGAGTGACGATACGATTATATTATGCAAAATGGTACATGGTCTTTACATGATTCACGTCCAAGCAAAAAGGCCATTGGCACTCAATGGGTATACAAGTTGAAATGTAATCTTGATGGCACAATTGACATGTATAAGGTGAGGCTTGTTGCAAAAGTTTATGCTCATGATAAAGTCCCTTATTTTTATGAGACATTTGCTTCCACGTGCCAAATGACCACTATTCATAGCATCTGTGCACTTGTAACTCATCATGGTTGTAATGTATATCAGTTGAGCATTAAACTTGCATTTTTAATGACGACTTACATGAAGAATGGTATATATTTTAGCCTCCTCATTTTGTGCAAGAAGGGCATAAAAACAAAGTGTGATCGTTGAGGAAGGAAATATATGGTTTGAAGCAAGCAGCATGTGCTTGGTATGAAAAGTTATGCCTACTTGATTGCAGTTGGTTTTGAGAATTGTCCAACTTAGAGCACCTTATATGTTAAGGGTGAAGTTCATATACCTCTAATTATTATTGTAGACGTTGATGAAATGCTTCTCACTCCTCCTAATGAGAAGGATATTGATGATTTTAGGGTTGATTTGCATGCCTCTTTTGAGATGTCAGATATGCGTTGTCGGAAAGTTTTCAACCTTTCCGTTGACGATCAGGATAAATACAAAAATGATTATTGGTTAATTCTAATTTCTCATTATTACAATGTTTTTTCTTGGAACTAAACTCTTGTTAAGTATTTGCAGGATCAAATGGATGAAGAAAACAAAAGTTCAAATTATGGTTTATCCTAAACTGCTCGAATAATGTGTGTTTAGGCCATCGAAGTATTGAATTATGGTTTAAAACCATAGGTTTACGTTTAATCATGTGCATTTAAGTTAGGAGAATTATTTCCTGGTTAATGATAGGGTTTAACTAGGTTTTCAATTAATTTCCAAAGGGTTTCAATGGGTTTTTGATGGGTTCCAAGTAGATTTTTCTAGGGTTTTACTATTTTTAAAGGGTCAAAATAAATGTTATTTAAAAACATTAATATATATAAATTACATATTTATGTATTAAACATTAAACTATGTCATTAAAAATTATTTTAATTAAATATGTGTATTTAAATACTAAGGTTCTAATTAATTAAACCCTTAAACTAAGCTTAAATTAAATGATTTATTTAAATAAGAAAATGTAGGCTAATGAAATTAAAATGATCAATTAAATGAATAAATAACTAATGGTCTATATGAATGCTAGAAAAAAAGAATGGTATGTGAGTAATGTGGAATTAAAGTGAATTAGGGAGTGGTATGAAAGGATGATGCACTTAAAGCGAATAAAGTTGGTTGACAGAAAGGAATGGTGAGAACTAGTGTAGATGAAAAGAGTGGTGAAAGTTAATGGGAAAAAGTGTGGCTAAGGAATTAAAGTAAAACCTAAAGGAGTGGTTTAGAAATGACTTGTGTATGTATTTAAATGAGTATTGAGAGCAAGTTTCTCCTAATGTTTCTTTGCAGGTACTTTCTCCTGCTCTTTACTTTCTTCTATTTTTCCTTCTTTCTCATTAGACCCTCCTCGTGCTCAGGATATTAAGCCATCGTGTGCTGCTGTGTATGATGATCTTGATGTTGATTATCTGGCTGGAAGCATGCCCATGCCTATTCCATGGCTTGGTCTGGGTCCCTGCAGCAGTGTGTGTATGATGTGATATGATGTGTGTATGTGTGATGTATGTGCGTGTGTGATGTATGTGTGCGTGTGATGTGTATGTGCGTGTGTGATGTATGTGTGCGTGTGATGTATGTGTGCGTGTGATGTATGTGCATGTGTGATGTATGTGTGCGTGTGATGTGTATGTGCGTGTGAAGTGTGTGTATGTGTATGTGTGTGATGTGATGTGTGTGTGTGTGAGTGTGAGATTCCCCCCCCCCTCTCTGGCGCTGCGCGCAACAGCGGGCAGAGAGAGAGAGAGAAGGAGATCCCCCCCCTCTCTGGCGCTGCGCATAGCAGCACGCAGAGAGAGAGAGGGAGAGAGATTCCCCCCCTCTCTCTGGCGCTGCGCGCAACAGCGCGCAGAGAGAGAGAGAGAGGGAGAGAGATTCCCCCCCCCCCCCCTCTCTGGCGCTGCGCGCAACAACGCGCACAGAGAGAGAGAGAGAGAGAGAGAGAGAGAGAGAGAGAGAGAGAGAGAGAGAGAGAGAGAGAGAGAGAGAGAGAGAGAGAGAGAGAGAGAGAGAGAGAGAGAGAGAGGGGGAGAAAGAGAGCGAGAGGCAAAGAGAGAAAGAGAGAGAAAGAGAGAGGTAGAGAGAGGCAGAGAGAGAAAGAGAGAGGCAGAGAGAGAGAGAGAAAGAGAGAGGCAGAGAGAGAAAGAAAGAGGTAGAGAGAGAAAGAGAGAGGTAGAAAGAGGTAGAGAGAGAAAGAGAGAGGTAGAGAGAGAAAGAGAGAGAAAGAGAGAGGTAGAGAGAGAAAGAGAGAGGCAGAGAGAGAAAGAAAGAGAGAGAGAGGCAGAGTGAGAGAGGTAGAGCGAAAAATTTATACATGTCCGTGTGAGTGTATATGCATGTATGTTATGTATGTGCATATACATATACATGAGTGTATGCATGTTATTATGAGGATAAATTTTTATGCATGTTAATTAGTATAAATGCATATGTGAGAATATGCATGAGCATGCCTGGTGTGATGCATGTATGTATAAGAGTGATGAGTGCATATCTGTATGTATGAGGTAGAAGTGTTGGTTATGAGTATGTTTTATGTTTTATAAGATATACTGATGTTCCTAATGTTTCTTTGCAGAAACATTGAAGATTAAAAAAACAATTGAAGTGCAGTAAAGTGAAGCAAAGTGAAGAATTCATCAATTCAAATATCCAACAATCTGAATTAAATCCATAGAAGTTATCCTTGATTAAGCTTTTGTATAGGATTCTCTAGTTGTTAGCAATCTTTTAGAGAATTTATATCATTGATTTATAGCATTGTAATCATCCAATATTGTCATTAGCTTTAATTCAATGTCAATTCGCATTATCTTTCTTGTCCATGTCATCTGAAAAATCCAATTCAATCTGAAAATAACGCATCTTTAGAAGTAGAAGTTGAAGTAGAAGTAGTTAAGGACCTTATTACACACGAATCGTTAATATCAGTATATCACGATTATAACCTTAATAGATTTATAGCATTATTTTTAAGTGCATCTAGTGATCCTCAAGATAACATAGATTCATTTCCACCACCCTTAATTGGGCGTACACAACCTAATCATTTAGAAATCCAAGAAGACAAAATTATAAAAGAAAAATTAAGTGAGGAAACTTTGATAGTACCCATACCTCAAGAAGCTATTGATAGATATAGAGCAGCCCAGCCTTACGGTTCTTAGACGTTTAAAGTGTTACAATTACCTATTCCAAATTTCCTAGATTTAAGAGTAATTTAGAATTTCTTTTACCTTAGAAGAAAGAAAAATATACCTAAAACACCTACGATTGTCTCATACACCCTGCGTGTGTCGAGGGATTTAGTGGCTGACTGATCCACCAGCCTTATGTCCGCAACTTCCCGACGATTTGGTGAACCTGACGTGAAGTTGTCGGGAAGTTGCGGACATAAGGCTGGTGGATCAGTCAGCCACTAAATCCCTCGACACACGCAGGGTGTATGAGACAATCGTAGGTGTTTTAGGTATATTTTTCTTTCGTCTAAGGTAAAAGAAATTCTAAATTACTCTTAAATCTAGGAAATTTGGAATAGGTAATTGTAACACTTTAAACGTCTAAGAACCGTAAGGCTGGGTTGCTCTATATCTATCAATAGCTTCTTGAGGTATGGGTACTATCAAAGTTTCCTCACTTAATTTTTCTTTTATAATTTCGTCTTCTTGGATTTCTAAATGATTAGGTTGTGTACGCCTAATTAAGGGTGGTGGAAATGAATCTATGTTATCTTGAGGATCATTAGATGCACTTAAAAATAATGCTATAAATCTATTAAGGCAATAATCGTGATATACTGATATTAACGATTCGTGTGTAATAAGGTCCTTAACTACTTCTACTTCAACTTCTACTTCTAAAGATGCGTTATTTTCAGATTGAATTGGATTTTCAGATGACATGGACAAGAAAGATAATGCGAATTGACATTGAATTAAAGCTAATGACAATATTGGATGATTACAATGCTATAAATCAATGATATAAATTCTCTAAAAGATTGCTAACAACTAGAGAATCCTATACAAAAGCTTAATCAAGGATAACTTCTATGGATTTAATTCAGAATGTTGGATATTTGAATTGATGAATTCTTCACTTTGCTTCACTTTACTGCACTTCAATTGTTTTTTTAATCTTCAACGTTTCTGCAAAGAAACATTAGGAACATCAGTATATCTTATAAAACATAAAACATACTCATAAGCAACACTTCTACCTCATACATACAGATATGCACTCATCACTCTTATACATACATGCATCACACCAGGCATGCTCATGCATATTCTCACATATGCATTTATACTAATTAACATGCATAAACATTTATCCTCATAATAACATGCATACACTCGTGTATATGTATATGCACATACATAACATACATGCATATACACTCACACGGACACGTACAACTTTTTCTCTGTACCTCTCTCTCTCTGCCTCTCTCTCTCTTTCTTTCTCTCTCTGCCTCTCTCTTTCTCTCTCTTCCTATCTCTTTCTCTCTCTTTCTCTCTCTACCTCTCTCTTTCTCTCTCTACCTATCTCTACCTCTCTCTTTCTCTCTCTACCTCTCTCTTTCTCTCTCTACCTCTCTCTTTATCTCTCTCTCTCTACCTCTCTCTTTCTCTCTCTCCCTCTCTCTACCTCTCTCTTTCTCTCTCTTTCTCTCTCTGCCTCTCTCTCTCTTTCTCCCTCTCTCTCTCTCTCTCTCTCTCTCTCTCTCTCTCTCTCTCTCTCTCTCTCTCTCTCTCTCTCTCTCTCTCTCTCTCTCTCTCTCTCTCCCCCTTTGCGCGCTGTTGCGCGCAGCGCCAGAGAGGGGGGGGAATCTCTCTCCCTCTCTCTCTCTGCGCGCTACTACGTGCAGCGCCAGAGAGGGGGGGGATCTCCCTCTCTCTCTCTCTCTGCGCGCTCTTGCGCGCAGCGCCAAAGAGAGGGGGGGGGGAATCTCACACTCACACACACACACACATCACATCACACACATACACATCACACATACACACACTTCACACGCACATACACATCACACGCACACATACATCAGACACGCACATACATCACACGCACACATACATCACACGCACACATACATCACACACGCACATACACATCACACGCACACATACATCACACACGCACATACATCACACATACACACATCATATCACATCGTACACGCACTGCTGCAGGGACCCAGACCAAGCCATGGAATAGGCATGGGCATGCTTCCAGCCGGATAATCAACATCAAGATCATCATACACAGCAGCATAGGATGGCTTAATATCCTGAGCACGAGGAGGGTCTAATGAGAAAGAAGGAAAAACAGAAGAAAGTAAAGAGCAGGAGAAAGTACCTGCAAAGAAACATTAGGAGAAACTTGCTCTCAACACTCATTTAAATACATACACAAGTCATTTCTAAACCACTCCTTTAGGTTTTACTTTAATTCCTCAGCCACACTTTTTCCCATTAACTTTCACCACTCTTTTCATCTACACTAGTTCTCACCATTCCTTTCTGTCAACCAACTTTATTCACTTTAAGTGCATCATCCTTTCAGACCACTCCCTAATTCACTTTAATTCCACATTACTCACATACCATTCTTTTTTTCTAGCATTCATATAGACCATTAGTTATTTATTCATTTGATTGATCATTTTAATTTCATTAGCCTAAATTTTCTTATTTAAATAAATCATTTAATTTAAGCTTAGTTTAAGGGTTTAATTAATTAGAACCTTAGTATTTAAATACACATATTTAATTAAAATAATTTTTAATGACATAGTTTAATGTTTAATACATAAATATGTAATTTATATATATTAATGTTTTTAAATAACATTAATATATATAACAATTGAAGTGCAGTAAAGTGAAACAAAGTGAAGAATTCATCAATTCAAATATCCAACAATCTGAATTAAATCCATAGACGTTATCCTTGATTAAGCTTTTGTATAAGATTAAAAAAACAATTGAAGTGCAGTAAAGTGAAGCAAAGTGAAGAATTCATCAATTCAAATATCCAACAATCTGAATTAAATCCATAGAAGTTATCCTTGATTAAGCTTTTGTATAGGATCCTCTAGTTGTTAGCAATCTTTTAGAGAATTTATATCATTGATTTATAGCATTGTAATCATCCAATATTGTCATTAGCTTTAATTCAATGTCAATTCGCATTATCTTTCTTGTCCATGTCATCTGAAAATCCAATTCAATATGAAAATAACGCATCTTTAGAAGTAGAAGTTGAAGTAGAAGTAGTTAAGGACATTATTACACACGAATCGTTAAATATCAGTATATCACGATTATTGCCTTAATAGATTTATAGCATTATTTTTAAGTGCAGCTAATGATCCTCAAGATAACATAGATTCATTTCCACCACCCTTAATTAGGCTTACACAACCTAATCATTTAGAAATCCAAGAAGACGAAATTATAAAAGAAAAATTAAGTGAGGAAACTTTGATAGTACCCATACCTCAAGAAGCTATTGATAGATATAGAGCAACCCAGCCTTACGGTTCTTAGACGTTTAAAGTGTTACAATTACCTTTTTCAAATTTCCTAGATTTAAGAGTAATTTAGAATTTCTTTTACCTTAGACGAAAGAAAAATATACCTAAAACACCTACGATTGTCTCATACACCCTGCATGTGTCGAGGGATTTAGTGGCTGACTGATCCACCAGCCTTATGTCTGCAACTTCCCGACAGCGTCAGTTGAATTATTATTTGGGCATTCAATTAATGCAATTTGGTAGGGGAATAGCTTTGTGTATGTTCACACATTATTATATCATTTTGTCCTTGAATATTCGTATGATAAATTATGGAATATGTTGAACAAGGCATTCCTGGAGTGTTTCTTTATTAATGTATTAATGTGTTTTGGTGTTTCTGATATAGCAATTGAAGGATGGACAGATATAATCCAACTTTAGGGTAGAGATCAAAAATCTGATTTATAATTTAGTTTATGAATAAACCCATGTAGAAGGTTCTATTGTTATAAATAGTTAGAAAAGTAGTGGTTGGAATAAGGGTCATTGTAGACCGCAAATTCGGATATTAAAAGCGAAGGATTTCTATGAAAGTTGCCAACTTTTACTTTCACGCATGCTTTTTGAAGCCACTCTCATCTAATGATTCTTTTCAACATAATCAAAACTTCCTCTAAATACATGCACTCTGTGGACTATCGAAATAGAGTGCATGGGGGGCGATTGCACCCAATATTGCATTCTATCTTGTCTTGTGGCATGTCTATTTTTTCTGTGTGTTTTTTGCATTCGTATCCTCTATGTGCGTGTGAGTAAGATCTTGATAATATTGGTATTAGAGCAAGGGACAATGACCATGCCGATGCGCACTGTAGGAGTTGAACCCACGGCCTCACTCACACAAGGGAAGTGTTTTACCACTACACTATCTCTTTGTGTTGTCACTCTAGTTGTCTTTTCGTATATTTAACACAACTTTCATCTCTTTTTAACTTTTCCAATTCCCAACAACAACCCTTCCTTTTACATTTTAACTCAAACAATGTCAAAAATTGCTTTTACATATCTAGCTAGAGGGTTTTGTTCTCTACATCCTCATGGAACCTACGAACACCATGGAGGATTTCGACGAGTCACCACTACCCGAGGTAACACTCAAGCAATAACTTGAGCTCCTGCGGCATGAACTTCGAGGCACTCAGAATGAGATCTGACAATGCGATGAAGTACTCGAGAAGATGTAGACTGATGAAGAGAACCTTAGGAGCGTGGTCAAGACTATTGTCTCTGCCCAATCAGATGGCACATATTCCAAGATTGCTATTAAGAATTACCACTTTTTATAGTTTGATGGCCATAAGGATGGCCCTTTGTTCCTTTCATGCTTGTCACAGTTTGATGATTTTTATACTCATGAAACATATGCTGAAAGTGAAAAAGTCAAATTTTCCACTAAGTATTTAGTACGAAAAGCCCAACTCTGGTGGAATGTCCTGCGGCACATTACAGAGCGTCCAACAATGTGGAAGGCTTTCCAAGATAAAGTGAAGGATTCTTTTCTTCCTCCTCAATAGGATTTATTTGTTCGACATGCATGGATGACCCTTACATAGAGGGAGGGTGATACGGTTACTGCCTACATAGAGCGGTTCTGGCAAGTTTTACTATTGGTTCGAATGCTTGAAGATGTACTGGAGGATAGCTTGCAACAAAAATATGAGGATGGTTTGGAGGTGGGAATCCAAGCTAAGCTTCAAAACCTATGACCTACAACCCTCAACAAGGCTATATCTTTTGCCTATGATGTAGAGAAAGAATTCGAGTCCATAACCAAGTCAATCCGTCTATAACAACCGCATCAATAACTACTTTTTGTTAACCCAAATCTTCCCATGAAACATAGTTTTAACACCCCATCTTACTCTAGTTTTCCTCATCCATTGCAATCCAACTACTCAACTACACCTGTTGCTTCATATCTACAACCTACCAAACCACCTACCCTACAAACTTCAGCGATGGATACCCAACATAAACGACCACAAACCACGTGCTAGAATTGTGGTAAACCTCGACATACAAAGTTCCAATTGCGACCTCTTAACATGAAACCAACTGCAACTTGATTACATAGCATGTAGGCCCATAATGAAGAAATTCCTTGTCTTTGGATAGAGGAATCATTGGAGAAGGACTTAAGTACCTTGGCTAACCATATCTCTCTTCATTCTCTACTTCGCATGTAGGGTACTACAAATAATAAACTCATTAAAATATTACATGATGATGGTAGTTCAAATGATTTCATTTCACATCTATTAGTACAAGAAATTAAATTAAAAACATTTCCTTTGTGTATAAAGTAAAATTTGCATTTCAAGGTAATCGTTATAATGTAACACAAGAAGTGCAAGATGTTACGACTAGCATAGGCCCATATGTTGATTCACGAACATTTGTAATTTCACCTTTACAGTCTTACAATGTTATACTAGGTATGCGTTTTCTTCATTATTATAACCCACACATTGACTACCATACACATACCTTCAACTTTGAATTTAAAGGTCAAATGATTACTTTGTCTACACAGCATGATTTCCAGCCATTTCCATTGATTAATCATACTCAAGTAGAACATGCATTTAGGATAGGATTCAATTCATGCATTAGTTATGTCTGAGTATCCCTTTGAACTATCACCATCTCGAGGATCCTTTGACCATAGCATAGACTTACTCCCTAGTAGTTCTCCTCCTCATGAAGCACCTTATAGACATGGCCCACTACACTAAAAGGAAATAGAAAATTAAGTTAAAAACCTACTACCGAAAGGACTTATAAGGCCTAATTCTTCCCAATTTGGAGCACCACTTATCCTAGTAGAGAAGAAGAATAAAACATATCGAATGTGCATTGATTATAGAGCCCTTAACAAGATCACAATAAAGAATAGATACCCTATTCCTCGAATAGATGATCTTTTGGATAAATTACGAGGAGCTCATGTCTTCAGTAAAATTGATCTAAAATTGGGATACCATCAGATTTGTATGATGCAAAGTGATATTTTTAAGACTGCATTTAGAACTCAAACCGGCCATTATGAATTTATGGTAATGCCCCTTGGACTTACGAATGCCCTGCTACATTTGCACGAATGATGAACAACACTTTTCGTGATTACCAAGCTTTTTTTCTTGTATTTTTTGATGATATACTTGTTTACAGTAAGAATGATAGTGAGCATGAGAAGCATCTTAAAATAGTTTTTCATTTACTACAAGAAAAAGCACTTTACGCTTATCCTGAAAAGAGTTATTTCTTTCAATGTAAGCTAGAATATCTAGGACATATTATTTCAAGTGAAGGTGTGTATGTAGATCCAAAAAAGATTAAAGTTATAGTAGAATGGCCTACATCACAATCAATCAATGATGTTCGTTCTTTTCTTGGGTTGGCTAGTTTTTAAAGGAAGTTTGTTCAAAATGTTTTTTATTTAGCATTGCCTCTTACCTTGTTATTGAAAAAGAAAATAATTTTTGCATGGGGACTTACCCAATAACAATCCTTTTAAAAATGCAAACATGCACTTTCACATGCACCTCTTACAGTTACCTAATTTCTCACAACCCTTTCATGTTTTTACTGACGCTAGTGGTTCAGGAATAGGTGTTGTTTTAATGCAAACTCATCATCCCATTGCATTCGAGAGTCGGAAGCTTAAGCCATCAAAAAAGAATTATAGTACATATGACAAAGAATTGTTCGCGGTTGTGCATGCTTTGCAAATTTGGAAACTCTATCTTATGGGCTCTGAGATATTAATCAAAACCGATCAACAGGCTATTAAGCATTTATTAAATCAGCCCATAATCTCTGATCGCCATCTTAATGGGCATCATTCATTCAAAACTTCCAACCCATGATCCAATATCAGCCTGGTAAAGCTAATGTTGTAGCTAATGCTCTTAGCCGATTTCCTTCACATTCTATTGTTTTGCATAATATTTCTGCCATCCAAATACATTCTTTTCAAGAAATGGTTTACACTTATGCATCTCATTTGTATTTCTCATGTGCATGGCATGACTTCAACAATGGTGCATCTTTAACTAATGAACATTATACATTTCATAATGGTTTTCTTTATTTTCAACATAGATTATGCATAATCCAAGCTTTTAAAGATTTTGTCATCAAAGAAATGCATGAACCATCTTACATGGGTCATAAAGGCATACAAAGCAGCATTTTTCTCTCCAAAGATATCTTCTTTTGGCCACACATGGTGTAGAGGAGGTACTGGGATATCCACTTTTAAGAAGAGCAGAAAATATTCACTTCCAGTACTTCGCCTACTCAAGGGAGGTCCTCCTTAGGGAAGTATACCCTTTAACATTTCTATGAGCAGGCAGATCACAATAATTGTACAGTAAATGTAGACACTCAGAGAGAAGATCAATGACAATGGCAATAGTAAAGGACGAAACCACTCATTAGTTCACAGAGATGAATACAATATAGGAAAAAATAATGCTCAAAAGTTGATGCTCTGGGCTAACATGCCACTCCAGAACTAAACAACATCAATACAAGAAATTCATCCAATCCATACAATAAATACAACTAGATGCAGACTGGTACTGATCACTACAAAGTGTGGAGACTTGCTCCAAGGGGAAGAGCACGAAAATACCACTAACACCAAAAATACCACTGACTCACAATGAATGAAAAAACCAAGCCACTTCCTTCACACTATAGTGCTATTAGCCCTGCACTGGGAAGCCCACACTCTGTATCCTCACCACAGAGTGACTTCCTACAATAGTCTTGTAGCCACAAAGTGCAAAGAGAGGACCCCTGTACGTACTTATGTATATATGTATATCTGTATCCCAAATGAACACAAGTCCATTGCTTTTATAGGCTCCAATAGGCCAAGAGGGCCTTGCCGATTCCTCACGTCCACTGATCAAGCACCAATCGATTGCCCAAAATTGGAGGGGTAGATCAAACATGCCACCAGTCTTGAATTGGATCCTCAAAAAAAGGCAGTCGTCATGAATGGTTGGTGGCAACAGTCATTTTTCTACTTTCACTTTTACCATTTACACTTTTAGTGTTACTTTTGCATGCAAACTGAAATCTTCATTTTGAGCTGCCAGTGGGATTGTAATGCTCGTGGGATTGTAATGCCCCTCAAAACTCCTCCCTCACCTAATGCACAAATACCTCCATTTTCTATATGGGCCTACTGCCCAAATGCAAGTCAAATCTTCACAACCAAATAAAAAGATGTAGTGTGAAGATTCCATCTCCAGATGAAGACAAAAACTCCCAACTCAGACATTATGTGCAAAACTGCAAAAGAGACTTCTTGAGTGAAATGGCTCCTAAACATATCTTCCTGGATAGAGACATCTAACGATCCCATTCGGGTAGTTCCTAAGACAAACTCGATGTTTTTAATACAACCAAGTATTAGTCAGCGGGCGTGCCTCCTTGAAAATGAAGACCAACCATGCATGCACGCGCAAAAACATTGCGTGGCATAGATAGCCACAACTTACTATAAAGAATCCTTGCCTTCACACAGTTCAAAAAAGTTTCATGATTATGTAGTGTTTCTTCCCTTCATGCTTCGACTCAACTCCTTGACAAGCAAATAGCAATCTGGGGCTCAATATCAGTGTGGTAATTCTCAATCTTTTCTCTCACTTTAAATCCAAACTTCTGATAGAAAGCAAGAGCTTCTTCATTGTAGTATGAACATGCAAATAGATCTCCAAAACAGTTTCATTTTTATGGCACACATCCAATAAATGTCCCATCAGTTTTGCCCCAATACCAAGTCTTCGATAGGGAGCAAGAATGCCAAAAGTCATGATGTATAGCTTCACCGTGGTCACGGGGGAAAGGCTGCGGGAGGGGAGGGAGGTGGCGGGTGCGGATAGGAAGGCTGCAGGGTGGGGAGGAGAGGGAGTTCGCGGGGGAAGGAGGGGTGTGCGGCTGGAGGGGCGGGGGAGGGGCACAGGGTGCGGGCTTGGCAGGGTGGGGGGTGCGGAGGCATGCGGGGGGGGAGAGAAAGAGAGAGAGAGAGAGAGAGAGAGAGAGAGAGAGAGAGAGAGAGAGAGAGAGAGAGAGACAGAGACAGAGAGAGATAGAGAGAGAGAGAGGAGGGGGCTGGGGTCCACGGGGGAGGGCAAAGGGTGCAGGGTTGGCGTGGTGGGGGGTGCGGAGGCAGGCGGGGAGAGAGAGAGAGAGAGAGAAGAGAGAGAGAGAGAGAGAGAGAGAGAGAGGGAGAGAGAGAGAGAGAGAGAGAGAGAGAGAGAGAGAGAGGGGGGCTGGGGTCCATGCGCGAGGGAGGTGGCAGGCTGCGGGGTGGGGAGGGGAGGGGGTCACGAGGGAAAGGCTACGGGAGGAGAGAGAGAGGGAGAGAGAGAGAGAGAGAGAGAGAGAGAGAGAGAGAGAGAGAGAGAGAGAGAGAGAGAGAGAGAGAGAGAGAGAGGGGGGCCTGGGGTCCGCGGGGGAGGGAGGTGGCAGGCTGCGGGGTGGGGAGGGGAGGGGGTCACGGGGGAAAGGCTATGGGAGGGGAGGGGAGAGAGAGAGAGAGAGAGAGAGGAGGGGGCTGGGGTCCGCGGGGGAGGGCAAAGGGTGCAGGTTTGGCGGGGTGGGGGGTGTGGAGGCAGGCAGGGAGAGAGATAGAGAGAGAGAGAGAGAGAGAGAGAGAGAGAGAGAGAGAGAGAGGGGTTGGGGACCATGCGGGAGGGAGGTGGCGGGCTGCAGGGTGGGGAGGGGAGGGGTTCACGAGGGAAAGGCTGCGGGAGGGGGGGGAGAGAGAGAGAGAGAGAGAGAGAGAGAGAGAGAGAGAGAGAGAGAGAGAGAGAGAGAGAGAGAGAGAGAGAGAGAGAGAGAGAGAGAGAGAGAGAGAGAGAGAGAGAGAGAGAGAGAGAGAGAGAGAGAGAGAGAGAGAGAGATAGAGAGAGAAAGAGAGGAGGGATGTGGGGCTGGAGGGGCGGGGGGCAGAGGGTGGAGGGTTGGCAGGGTGGGGGTGCGGAGGCAGGCAGGGAGAGAGGGGGAGAGAGAGAGAGAGAGAGAGAGAGAGAGAGAGAGAGAGAGAGAGAGAGAGAGAGAGGGGCTGGGGTCTGCGGGGGAGGGAGGTGGCAGGCTACTGGGTGGAGAGGGGAGGGGGTCGCGAGGGAAAGGCTACGAGAGGGGAGGAGAGAGAGAGAGAGAGAGAGAGAGAGAGAGAGAGAGAGAGAGAGAGAGAGAGAGAGAGAGAGAGAGAGAGAGAGAGAGAGAGAGAGAGAGGGAGGGAGGGATAGGGAGGGCTGGGGTCCACGGGGGAGGGAGGTGGTGGGCTGCACGGTGGGGAGGGGAGGAGGTGGCGGGTCAAGTGGGGCTAGAGAGAGAGGGGGGAGAGAGAGAGAGAGAGAGAGAGAGGAGGGGGCTATGCGGGGGCTGAGGGGAGGGGGTTGGCTGTGGGGAAAGAGGGAGAGAGGAGCTTCTCGTGCACTGTTAATCAAACCATCTCTCCAATAGAGAGAGTGGAAGTTAAGCCCCTCTCTACATCTGTATCTCTATGCTCCTCCATGAATTCTCATCACCCAAAAGATGATTAGAGAGTAAGAAAGAAGTGCCCAAGCTCTTGTGTCCTCTCTTAGAGAGCAAATTTGGCGCTATCAGAAGGTCATCACCATCTCCTGCTCAGATCAGTACATGCACATCTATAGAGGGAGAGGGAAAGATAAAAACTTCAAGCCTTTGCACCGTCCCGCTGCAATTCCTCCTTTATTTTGCTTATTTCAATAAGATCAAGATAAACTACAATTACTGAATGAAATACGGTATGTACAATGAATGAAGTGCTTCCATTTTGACTTAATTCAGGTAATTCTTCACCCTAGAGATATTGAGCAGGCATATCCTCTTACCCTACAAATCCTCCAGATGCACTGCGCCATGAGGTAATACCTTCATCACTCTGTATGGTCCTATCCATTTGGATGCCAATTTGGTTGAAACTGCTGGGATCTAATGCACCAAAACCAAGGATCCTTCTTCTACTTCTTTGGCCCTAAGATACCTGTCGTGTAATCTTTTGTGCTCTTCTTGTGTTACCTGAAGTTTTTGCATTGGTCCTTCTCTGTATTCTTCTAGTGCCACCAGTCTCCTAATGGGAGGTTCAATTCCAATGGTTTTGGCTCCAATTTCTTTTTTGATGATAAATTCGAATGGTGCTAATGCCTCTTTTCCATATACTAAGTGAAATGGAATCTCACTAGTGGTTCCCCTCTTTGTAGTTCTGAAAGCCCAAATTGCACCAATCAATGCTTGTGGCCAAAACCTTTGATGATCAAAAGATATTTTGCGAAGCAATCCAATCAAAATCTTATTGGAGCTTTCTGCTTGGCCATTTGCCCTTGGATAGTAGGCAAAGGATTTTTTATGAAAAACCTTGTACTTGTCAAATATAAATTGGAGCAATTGATTTACAAAATGTGTTCCTCTATCACTAGTGATTTCCAGTGGGCAACCAAATCTTGAAAAAATAAGTTTATATAGAAACTTAGCTACTGTTAAAGCCATGCAGTCCACAGTAGCTTTAGCCTCTATCCATTTGGTTGCATAACATGTGGCCATCAAAATATACTTCTTACCGCCAGGGTGACGAGTTGGACTAATTGGTCCGATGAAATCAAGACCCCATCGTTCAAATGGGAGCCACCCTGTATATATGACTAATGGTTGGAAATTCAATCTAAAACTTGGCGTAGGAGCACATATCTGGCAAATCTTGCATTCTTTAGCAAACTTGATCGCATCCTTGTAAATGTGAGGCCACCATAGTCCTTTGTGGATGATTTTGTGAGCCAACTCTTCCCCCTTTAGATGCCCTTCACTGTGTGCAGCTTCTAGCACAAGGTTCACCTCCTTTGGATAAACACAATTTCTCAAGATATCATCGTGACAGTATTTATATAAATTTCCATTTATAAGTGAATATGCTTTGGTTTTCAAGAGCAATCTTCTCTTTTCTATAGGTGTCAAGTGTTTTGGGAGTTTTCCAGTAGTTAGAAAATGGAGAATTCCATCATACTAATCAGCCCGAGTTGCTACTAGGAAGAGATTACTATCCACCAGTTGATCATTAATACCTATCGCCTTCTCGCTCATTGCAGGCCTCGACACTTGATCTGCCATCTAGTGCTCTCTTCTTGGCTTAATATGAATATCAAAGTTAAATTCTTGAAACAAGAGTAACCATCTCCAATCCCTTCCAGCCACTCTTGGCTTGTTTATCAAATACTTTAAGGGCTGATGGTCAGATATGAGTATAAAATGTACACCGAGAAGATAATGCCAAAACTCCTGAAGAGCAGATACAATAGGCAAACCTTACCTTTCAAGCATATTGTAGTTCCTTTCTACCTTGGTGAGTAATCTACAAGCATAAGAGATAGGTCTATCAACCTTGTGTGCTGATGGTTGAGCTAGAACTGCACCAACAGCATGAAGACTAGCATATGTATGCACATGAAACTCCAATGACCAGTTAGGAACACTTAAAAGTGGAGTAGTACATAACCTCAATTTTAGTTCACAAAATGCTTTCTCATCTTTAGCACTCCACGAGAAGGGGACCTTTTTACTAGTAAGCCTTGACAAGGGCTTAGCTATTTCTGAATACATTCGTATGAATCTTCTATGGTATCCTCCATGGCCCAAAAAACTTTGCACTTCCTTTGGGCTTTGTGGAATAGGCATGGAAAGAATAGCAGTAACCTTTGCAGGGTCAACTGTTATCCCTTCAGCAGATACTATGTGACCAAGAAGAGTGCCCTTGGTGACCAAAAAGTGACATTTATCAGGATTTAATTTCAAACCTGTTTTGAGACATTGCTCAAAGATTTCCTTTAGATTTTCCAAATGATCATGGAAATCTTCAACTGCTGCTCTTTTATCTGTTCCTGAAAACACTGAAAAGTCATCCATGAAAATGCCGAGAAAGGTTGTTAACCACTTGCCCAATATCAGATACATTGTTCTATTAAATGAAGGTGGTGCACTCTTCAAGCCAAAAGCCATGCAAGTATAGAAATAAGTGCCCCATGGAGTAACGAAGGTTGTTTTGTCCCTATCATCAGGATGGATCACTATCTGTTTGTAGCCACTAAAACCATCCAGGAAGCTATACAAAGTGTGACCTGCTACTTCAAGTACTTGCTCTGTGAAGGGCTAAGGAAATCTGTCTTGAACAGTCACTTTATTCAAGGCACAAAAATCAACACACACTCTTATTTTTCCACTATTTTTCTTCGGTACAATAACCATAGAAGAAAGCCACCTGGAATGTTCTACTGGAACAATTATACCTGCTTCTTGTAGTTTTGTCATTTATACCTTTGCCACCTCTGCATACTTTGGATTGAGTCGATACGGCCTACTTCTTGCCGGCACGGCTCCCTAAACTAAGGGTATTCTGTGTAATCCAAGCTCCTCTCGTATCCGTGTTAGATTTTTGTAGGACCATGCGAAGACATTTTTTTAAGCAAAAAGTAAAGAATTTACCTTCTGCAGTAAAGGGGGATAATGCCATAGCCAGGAGGCCAAGTGGACTACTTGAGGTTTCTCGTCATCCCCTAGATTTACTTCTTGAACCAGTGTTTCAAGACTAGTCTTGTTTGAGAAATCATCTCCACTGTATGCGGGAGTGGATTTTAGCTTATATTCTGCAATATGTTCTCTGGTCCATCCTTGAGGTATATCCGAAAAGGGGAGATCTTCTCTGCATTCAGGCTCAAAACTTTCCTTTTCTGATACTTCTATATTTGTTGCCCCTTCAAAGTTTGTATTCTCTTGCAAATTCTCATTCTCCAACTTTTTGTGATCTTCTTGGCCTTTTCCTGCAACTCCTTCATCTCCAACTTCTTCCTCTATTTCATTGATTTCCCTCGTGCAACAATCTTTAATAGGTCACTTCTTATTTTTGAATCCATCTTTATGAGTTCGTACAGACTAACCTTTTGATGAATACCTTTCAAGATCTGCTCAATGTTTACCTCATGTGTGTCTTCTTGCAAACTTGTTGGTTGATCCTTTAGTGAATTAGCCATCCTTTCATAAGCTCCTTCAATATTTACTTGGTCCTTTCAACCAACCTTCTTTTCCTCATCTTTATCTTGGAGTCCCTCTTGTTCCTCTCTACGGGTTGTTGTCGCTTGTCCGGCTCTAGTCATCATGGGCATTGAAGAAGATGAAACAGCATAAGACTAAGTGGTCATACCTTCTTCTTGTGGAGAGACTGCAATCATGTGGATTGGAGTAGGAGAACTTCTTGGGAAATCTTTGGTGTAGTGATCCTTAGCCTCTGGACAATGCTGACAAGGAGGTGCATCTTCTGGAAGGGAACACCTATTTTGCATATGGCCATACTCACCACAATGATAGCACATCAAAGGCCTACTATATTTGGGCTTCGTTGGTCTGTTCTCCTCTCTATTAGGTGCATTTGAAGTATTAGGATAATATGAATCCAAAGCTTGAGAGTTACCTTGTTTCTGTGTACCCTTGAGGTAGTAACAGTCTCTAGTTTCATGGACATTCTTTCCACAAAATTGACAGCTTACCTTGTTAGGACAATTAGCATTGGAATGTCCATTGTTGTAACATATTTTGCACCAAATATGCCTTCTTATATCCTGAGTGGTCCGCAAATCTTCTAACTCACGGCAAAGTTAGGCTACTTCATCATCATTGCGATGCAGTGGTGGCAAGACCTTCTCTTCTTGTTGATTTTGTTGCATTCTCAATGCCTCCAGTTCCTTCCTCAGTTGCCCAATAGGGTCTAGTTCTACAACATAATTTGGTTGTGTATCCTCTTCAAAATGTTGCCTAGCGTCTTCAATGCGTGATGCTGCTGCAACAAAATCATTGAGGGTTGCATCCAATCTAAGAGATTCACGTAACTTCTATTGAGATGACCTGGGCAAAGCTTTTTCTATCCATTTTTTACCCAAGAAATCACCTGGAGCATGTGGAAGACATGCAAGAGGTGCTTTTGTCCTAGTGTGAAGTTCATGGAAGGATTCACCTGATCTTAGCCGTAGATTCTTGAGCTGGTCTAGAGCTCTTTCTGAGGAGTCACTAGGTCGAAATGTCCGTGAGAATGCCGTCTTCAGAGCCTCCCATGTAGCAAAATGGTCATCTGCATATTGAATGTACCATTCGTGAGCACGGCCTTCCAATGTGGATGGGAAGAGTACCAGCATTGCGTCCTCTCTATTCTGAACACCTCGTCCATGGCATAAGGAGATGAACCTCCTCACATGATCATCAGCATCCTCATAAGCTTTTCCCTTCAAGGTAGGGAACTTGATATTGAGTCTGGAGAGTAAATGAGAGAGATCCTCCATTTGCACTGGTGTTTCTTCTGACGTATCTGAGGATAAATCTAATGTTCTCCTATGCTTCTCCTTTGACAGTGGTGTCACACCCAAATCAATAGATAAATTCAAGGAGGGGAGAGGGGAGCTAGGTTCACTAGTCGAAGATATAGCTGACTTGTTAAGGCTCCTTCGTACACGAAGAGGCTCCTTATCTGCTCGCATATGGGTCATGTACCTACTTGCAAATGCAATAGGGAAAAAATACTGAAAAAGAGGACTATTTACTACCCTCAGGGCCTCTCACAGAAATGCAAGTGTCCCAGCGGGCATGCCAAACTATAGAGGAAGTACTAGGATATCCACTTTTAACAAGAGCAGAAAATATGCACTTACAGTACTTCGCCTCCTCGAGGGAGGTCCTCCTTAGGGAACTATACCCTTTAACGTTTCTGTGAGCAGGCAGATCACAATAATTGTACACTAAATGTAGACACTTAGAGAGAAGATCAATGACAATGGCAATAGTAAAGGATGAAACCACTCATTAGTTCACACAGATGAATACAATATAGGTAAAAATAATGCTCAAAAGTTGATGCTCTGGGCTAACATGCCACTCCAGAACTGAACAGCATCAATACAAGAAATTCATCCAATCCGTACAATGAATACAACTAGATGCAGACTAGTACTGATTAGTACAAAGTGTGAAGACTTGCTCCAAGGGGACAAAACCAAGCCACTTCCTTCACACTATAATACTATTAGCCCTCCACTGGGAAGCCCATGCTTTGTATCCTCACCAGAGAATGACTTCCTACAGTAGGCTTGTAGCCACAAAGTGCAAAGAGAGGACTCCTATACGTACATATGTATATATGTATATGTGTATTCCAACTGAACACAAGTCCATTGCTTTTATAGGCTCCAATAGGCCAAGAGGGCCTTTTTGATTCCTCACGTCCACTGATCAAGTGCCGATTGATCATCGGAAATTGGAGGGGTAGATCAAATATGCCACCAGTCTTGAATTGGATCCTCAAAAATAGGCAGATGTCATGAATGGTTGGCGGAAACACTCATTTTTCTACTTTCACTTTTACCATTTACACTTTTAGTGTTTCTTTTGCATGCAAACTGAAATCTTCATTTTGTGCTACCCGTGGGATTGTAATGCGCATGGGATTGTAATGCCCCTCAGAACTCCTCCCTCACCTGATGCACAAATACCTCCATTTTCTATCTAGGCCTACTGCCCAAATGCAAGTCAAATCTTCACAACCAAATAACAAGATGGTGTGAAGATTCCATCTCCAGTTGAAGACAGAAACTCCCAACTCAGACATTATGTGCAAAACTGCAAAAGAGACTTCTTGAGTGAAATGGCTCCTAAACATATCTTCCTGGATAGAGACGTCTGACGATCCCATTCGGTAGTTCCGAAGAAAAACTCGATGTTTTTAATACAACCAAGTATTAATTAGCTGGCTTGCCTCCTTGAAAATGAAGAACAACCATGCATGCACGGGCAAAAACATTGCGTGGCATAGATAGCCAAAACTTAGTGTAAAGAATCCTAGCCTTCACACAGTTCAAAAATGTTTCATGATTATGTAGTGTTTCTTCCCTTCATGCTTGTCGAGCCCTAATCGGTTGAAAATAAGGGTGCAAAGTTATTTTTCTCTTAAAAGTTCAAAGGATGAATTGACAATCTTAAGGTGCAAAAGTAAAGAATTAAAAGGGAATGTGAAGGCATGTGAAGCGGAAAAGTGTACGCACAAGTGAAAGTATGACCCCCATTAAAATTTTTGGGTTTACACTAAAGTCACTACAGGACAAAGAGCAATTCGTTGGCCGCCAACTAAAAAGAGAATCTTGGGACATCAAAGGAAGCCCAAGAGTCCATGACAGTTAGAAGTCACGGGACCGGCGGATTCAAGAAGGAGGAAAAAGGCTATTCTTGGGGGACATGGAGAGCTAGGAGGAAGGGAGAGCTTGAGAGGAATCAAGGGAGGAAGCAGAAGAGCCTCCAGTGTGCGACGACATTCAAGAGTGCAAGAGGTGTCAAGAGGAAAGTGTGCAGAGAAGGCGGGGTGGATTCCAAGAGTCCCAAGGTCTATTTCGTGCGTGTGCCGTGATACCAATTCCTTAGCTTGGTGGAAGCTTAGTGCAAGGTATGCACAAGGGAAGCGGGAAGCAAGTGAAGGATTGGTGCAGGAGAGGCCGCTGCTAGAGGACTTGAGATAATTGGTCTTCAGTAATTGATATTCTCTAAAGTTGTGTTTGGTCATTGATTAGACTATGCGCAGTCATTGTAATTATTGAAAGATAATCAATATTCAAGGTTTCCAAGAGTATTCCTTTGCAGAAGTTCTCACTGTTATTCCATTTTCATCATCTCCTTTTTCTCCTACAAACCCTCAAACTCCTTCTTGTCCCCGAATCCCCAACAAATTTGGCACGCCCGGTGGGACATCCAAGGAGCTTTGAGCATAGGAGACTATATATTGCCATTGGAGGACAATATTCCAGTGTCGACAACATTACTCCAGTGGGCCAAAAGGTACATACTTTCATCAAGTGTCTCATTTTAAGTGGACTATGAATAGCTCATGACCGCGACGCGGTCACAAACCTTGAGAATCAAGTGCAAGCAGACAAGAAGAAAGACGAACAGAAGATCATCGAGTCCACTTTCATCGACTTCATCGGTAGGAAGCATGGCAGGACAAGTGGACCTAGAAATCTTGCTCTCCAGATTAAACATAAAATTTCCCTCCTTCAGGGGTTTAGCCCAGGAGGACCCAGATGAGCACATTCGACGATTTCTAGCATTATGTAAGACTAGGGGGCTAATGGGTAGGGAAGATGCTTTCTTGATACTCTTCCCCGCCACATTGGAAGGTCTGGCAGATAAGTGGTTTAGCCAGTTTGCTGAAAATCACTTTACCTCTTGGGATTTGATGAAAGAGGCCTTTAAGAATCAATTTCAGCATGGCAACACGGCTGAGATTATTATAGAAGAATTGGAAAACTTAAAGTTAGGTCCAGGAGAGAAGTTCCCCGAATTCGTGACCAGGGCCAAAGCATTAATGGCTAAACTACCAGATCCACCACACGACTTCTTTGTCAAGAAGTGGTTAGCCAAACCTTTACCTGTGGTCACCCAATGCAAAATAAAAGAGTTAGTGCTACCTACTGCCTCTGTTGAGGAATTCATCAATACGGCCACCCGCTTGGAACAGATAAGGCACCAGTATGGTGCAACTTCTTCACAACCATCATACGGTACAGAACTGGAGGACCCAGTGAGCCAGTTAAGAAGGGAACTGGAGGGCTTGAAAAGGAATAAGCCCTATACAGAGGAGGAGACTACTGTAGCTCAGCTGAGAAGAGAGATTGAAGCCCTCAAGCTCCAAAAGGAAGAGGAAGCCCAAGCAGAGGAACTAGCTCAGCTTAGGCAGGAGTTGCAAGAACTAAAAGGAGGCGGTATTAAGAACGGACTCTGGTGCTCCATGTGCAGCAAGCAAGGACACATAGTAAGTGAATGTCCTTTGCTAAATGTGACTTGTCAATTATGCAGGAAGGTTGGGCATGAGGCCCATGAATGCCAAGTAAGGGGAATGCCGACAACGACATACTGGACACAAGGAGGGCTCTTGCCACCAACAAATGTAATGGCAGCAGCAACAAACCAAGGTAACAACTATAATCTGAGACCAAGAACCAACCTTGCAAATGGGCCTAGAAGGCCAATTATTTGCTTCAGATGTGGAGAATGTGGGCACTACCAATCTAGGTGCACCCTCCCAGAAAATGCACCTCCTTGCAGGAACTGTCCAGAGGCCAGGGATCACTATACAAACTGTTGTCCTAAGAATCAAGCCTCTACTTCTGGACCCATCTCCAAATGATCTCTGTATTCAAGGAGGAAACACTCCCTGAGGTGAATGAACCCTCACCATCTACTAGAGTGGTACAATTAGAAGAACTCGAATCTTTTGCAGTACAGACAAGAAGCAAGGGAACGGCAAAAGTAATAGAAAATCAAGAATTGATAATTAAGGACTTAAACAAAGACAGAGTTGCAATTGAAGACAAGGATACTACCAGTGCAGGCACAAACCACAATGAATGTCTCAGAGGCTCCAGTGAGGCCATTGGGCATGCCTTCAACAGGGCTCAAGAAGAGTTTGGCAAAGCAAATGAAGCTCACTCTATTAAAGAGTCAGAGGCTTCAAAACTACTCAAGTCAATGAAGAAGGAGGTTAGTATTTTTGATTTAATAAAGATAGATGGGAAATTCAGGTCAGAATTATTGCAGATAATTGATGAGGCTTCTACTACAAGCTTAGTGGCCAAGACTGCTATTTTACATAAAGGGATAATTAGGGGGGAAGCACCCCTTACAGATTATAAAAGTCCTCGGCTTACAATATCAATCAAGGGTCATGAATTTCAAGGTGTTATTGTAGATGGCGGTTCTGGCATTAACTTGATGCCTGAACATACCATGAAAAGGATTGGACTCCACCCTTCAAAACCTGCAATTTTCACGGTTACTTTGGCAGATCAGAGCAAAGTAAGGCCCTTGGGGGTAATCCCAAAAGTTCCACTCGAAGTACAAGGTAATCTATTCATTCTGGATTTTGTAGTTTTAAGATTGCCCCAGGTTGAAGGAGGATTTCCTCTCTTAATTGGAAGACCTTGGCTGAGGCATGCCAGTGTCATTCATGATTGGGGTAAGGACACCATGTGGGTACAAAAGAAAGGGCAGGAGCTGACACAAATTCATTTAGAAGAAGGCCCAGACAATCAAGGAAACACTAGTATGATGCAAACAGTGAGCATTTGCAGGGAAATAGAAGCGGAGGATCAACCCCAAATAGATTTTGAGGAAGAAGAGGATATTTTAAGTTGGCTTCATGCCAGCAACTCTTCTTCTTGTTTTGGAATTTTTCTTGATAATCCTGGCATGATTGAAGGCTATGATGAAGACAAGGGAAAGGTCCAGGTTGATGGATTGGGAGAGCCCATCACTGACCACAGAAGGGGCAGGAAGATACCCCTCAAATACAAATTGGAGGAGGATGTGTCAACATCAGATAACAAAGTTTCCGAAGCTAAAAACAAGGTAAAATATTCTGAGGTTGAATGTTCTTTCCCAATTCAAGAAATCCCTACAGGATGGATGCAGGACAAGGAGGTACACATCGAAGTCCAAAATACCCCTGCTTATGAAGCAATGCACGAAAAGCTAGTAGAAGAAGACAAGGAAGCAGATGCACACGAAGATAATATGGTAACAAGAAATCCGGTCCAAGAAGTACACTTATGCACTCAGAACAATAATCAACCAGTTCTGATGGCCACTTGGTTGTGGAACCACCCACAGCTCCTGGAAAAGGTAAAATCATTCTTGACCCAGTATGCAGATGTTTTTGCATGGCATTATAAAGACTTAGAAGGAGTGCCAGCATCTTATGGAGAGCACAGAATTCCTCTGGTTGATGGAGCCAGGCCCATCAGAGGAAGGAGTTATAGACTTAATCCAAAGTATGCCGAAGCTGTCTATGTGGAAATCCAAAAGATGGAAGATGCAGGAATCATCATTCCTGTGGAACACTCAGAGTGGCTTTCGCCTATGGTTATAGTACCAAAGAAGAATACTAATAAAATCAGAATTTGTGTGGACTTTAGAGCTCTCAACAAGGTGACCATTCCAGACGGGTTCCCTATGCCTTTTGCAGAACAGGTCATTGAAGAAGTGGCTGGGCATGCACTATATAGCTTTATGGACGGCTTCAGTGGCTATAATCAAATATCAATACACCCAGAAGATCGAGAAAAGACTGCTTTTATCACACCGTGGGGAACGTATGTGTATGTAAAAATGCCATTTGGGCTCAGAAACGCTCCAGCCACATTTAACAGAACGGTCAATCTCATTTTTGGCCCCTTATTGCTGGAATCACTTAGAATCTTCATGGATGACTTCTCTTCATTTTCAGGATCTCACAAGGAAACTCATCTAGATTGTTTCGACCAGCACTTGAGGCAGCTGCATAATATTTTCCAAAGATGCAGAGAAACTAAGTTAAAGCTCAATCCAAATAAATGTCATTTCCTTGTGACGGAAGGAACCCTTTTAGGACATGTGGTATCGGCTAAAGGTATGGCCCCAGATCCTGACAAAATTCGTTCTATATTAAAATTACCTAAACCTAAAACTCCTAAAGAGATCCAGAGTTTCTTGGGGCATACCGGTTATCATAGAAGGTTTATAAAAATGTATGCAGAGATAGCTAGACCTCTGACTAGACTCACAGGTAAAGAAGTACCTTTCAAATGGGAAGAAGAGGAGGAACAAGCATATCAGACATTAAGGTCACGGTTAGTGCGTGCTCCTATCTTGGTCACCCCGGAGTGGTAAAAAATTTTTCATATACATGTCGATGCCAGTGCATATGCAGTGGGGGCAGTTCTGACTCAACCCAGTGAAGAATTTAAAATAGACAGGCCCATTCACTATGCCAGTAGAATCTTGACCAAGGCTGAAAGGAATTACAGTACTACTGAAAGGGAAGCACTAGCAATGGTCTTTGCCGTTCAAAAATTCCGCCATTACTTATTGGGGGTAAAATTTATTATTATATCAGATCACCAACCACTGAAATATCTCCTCAACAAGCCCCAGGCCACCGGTAGAATATGGAGGTGGTTATTGTTGTTCCAAGAATTCGATTTTTCTGTAGTCCATAAACCAGGGAAAGACAATGTTATGGCGGATCACCTATCCAGAATAAATATGATGACTCAATCTAGTGGAATCCATGATGACTTTCCAGATGCACATCTGTTTGTTGTAAAAGCTCAAGGTTGGTATTACGACATTAAAAATTTCATTAAAACTGGATTGTATCCAGAAAAGGCTAGTGCTGTACAAAAGAAGAGCCTGCTAATCAAGAGTCGACCATATACCTTCATCCAAGATAAATTGTACAGACAAGGCAAAGATGATCGGTTCAGGAAGTGTTTGGAAGAAGAAGAAGTGAGGGAAGTCCTTCACTCTGCACATGAAGGAACAGGTGGTGGGCACCTCCCAGGACATATTATGAGTCAGAGGATACTGGATGCGGGTCTATGGTGGCCTACACTTTTCAGGGATGCAGATGAATGGGGAAAGGCTTGTGATATTTGCCAAAGGTGTGGACCTAAGCCAACAAAGCAGAGAAATAACCCCTTAGTTATCTCCACCTCCTGGCAACCATTCGAGAAGTGGGGACTAGATTTTGTAGGGCCCATCTACCCTCCCGCTTTTCCAAAAAGAGAAAAATATCTCCTGATAGCTACAGATTATGCCACAAAGTGGGCTGAAGCTATTGCTTCCGCAGATTGCACTGTCCAGACTGTTGCTGATTTCATTTATAGTAACATCATTTGCAGGTTTGGTTGTCCACTGGAAATTTGTACTGATCAGGGTACCCATTTTGTCAATAAAGTCCTGCAAGAAATCTTCATAAGATATAGAATTCTTCATAGGACCTCTTGTGCTTACTATCCACGAGCAAATGGACAGGCTGAGTCTACAAATAAGGTTTTAATTGCAATGTTAAGAAAGGAGTGTATGCTGCAACCCACTTCATGGGGCATTGCGTACCTAGGTACACTTTGGGCATACAGGTTAGCCTACAAAGAGGCCACGGGATATTCCCCCTTCCAATTGGTCTATGGCATATTACCTATCGAGCCCTTTGAATTTTTTCACGGATCACCTAAGATAGCATTCATGCAGGGAAAGCAGGATTGTGATCTCTCTCAGAGGTTAGGAGCACTACATAAAGTGGAAGAGATTCGTCTACTTGCGACCAAAAACTTGATAGAGACTCAGATAAAAAGAAAGGAGGCCCATGACAGACATTTATGGCACCACAACTTGAAGACAGGTGATTTAGCTCTATTACACAGGCCACAAATTTATAATCACACCAAAGGGAAATGGATCCCTCAATGGGAAGGGCCTTTTCGCATTACGAAGATGCTGCAGTGGGGTGCCGTGCAATTGGAAACACTGGCTGGCGACACTCTACCCTTGGTAAACATCTCCAGACTCAAGGGTTACCACCAAAAGTCATAAATATTGCCTTTCATTTCTTTTGTTTCATAAGTATTTTGGAGTGCTTTAATTTAGTTTTTTTTTTTTCTTTTTTTCATAAATAAAGGGTTCCCAAAAATGCCCACGCGTTTTTTTTGTTGGGAGGCGCATTTTTTTTATGGTCATAACTAGTGCAAAAGAACTTTGCATAATTCCCTCTCTTTTGTCTATCTTTTGGATGGATGAAAATAAAACTTATACCACCTCTCTTTTGAGTTATCTTTTGGGTTGAACCATCCATTCATGTGAGGTACTCTTTCATCCCTCCTTGCTATATAATGTGTGTTCTCCTTCATTCTTGATCCCTTCGATCTTGATCCCCTATGAGCATGATTACGGTTATCATCATCAGTTGCACCTGACTCATACAACGGACAGAATGATGGTTTCTTCCTGAAAACTCTGCGGCCACATCTCCTCACTCCCACTCCAACCACAGGCGGCCACCCCCTCCACCTCTTCCACCCCACCCTCCACCCTCCTCATCCCGTCCCCCTTCTCCACCAGAAGGCGGCCAATCCTCCACCTCCCCCACCCCACCCTCCACCATCCTCATCCCGTTCCTCTTCTCCAACAGAAGGCCATCCCCTCCACTCTCCTCCACCCTCTACCGACCTCTCCGGCCCTCCAACCCTCCCTCGCGCCCCTCCAGCCCTCTCCTCCAACTCAACTCCCTCCATCCCGGCAGCCCTCCCTCCACAACTCTCAAACCCAACCCCCTCTTACACCCTCCGACCCCAAACCCCACCTCCCACGCCCCCCTCCCACACCCCCTCCGACCTCTCCGGCCCTCCAACCCTCCCTCGTGCCCCTCCACCCCTCTCCTCCAACTCAACTCCCTCCATCCCGGCGTCCCTCCCTCCACAACTCTCAAACCCAACCCCCTCTTACAACCCTCCATCCCCCGCCGGCGACCCCACCCCCCCCCTCACCCTCAATCCCCCGCACACCCCGCGCCCCCCCCCTCGGACTACCGCCACCCCTCCACCCCTCCATCCCCCGCAGCTCCTACCACCCTCACCCTCAATCCCCCGCACACCACTGCCCCCTCCCTCCCCCTCGATCCCCCGCGCCCCCCCCTCGGACTACCGCCACCCCTCCACCCCTCCACCCCCCCTCCGACCCCCTCAATCCCCCATGCCACCCCTCCCACGCCCACCCTCCGACCCCCGCACACCACTGCCCCCCCCTTCCCCTCGATCCCTCGCGCCCCCCCTCGGACTACCGCCACCCCTCCACCCCTCCACCCCTCCATCCCCCGCAGCTCCTACCACCCTCACCCTCAATCCCCCGCACACCCCGCGCCCCCCCTCGGACTACCGCCACCCCTCCGCCCCTCCATCCCCCGCAGCTCCTACCACCCTCACCCTCAATCCCCCTCACACCACTGCCCCCTCCCTCCCCCTCGATCCCCCGCGCCCCCCCCCTCGGACTACCGCCACCCCTCCACCCCTCCATCCCCCGCAGACCCCCTCAATCCCTCACCCCCACCATCCCCCTCAACCCACCTCCCCTCCCTCCTCCTCGGCGCCCCGCAGACTCCCCACCCCCTCACCCCCACCATCCCCCTCAACCCACTCGACCCGCCTCCCACCACCACCTCTACCCCCTCAAACAACCCTCCCACCACCACCTCTACCCCCTCAACAGCCCCCCACGCCCCCCCTCCGACCCCCTCAACCCCCACACCCCCCTCCGACCCCCTCAATCCCCCACGCCACCCCTCCCACGCCCACCCTCCGACCCCCGCACACCACTGCCCCCCCTTCCCCTCGATCCCTCGCGCCCCCCCTCGGACTACCGCCACCCCTCCACCCCTCCATCCCCCGCAGCTCCTACCACCCTCACCCTCAATCCCCCGCACACCACTGCCCCCTCCCTCCCCCTCGATCCCCCGCGCCCCCCCCCTCGGACTACCGCCACCCCTCCACCCCTCCACCCCCCCTCCGACCCCCTCAATCCCCCACGCCACCCCTCCCACGCCCACCCTCCGACCCCCGCACACCACTGCCCCCCCCTTCCCCTCGATCCCTCGCGCCCCCCCTCGGACTACCGCCACCCCTCCACCCCTCCATCCCCCGCAGACCCCCTCAATCCCCCACCCCCACCATCCCCCTCAACCCACCTCCCCCTCCCTCCTCCTCGGCGCCCCGCAGACCCTTCCACCCCCTCACCCCCACCATCCCCCTCAACCCACTCGACCCGCCTCCCACCACCACCTCTACCCCCTCACACAACCCTCCCACCACCACCTCTACCCCCTCAACAGCCCCCCACGCCCCCCCTCCGACCCCCTCAACCCCCACACCCCCCTCCGACCCCCTCAATCCCCCACGCCACCCCTCCCACGCCCACCCTCCGACCCCCTCAAACCCCCGCGCCCCCCCTCGGCCTACCGCCACCCCTCCACCTCTCCATCCCCCGCAGGCCACCCCACCCCCCCGCACACCACCGCCCCTCCCTCCCCATCGATCCCCCGCAAACCCCCTCAGTCATCCGCCACCCCTCCACTCCTCCATCCCCACAGGCTATCACTGCCCACCTCAACCTCAATCCCCCACGAACCACCACCTCCTCTCCTCTCATCTACCCCCTCGGTGCCCCTCAAACCCCCACAACCTCACCCCTCCCTCATCTTCCCCACCCTCCCCTCTGCACACCGCATCCTACGCCCCCTTCCCCCCTCCTAAACCCTCAACCCACCTTCCCAACCTCCCCTCGGCACCCCCTCCTTTTCACTCGCTTCGCCTCAAACCCTCCCACACCGCCACCACCGACTACCCCGCCGCCAACTACCTCGATGGCTGAACAACCCGCTCCGGGTGTGCGTTCCGATCCTCCATCCCAGCTGACTCCAAACCTTCACAATCCATCCTCTCTCACCGCCGCGGTTCCCTCTGACAATCCCAATCCTCCTCATCCCTCATCGGCAGATCATTCTGTTCAAGCTAATCCAACACCGCCTCCGGCCCTTAATCTTCCCATTTATTCCATAGACTCTGATTCCAGCTATCTTTATTCCCCACCTCCCCTCCCGCACTCTCCTTCTCCTTCCCAATCTATGTCTCATTCATCCCAACCATCTTCACCAACCGGGGATTATATGCGTCTGTTTCTCCCACCTGACATCAACCTGCAAATCCGTATGCATCTAACCCTACCTACCATTGCCCTTCGTCAAATGTTTTCCATTGAGGATCTCCAGCAGGCGGGCTTGTGGGGCTTGGCTAATGTTTTCTTCAATAACCCCGCCAATTTTTCCCAGGTTTATGAAGCTATCCGCCTATTCCCTCATTTTAGAACCGGCACTTTATTCATACCCGACATTGCCGCCAGTATTGGGTCTCCCCTAATAAATTTTCGGGCTCCCCCTTTCCTATACTCTGGCCTATCCGCCTCGGCTACTATTGCCTTTTGTACCACGCACTTTCAAAGTAATGCTAGGTTCTCGCTCCGCATGACCACCCTTCTCAATGCGTTCATCTTTTTCTTCTTACTACGCAGTCAATCTTCTTCGCTTCCCTGGTCAGATATTCGTATCGCCGATCCGCTTTTTTGCTTTCTCCATAGTCGTCCTTACCCTTACGCAACCCTCATTTATAGTTCCTTGACTTTGCGCTCCCGTCGACTCCGCGAGGCTATCTCCAGAGGCTCTCATGCATTTTCCATCTATTCTGCACCCTTCTTAGCTTGGCTCTATCAAATTCCTGCCCACTCCGCCCACAATGTTGCTTATCTCCCTACCCACCCTGGACCTTCCATTGCTCCATCTCCTTCCCCCCCTCTAATCTCAATTGACTCAGCTTCCGCATCGACACCCACATCCGCGCCCCCTGATGTAACCTCCGTCCCTCCCCAACCTTCTTCTCCTATCCCTCCTGCATCTATCCCCTCTCCATTCCTGACTAATCCCCCTGATGTATCCTCCGTCCCTCCCCAACCTTCTTCACCTATCCCTCCTGCATCTACCCCCTCTACATTCCTGACTAACCCCCCTGATGTACCCTACTTCCCTCCCCAATCTTCTTCACCTATCCCTCCTGCATCTACCATCTCTCCAGTCATCACTACCCCCACTCACGTCCCCTCCTTCCCCACCCAATCTTCTTCCCCTTTCCCTCCTGAATCTACCACTTCTCCATCCATACCTACCCCTCCCATTATCCCTAGACCTCCCCTCTCTTCCGCTTTCCCACCACTCATTCAAACACAGCTTAACCCTCAAAAACCCACCTGTATGCCCCCCATTCACCCAGATTACGCCTCTCCCTCTATCTGTAACATCCCTGTCAGTCGACCGCCCCCCTCCCCCAATCCTTCACCTCCCACTCCATCTGCCACTCCAACCCCTCATCCTCCTCCACAGCATATTCCCCCTTCCCCTCCCCCAGCTGCTCCAACGGCCACTCCCACTCCGCATTTTGACCTACCATCAACCCCTTCATTTTTGCAATTACTACAGGACGCAAGCGTAGTCGCTCTGGGCAATGCTCAGGCCTCCCAGATTTCCTTGGATTCGGTTTCCGCGGCAGCTTCGGTTCATCAACAGTACATCACAACAATAGAAAACATCAATCGCATGGCCCACTCTCAATGGCTCTCTCTCACCGAAACGGCGCGATTGCTCAAAGAAGAGAGAGATCATTATCGCGATATGGCCGACTCTGCGATGAAAGCCTTAGAAGATCTTCAGAATCGCTCTAACTTAGGGCTTTGTGCTAATGCTGCATGCAGACGTATCCGAAGGGAAAGGGATCATCTTCGGCAATGCCTTAGTTCGCTACAGCATACCATTGAACAAGCTTCTGCTCCTTTGCCCCCCTCTCCACAAACCTCGGCTGAGAATCTCCATCAACCTGCTCAATAAATTTAATTAACCGTCCATAGTCTAAATAAATTGCTCATCCCCTTACTCATCATTGCTCTTAGATTATATTTTCGCTTTGTCAATAATTTTCTCCTCCCTTTGAATTCTCAATAATTATTGTAGCGTACAGTATAATTTTTTCTTTCTTACGTAATATACACACTCTTTCCCTCTTTTCTTGCCTCAGTTTCATTGTTTTCATGTCTGTGTCTTTGCCATTTTGCTGTTTTGTATTGCTGTTGTCTCTCCGGGACGGAGAGACCTTTAGGTGGTGGGCATCTGTCGAGCCCTAATCGGTTGAAAATAAGGGTGCAAAGTTATTTTTCTCTTAAAAGTTCAAAGGATGAATTGACAATCTTAAGGTGCAAAAGTAAAGAATTAAAAGGGAATGTGAAGGCATGTGAAGCGGAAAAGTGTACGCACAAGTGAAAGTATGACCCCCATTAAAATTTTTGGGTTTACACTAAAGTCACTACAGGACAAAGAGCAATTCGTTGGCCGCCAACTAAAAAGAGAATCTTGGGACATCAAAGGAAGCCCAAGAGTCCATGACAGTTAGAAGTCACGGGACCGGCGGATTCAAGAAGGAGGAAAAAGGCTATTCTTGGGGGACATGGAGAGCTAGGAGGAAGGGAGAGCTTGAGAGGAATCAAGGGAGGAAGCAGAAGAGCCTCCAGTGTGCGACGACATTCAAGAGTGCAAGAGGTGTCAAGAGGAAAGTGTGCAGAGAAGGCGGGGTGGATTCCAAGAGTCCCAAGGTCTATTTTGTGCGTGTGCCGTGATACCAATTCCTTAGCTTGGTGGAAGCTTAGTGCAAGGTATGCACAAGGGAAGCGGGAAGCAAGTGAAGGATTGGTGCAGGAGAGGCCGCTGCTAGAGGACTTGAGATAATTGGTCTTCAGTAATTGATATTCTCTAAAGTTGTGTTTGGTCATTGATTAGACTATGCGCAGTCATTGTAATTATTGAAAGATAATCAATATTCAAGGTTTCCAAGAGTATTCCTTTGCAGAAGTTCTCACTGTTATTCCATTTTCATCATCTCCTTTTTCTCCTACAAACCCTCAAACTCCTTCTTGTCCCCGAATCCCCAACAATGCTTCAACTCAATTCCTTGACAAGCAAATAGCAATCTGGGGGCTCAATATCATTGTACTTATTCTCAATCTTTTCTCTCACTTCAAATCCAAACTTCCGATAGAAAGCAAGAGCTTCTTCATTGTTAGTCTGAACATGCAAATAGATCTCCAAAACAGTCACATTTTTATGGCACACATCGAATATATGTCCCATCAATTTCGCCCCAATACTAAAAGACAGCAAGAATGCCAAAAGTCATGATGTATGGCTTCACCGTGGTCATGGGGGAAAGGTTGCGGGAGGGGAGGGAGGTGGCAGGTGCGGAGAGGAAGGTTGCGGGGTGGGGAGGAGAGGGGGGTCGCGGGAGAGAGAGAGAGAGAGAGAGAGAGAGAGAGAGAGAGAGAGAGAGAGAGAGAGAGAGAGAGAGAGAGAGAGAGAGAGAGAGAGAGAGAGAGAGAGAGAGAGAGGAGGGGGCTGAGGTCCACGGTGGAGGGCAGAGGGTGCAGGGTTGGCGGGGTGGGGGGTGTGGGGGGTGTGGAGGTAGGCAGAGAGAGAGAGAGAGAGAGAGAGAGAGAGAGAGAGAGAGGGGTTGGGGTCCTCGAGGGAGGGAGGTGGCGGGCTGCGGGGTGGGGAGGGGAGGGGGTCACAGGGGAAAGGCTGCGGGAGGGGAGAGAGAGAGAGAGAGAGAGAGAGAGAGAGAGAGAGAGAGAGAGAGAGAGAGAGAGAGAGAGAGAGAGAGAGAGAGAGAGAGAGAGAGAGAGAGAGAGAGAGAGAGAGAGAGAGAGAGAGAGAGAGAGAAAGAGAGAGAGAGAGAGAGAGAGAGAGGAGGAGGGGTATGGGGTTGGAGGAGCGGGGGGGCAAAGGGTGCGGGGTTGGCGGGGTGGGGGGTTGGCGGGATGGGGGGTGCAAAGGCAGGCGGAGAGAGAGAGGGAGAGAGAGAGAGAGAGAGAGAGAGAGAGAGAGAGAGAGAGAGAGAGGGAGAGAGAGATAGAGAGAGAGAGAGAGAGAGAGAGAGAGGAGGGGGCTGGGGTCCGTGGGGGAGGGAGTGTTGGTGCATTTTACCCAAGCCTACATGCTTGATATGCTTGATATTATGATCATTTGTAAGTCACATGTGTAGTCATGTGAACCCCTCTTGTAAAAGAGTTCATTTTTATCTCTTGTAATTGAAAGAAAGAAAAAGGAAAGGATGGCTTACCTCATCCATGATGTAAAAGCAAGCTTGTGGCTCTAACTACCTAAAACCATGAGTTTTTGAGCTGAGGGAATATCTCCTAACTTTGGGGATCACTTTTAGGTGGAGCCATTCAAATTCGAATTCAAAACTCCCTCCAAGAATAGCTATAAAAAGAGCAAGAAGGAAGATGCGATTAGCAAGCCTTGTACGTGACCACTTCATGTCATTTTGTAGAGATTGAAGAGCTTACTCCATAGCTCTATCATTCTACTCCCATTGTGCAAATATTCATTGCCAATGTGGTTGTAATCATATGTGAATCTATACATTTATCATCATCTACTTCTCTGTTTTGTTCTCTGTTATACTCACTCAGAGCAGTACCTTCAGAAGGTCATATCTCGCGTTCTACGCAACATTTTGCAATGTTTTAATGTGCGTTGGATAGCTCTTACTGTTTACTTTCTGATATACATTTTCAAGGTCATTGGATTTATAGTTTTGGAGATATCTACATTTTACTACTCACTGGTCTATCTCTGCAAAGCCGTGAGAATGGTGGACATGTTCCAGAAATTGATGAATCTTCTTCTCAGTGCTCAGTCCATCATTTGAAGTGTTTTAACTTGGATTGGGAAGCTTGCTAAGTCTATTTGCTATGGCCAAAAGGAATGTATCTAATTCCTACCACAATGAGAGCACTGCTCAATTTTTCCAACAGGTGTATGTCCGAAAATAGCAAGTTTTGGGAGCTAGTCATTTTGCAACTAGTCTGTGTTGACTTAAACTTTTGGGATACATGTTCCAAAGTACTTGGCTGATAATTTGGTGGATTTAGGAAGCTCAAAGGGTCTACTAATCAACTCTGAAGTTTGAGTTGGCTGGTGTGAAGCTGGTTGTAGCAGCACCTACTCATCTTTGGATTGCATCCACCATCTCTCTTCATAGTGGTATCAGAGCATAGTCAAGCAACATGGGAGATGGATTTCCATCAACAATTGACAAATTGGATCGAAACAACTACCTAGAATTGTCTCTAAGGATGGAGGCTTACCTTCAAGGGAGGAATCTATATGGATTCATATCCGGAGATGAAGCAATGCCAACCATGAGGAATAAAGGGCAACCATCACATGAAGAAGTGGAAGGACTTTCGAATTGGTGTTCGAAGGATGCACTTGCAAGGTCCTATATTCTAAACTCAATCTCTGATTTTCTTTTACCTCATGTCAAGGGATGCAAGACATCAAGAGAAACCTGGAATGCACTTGCTTCTTTCTTCTCTTCCAACACTCGAGCAAGGAAGAACCAATTGTGGATGGAGTTCACAACAATGAAGAAAAGCCCGAAGCAAAATGTGACTGATTATGTCACAAAGATGAAGGAGATTTCCGACCAACTTGGAAGCATTGGAGAGGTAATTTAAGAGGAGCAAATCATTAGAAAAATCATAAATGGAATCAAAGCAGACGACAAGTGGGAGTCATTCACAATAGCCATGGATTTATACATGGATCGCATGTACCCGACCTCAACACACTCATGGGCCAACTCTTCACTCATGAAGCAAAGATTAGCAAAGGTGGTGAGTCCTCAAGAGGTAATCAAACTTCTGCATTATATTCTAAGAAAGCTAAGGTCAAGGACAAGTCAAACATTAGGAAGAATGAAGATGAAGGTAGCTCTTTCCAAGCAAACTTTACAGGTAGAGGAAGAGCTAGAGGAAGAGGCATAGGTGGAAAGCAAGGCAGGGGGAGATTCCAATCATCTCAACCTTGCAATATATGTGGCTTATCTAATCATACTACTGAACAATGTTTCAGGAACCCAAGGAACTCAAGAGGAAGAGGATTCAATAGAGGTGGCTATGGATCAAATAGAGGCAGGTACAATGGAGGCTATAACAACAACTACTCCAACAACAATTACAACAAAAACAACAACTATCAAAGTGGCCATAGAGGAAGAAGAGACTAGAATCACTATGCAGAGGACAAAAGTCAAGAAGATTCATTATTGATTATGAATCTATCAGTGAAGAAGGGTAAGGATGATGATCACATATTTTACATTGATTCGGGATGCTCAAACCATGTTGCAGGAAATGTGGCTTTACTTTCTGATTTGGAAGATCCTCATAACAAGCATGAAGTGCAGACAGGAGATGACACAAAGCACTCAGTGGAGAAGATAGGTAATGTGAAGACATCAGATGGGAATATGAACCTCTTAAGCAAAGTCTTGTATGTCCCTACAATTACCAAAAATTTAATAAGTGTTGGACAGATTGTTGAAAAAGGATTGCAGGTTAGATTCAACCGATTTGGAGCATATGTTGAAGACCCAAGGCAAGGCTTTCGAAGGATTGCCAAAGGAGAAAACATAGGAAGGCTTTTCACTATTTAAGTGGAAGATACAAAGAACATAGCTTTGTTTAGCTATGGATCTCAAACTCTAACAGAGTTGGAGATATGGCACAAAAGGCTTGCTCACATTGGTCAGAGGACACTCAAACAAATTTGCACGCACCAAAGTGTACTTGGTTTGCTTAATATCACAAGGCAACACATGATTTATAAGTGTGAAGCTTGTCAACTCGGCAAGGCTCATAGACAACCTTTCAATAAGAAAGGATATATGTATCAAAATCCTTTGGATCTAGTGCACACAGATGTGTGGGGTCCAAGTAAGGAGCCATCTATATCAGGCTCAAGATATTATGTGTCCTTCATAGATGATTGTAGCAGGTCGACCATTTTGTTTTTCATGAAGCACAAGGATGAAGTGTTTAATTGCTTTAAGAAGTATATTGCTCTTGTTGAAAACCAAACAGGTAGGACTTTGAAAAGAGTCAGATCAGATGGTGGAGTAGAATACTTCTCTTATGAATTTGATGCCTTCTTGCATGAAAGATGCATTAAAAGGGAAGTCACTACAAGGTATACACCCGAACTCAATGGTGTAGCTGAGAGGAGGAAGAGAGCTATTGCCGAAGCTACAAGGTCCATGCTCAACAAAAAGGGATTTCCAAACTACCATGGGCAGAGGCTGTGTCTACAGCCACATATCTCATAAATAGACTTCCATCTAAGTCACTAGATGGAATCACTCCATATGAAGTGTGGAATGGAAGAAGACCTAGTCTAGAGCATTGTAAAATCTTTGGATGCTTAGCCTATGCTCACATTCCTTCTCAAGTAAGAGGGAAATTGGATCCCAAGGCAGAGAAGTGTGTATTCATTGGTTATGACCAAAACAAAAAAGGATATAGATTGTACAGTCCAACCAGTAAAGGATTTTCTGTGAGTAGAGATGTAATTTTTGATGAAAACAAATCATGGTTTGATGATGACAGGAAAGTGAAACTGCCATATGACTTGGATGAAGATTTTCCATCACTTCAACTAAAGGAGTCAAAGCAGATTGAAGAAAGTTCTTCGGAGATTGACCTAGAAGACTTGGAAAGACTAAAGCTATGGAAGAACAAAGGTAAAGCAAAGATGCAGGATGCTACATATGGACCTGAGAGCTCACATCAAACACTTAGAAGGTCTTCAAGGGAGAAGAAGAAACTAGAGAGGTTTGGTTATGATACCTCTTTGGTCACCAAGCACTCAATCTACATTGCAAAGGATTCAACCAATGAAGAACCTACCACATTCGAAGAAGCACAAAGCAAGAAAGCTTGGAGAGATGCAATGGATGAAGAAATGGAAGCCTTGAAGGAGAATGACACTTGGTAGCTTGTACCTAAAAAGCCATCTATAAAGGTAATTGGATCTCAATGGATATACAAAATCAAGAGGAATCCAGATGGAAGCATAAGTAGACACAAAGCAAGGTTAGTTGCTAAAGGGTTTGCTCAAACCCATGGTATTGATTATGAGGAGACTTTCTCTCCTGTTGCAAAAATGCCTACAATTAGGGTTCTCATTAGTCTTGCTACATCTAGAAATTGGAATCTCTATCAACTTAATGTAAAGAATGCTTTCTTGAATGGATGGATTTCTGAGGAAGTGTATATGGCACAACCTCCTGGATATGAGGATGCACATCATCCTAACTATGTATGCAAACTAAAGAAAGCTTTGTATGGATTGAAGCAAGCTCCAAGAGCTTGGAATTTCAGATTGGTGACTTATTTGCAGGACCAAGGATTCAACTCTAGCAAAGCGGATACCTCTTTGTTCATAAAGAGGAATGGATCTGAAGTGATCTATTTATCTGTGTATGTTAATATTATTATCACAGACAATGATCTTGAAGGAATCAAACAGGTAAAGAGTCAAATGAAGGAGGAGTTCAAAATAAGTGACCTCGGACCACTCACTTATTTCCTTGGATTGGAGTTGATCTACACAGATTCAGGTATATACAGCACACAAAGGAAGTATGTCCATGACATGCTCGTCAAGTTCAAGATGGAAAATACCAAGTGTGCAGGTACACCTATGGAGCAAAATCATAAGCTTAGTGCTTATGAAGGAGAGCCAATTGAAGACATCACAAGTGATCAAAGCTTGGTTGGAAGTTTGAACTATGCAACACTCACAAGGGTGGATATATGCTATAGTGTTAGCATATTGAGTCAGTTTATGCATAAGCCGAGAAGACCACATATGGAAGTCGCCAAGAGAGTCCTCAAGTACCTAAAGAGGACCATGAATGAAGTTTTGTTCTATTCATATACTTTAGATTTTGAGCTAAAGGTCTACTCAGATGCAGATTGGGCCGAATTTAGAGATGATAGAAGAAGCACATCTGGGTATATATCATTGCAGGTTCAAAAATCATTTCTTGGTCATCGAAGAAGCAACCAATCGTGGCATTATCTTCTACCGAAGCCGAATATAGAGGTTTGGCTAATGCAACTCAAGAAATCATGTGGTTAAAGTCTTTGTACATAGATCTTGGACTTCATTCTTCAACACCTCACATTTTTGGTGACAACACAAGCTCACTACATCTAGCAGCTAATCCGATATACCATGCTAGAACCAAGCATATTGAAGTCCACTACCATTATGTAATGGAGAAGCTAATGAGCAAGGATATTCAACTATCCTATGTCTCTACAGATATGCAATGTGCAGACATGTTGACTAAAGCTCTTGATGGTACCAAGTTAAGTAGATTCAAGTTGATGATTGGCTTGAACGAAATCAAGGACAACTGAAGACTTAGTTGGAGGCCAAGCATGTTAGGCTTGAGGGGGAGCTGTTGGTGCATTTTACCCAAGCCTACATGCTTGATATGCTTGATATGCTTGATATGCTTGATATGCTTGATATGCTTGATATTATGATCATTTGTAAGTCACATGTGTAGTCATGTGAACCCCTCTTGTAAAAGAGTTCATTTTTATCTCTTGTAATTGAAAGAAAGAAAAAGGAAAAGGATGGCTTACCTCATCCATGATGTAAGGAATGGGCACAAAAAATCTTCCACATATACTTCTAAGCTCTTTTGCAAGAACTCTTTGAAGACATGACACATGAGCCTTTGGAATGTTGTAGGTGCATTGGTGAGCCCAAATGGCATCACACAAAATGAAAAGATTCCCCACTCCATGGCGAAAGCCATTTTTTGTTGATCTTCTGGGGCAATGGCTACTTGTTTGTAACCTGCAAATCCATCAAGGAAGCTATAAACTTCCTTGTCTGCAACTTGCTCTAATAAATGTTGAATGATTGGAAGCAAATAATTATCTCTAATTGTAGCAGCATTCAGGTTTTTCAGCTTAATACACACTCACAACTTCCCATTCTTCTTCGGCACTACTATAATGGGGGACAGCCATTCAGTATGCTCAAGCTCATTGATAAATCCAACTTCAATCTCAATCTCAATCTCAATTTATTTCTTTATTTTTTGTTGCATAAGTATCATTATATGTGTAGGGATTTTGTTTGCTGGGCTTTGCATCAATGGTCATGGGAATCATGTGAGAGCATGTTTTTGGATCTATTGCCTTTAAATCTCTATATATCCACACAAACACATGATCCCTATATTCTTTTAATAAAGTTGCAAGCTTTATTTCTTCTTCTGCACTTAGGTCTTCTCCTATGTACGTACATCGCTCTTCATTCTCTTCAACGGTTACTACAATTTTTTTGGTCTTTTCTTTATTATCATATACTTCTCCTATGATAGCCTCTTTCTTAGGGATTTGTACCAAAATTTTCGTATCTTCCACTTCATATTTCTTGAAATTCTCTAGTACTTCAAACATTAATTCCTCCGCTTCTTGTTTCACTGTTGAAATTCTCTCGTACTTCAAACAATGGTTCCTCCTCTTCTTGTTTCTTTTGACTACCTTCACTTTCATCCCTTGAATTTATCGTTTTAATGCTTGTAAAAGGTTGTTCGTTTTTTGAGTAAATATTCGTGCATCTTCTAGATAGTGCTCCTCTGATTCAAGGTAAGTATCCAACATAATGGACTCTAAATCATCATCATTCTCTTCTTATTCTATGACATTACTAGGATCACACTCTTCTAGCACAGGCTCACACATGAACACAGAGATATCATAACCCTCCTCATCACAATGAGGTGTCCACTGTTCTTCATTGTTAGCAATGTCCATGGTGGCTAAGATCGCTGCCCAACCATGAAGCTCAAATTCCTCATCTGGAAAGATCATCAGTGTGTAGGCTAGGTCTTTAATTGGTCTATTTGCATGAGAAGTTCCTTCTTCTCTCGCTTTTAGGTGTTTTTACTTTTCCTCTATAACCTTGCACATCCATAGATGAGTGTCTTCAGAAGAACTTCCAGAATGCATAGAGATTGAATCGTCTCGTCCTTTTGGATAGGATTCCATTGTAGGGGTGGTACATCTCTAAATGTATAATCCTTTGGATTGAGCTTGGTTGTGACCCCTAAGTGCTGCAAGTACAAGGAGTTTCCCCAATCTTGTACTATTTGCAGTTGTTGTAGGAAGGGTCTTCCTAGGATCATCTCACAGACATTATTTTGGCGAAAGTCACATATAGCAAAGGTGTTTTCAAACTCTACCCCACAATAGTAAGAGTTATCCCTTCTAGCAATCTTAGAGGTCGTTCAACATGGCCATCAACCATTTGAAGCTTCATTCTAGCTGGTCTTAATGCCGGTTTGCCACATTGCTTCTACAAGGAGGTGGTCGTAATTGCAACACTAGCACCTGCATCTAAGGTAGCTTTGGTTGCATAAACTTGGTAGGTGATTGGAAGATAAGTATTACCTTCTTCACCTTCACTCATGTCTCCTTTTTTGTCTAGAGGTATCTATGGGACTTTTTGTTTAGAGCATGCTTTTGAAATATTGGAACCAAGTTGTACAACTTGATGCTAGTTCTACCATTTTTATGCACATGTTTGTCCGTTCAATCTCTAAATCTGATCTAGGTTAACTCTTCTCTAGGTCTGCAGCTATTGGCCCTTCTTCAAGTTGAGCCTGGTAGGCCTTGAAGATCATGTCCAAGTCTTCTAAGGTTGGATTTGCAAGAACACACCCTGGTTGTGGTCTATTTACAATGGGTGGTGGGGTGGGACGAGGTGGTGTGGTGGATTTTTGGCATGCGAGGGGCTTTGAGATGTGTATAGGAGGTACCAGGGTGCTTACGTTTAACAAATGCAGGCAATATGCACTTCGAGTTCTTCACCTACTCAAGGGAGGTTCTCCTTAGGGAAATATACCCTGTGACATTCCTGTGAGCAGGTAGAATCTCAATAGACACACGGTGTTGCAGGCACTTAGAAAGAAAGTTAATGACAACTGACAATAGTGAAGGATGAAACCACTCCTTAGTTTGAATAGGGGATTACAATATAAGCAAAAGAAATGCTCTAAAAGGTGATACTCTGGGTTAACGTGCCATTCCAGGACTAACCAGAATCGATACAAGAGATCATCTAGTACATACAATGAACACAACTAAATGCAGACTGGCATTGATCAGTACCAAGGTATAAAGACTTGCTCTAAGGGAAAGAGCACAAAAATACCATTGACTCACACTGAATGACAAAACCAAGCCACTTTCTTCACACTATAGTGCTATTAGCCCTCCACTGGGAAGTCCACGCTCTGTATCCTCACCACAGAGTGACTTCCTACAGTAGGCTTGTAGCCTCAGAGTGCAAAGAGACGACCCTTGTACGTATGTATGCATATATATGCCCAACGAGTACTAGTTCATTGCTTTTATAGGCTCCAATAGGCCAAGAGGGCCTTGCCAATTTCCCATGTTCACTGAATATGCACCGATTGATTGCCCTAGAATTGGAGGGGTAGGTCAAATATAGTACTGACCTCTAGTTTTGAATTAGATACTAAAAAATAGGCAGTCGTCACGAATGCTTGGCGGCAACAGTCATTTATCCACTTACACTTTTACCACTTACACTTTTACTATCACTTTTGAATGCAAGCTGAGGTCTCTTTCTTAACCAAACAAATCACGGGGCTGCGATGGGGAGTCTGAGGGGGTGGTGGGGGGAGGGGGATGACTCTAGGGGCTACGGGGGGGGGGGGGGGGGGGGGGGGAGTATGAGGGGGTGGTGGGGGGCAGGTGGTTGTGGGGGCTGCAGGGGGGGAGTATGAGGGGGTGGCGGGGGAGCTCGGCTATGGGGGTTGTGGGGGGGAGTATAAGGGGTGGCAGGGGGTGGTCTCTGGGGGTGTGGTGGGGAGTATGAAGGGGTGGCGGGGGGGAGGGTGGTTGTGGGGATTGTGGGGGGGAATATGAGGTTGGGGGGAGTATGAGGGGGTGGGGGGGTTGTGGGGGCTACGGGGGGGAGTATGAGGGGGTGGCGAGGGGGGGGGGGTTGGCTTTGGGGGGAAGTATGAGGGGTTGGCAGGGGGGTGGGCTGTCGGGGCTGTGGGGGAAGTATTAGGGGGTGGCGGGGGGGGGGGGGGGGGGGGGGGGAAGGGTGGCAGTGGGGGCTGTGGAGGGGAGTATGAGGGGGTGGCGAGAGGATGGCTTTGGGGGCTACGAGAGGAATTATGAGCGGGTGGCTATTGGGGCTGTGGGGGGAGTATGAGCCGGTGGCGGGGGGGGGGTGGGCTATGGGGGTTGCAGGTGAAGTATGAGGGTGTGGTGGGGGGTGGTTGTGGGGCCTATGGGGGGAGTATGAGGGGGTGGGGGTGGTTGTGGGGGTTGCGGGGGGAAGTATGAGGGGGTGGCGGGGAGGGGGGGTGGGCTGTGGGGGCTACTGGGAAAGAATGAGGGGGTGGCTGTGGGGGCTGCGAGGGGAAGTATGAGGGGGTGGCAGGGGGTGGTTGTGGGGGCTGTGGGCAGGAGTAGGAGGGGGTGGCGGGAGCTACGGAGAGAGAGAGAGAGAGAGAGAGAGAGAGAGAGAGAGAGAGAGAGAGAGAGAGAGAGAGAGATGCCGCGTTACAGAACCCCACATCAAGTCTTTGCACCATCCCAATGCAATTCCTTCTTATTAGCTTATTTCAATAAGGCCAAAATAAATTGCAAAGACTGCATGAAATACGGTATATACAGTGAAGGAAGTGCTTCCCATTTGACTTAATTCGGGTAATTCTTCACCCTCGAGATATTGACCAGGGGTATCCTCTTACCCTGCAAATCCTCTAGATGTACTGGTCCATGTGGTAATACCTTTACTACCCTGTATGGTCATATCCATTTGGGCACCAATTTGGTTAAAATTGCTAGGATGTGATGCACCAAAACCAAGGATCCTTCGTTTATTTCATTGGACCTAAGATACCTGTCGTGCAGTCTCTTGTGCTCTTCTTGTGTTACCTGAAGTTTTTGCATTGCTTCTTCTCTGTATTCTTCTAATGCCACCAGTCTCCTAATTAGAGGTTCAATTCCAATGGTTTTGGCTCCATTTTCTTTTTTTATAATAAATTCATATGGTGGTAATGCCTCTTTTTTAAGCGAAATGGACTCTTGCCAGTGGTTCCCCTTCTTGTCCTTTGGAAAGCCCAAATTGCACCAATCAATGCTTGTGGCCAAAAACTTTGATCATCAAAAGATAATTTGCGCAGCAACCCAATCAAAATCTTCTTGGAGATTTCTACTTGGCCATTTGCCCTTCGATTGTAAGCACAAGACTTTTTATGAAAAACCTTGTACCCATCAACTATAAATTGGAGCAACTGATTTACAGAATGTGTGCCTCTATCACTAGTGATTTCTAGTGGGCAACCAAATCTTGAGAAAATATGTTTATACAAAAACTTAGCTACTGTTAAAGCTATGCAATCCACATTAGCTTTAGCCTAAATCCATTTAGTTGCATAACATGTAGCCATCAAAATATACTTCTTACCCCCAGGTTGACCTGTTGGACTAATTGTCCTATGAAATCAAGGCCCCATCGTTTGAATGGGAGGCATCCTGTAGATATGACTAATAGTTGGAAATTCAATCTGGTTGGCATAGGAGCACACCTCTGGTAAATGTGGCATTCTTTAGCAAACTTGATGGCATCTCTATAGATATGAGGCCACCATAGTCCTTTGTGGATGATTCTGTGAGCCAAATCTTCTCCTTTTAGATGCCCTTCACTATGTGCTGCCTCAAGCAAAAGGATTACCTCCTCTAGATAAACACACTTTCTCAAGATACCATGCTGACAATATCTATATAACTTTCCATTTATAAGTGAGTACGCTTTGGTTTTAAGGAGCAATCTTCTCTCTTCTATAGGTGTCAAGTGTTCTGGGAGTTTTTGAGTAGTGCGAATGGAGAATTCCATCATACCAATCAGCTTGAGTTGCTACTAGGAAGAGATTACTATCCACCAGTTCATCATTAATACCTATTGCCTTCTCGCTCATTGCAGTCCTGGATACTTGATTTGCCATGTAGTTCTCTCTTCCTGGCTTAATATGAATATCAAAGTTAAATTCTTGAAACAGGAGTAACCATCTCCAAACCCTTCCAGCTACTCTAGGATTGTTTATCAAGTACTTCAAGGGTTGATGGTCAAATATGACTATAAAATGTACACCGAGAAGGTAATGCCAAAACTTCTGAAGAGAAAATACAATAGCCAAACCTTCCCTTTCAGTCGTACTGTAGTTCCTTTCTGCCTTGATGAGTAGTCTGCTGGCATAGGAGATAGGTCTATCAAGCTTGTGTGATGATGGTTGAGCTAGAACCGCACCAAAAGCATGAAGACTAGCATCTGTATGCACATGAAACTCCAATGAATAGTTAGGAACACTTAAAAGCGGAGCACTACATAACCTCAATTTTAGATCACAAAATGTTTTCTCAGCTTCAACACTCCATGAGAAGGGGACCTTTTTGCTGGTAAGCCTTGACAAGGGCTTAGCTATTTCTGAATACATTCGTATAAATCTTCTATGGTATCCTGCATGTCCCAAAAAACTTTGCACTTCCTTTGGGCTTTGTGGAATAGGCATAGAAAGGATAGCAGTAACCTTTGTAGGGTCAACTGTTATCCCTTCAGCAGATACTATGTGACCAAGAAGAGTACACTTAGTGACCAAAAAGTGACATTTAGCACGATTTAACTTCAATCCTGTTTTGAGACATTGCTCAAAGATGTCCTTTAGATTTTCCAAATGATCATGGAAATCTTGAACTCTTGCTCTTCTATCTGTGCCTGAAAACACTGAAAAGTCATCCATGAAAATGCACAGAAAGGTTGTTAACCACTTTCCTAATATCAGATACATTGTTCTATTAAATGATGCTGGTGCATTTTTCACGCCAAAAGCCATGCGGGTATAGACATAAGTGCCCCATGGAGTAAGGAAGGCTGTTTTGTCTCTATCATCGGGATGGATCACTATTTAATTGCAGCCACTAAAACCATCCAGGAAGCTATACAAAGTGTGTTCGACTACTTCCTCAAGTACTTGCTCTGTGAAGGGCTGAGGAAATCCATCTTGAACAGTTACCTTATTCAAGGCACAAAAATCAACACAAACTCTTATTTTTCCACTATTTTTCTTGGGTACAATAACCATAGAAGAAAGCCACCTGGAATATTCCACTCGAAAAATTATACCTCCTTCTTCTAGTTTTGTAATTTCCAATTTTACCACCTCCGCATACTTTGGATTGAGTCAATATGGACTACTTCTTGTAGGCGTGGCTCCTTAAACTAAAGGTATCCGGTGTAATCCAAGCTCCTCCGGTATCCGTGTTAGATCTTTGTAGGACCATGCAAAGACATTTTTATAAGCAAAAAGTAAAGAAGTTACCTTCTACAATAAAGGAGGATAATGCCATATCCAAGAGGCCAAGTGGACTACTTGAGGGTTCTCTACATCTCCTAGATTCACTTCTTGAACAAGTGTTCCAAGAGTGGTCTTATTTGAGAAATCATCCCCACTATATGCAGGAGTGGAATTTAGCTTATACTTTGCAATATGTTCTCTTATCCATCCTTGAGGTATATCTAAAAAGGGAAGATCTTCTCTGCATTCAGGATCATAACTTTCCTTCCGTGATATTTCTATATTTGTTGCCCCTTCAATGTTTGTATTCAAGTGCAAACTCTGATTCTCTAACTCCTTGTGAGCTTCATGGCCTTTTTCTGCAACTCCTCCATCTGCAACTTATTCCTCTATTTCATTGATTTCCACCGTGCAACACTCTGTACTCTCCATCATCCAATTTAGTAAAGTATCATCTTCTTGGGGTAAAGAGGGCATTACCTGAGTGTCCACAGTATACCTAGTAGCTTTCCATGAATTGAATCCTTCTTCCAAATGTAGTTGCAGTTGGCCATTGGTGTTTGTTGAAATGCACAGTTTGTTTTTCCCCCAATCTTGCAAAGCTTTTGCTTGCCTTAGCCAAGGCCTCACTAGGAATAAAGGGTAACAAGTCTCCAGTGGAAGTGCAATAACAACAAAATCTAGAATAAAGTGACAACCTTGTACTATCATCATTACCTTTTCAATAATGCCAAGAGGTGCAACCTGATGTTGATCTGCTAGTGTAACTGTGAATGGTGCCACCTTAGTGGGGTTCAAATTCAGTTTCCTCCTTGTGAAATCTGGCATCAAATTGATATTAGAGCCTCTGTCTATGATCACACCTGTGAGAGTTGCATCCTTTATACAAAAAGATAACCTTGAGCTTTGGTACTCTGCTAGGGGTGCAGGGCAAAAATCAACCATGAAACCATCTATGCTATGCAATCGGCTCGAGTGACAGAGTGTATAATCTTTAATAGGTCACTCCTTATTTTTTAATCTATCTTTATGAGTTCATACTGACTAAGCTTGTGATGAATACCTTTCAGGATCTGCTCAATGTTTACCACCTGTGTGTCTTCTTGCAAACTTGTTGGTTGGTCCCTTAGTGAAGTAGCCATCCTTTCATAAGCTCCTTCAATAACTGCTTGGCCCTTCCACCCAGCCTTATTTTTCTCCTCTTTATCTTGGAGTCCTTGTTGTTTCTCTCTACAAATTGTTGCTGCTTGTTTGGCTCTAGTCATCATGGGCATTGAAGAAGATGAAACAGCATAAGACTGAGTGGTCATACCTTCTACTTGTGGGGAGACTGCAATCAAGTGAATTGGAGAGGGGTAGCTTCTTGGGAAATCTTTGGTATAGTGATCCTTGGCCTTTGAACAATGCTGACAAGGAGGTGCATCTTCTAGAAGGGAACACCTATTTTGCATATGGCCATACTCACCACAGCGATAACACATCAATGGCCTATGATATCGAGGCTTCGTTGTACGATTCTCCTCTCTATGAGGTGCATTTGAAGTACTAGCATAATATGAATCCAGAGCTTGAGGGTTACCTTGTTGCTGTGTACCCTTGAGGTAGCAACAGTCTCTAGCTTCATGGCCATCCTTTACACAAAATTGATAGCTTACCCTGTTAGGAAAATTAGCATTGGAATGTCCATTCTTGTTAGATATTGTACATCAAATCTGCCTTCTTATATCCTGAGTGGTCTGCAAATCTTCTAATTCACGGGGAAGTTGGGCTACTTCATCATCAGTGCGACGCAGCGGAGGTAATACCTTCTCTTCTTGGTGATTTTGTTGCATTCTCAATGCCGCCAGTTCTTTCCTCAGTTGCCCAATAGGGTCTAATTCTGCTACATAATTTGGTTGTGTTTCCCCTTCAAAATGTTGCCTAGCTTCTTCAATGCGTGATGCTGTTGCAACAAAATCATTAAGGGTTGCATCCAATCTAAGAGACTCACGTAGTTTCTGCTGAGATGACCTGGGCAGAGCTTTTTCTATCCATTTCTTAACCGAGAAATGACTTGGAGCATGTGGCGAACGTGCAACTAGTGCTTTTGTCCTATGTCAAGTTCATGAAAGAATTCACCTGATCTTAGCCTTAGGTTCTCTAGTTGATCTAGAGCTCTTTCGGAGGAGTCACTTGGTCGAAATGTCTGTGAGAACGCCGTCTTCAGAGCCTCCCATGTAGCAAAATGGCCATCTGCATGTTGGTTGTACCATTTGTCAGCAAGGCCTTCCAATGTGGATGGGAAGAGTATAGCATTGCATCCTCTCTATTCTGCAGACCTCGTCCACGGCATAAGGAGATGAATCTCCGCACATGATCATCAGCATCCTTAAAAGCTTGTCCCTTAAAGGTAGAGAACTTGATATTGAGTATGGAGAGTAAGTGAGAGAGATCCTCCGTTGGCACTGGTGTTTCCTCTCACGTATCAGAGGAGAAGTGTAATGTTCTCCTATGCTTCTCTTTTGAGAGTGGAGTAGCACCCAAATCAACACATAAATTCAAAGGGGGTAGAGGGGATGTTGGTTCACTATTCGAAGGTAAAGGTGATTTTTTAAGGATCCTCCGTACACAAAGAGGCGCCTTATCTGCTTGCGTATGGGTCATGTACCTACTTGCAAGATGCAATAGGACAAAAATAATGAAAAAAGAACTATTTACTATGCTCAGGGCCACTCACAGAAATGCAAGTGTCCCACCGTGCGTGCCAAACTATAGAGGAGGTACTGGGATGCTTACGTTTAACAAATGCACGCAATATGCACTTCTTGTTCTTCACCTACACACCGTGTTGTAGGCACTCAGAAAGAAAGTTAATGACAAATGACAATAGTGAAGGATGAAACCACTCCTTAGTTTGAATAGGAGATTACAATATAAGCAAAACAAATGCTCCAAAAGTGGATACTTTGGGTTAACGTGCCATTCCAGGACTAATCAGAATTGAAACAAGAGATCCATCTAGTACATACAATGAACACAACTAAATGCAGACTGGCACTGATCAGTACAAAAGTATAAAGACTTGCTCTAAGGGAAAGAGCAGGAAAATACCACTGACTCACACTGAATGACAAAACCAAGCCACTTTCTTCACACTAGTAGCCCTCCATTGGGAAGTCCATGCTCTGTACCCTCACCATAGAGTGACTTCCTACAGTAGGCTTGTAGTCTCAGAGTGCAAAGAGAGGACCCCTGTACGTATGTATGTATATATATCCCCAACGATTACTAGTCCATTGCTTTTATAGGCTCCAATAGGCCAAGAGGACCTTGCCGATTTCCCATGTTCACTGAATATGCACCGATAGATTGCCCCAAAATTGGAGGGGTAGGTCAAATATGGTACTGGCCTCCAGTTTTGAATTAGATATTCAAAAATAGGCAGTCATCACGAATGGTTGCAGGCAACAATCATTTATCCACTTACACTTTTACCACTTACACTTTTACCACTTACACTTTTATTGTCACTTTTGAATGCAACTTCTTCCTCTATTTCATCTGCAACTTCTTCCTCTATTTCATTGATTTCCACCATGCAACACTCTGTACTTTCCATCATCCAATTCAATAAAGTATCATCTTCTTGGGGTAAAGAGGGCATTACCTGAGTGTCCACAATATACCTAGTAGCTTTCCATGAATCGAATCCTTCTTCCAAATGTAGTTGGAGTTGGCCATTGGTGTTTGTTGAAATCCACAGTTTGTTTTTCCCCCAATCTTGCAAAGCTTTTGCTTGCCTTAGCCAAGGCCTCCCTAGGAGTAAAGGGTAAGAAGTCTCCTGTGGAAGTGCAATAACAAACAAAATCTAGAACAAAGTGACAACCATGTACTTTCATCAGTAACTTTTCAATAATGCCAAGAGGCGCAACCTAATGTTGATCTGCTAGTGTAGCTATGAATGGTGCCACCTTAGTGGGGTTCAAATTCAGTTTCCTCATTGTGCAATCTGGTATCAAATTAATACTAGAGCCTCCATCTATGATCACACATGTGAGAGCTGCATCCTTTATACAAGCAGATAACCTTGAGCTTTGGTACTCTGCCAGGGGTGCAGGGGGAAAATCCTCCATGAAGCCATCTATGCTACGCAGTTGGCTCGAGTGAGCAGAGTGTATAATCTTTAATAGGTCACTCCTTATTTTTGAATCTATCTTTATGAGTTCGTACAGACTAACCTTGTGATGAATACCTTTTCAGGATCTGCTCAATGTTTACCACCTGTGTGTCTTCTTGCAAACTTGTTGGTTGGTCCCTTAGTGAAGAAGCCATCCTTTCATAAGCTCCTTCAATAATTGCTTGGCCCTTCCATCTAGTGTTCATTTCCTCCTCTTTATCCTAGAGTCCTTGTTGTTCCTCTCTACAGATTGTTGTTGCTTGTTTGGCTCTAGTCATCATGGGCATTGAGGAAGATGAAATCGCATAAGACTGAGTGGTCATACTTTCTACTTGTGGGGAGACTGCAATCATGTGAATTGGAGCGGGGTGGCTTCTTGGGCAATCTTTGGTATAGTGATCCTTGGCCTCTGGACAATGTTGACAAGGAGGTGCATCTTCTAGAAGGGAACGCCTATTTTGCATATGGCCATACTCACCACAACGATAACACATCAATGGCCTATTATATCTAGGCTTCATTGTACGATTCTCCTCTCTATTAGGTGCATTTGAAGTACTAGCATAATATGAATCCAGAGATTGAGGGTTACCTTGTTGCTGTGTACCCTTGAGGTAGTAACAGTCTCTAGCTTCATGGCTGTCCTTTCCACAAAATTGATAGTTTACCCTAGTAGGACAATTAGCATTGGAATTTCCATTGTTGTTACATATTGTACATCAAACCTCCCTTCTTATATCCTAAGTGGTCCGCAAATCTTCTAACTCGTGGCGAAGTTGGGCTACTTCATCATCAGTGCAACGCAGTGGTGGCAAGACCTTCTCTTCTTGGTGATTTTGTTGCATTCTCAATGCCTCCAGTTCTTTCCTCAGTTGCCCAATAGGGACTAGTTCTGCTGCATAATTTGGTTGTGTTTCCCCTTCAAAATGTTGCCTAGCTTCTTCAAGGTTGCATCCAATCTAAGAGACTCACGTAGCTTTTGCTGAGATGACCTGGGCAGAGCTTTTTGTATCCATTTTTTAACCAAGAAATGACCTGGAGCTGGCAGACATGCAACTAGTGCTTTTGTCCTAGTGTGAAGTTCATGAAAGGATTCACTTGATCTTAGCCTTAGGTTCTCTAGCTGATCTAGAGCTCTTTCAGAGGAGTCACTTGGTCAAAATGTCTGTGAGAACGCCGTCTTCAGAGCGTCCCATTTAGCAAAATGGCCATCTCCATATTGGATGTACCATTTGTCAGCAAGGCCTTCCAATGTGGATGGGAAGAGTACCAACATTGCATCCTCTCTATTCTGCAGACCTCGTCCATGGCATAAGGAGATGAATCTCCTCACATGATCATCAACATCCTCATAAGCTTGTCCCTTAAAGGTAGGGAACTTGATATTGAGTATGGAGAGTAAATGAGAGAGATCCTCCATTGGCCCTTTGATGTATCTAAGGAGAAGTCTAATGTTCTCCTATGCTTCTCTTTTGACAGTGGAGTTGCACCCAAATCAACACATAAATTCAAAGGGGGTAGAGGGGATGTTGGTTCTTTATTTGAAGGTAAAGCTGATTCTCTTTTGCCTATTTTACATATTGAGTGGGGGAAGGTAGTGAGTGGTGTGGGTGGTGTGGGGAGTGGTGGGAGGTGTGGGAGGATGGAATGGAGGGTGGAGTTGAGGGTGGCTGGAGTTGGGAGAGGGTGGAGTTGGGTGTGGGTGGATTTTGAGGGGGGTGGAGTGGAGTGTGGGTGGAGTTTGAGGGGGGTGGAGTGGAGGGTGGAATTGTGGGGGGTGGGCTGTGGGGGATGCAGTGGGAAGTATGAGGGGGTGGCGGGGGTGGCGGTTACTATGGGGGCTACGGGGGGGAGTATGAGGGGGTGGGGGGGTGGTTGTGGGGGTTGCGGGGGGGAGTATGAGGGGGTGGCGGTGGGGTAAGGGGTGGCTGTGGGGGTTGTGGGCGGGAGTAGGAGGGGGTGGCGGGAGCTGCGGGGGAGGGGAGAGAGAGAGAGAGAGAGAGAGAGAGAGAGAGAGAGAGAGAGAGAGAGAGAGAGAGAGAGAGAGAGAGAGAGAGAGAGAGAGAGAGAGAGAGAGAGAGAGAGAGAGAGAGAGAGAGAGAGAGAGAGAGAGAGAGAGAGAGAGAGAGAGAGAGAGATGCCACGATACAAGATGCAATGTCTTATATTTTTGTTTTTGGATCTTTCAAGCTTTCTTCTAGTTAAGATAATGTTTTATTACACTTACAATTGACCTTTTCTCTAGTATCCTTCCATGTTTTTGTTTTCCTCTTACTAGGCACTCCTGATTAACTTGATTTTGACTATTCAGCTAGTTTAGCCTGTTGTAAAGTTTATGCCCTAGTGACTCCTTGTATAGGAGCTATGTTAACACTAATTGAACTTGAATCCACCACTAAGCCTACCACATTAAGGGGTGTAACCTTGATCACACTAGAGGGGTTCCTCGGACAATCTCTAGGGAGATGGTGTCTGCCACACTCAGGACAAAAGCCTTGTATTTTGATGTTTTGTCCTTGTCCTACAATAGATGAGTGGGGACATTCACGAATGAAATGGTCGCCCTGAAATCTAAAACATTGTCCTCGGTTGGATTCTGGAGTTAGGATTTGTATACATGATATTGGAGTATTCTGAATCGTGAATTTCTCACAGAGAATTGCCAATTTCTCAAATTTTCTCAAGTCCAAAGAATTGGGAATTTCTTGTAGAGAATCGCGAATTTCTCAGATTCTCTCAATTCTAGAGAATTGCAAATTTCTAGTAGAGAACTGCGATTTTCTCAAATTTTCTAAGTCTAGAGAATCACCAGTTTTTAGTAGAGAATCGTGAATTTCTAGAAAGGAATCGCAAATTTCTCAAATTTCCTCAAGCCTAGAGAATCACAAACTTCTGCTAGAGAATCGCAATTTTCTTAAAATGCTAAAGTCCAAAGAATCGTGGATTTCTTCTAGAGAATCACGAATTTCTCAAAATGCTAAATTTTAAAGAATCCCGAATTTCTTCTAGAGAATTGCAATTTTCTCAAAATGCTAAATTCCAAACAATCACGAATTTCTTCCTGAGAATCGCGATTTTCTCAAATTTTCAGGTGGGATAAAAAATTTTAATTTTCCAAAGAATCGCGATTTTTTGAGAAAGTCGCAATTTTCTAAGCTTTCGGGCAGGAATTTTGCATTTTTGTGCGGAGCATTAAATGTGCAAGAAATCATGAGAAGCACAAGTGCAGACACTCCCAAGCATGTCCTACTCATTCTTGCACTCCCACACATGAGAAATGATGTGTAAATGGTGAAAACGCACTAAAAAATGAAAAGCTTCTATGAAGATGAAGATGGATGAAGATACTGATGATGATGATCATGTAGATGGACAAGAACAAAAAGAAAATTAATAGAAAATGACTATTTTTTTACCTTCCAGCAAATCTACGATCATACTATCACAATGCTCATTCTCGAGCAATGCTCCCAGGCAATTGCACCAAAATTTGGTGTAGCTCAAGCGTAAGCATCACCTCCTTTACTTGTCAATCTAGGAGATGTGAGGACTAGTATGAAGACCGTGAGCATGTGAAGGCACAAATGTGCGAGTCAAATGCACACTAGCATGCATACACATACACACACATGCACACAAGGCAAGATCAAAGAGAGAAACAATGGAAAGCTTTCTATTGCAAAAGAAATCTCTTACAAAAGCTCAATCTCTCCAAAGCAAAGCTCAATGAACTACACAAAAGCTCAATCTCTAACAAGCCAACCTCAAAAATCAGATCTCCTACTCTTTTCATAGGTTTTCTGAGTAGTTTTGGCCCTATCTAGACCTACTGTCTAGCCTAGTTAAAAATTAGGTTCCAAGACTTATTTGAGGGCTCAAACGGAGTCTACAAATTATGAAAATTAGTAGGGTCATACTTCTAACACTATTGAAACTCGAGGACTCCTGAGCTTGAAAAATATGTTACAAAAATATGAAATGGTATTTACAATGTCTTTTAGTGATGAAAATCACTATTTTTATCGAGATTTCTTCTAAACATTTGACATGCACTTCTTGGAGCTCCCTACATGCTCCTTCTTCTTGTGTGTCCACTTCTTTGATGTGCTTCCATGCTTTGTGCTTGACCTTGAGTATCAACACACATTCCCAAATATATATACATACATACATAGGTACACACACTTGAACATACATACTTACACATATATACCCACATACATACACATACACATACACATACACACACATACACATACACAAACATATACATACACACACATACATAATGAATACATGCACATTTATAAACATGCATACACATATACAAACATACATACACATACACATAGATACACATACACATACATACATATATACATACACTTACATATACATACATACACATACAGGTACTTGTGAAGAGATGCATATGTATGTGCTTGAAGATGAAGAGGTGTTGCAAAATCCTTCATCTACACCAGCCAAATGAACTCCAAGAGTATATGGTGGGCCCTTTTAGCTTTCCAATGGATATATTATACACCCTATGTACCTTGGAAGATCACTCTCAAAAAGATAGATCAAAACAGATAAGTTAGAGTTAGCTTAGACGTGAAGAACTTGCTATTTTGGTTCATACACCTGTCCAATGTTTTGCATAATTGTTTGAGCACAGCAGCAATTAGCTTAATTCCTCTTGGGGAAGTCTAGTTAAATTAAAGAGCTAACTTTCAAGAGTAATCACATAAAAAATAATGAACCACACACTGAGAATGATGTTTAACAAGTGATGACATCATCCCGATTTTCACGGGCTGCTACAATAATGAGACTAGTGAGCAGAAAAATGAACATAACTCCAGATTTAAGAATCCCATGATTATGCAACTTTGTATGCTTATACTAGAGAGTATGCTGAATCCAACAAGCTTTAAATAATTGAATTTTGGTAAGTACACACTGCGAAACAGCTCTGACAAGATGAGTAAAAAAGTCAGGTACCTGATAGAGAAGTGAAAATGAACAGACAATGTTTCCTTCAACTGAACATAACTGAAGATTGAAGTACCCAAATGAAATGCACATTGATGCGCATATAGTAGACTTATAGAGCTAACTTTACCAAGTTAAATCACTGAAAATGATCCACCAAGCTGAGAGAAACGATCTCTGCAATCTGACTGAGAAAACTGAGAGATATGGTAGTGAGTAGTAGACTTCACAAGAACATGGAAATATGAACTCAAATGATCAAGAAAATGAAAGTATATTGATTGAACAATACAATGGACTTACTGATACATATGCGTGCCTTGTAATCACACCTTGATATGGCATAAAGCTCAGCTTTTGGAGGTCTTCACATAACCACGACTAAGACTACCATGAATTTATAGTTGATCTTGGGAGGCTAACTCCCCTCAATCACTCTCCAATCAATTAGTGATTGATTTGATTCTCTATCTACCACAAATCATGAATTCATGCTCCTCTTTCCCATTTTGATCAAGTGGACTCAACCACTTAAGATTCTTTCACTTTTACATTAAGTAAACTCTTCAAAAGTTACAAGAGGTAGTTCACAAGTGAACTTTACATTGTCTTTATTTTAAGGCTTCTTCTATGACTTTCTGGGACTCAAGCCAATACTTACGCTTGTCATAGACTTGCTCCAACAGCCCCCCCTCAAGCCAAGTATGCTTGAGGTCTTCAATCTTCCAAGATTACCTGTAAACCAATCATAGCCTTGAATTTGCAAAGCTTTGTACCATACAATGCTTTGGTTAGAATATCTGCACATTGTTGATGAGTGGACACATATGATATTTGAATCTCTTTGCTTAGAACCTTCTCTCGTAAATAGTGATAATGAACTTCAATATGTTTAGTCCTTGCATGAAAAATAGGATTAGCAGCCAAATGAATAGAACTCATATTGTCACAAAAAATAGTTGGAGTTCCAAACTCCAATCCAACATCTTTGAATAATGTCTTCATCCACATAGCTTCCTGAGTAGCTATGGCAAGACCTCTGTATTCAGCTTCAGTAGAAGAGAGAGCAACTATGGGTTGCTTCTTGGATGACCATGAAATAAGCTTTGAACCTGCAAAGGTAAGATAACTTGAAGTGCTCCTTCTATCTTCCTTGGAGCCAGCCCAATCTGCATCAGAAAATAGCTTCAAACCTAAATCAGATACATAAGGATAATAAAGTCCTTCATTTATGGTTCCTTTGAGATACTTGAGAATCCTTTTGGCAGCATCCATATGTGGTTTCCTTGGTGTGTGCATAAATTGACTTAGCACACTCACTTGTAACATATATCTACTCTTGCCAATGTGGCATAGTTGAGACTACCCACTAGACTTTGATATGATGTGATGTCCTCTATGAGTTCACCTTCATGTGAGCTCAATTTGTGATCGACCTCCATCGGAGTACCTGCAATCTTACAATCTTGCACCTTGAATTTTGCCAACATGTCCTTAATGTACTTTCTTTGAGTGAGAAACAAACCATGATCTTTGTAGACAATTTCCAAACCTAGGAAGTAGGTAAGTGAACCCAAATCACTTATCTTGAACTCTTCTCTCATCTGATCTTTGATCTTCTTCATACCATCTGCATCATTTCCTGTCAATATAATATCATCTACATATACACATAGGTAGATGATCTCAGAATTACTCGTTTTAATAAAGAGTGAAGGATCTGCCTTGCTTGGTTGAAAGCCTTTGTCATGCAAGAATGAAACAAGCCTGAAATTCCAAGCTCTTGGGGCTTGCTTGAGACCATACAATGCTTTGTTAAGTTTACACACATAATCAGGATAAACTTGATTCTCAAAACCAGGTGGTTGTGCCATATATACCTCTTCTGTTATCCAACCATTCAAGAATGCATTCTTTATATCTAGTTGAAGTATCTTCCAATTCTTGGAAGAGGTAGTACTAAGCAAAACCCTAATAGTAGGCATCTTTGCCACAGGAGAGGTCTCCTCATAAACAATTCTCTGAGTTTGTGCAAAGCCTTTTGCTACAAGCCTTGCCTTATACCTGTTAATGAATAATAAAAATTCTTTTTGAGTTTATAGACCCATCTTGAGCCTATTACCTTCATGGATGAAGTCTTGGGCACCAAATCCCAAGTGTTGTTTTCCTCAAGTACCTCAATCTCTTCCTTCATTGCATGCTTCCATTCTGTTTTTGCTTTGGCCCCTTCAAATGATGATGGCTCCTCTTGGTTTATGTCCTCTGCTATGTAGATAGAATGTTTAGTTACTAATGAGGTGTCAAACCCATACCTTTCTGGTTTTTTCTTTTCCCTCATAGATCTTCTTAGGCCATGATGTGATGATTTTGCCTCATGTCCAAGTTCCTGCAATTTTGCTTTACCTTTAGACTTCCATGCTTTGATCTTTTCCATCTGAGAATCTTCATCATCCTACGAGGTGTCTTGTTCTTCAATCTTCGGTTGTTCTCTACTAAGCTTTGGAAAATCTTCTTTAAGATCATATGGTAAATTGAACTTCTTGCATGAATCTTCATACCATGAATTCTTTTCATAAAAAACTACATCTCTGCTTACCAAGAATCGTTTGTTGGTAGGGTTGTATAACTTGTAACCCTTTTGATTGTTGTCATATCCAATAAATACACACCTTTCTGCCTTTGGATCCATCCTGCCTCGAACCTGTGAAGGAACATGAGCAAAAGCAATACATCCAAAAAATTTACAATGATCTAAGCTTGGTCTTCTTCCATTCCAAGCCTCATATGGACTCATCCCATCAAGGGATTTTGAAGGCAACCTGTTAATCAAGTAAGTGGCTGTAGATACAGCCTCAGCCCATAGATAATTAGGCAAATGCTTTTCATTTATCATGGAACTTGCAGCTTCAACAATTGTCCTACTCCTCCTTTTTGCCATTCCATTTTGATCAGGAGTGTACCTTATAGTTACCTCTCTTTTGATTCCTCTTTCTTGAAGAAAAGAATCAAACTCATGGGAGAAGTATTCTCCCCCTCCATCTGACCTTAGCTTTTTAGTGATTTACTTGTTTGATTCTCCACAAGAGCCAAATATCTTTTGAAACATGAAAAAACTTCATCTTTGTGTTTCATAAAGAATAGGATAGTCCATCTGCTGCAATCATCAATAAAGGATACATAATACCTTGATCCAGATATTGAAGCTTCCTTGCTAGGTCCCCATACATCTGTATGAACCAACTCCAAGAGATCTCCATGCATATAACCTTTCTTCATGAATGGTAACCTATGAGACTTTCCAAATTGACATGCACTACACTTATAAATCATATGTTGTTTTGACAAATTAGGGAGTCCAAGTACACTTTGGTCCTTGCAAATTTGCTTTAATGACCTTTCTTCACCAATATGTGCTAACCTTTTGTGCCATACTTCCAATTTTGTGAGTGTTTGACTACCATAATTAAAGAGAGCAATGTTTCTAGTGTCTTGTAATTCAAATGTGAACAATCTACCTGTCTTTTCACCTTTTGCAATTCTTTTGAATCGTTGACTTGGATCTTCAACAAATGCTCTTGCTTTTGTGAACCTATCTTGCAACCCTTTCTCTACTATCTGCCCAACACTTATCAAATTCTTTGTAATGGTAGGGACATAGAGTACCTTACTGAGCAGGTTGATGTTTCCATCAGGTTCTTTAACATTGCCTATTTTCTCCACAGGATGTCGTGTGTCATCTCCTATTTGTACCTAATGCTTATTCTTTGGATCTTCTAAATCTGATAGGAGTGCCACATTTCCTGCCACATGATTTGAACAACCTGAATCTATGTAGAAAACATGTTCATCATATTTACCTTGTGGCATAGCCATGTTCATGATCAATAAGGAATCCTCTTTGTTTGAGTCTTCTATGTAGTTATTGAAGTCTCTCCTTCCTTTGTAGCCTTCTTGATAGTTTGAATGATTGTAGTTGTTGTAGTTGCCATGATAATTGTTGAACCTTCCTCTTCAGTAGCCATAACTTCCTCTATTGTATCCTCTGCCTCTTTGATTCCTAGAATTTCTAAAGCAATTTTCAGTTGTATGATTAGTTAGTCCACAAATAGAACATGGGTTGGAGTCTTGGGATCTCCCCCTGCCTTGTCTACCTCCTCTTCCTCTACCTCTGCTATGTCTTCCTCTACCTGCATAGTTAGCTTGATATGTACCTGCTTCATCATCCACTTTCTTTGTCTTTCCTTTGTTATCTTTGGACTTGCTTTTATCAATGTATAAAGCTGAAGATTGATTTCCTTTTGAGCTTCCTCCATTTTTAATAATCTTTGCCTCTTGATTAAGTAGTTGTCCAATGAGTGTATTGAAATCAGGTACATGCATGTCCATGTACAAATCCATAGCTATGGTGAATGCTTCCCACTTGTCATCTGCCTTCAAGCCATTGATGACCTGCCTTACAATTTCCTCTTCATCTATTACCTCTCCGATGCTTCCCAACTGATTTGCTATGTCCTTGAGCTTTGTGAGAAAATCAATCACATTTTGTTTGGGAGCCTTCTTGAGAGTTATGAAATCCAGCCATAGTTGATGCTTCCTTGCTTTGGTACTTGAAGAGAAGAACACTTCAAGTGCATCCCACACTTCCTGAGATGTCTTACAACTTCTAATGTGAGGCAACAAAAAATATGAGATAGAATTGAGGAGATAAGACCTTGCAAGTGCATCCTTGGAGCACCATGTGCTCAATCTTTCTTGCTCTTCTTGTGTTGGTTGACTTTTGTTCCTGAAACTTGGCATAACTTCATCTCCAACCACATAACCACATAAACTTCTACCTTGGAGATAAGCTTCCATTCTTAATGACCAAGCTGAGCAGTTACCTCTGTCGAATTTGTCAATTGATGAAGGAAATCCATCTGCCATGTTGTCCAACCTTGCTCTGATACCACTGTGAAGAGATGGATAGGTATGTGCTTGAAGATGAAGAGGTGTTGCAAAATCCTTGATCTACACCAGCCAAATGAACTCTAGGAGTATATGGTGGGCCGTTTTAGCTTTCCAATGGATGTATTAGACACTCTATGTACCTTGGAAGATCACTCTCAAAAAGATAGATCAAAATAGATAAGTTGGAGTTAGCTCAGAGGTGAAGAACTTGTTATTTTGGTTCATACACCTCTCCAGTGTTTTGCATAATTCTTTGAGCACATCAACAATTAACTTAATTTCTCTTGGAGAAGTCTATTTAACTTAAAGAGCAAATTTTCAAGAGTAATTGCATAAAAAATAATGAACCACACACTCAGAATGATGTTTAACAAGTGATGACATCATCCCGATTTTCACGGGCTGCTACAATAATGAGACGAGTGAGCAGCAAAATGATATAACTGCAGATTTAAAAATTCAATGATTATGAAAGTTTGTATGCTTATACTAGATAGTATGCTGAATCCAACCCGCTTTAAATCATTGAATTTGGGTAAGTACACACTGAGACACAGCTCTGACAAGATGAGTAAAAAAGTCAGGTACCTGACAGAGAAATGAAAATGAACAGATAGTGTTGACTTCAACTGAATATAACTAAAGATTGCAATACCCAAATGAAATGAAAATTGGTGAGCATATAGTAAACTTATAGACCTAACTGTACCAAGTTAAATCACTGACAATGATCCATCAAGCTCAGAGATATCATCTCTGAAATCTGACTGAGAAAACTGAGAGATATGGCAGTGAGTAGTAGACTTCACAAGAACATGGAAATATGAACTCAAATGATCATGAAAATGAAAGTATAGTGATTTTACAATAGAATGGACTTACTCATACATATGTGTGCCTTGTAATCACACCTTGATATGGCATAAAGCTCAGCTATTGGAGGTCTTCACATAACCACGACTTAGACTACCATGTATTTATAGTTGATCTTCGGAGGCTAACTCCCCTCAATCACTCTCCAATCAATTAGTGATTGATTTTATTCTCTATCCACCACAAATCATGAATTCGTGGCTCCTCTTTCCCTTTTTGATCAAGTGGACTCAACCACTTAAGATTCTTTCACTTTTACATTAAGTAAACTCTTCAAAAGTTACAAGAGGTAGTTAACAAGTGAACTTTACATTGTCTTTATTGTAAGGCTTCTTCTATGACTTTGTGGGACTCAATCCAATACTTAGGCTTGTCATAGACTTGCTCCAACAGTACTACACATACAATGTATGTAAATAATCAATAATACGTTTTTTGCTACACAATCAAATTCTTATCAATCAGATGGAACTCCATCATCTCCTAATCATGCAAGGGCTACTTACTATAGGTATAACAATCTTTTAATTATAATGATGAGTGATATGTGCTTTTTTATTGTTATATTATAATTAGATTCTCATCAATTAGAGGGTACTCGATATATATGCATTCCTTAATTATTGTATTTTATATAGCATCTATGTTCCTACATGATTTTCTAGGATATGATGTCTATTCAAGTAATGATGTTATTTTTTTATTTAATATATATAGAGTTGTATGTGAGTTAATCTAGTTATATTTTTATGGTTTTTATACATGGAGGAATATTGACTAAGGAATATAAGGCTTCTTGTTGTTGTGGTGATTGATTGAGATGAATTTATACTAAGAATCTCAATAATAACATTTATCTTCAATATCGATGGTTCTTGCCCGACCATCATCAATTATGAACCTAAACCAATGACACCTATGGATTGGTAAAGGAAATGGACAAATGGTCTTCTTATAGACCCACAATGTGTGAAGATTACAAAGGATTAGTAAGTACTAACTTTAGTAATCAGAATTGTTGAAGTTTCCTATTTGAAGATATATATATATATATATATATATATATATATATATATATATATATATATATATATATATATATATATATATATATATTGTGTGTGTGTGAACTCGGTTAACTATATCCATTTTCTGCGGCTGAGTATGTTCTCTCTACCAAGAATATGCTTTCATGCTGGGGACTTCGAGCACCTGTGATCCATCATTGTGTGCCACATCATTCTTTTAGGCTATCACATACCAAAAACGAACCCTTTTTCTTCATTCGCATAAATATTTTAAAAATCATGGGTCCACTAAATGACCTGCCCAGCTTACTATTCCCAGATATCGTATTGAGAGCGCATGAGCAAGCGCTAACCAAATTCGGCGCATGCGCAAACGCCAATTCTCATCCCTAAAGATAATAAATGTATTGCTTAAAGTATTATTCTCTACTTAAAGTAATAAGTACGCAGTTTCTCACACGAGTGAGTATTTTGTATGATAAAAGTTATGGATTATTAGTAGCTATTTGATTTGATTTTAGATATTATTTTATAATACAAAGGTTAGCTTAAGAATTAAAAAAATATGCCATGAATACAAAAGAGGTAGAGTATGGAACAAGATGGATTCAAACAAATGTGCAGATGACCTTCATTAATGCAAAAATGCACAATAAGTAGAGAAATAGATGGAGAGACTGATAGAGAGAAGGAGAGAGACAAAGAGAGAGGGAGAGAGAGAGAGAGAAAGCGACAAGAGAGTATGCCCATATATATATATATATATATATATATATATATATATATATATATATATATATATATATATATATATATATATATATAGATAGGTTGACAAGAGAATATGTCGATGTGCAAGATATCCTAGAGGAGTAAGCCATATCCGTTCAAAGAATACAAATGGAGATCATTCTTCTTAAGAACTCATGACACATTATGTATAACATTTTCAATCAAGAACGACATTATATAATTTGGATCTATTTGGGTCAATGCAACACTAGATTGTGCCCTTTGATTAGGCTAGAAAATAGTTTAAAACTATACTTCTAAATACCAGAGAAAATAGCATAAGATTATAGAAATGTTATAGGAAGTCCCATAACTCGGGACTCATACATATGGATAGCTACTCTAGATAGGATATAAGCAATCTCGCAACTAAGGATCGTAGGTATTAAACAAAATAGTTCGATGTGAATAGCTCCCTTCAGGAAGATGAACTTGATACAACAAATACCTAGACAAGATTTCATACAAGAAGTTTACAAGAGGAAAAGAATAGATGTCATGAAACAAGACTAAACATGACTATAACAAGGAGAAAACCAAGAACTAGAGATGGAAGTTGGAAGTACTTACTTGGAGATATGACTTTATGAACTCCAAGATTGACATTGGCAAGAATGAAGATAAATGTAGCCCATATCTACTCATATAGATGTTGAAGGGAAATTACGAGTTATTGATGATGCCATTGATGATATCATCAACATAAATAGGATCTGTAGATGTTATAATCAAAACAAATAGACGAGCAATCTTACGATTTTGTCACGTTTTAAAGATGATAGTCATATTAGTTTCTCCAAATTGTGAACATGTCATGAGATGTACTAAATCCATATATAATCTAGCCTTGTTAAAGGTTTCTTCATGTGTCTCAATGAAATTACATCTCCCTCAAACAATGCATTCCACAAGGGGAAGCCTTGAGCTTGGAAATCAATAGATTGTTCTTGTGAAATTGATGGGCTTTGAGATACGTTCTTATTGAACATTCATAGGTCATATTCTTTCTAGAACTTTTGATATGTGGTACTTCCTCGACATCGTTGCCTAAACTCCATCGAAATTGATTGACAAAACAAACCTCATTCATTTCACACAACAAATAATCTCTCTAAACTTAAACGTATATATAAAAGCAAGCTGATTTTCTTGATGTAGCTTTTTCACTTTATTCCAATAGAACGTGAACAAGTGGTATATGAAAAATTGCATAAGAACCCTGAAAAGAACTCAAAGACTCCAAGTTAAACCTACTTAACTAGTGATCACCTTTACGTTGTTGTGAAGATTCTATCTCCACCATTTTGCTCTTGAGTTTGTGGCAAGGAAGGAGGGAGGTGAAAAGGAGGAGATTGTTCCTTGTCAATGCAAGCGACAATAAAAGGGAGGCTTCTTCGACAATCATTTAGGTATTTAGAAAGGAGAAACGTCTAGGGGGAAGAGAAAAGAAGGGGAGCAATATTGTCAAAATCTAGGAACTCCACATGGAACTAATAAGTATGCCGACATGAAAATATTTCTGAGGAGAACACACAATATCCCAAAGAGTATTGCTAGTCCAAGGTTTGTAGTCTTCAATTAATATGAAAACAATGGATGTTTCTCTTAATGAGGGAGGCCCAAAAATCATCAGTATTTAAAGACCTTAAAATCCATTTAGCAAAAAGTTGCATTGACATTCTAGCCGGGCAGAGCAAACCAAGACCACCATTCTCCTTTTTTAAACAACATGTGTCCCATGCCACTTGTTTTCTTTTTGAGGAGACAAGAAGTGTATTAAAGGTATGTAAAGAATTACAAAGGGGAGAGATGCCCCCACCAGAGAGTTACATCAACTAGCCACCTGACCTTCACGGGAAAAGAGCAACTGTGTGAATGCAGCTTTGATGAAGCTTTCTAATGCAACTTTGATGAAAATTACCACTCCATAAAAACCTCCTAGTAAGCACAATGAGTGAGTACATATTAGGTGACAAAATTGCAACTAGTAAAATGTTTTATCTTCAGGACTCTCTCTAGACGGTATGGATGGCTAAAAAAAAACCAAGAAAACCTTTCCATCATAAAACATAAGTGCATAAAATTCGGATTTAATAATGGCTATAGTGTGATTATTAATAATACTCTGATGGATGCAAATATTTTCTCTAACTTCCTTGGTCTATCTACAACCTGTAAACTGACCATGATGCATACTACTCGGTTGCTGCAAGACCTGTTGAACTGCTGCTGCCAACATAGAAGTATATCAATAACTGATGTTGCTCTGGATATCTTCAATCAATTCAAGAAGAAGAGGGAGAATTTCCTCTCTCATCTGGAAACTCAACAGTAGATGTAAAACTTCCTGGTCTCAGTCTTAGTGGAATACAAATTTAAGGCTACCTGGGCCTATCCTCTATCTATTAAGCATAGTATGCTCCAATGGCTGATCATCCATAATGGCATCTAGATATGTCAGAAAGCCAAGATTTGCCTGTGGAAACGAGGAAGATCTTGCCCACCATTTACCTCGTGTGTTCACTCCAAAACGTTCTAGAAGCCAATTGAAAACTACTGCAAGATTCACAATATGAAAGAGATGGGGACATGTGAGCTCCTTCTTGGCGTTTGTAGACATATGGAGATCATCTTATGGAATCAGTGGAGGTCCATTATATTGTGGAATATGTAGCTAAGTAGAAACCAAAGGGTCTTTAACAGTGGGGAGAAGGAACTTTAGTTCTCTTACAAAAGTGATCTATTCAAAATCTTTGTAACCTGTATTCAAGGTATGTCTATTGCTCTTGATTGTAGCACTAGGATAAGTGATATACTGAATGGTCAAAAGTACCTTAAATGGAGGGACATTTTGTTAAAAGTGTACTCTCCCTATAGATTTATGATGGCCCAATCCTTGTATCTATTTTGATTTAGTTTTTCTGTGCTTCTTGGTGAAGTGGTGGGGGCTTGCCCGGCATAGTGTATGCTTTTTCATTTACTTAATTAATCTTGTCTTTCTAAGAAAAAAAAGGGATGCATAAATAAATTTTGGCTTAGAAAAATTCCTTTCCTTGATACTTCATAAATTCATTAACAGACAACATTGGTACTAGGAGAATCTTTTTATTTGTGGAAAGTGAGAAGAGTGGTGGATGTTGAGATCTATTCTCGCCATTTGTAAGTCTGGTGTCAGTGTGTGTTGTGTGTGGATGCTAGCACAAAAGCAGTTGAAGGCATTATCACATGGAGCGATATCTTCAAGTTTTTTTTTTATTTTTAAGTTGATATGTGGAGGATATCCTACGGAGGAAGAAAGAGAGGAGGGGAGAGAAGAAGGGGGAGAGAGGCATTAGCAAAGATACACAATTTAAATGCGAGAGTAGCAAAGCGAACTTATCATGCATTTTTTTTTTGGCAATAAGAAAAACTTGCATTTCATTAGTAGGAAGGCATGAGAAGGTGGAGGCAGAGATAGTTAGGGCATTCTGGTGCTGACTTTTGGAGTCAAAGGTCCATTCATAGAAGGGAAAACAAGGGGACAAAATGATCAAAGGGAGTTAGGTCTCTCAAAGAGGAGTCTGATGTTGTACACGAGTGATCTAGAGAAGGTATGCTGAGAAGGCTATTCAAGCCCTTAATAATCAGAGAACACTAGAGGGTCTTTAGAACCTTAGCAAGTAAAATTGGTAGATGATGAACGTGACCATTCAGGGCCACATGAGTACAAGATCTTTGTTTGATAACTAAGCAGACAGGCAAATGAGAAGACTTCTGATCTTGCAACATCTCAAAAGAAGAGAGGGGAAGTAGCACAAGGAGGTTGAATGCCTGTTTGGACACTTCTGTTGGTTCTTCAACAATAGTGTGGGAGGTGCATATGGAGTGAAGGGGACATTAGCATGCCTCTCGTAACTAATGAAGTATGACAATGAAAACTCTGATGAACCATTGCTTCTCAGAGAGCTTTGAAGCTTGATTCAAAGCAGGCACCAAAGTGGAAGTGGACAAATATGGGGAGATGATGAGGAGAATGTTGGAACAAGCAGAAAGCTGCAAGAGAAATTTGAATTATACATGAAGATATTAGAAAAAAAATATGGACAATGAATCTGATGATCGTTGAAGGCTTGCCTTTATGTTTTCAAGTGCACTCGTGATATATATGTAACTTATTTGACTAAAAGGCATACAATAATCATGGTGTTGGATGAACGTGTGATGAGTTGATCTGGTTGTGGAGCATGTAACAAATGGAGATCTCTAGCAACATCTTGATTGTGTGCTTGGAGGTGTGCTGGATATGTCTACTCATTTAGACATTTCAATTGATGTTTCTCCAACTCAGAACTATCTCCACCTATGACTAAGATTTCAAAGGAAGTCAAAGTGTAGTGGGCCATTTGTATGGCTTGGAATCCAATGAAATGCTTAAGGAGGTGACATAGATGCAAAGTAGACCAAAAAACAAGGATTTGGGTACAAGTACGTTCTTATTCCTAGAGATAAAAAGATATGTGGAGGAGCATCATGCTAATCACTACTTTGATTTTGGGTTGAGGATTCTTTTTTTGGTATGTTATTCAAGGTTCGGTGTTGATAGTGATTTGTGACAATGCACAACTATGGCAGGAATTCCTCCATACAATTGTAATCTATATGTGTTCATCGCTTTGTATGTATTTTACAAAACACTAGAGATTATTACCTTCAATCCTTGACATGCTTCAACATACACAATAAGAATAAGGTGGGAGAGAAAGAAAGCGGTCCTATGACATAATATTCCGTGGCCAAAAATTTATCATAGGACCGCTTTCTTTCTCTCCCAATTTGCTGTTCTTGCAGTTTCTCGCATTTGATCTAGGCATTGATCTCACTTGAAGGGGATGAAAGCCCTAGAAGTTTCTTAGTATCTTTATTTAAACCTCTTTGTTTGTGAGAGACAGAGAGAGAGAGTGTGTGTGTGAAAGAGAGAGAGTGAGAGAGAGAGAGAGTGAGAGTGAGAGAGTGTGAGAGAGTGAGAAAGAGTGAGAGTGAGAGTGTGTGTGTGTGAGAGAGAGAGAGACAGTGGGAGAGAGAGAAGAGTGGAGAATGTGATGATGATGGAGAGATCTCCTTCTCAAGGAGCTTGAGTAGAGACATTGCATGTAATGTAATTTGCAAGCTAGAAATTAGGAAACAATATGATGCCTTGAGGCTACGAAAACCAATGAATATAACATTAAAAGAAGTCAAATTTTCTTGGCACCATGTGTGCACCCCTAAGCACGCAAGATACTGATGACATTCGTGAGCATCTATGTGAAAGAAATAGGGGGATTGATTTTGTACTTTGACTATATTTTAAGCTTACTTTGAGATTGATCTTCAGATGACTTGAGTTGATCGTTAGAGTCAGAGACTTGAGGATGAGAGCTTGAGTGCTTGAGTGTCGAGTTTGACGATTACTCATAATTTTCCAAAGCCTAATCCAAGACCTCTAGTTTATGTGCATGATATTGTGAAGGGTAAAAATGAACACGGAGTCAACCTTGTGTTCCTTAATCAATTCCATCAATCTAGAGTGCATTTAGAGTATACAAGAGTCAAAGATGATAATACAAGAGAGGTGTTGTATGAAGAAACCACTTCCATTTCTAGTGAGGAAATGATATATCAAGATGAGAGTATCGAAGGTGATGATATATTAGAGAGCACATTTAACGATGTGGTTTTGGTGTGCATGAATAAACTTAATAGAGATGATGAAAAAGTGCAAGGTTTGAGTTGATTGAAGAGCAAAAGGATGTTTGGGTTGAAGATTCAAGTGATTTGTATAATTATTCAATCATAAGTGATGTTGAAAACTTGAGTAACCTAAGTTTTAAAGAAGTGAGTGGAGAAGGTGTCAAGGCTTCGCACAAAGAGGAAGATGCACTATTGGTCACTAGCTCTTCACGAGCTCAAGATATTCTTACAAATATTCCTTAGGAAGGAGAGAGTCAGAGAAATAATATTGATTAGATGAGAATGAAAATTATGATGAATATTCTTCCAAGCATAATCTTCTGCAAGCTGAAGAGTTGAATATATGTGAACTAGTGTGTAATCATGATGAGTATGATGAATGCTTGAGTTTCATTGATTTTGGAGAGCTATTTTCAATCTGAATGTATGAAAATCTTATAGATCAAGATGATATTCTTTAATGGATGTATGCTAGTCTAGATCTTCATGATTTTGAATTGAATGAATCATCTTCACAAAGTGAATGTATATTGGATGAAAAATTTAATTTACTCCAATTCACATAGATGCACCTAGTGTTCAAATGAATGATTTTCTTTTCAAATAATGTTCTTGAATATGAATTTTCTGATATCTCTTATCAATTTATGAGGATAAGTGGTTGTTCTAACCTACTTGAAGATCTTGAGTTCGAATGGATTTTATGGAAGGAAACCACTTTTGACTTGCTAGTTCATGTTTTATTGCAGATAGATTTTTGAGGAACTCTTTCATGGATTGCATATGCACATAATGTTATTTTGAGTTGATGCTTCACATCTTTTGTTTACTTTTATGAGTGGAGGAAATGATCAAGTAAAGACAATGGAGATGATAGAAAAAGCACGGAATTTAGGGATTTTTTTAATTAGCTTTCCTCCTTAAACCTTGACCTTTTAGCACCATTTTGAAATGCATTGCATACAAAGTGTGCATATTTTATTTTGAGAAGAGAACATGTTTTAGTTCCCATAGGCGTACATTCATTTGCACATAAGATATATATGTAAATATTATAAAGAAAAGTACGTTAATCCTTGAGATAAAATGAGAGGAGTTGTAAGTGAAGATAAGAGTGATTGCATTTGAGAATGGAGTTCTAAGTTGAGAGAATCATTTCAGCACAACTCGGGAGAATTACTTCATATTTGCACCATAATTAGGAATGATGGCATCTGTAGTATGCAAGATTGAAGATGTTTGTGCAGGGAGTAGATGCCCTTAGTTGCCCATCCCATTGCACATTAAATGATGTGCAAATACACAAAAGAAAGCTTGAGTCTTAGAGCGAATGAGATGCTTGTTGATCAGGTACCAAATTCATTTTTGATTGAACCATGATGTTTGTGTTTCAGGTGCATAGCAGAAGTGCTCTCCTTGATACTCTAGAAATTCATTAACAAATAACGTTGGAAGTAGGGATATCTTTATATTATATGTATGTGCCTTTAGTTGTGTTTGTATATGTTTGTATGAACATGTACGTATATATGTATATTTGTGTAAGTGTGTGTATGTGCATCTATTTGTGTATCTATGTGTGTATGTGTATGTGTATATATGTATATGTATATGTGTATGTGTATATGTTGCTGTATGTGTATGTTTGTGCATTTCTATATGTGTGTCTGTGTATGTGTGTGTGTGTGTGTCTATATGCATGTGTATGTGTATGTGTATCTCTGTATATGCATGTGCATAAGTATGAGCATGCATGTGCATGTGGATGCATATGGATGCATGTGCATGCATATGGATGCATGTGCATGTGCATGCATCTGCATTTGCATGTATGTGTATGTGCATGCATGTGCATGTGCATATGCATCTGTATAGGTACATGTTTATATGTGTATGTGTATGTGTATGTGTATGTGCATGCATGCATGCCCCTGCATATGCATGTTGATATATTTGTGCATATGCATGTAGATATGTGTATGTGTATGTGTATGTGTAAGTGTATGTGTGTGCATGTGAATGTGTATGTGTATGTGTATGTGTGTATATCCATATATGCATGTGTATGTGTATGTGTGTGTATGTGTATGTGCATGTGTGAGCATGGATGTGCATGTATGTGTATATGTGGATGTGAATGTTCAAGTGTGAGTATGTTAATTAATGAAAACAAAAAATGATATACAAACAATAAAAATTGTACTTAGAATAATTAGCTAGATAATATGCTTAGTGAACTTCTCGATTAACCTACAATAAAGAGAAAGAGAGACAGAGAGAGAGAGAAAGAGATAGAGAGAGAGAGAGATCATAATAGAGAGAAAAAGAGATAGAGAGAGAGATAGAGAGAGAGACAAAGAAATTGAAAGAGAAATACAGAAAAGTAAGGAGGGAGAGAGAGTATAAGAGAGAGAGAGAGATAGAGTATAAGAGAGAGAGAGAGAGTATAAGAGAGAGAGCGAGAGAGAGAGAGAGATTGAGAAAGAGAGAGCTTGAGCTCATATGCACAATGAAGATATGAATGTTGGATCACTCTTGGATCAGATGCATGCAAAATGGGGATCAAAGAGTTATCCAAGCGTTAATTTTGGTCAAAAGTAACTATCACATAAGCCATGTGCAGACCTTGTATAGAGGATATGCTAAAATGTTGCACATGCAATGTTTTAAAATGTCACATATGCGATGCTTTTTACCATTGCATATGCGATGCTTTTTACCATTGCATATGCGATGCTATGTAGCATCACATATGTGGCATTCTTAATGTGTGGCATGTGCGACTCTCACATTAGCGAGGCTTGAATTAAGGTTACTACAAAATGACTCAAAAGTCCTTCCTGAGGTGGGTTTATATGCCCAAAGACTAGTCGACTCTCGAGATCAAAGAAGAGTTTGAGCGACAATATGATGATCTTTCTGAGCACGATAAGAGGTGCATAAGTCATGAAAGGGTATGGTTGTTTCTTCGAACAATCGACGTTAAAGACAGAGAGGAGTTAATTCCGCTTCTACAAGATATAGACTCTGACTCGGGGCTCACAGAGGATTGGACACTCATCCATGAAGCTGTGATCAGATATTTGAAGAAACAACAAACAATAGAAAAAGTTTTAAATGACTGGCAAGCTTACATTTCTGCAAATGAAGAAGATACACAAATTCCATGCATTTCAAAAACTAAAAATAATTTGAAAATCTATAGAATAATAGAGACCCCAGTTTGGCATAAAGAAGATATGCATGGAATACACGTACATGCTTATGAAAAGGATCCGTATAACGAACCGATAAGCATAAATGTTGCAATCTCTGAGGATCCAAAGTACCAAGAGCCTGTAGATACTTTGATTACATCTTCAAATACTATATATGCACAAACCCCAAAGATGGGAGGAGCAAAGGAATATGCGGAAGCTAAACAAAACAAAATCAAACCAATATCAAACATACAACAAAACAAAAATAAACAAAACACACCAAGAAAACAACATGAGGCTTCCTATAATCTGATAGACTCCTCACTGCTAAGGGATGATAATCAAACAAACAAAGAGGCAAGATATGATAATAACCAAGATTATTAAAAGATATCTACGAGAAGTCAAGGTGATCAGAAAGAGATTGCAAATGACATAATTCAAAATAATCTAGTGAATCCATGTGAAGATCAAGCACAAGATGATTTAAAGAATGACGAAACCAAGCAGTACTTGAGGAACTATTTGATACCATCTAAGAGTGAAATATCTCTTCAAGCATATGATTCAAATATGAATTATGGCCAAATGAATGATTTGTATGAAGAGAATGCAAGAGAGCATGATGCTAATCAGGAGGGCATGCAAATGATGAGTCCTCTAGAGAGTGATATGTATGCCGATGGTGAAAAGCATGATGCTAAGCCTATGGATAGTCTAGATAAAGATCAAGATTGTGAAATACTCTTGAGTGATGCCACATTGAACGAGTCTTTAGAGGTACAAGTAAGTGATCCTAATCATGGGAGTAAGAACGAGTTGTTGATTGGGCATGAATATAATGACATGTATGTGAGTGATGTCGCACTCTGTGAAAAGATACATCTTGGTGCAAATCGAGATTATGATGAGTTCACTTTATATGCTGAAGAAATGGGCCATGAGAGGGAGAGTGCAGCATTCTTTGAAATGCACGAAAATAATGATATGGGTACATTACCTAATGAAGATGAAAAAGAGAAGATAAAATTAAATGGTTGCATTGATGAAGCTCGAGTTGATTTGGATGTATATGTCGAGATCCTCACACATGATGACATAGTTGAGCAAGAATCAATGACCGATGAAATGTATGATGAGTGTGGCAAGAGTACATCCTCTGAAGAGAATGAGCAAGAGATGATTGAGAGATATGAAGAATTCTATGATGGGATCTTGAATAAAGAAATTGAGTTGCCGTCAGACTACATGCACTGTCCTATAAGGCGTAAAAATTACGATGAGTTTGATCTTGATAAGTGGGTCTTTAGTGACATTGAAGATCAAGACTTTTTTGGATTCAGTGATATTGAGTCTCTTCATGATAATGGGCAAGTAAATCTGGAAAAAGATGATGATGAAGAGTTTTTGGATAGATTAGAGATAGAAGCAGATTCTATAATTAATGGCATTCAAGTAAGAAGAAATCATGACAGATCAAATGAAAAATATGATTATATATTGCAATCAAAAGATGATGATTCTTCTTATTCAGAGTGCAGAATTGATGAATCTATTCAAAGACTCAATTGCAATGATGTTGAGAGTTCAGGTAATCATAATAAGAATGATAAAAACCTTTCAAACAATTTTAAGCATGAAATGGATCAAAATGCATGCTTTAAGGATCTTTTTAACAATAGTTTAAACAAATTGAATTTCAAAATGCTTTATACATGTGCTCTTCATTTATCATGTGCATCCTCATATGATGCATGTGAGAGGATCATGAACAAAGATGACTATGCTCAAATGATTCAATCATGGATTTTCAAATTCTCCAAGAGCAATGTATGTCAAACAATCTTACAAGGAATGGACAAGAAAATGAATTGTCTTGTCCACATGTGTACCTTGTTTAACAATACTTCCCTAAATGATGCAGTTCAGATATGGCTTCTTTTTAAACACAACTTCTTTGCTGAGTATGTATCAGAGAGGGTGGGGTTGAAGGGAGAGTCTCGTTCAGTAAAAATCCATTAATCGTAAAAAGTTTTTGTAAATAGAAATGTATATAAATGATGTTTTTTTGGTTTGAATTTAAGAAAGAAACAGGAAATCCAGATCCACAAGTGAAGGTTGATGATTCAAAATGAAGAAACAAAGATGATCTAGAAAGCAGAATCAAAAGGGATTTCAACACTATAAAGGTGAAATGTGTTTTGTTTCAATTTCCTTTTTCTCTTGTATATGTGTATATAAAAAGAGTTCATGATTAAGCATATAATGCATAAAGAAATGCATAAATGACAAGAAAATTAAGTAGAACAAAAATCTCGTACCACTAAAAAGATTACATGTGATGTATAAGGACAAGGATTATATGAGTAAGATTAGAAGATGGACTAGAACTTTCGAGAACAAGACCTAGGAAGGTGAAGAGAAGACCTAGACTAAGTATCTGTATATACTAGTGTTTATGACACTTGAAGAGTGAGACACTTCGACTTCTGCTCTTGATCTCTCATCTGATCTGATCTTCAAACAGATTATGTCCTGAGAAAAGAGTTCTTATACCAGCCAGCTATGTATGTGTACGTGTATGTTCCGTTGGGTGCTGGGATGAGCTAGTAGGCGGGTGGGACTACCCTGATCAGGTGATCAGGGCGACGAGCTGACGCTAGTTGTGTCGTATGGCCTGACCTACATGTTTTTACGTGCTCATACGGGTTGATAGGCGGGTGGAGTCACTCTGACCGGGTGGTCAGAGCCACGAACTGACGTTGATTTCGTATGAGGCTGACATTGTGCATCGTGCGCTATGTCCGGTCGGTAGATGGGTGGGCTAAACCTAGCCGGGAGGTCAGGTCCACGAGTCGCATCCGATTTCGGCATAGGCTGATATGTGTAGATAAATAAATAAATAAAGTTAAAAACAAAAATATAAAGGGTGAGCTGGGACAAAGAATTTAGATAAAGAAAAATAGAATAAAAATAACAAAAGGTCTGATGGGGGTTTGGATGATGGGAGATCAATGGGGAAGCCAGAAGCGAGTTTCATAAATTGAGTTAGTGAAGACTGGAATATGCAAATGCTTTGGATAGGCTACTAGATCTGACCGGGTCGAGTTACCGAGAGAGCTAAAAAGTTTTCGATTTACACATGTGATTTTAGTCTAAGTGCATTAGTGTATTCTGATATGTTGTATGGGACGTTTTCGTCTACTTTTTTTTTCTCTTAATTCATATCAAGTATTAATGTATTTTTATATTTCATGCATCGAGTTAAATTTTCCTTGAGTTGTGTTTATTCGCCATGACTACTTGATGCTCGCTTGTGTTTATTGGTATGTATGCAGGTTGATTGGCACATCGGGAGGATACACAGGCTCAGAGGGGGTGGATGTGGTCATGATTCGAAGATAGATTTGATGGTTGAGCATGAAGTATTAGTTTAAAGGTCTACTAGGATGGTCTAAAGGGGTTCTGGGATACTATCAAAGAGACTCAGATCGCTACTTTGTGAAAGAAACATTGTATAAAAGCCATCGAGGTTATTCCCTATCTGATCAAGATGATCAAGTTGTGGAAGTAGAACGCTTACAGATGATGGGGACAACGTGGAAGATGGAAAAAAGAGATACTATTTTTACCAGAAAAGATTAAGTCGTGCATTACGAAGACCGTTGTCCGACTGGAGGGAGTATCTACTGCCTATGGAGAAACAAGCGAAGGAGTGAGGGGATACACATCTGACATACAGGGGCTCGAAAGAGATATCAAAGAATAAGAGGGAGTGTAGGTAGCCGTAGCTCGGAGTTTTTCTACCTTTCTGCCACTGCTTTGCTTCTGCAGCCACACCATGCTTCATGTTAAAAACTGAAGAAATTTATTATTTGACGCACGTCTGTGAGCAGAGCTGATTATTATGCGCCCTTAATCCCATACATTTAGTTGGCGAGTGCTTTGTAGATTACGAAGCCAATTGCTTCTCTTATAATTGCGCAGAGAAGGGCAGCTCATCTTCGGAAGGACAGTAGCTATGGAATGTGATGCTTAAGCAACACAAAGTTTTTTTTGTTTTGGGTCAGAGCTGCGTCAGAGAGAATTATTGAATTATCTGTTCCTGATGTAGAGAAAGAATAGAGTGGCAGTTCAGATGAAAAGGGAACTAAGCATGAGTTGTATACTGATGAATTGATAGGCATCCAGAATGCATGGAAGCAATTCAAAACTAGATCTGATGCCAGAAGTTCTTCAGGGATTCATGCAGTGCACATGTTCAACAACCAGAAGGCTATGTCTTCGTGTTCAATGGAAAAAAATTATGTGCTACGAAATCAAAAGTATTGAAGGCTGACTGCTACAGACTAATGGTTTGCGAAGATCAATGGAGTTGTGCCTGCTGAAGTCACCGGTACATGAAAGAATTATTTCGCTTTTTCACTGCAAACAATCTTTTTGTTGATTATTACATGAAAGAGGTTAACAGTTTATGACTGCCAATTATTGTTGTGTTTCTTTACATGTACCAAGTATTTCTCAACATCATGTTGGATGACACGAGATGCCATCATGGGTTTTTTTTTCTTTGTCTTGTTCTTCTTGTTTTTGAAAACAACATTTGCGCTAAATAACAAAGTTATGGTCTAATGTTTTTCATTTCAGATATCAGCGAATAGTTTACAAAAGTTCATTTGAATGAATGAGAATTCCTCACTTGAATGAATAAATGATCATATGATTCATGAAGCTATGGAGACTGAAGAAATTTCATGTGTTGTGAATGTCTGGATTGCACTTGCAATTGTACGACCAAAGCTATATAGACAGATATGACAGTATAGGCAAATCAAGAACTGTTTATAACAATGGAAGTGAATTTTACTTTCTTTGAGCATAAGCTGTCGTTAAACTATTCCACTTAAGATTTTTCAGAATGGACTAAATCATTTGGAAATGTTGTAAGAAGATCTCGATCATGAGAACTGCATTGTTTGCACATATGTAGCAATAGTTAATGGAACAGTCCTTATCTTACTTTCGAGTTTACATACCTGTAGCCAGCATTTTAAATACTATGTCAATGTATGGCAGTGTCCATAGAGATAGAGAATAACAAAGTCTTGTGATCTTAAAGTACGAAACTTTGACTTTGACTGGTATGTGAATGATTCTTCTGATGAAAATAAACCGTCTCTATGAATTTGTGTGATAGACGTGACTTATCTGACTTCGACTGTTCTGTGTTTTGTTGTATGAAGTGTGTTCCGACTCATTGAGAGAATTTGAGATGGAATTGTTCACATTGTCAATCGTATGTTTGGGACTCTTAAAGCTCATATGTTAACTACCGATTGCCTTGCGACTATTACTTCGACTTGATGTTTTCTTTAAAAAATGCACAAACATGTTCTAGTATAGGAGCACATGGTGTGGATATGCATTGATGATAAACTCAAGAATAAGGAATGGTTTATATGTCTCGTGAGTGGTTCTTTGTCAGGCATACTTGTTTATATGCTTTATTGTCTCTTCTTCTTGCGCTAAGTATTGCTAAGCTTTGATGCATGACTAATGCATAGTTAATGGGACCAACAATTAAGCCATTGAGAACAAGTTCTGAAAGTGAGTTAGTTAACATTTTGTGCTGTTCTCTTTCATCACGTAAGTTCAACCCAAGCATCTTATCTGTGTTGTATTAGTAGCGATTGAACTAATCCATCAATGGAGCCTTTCATGCCTACACATTCTTTAGAACAAGTAAGTTTAAGGCTTTATTCAATCGCATTGGACCTCTTGAAAATTTTAAAACACAACTCTCTGAAGCTTTCTCTTGGAGCCAAAGAGTGTGATATGTAAGAAGTATCCATAATTCTTCAATCTACCCTCCTTGATACGAACCCGACGACATACCAGGTGAACCCGATGTGAAAGGAGGGGGTGAGTAGAATATAGAGCTAGTGGACCGAAGAACTGAGTTAGCATCCAAAAAATTGAGCGATCTAGCACATTGGACATGGAAGATCTCCTAGCTCACTTAATACGCTTTCAAAAAGAGGATAGGCATCAAAAAGCCATCCAAGTGCTCCATGAGCGACTAGTAAAGCGGTGCGGGTTTTTCGATGGCAAAAATATATCCAGGTTTTGCAAAGATTATGAACTCGAGGCCAAATACCTAGGTGTCGGATTAAGTCTGATGACGGGTATGGAATTATGTGAAAACTTTGCCTATGTGTGTGAATACAATGTTCGCGATCAACTCATGCGAATAAACCGCATGACATGCTTGCAATATAAGGCGATGCTCCTCAAGCAGTTCATGCTGGAGGACATAGACAAAGTGACTCGTAAGTCCTTCCTGAGGTGGGTTCATATGCCCAAAGACCAGTCGACTCTCGAGATCAAAGAAGAGTTTGAGCGACAATATGATGATCTTTCTGAGCACGATAAGAGGTGCATAAGTCATGAAAGGGTGTCGTTGTTTCTTCGAACAATCAACGTTAAAGCTAGAGAGGAGTTAATTCCGCTTCTACAAGATATAAACTCTGACTTGGGGCTCACAGAGGATTGGACACTCGTCCATGAAGCTGTGATAAGATATGTGAAGAAACAACAAACAATAGAAAAATTTTTAAACGATTGGCAAGCTGACATTTATGCAAATGAAGAAGATACACAAATTCCATGCATTTCAAAAACTAAAAATAATTTGAAAATCTATAGAATAATAGAGACCCCAGTTGGGCATAAAGAAGATATGCATGGAATACATGTACATGCTTATGAAAAGGATCCGTATAACGAACCGATAAGCATAAATGATGCAATCTCTGAGAATCCAAAGTACCAAGAGCCTGTAGATACTTTGATTACATCTTCAAATACTATATATGCACAAACCCCAAAGATGGGAGGAGCAAAGGAATATGCAGAAGCTAAACAAAAAAAAATCAAACCAATATCAAACATACAACAAAACAAAAATAAACAAAACACACCAAGAAAACATGAGGCTTCCTATAATCTGATAGACTCCTCATTGCTAAGGGATGATAATCAAACAAACAAAGAGGCAAGATATGATAATAACCAAGATTATTAAAAGATATCTACGGGAAGTCAACGTGATCAGAAAGAGATTACAAATGAAATAATTCAAAATAATCTAGTGAATCCATGCGAAGATCAAGCACAAGATGATTTCTTGAATGACGAAACCAAGCTGTACATGAGGAACTATTTGATACCATCTAAGTGAAATATCTCTTCAAGCATATGATTCAAATATGCATTATGGCGAAATGACTCACTTGTATGAAGAAAATGCAAGAGAGCATGATGCTAATCAGGAGGGCATGCAAATGATGAGTCCTCTAGAGAGTGATATGTATGCCGATGGTGAAAAGCATGATGCTAAGCCTACGGATAGTCTAGATAAAGATCAACCTTGTGAAATACTCTTCAGTGATGCCACATTGAACGAGTCTTTAGAGGTACAAGTAAGTGATCCTAATCATGGGAGTAAGAACGAGTTGTTGATTGGGCATGAGTATAATGACATGTATGTGAGTGATGTCGCACTCTGTGAAAAGATACATCTTGATGCAAATCGAGATTATGATGAGTTCACTTTATATGCTGAAGAAATGGGCCATGAGAAGGAGAGTGTAGCATTCTTTGAAATGCACAAAAAATATGATATGGGTACATTACCTAATGAAGATGAAAAAGAAAAGATAAAATTAAATGGTTGCATTGATGAAGCTCGAGTTGATTTGGATGTATATGTCGAGATCCTCACACATGATGAGATAGTCGAGCAAGAATCAATGACCGATGAAATGTATGATGAGTGTGGCGAGAGTACATCCTCTGAAGAGAATGAGCAAGAGATGATTGAGAGATATGAAGAATTCTATGATAGGATCTTGAATAAAGAAATTGAGTTCCCGTCAGAGTACATGCATTGTCCTATAAGGCGTAAAAATTACGATAAGTTTGATCTTGATAAGCAAGTCTTTAGTGACATTGAAGATCAAGACTTTTTTGGATTCAGTGATATTGAGTCTCTTCATGATAATGGGCAAGTAATTTTCACGCATACTTGTTTATATGCTTTATTGTCTCTTCTTCTTGCGCTAAGTATTGCTAAGCTTTGATGCATGACTAATGCATAGTTAATGGGACCAACAATTAAGCCATTGAGAACAAGTTCCAAAAGTGAGTTATTTAACATTCTGTGCTGTTCTCTTTCATCACGTAAGTTCCACCCAAGCATCCTATCTATGTTGTATTAGTAGCGATTGAACTAATCCATCAATGGAGCCTTTCATGCCTACACCATTCTTTAGAACAAGTAAGTTTAAGGCTTTATTCAATCGCATTGGACCTCTTGCAAATTTTAAGACACAACTCTCTGAAGCTTTCTCTAAGAGCCAAAGAGTGTGATAGGTAAGAAGTATCCATAATTCTTCAATCTACCCTCCTTGATACGAACCCCACAACATACCTGGTGAACCCGATGTGAAAGGAGGGGGTGAGTAGAATATTGAGCTAGTGGACGGAAGAACTGAGTTAGCATCCAAATTAATTGAGCGATCTAGCACATCGGACATGGAAGATCTCCTAGCTCAGTTAATATGCTTTCAGGAAGAGGATAGGCGTCAAAACGCCATCCAAGTGCTCCATGAGCGACTAGTAAAGCGGTGCGGGTTTTTCGATGGCAAAAATATACCTAGGTTCTGCAAAGATTATGAACTCGAGGCCAAATACCTAGGTGTCGGATTAAGTCCGATGACGGATATGGAATTATGTGAAAACTTTGCCTATGTGTGAATACAATGTTCGCGATCAACTCATGCGAATAAACCGCATGACATGGTTGCAATATAAGGCGATGCTCCTCAAGCAATTCATGCTGGAGGACATAGACAAAGTGACTCGTAAGTCCTTCCTGAGGTGGGTTCATATGCCCAAAGACCAGTCGACTCTTGAGATCAAAGAAGAGTTTGAGCCACAATATGATGATCTTTCTGAGCACGATAAGAGGTTCATAAGTCATGAAAGGGTGTCGTTGTTTCTTCGAACAATTGACGTTAAAGCTAGAGAGGAGTTGATTCCGCTTCTACAAGATGTAGACTCTGACTCGGGGCTCACAGAGGATTGGACACTGGTCCATGAAGCTGTGATCAGATATGTGAAGAAACAACAAACAATAGAAAAATTTTTAAACAATTGGCAAGCTGACATTTATGCAAATGAAGAAGATACACAAATTCCATGCATTTCAAAAACTAAAAATAATTTGAAAATCTATAGAATAATAGAGACCCCAGTTGGGCATAAAGAAGATATGCATGAAATACACGTACATGCTTATGAAAAGGATCCGTATAACAAATCGATAAGCATAAATGATGCAATCTCTGAGGATCCAAAGTACCAAGAGCCTGTAGATACTTTGATTAAATCTTCAAATACTATATATGCAAAAACCCCAAAGATGGGAGGAGCAAAGGAATATGCGGAAGCTAAACATTAAGTCCGAAAGTGAGTTAATTAACATTTTGTGCTGTTCTCTTTCATCACATAAGTTCGACCCAAGCATCTTATCTCTCTTGTTAGTAGTGATTGAACTAATCCATCAATGGAGCCTTTCATGCCAACACCATTCTTTAGAACAAGTAAGTTTAAGGCCTTATTCGATCGCATTGGACCTCTTGCAAATTTTAAGACACAACTCTCTGAAGATTTCTCTTAGAGCCAAAGAGTGTGATATGTAAGAAGTATCCATAATTCTTCAATCTACCCTCCTTGATACGAACCCGACGACATATCTGGTGAACCCGACATGAAAGGAGGGGGTGAGTACAATATAGAGCTAGTGGACGGAAGAACTAAGTTAGCATCCAAAAAATTGAGCGATCTAGCACATCGGACATGGAAGATCTCCTAGCTCAGTTAATACGCTTTCAAGAAGAGGATAGGCGTCAAAAAGCCATCCAAGTGCTCCATGAGCGACTAGTAAAGCGGTGCGGATTTTTCGATGGCAAAAATATACCCAGGTTCTGCAAAGATTATGAACTCGAGGCCAAATACCTAGGTGTCAGATTAAATCCAATGACGGATATGGAATTATGTGAAAACTTTGCCTATGTGTGTGAATACAATGTTCGCGATCAACTCATGCGAATAAACCGCATGACATGGTTGCAATATAAGGTGATGCTCCTCAAGCAGTTCATGCTGGGGGACATAGACAAAGTGACTCGTAAGTCCTTCCTGAGGTGGGTTCATATGCCCAAAGACCAATCGACTCTCGAGATCAAAGAAAAGTTTGAGTGACAATATGATTATCTTTCTGAGCACGATAAGAGGTGCATAAGTCATGAAAGGGTGTCCTTGTTTCTTCGAAGAATCGACGTTAAAGCCAGAGAGGAGTTAATTCCGCTTCTACAAGATAAAGACTCTGACTCGGGGCTCACAGAGGATTGGACACTCGTCCATGAAGCTGTGATCAGATATGTGAAGAAACAACAAACAATAGAACAATTTTTAAACGATTGGCAAGCTGACATTTATGCAAATGAAGAAGATACACAAATTCCATGCATTTCAAAAACTAAAAATAAAATTTGAAAATCTATAGAATAATAGAGACCCCAGTTGGGCATAAAGAAGATATGCATGGAACACGTACATGCTTATGAAAAGGATCTATATAACGAACTGATAAGCATAAATGATGCAATCTCTGAGGATCCAAATTACCAAGAGCCTGTAGATACTTTGATTACATCTTCAAATACTATATATGCACAAACCCCAAAGATGGGAGGAGCAAAGGAATATGCGGAAGCTAAACAAAAAAAAATCAAACCAATATCAAATATACAACAAAACAAAAATAAACAAAACACACCAAGAAAACAACATGAGGCTTCCTATAATCTGATAGACTCCTCACTGCTAAGGGATGATAATCAAACAAACAAAGAGGCAAGATATGATAATACCCAAGATTATTTAAAGATATCTACGGGAAGTCAAGGTGATCAGAAAGAGATTGCAAATGAAATAATTCAAAATAATCTAGTGAATCCATGCGAAGATAAAGCACAAGATGATTTCTTGAATGACGAAACCAAGCAGTACTTGAGGAACTATTTGATACCATCTAAGAGTGAAATATCTCTTCAAGTATATGATTCAAATATGAATTATGGCCTAATGATTGATTTGTATGAAGAGAATGCAAGAGAGCATGATGCTAATCAGGAGAGCATGCAAATGATGAGTCCTCTAGAGAGTGATATGTATGCCGATGGTGAAAAGCATGATGCTAAGCCTACAGATAGTCTAGATAAAGATCAAGATTGTGAAATACTCTTGAGTGATGCCACATTGAACGAGTCTTTAGAGGTACAAGTAAGTGATCCTAATCATGGGAGTAAGAACGAGTTGTTGATTGAGCATGAGTATAATGACATGTATGTGAGTGATGTCGCACTCTGTGAAAAGATACATCTGGATGCAAATCGAGATTATGATTTCACTTTATATGCTGAAGAAATGGGCCATGAGAAGGAGAGTGCAGCATTCTTTGAAATGCACAAAAAATATGATATGGGTACATTACCTAATGAAGATGAAAAAGAAAAGATAAAATTAAATGATTGCATTGATGAAGCTCGAGTTGATTTGGATGTATATGTCGAGATCCTCACACATGATGAGATAGTCGAGCAAGAATCAATGACCGATGAAATGTATGATGAGTGTGGCGAGAGTACATCCTCTGAAGAGAATGAGCAAGAGATGATTGAGAGATATGAAGAGTTCTATGATGGGATCTTGAATAAAGAAATTGAGTTGCCTTTAGACTACATTCATCGTCCTATAACGCGTAAAATTTACGATGATTTTGATCTTCATAAGCAAGTCTTTAGTGACATTGAAGATCAAGACTTTTTTGGATTCAGTGATATTGAGTCTCTTCATGATAATGGGCAAGTAAATCTCGAAAAAGATGATGATGAAGAGTTTTTCGATAGATTAGAGATAGAAGAAGATTCTATAATTAATGGCATTCAAGTAAGAAGAAATCATGACAGATCAAATGAAAAATATGATTATATACTGCAATCAAAAGATGATGATTCTTCTTATTGAGAGTGCAGAATTCATAAATCTATTCAAAGACTCAATTGCAATGATGTTGAGAGTTCGGGTAATCATAATAAGAATGATAAAAACCTTTCAAACAATTTCAAGCATGAAATGGATCAAAATGCATGCTTGAAGGATCTTTTTAACAATAGTTTAAACAAATTGAATTTCAAAATGCTTTATACATGTGCTCTTCATTTATCATGTGCATCCGCATATGATGCATGTGAGAGGATCATGAACAAAGATGACTATGCTCAAATGATTCAATCATGGATTTTCAAATTCTCCAAGAGCAATGTATGTCAAACAATCTTACAAGGAATGGACAAGAAAATGAAATGGCTTGTCCACATGTGTACCTTGTTTAAGAATACTTCCCTAATTGATGCCGTTCAGAGATGGCTTTTTTTTAAGCACAGCTTCTTTGGTGAGTATGTATTTGAGAAGGTGGGGTTGAAGGGAGAGTCTCATTCAGTAAAAATCCATTAATCTTAAAAAAGTTTTTGTAAATAGAAATGTATATAACTGATGTTTTTTTGGTTTGATTTTAAGAAAGAAACAGGAAATCCAGATCAACAAGTGAAGGTTGATGATTCAAAATGAAGAAACAAAGATGATCTAGAAAGCAGAATCAAAAGGGATTTCAACACTAAAAAGGTGAAATGTTTTTTGTTTCATTTTCTTTTTTCTCTTGTATATGTGTATATAAAAAGAGTGCATGATTAATCATATAATGCATAGAGAAATGCATAAATGACAAGAAAATTAAGTAGACCAAAAATCTCGTACCACTAAAAAGATTACATGTGATGTATAAGGACAAGGATTATATGAGTAAGATTAGAAGACGAAGATTAGAAGACGGACTAGAACTTTCGAGAACAAGACCTAGGAAGATGAAGGGAAGACCTAGACTAAGTATCTATACATACTAGTGTTTATGACACTTGATGAGTGAGACGCTTCGACTTCTGCTCTTGATCTCTGATCTGACCTGATCTTCAAACAGATTATGTCCTGAGAAAACTGTTCTTATACGAGCCAGCTACCTATGTGTACATGTATGTGCCGTTGGGTGTTGCGATGAGGTAGTAGGCGGGTGGGACTATCGTGATCATGTGATCAGGGCCACGAGCTGACGCTAGTTGTGTCGTATGGCCTAGCCTACATGTTGTTACGTGCTCATACGGGTTGATAGGCGGGTGGAGTCACTCTGACCGGGTGGTCAGAGCCACGAGCTGACGTTGATTTCGTATGAGGCTGACATTGTGCATCGTGCGCTATGTCGGGTCGGTAGATGGGTGGGCTAAACCTGTCTGGGAGGTCAGGTCCACGAGTCGCATCGGATTTCGGCATAGGCCGATATGTGTGGATAAATAAATAAATAAAGTTAAAAACAAAAATATAAAGGCTGAGCTGGGACAAAGATCTTAAATAAAGAAAAATAGAATAAAAATAAGAAAAGGTCTGATGGGGGTTTGGATGATGGGAGATCAATAGGGAAGCCAAAAGCGAGTTTCATAAATCGAGTTAGTGAAGATTGGAATATGCGAATGCTTCGGATAGGCTACTAGATCTGACCGGGTCGAGTTACTGAGAGAGCTAAAAAGTTTTCGATTTACACATGTGATTTTAGTCTAAGTGCATTAGTGTATTCTGATATTTTGTATGGGACGTTTTTGTCTACTTTTTGTTTTCTCTCAATTCATATCAAGTATTAATGTATTTTCATATTTCATGCATCGAGTTAAATTTTCCTTGAGTTGTGTTTATTTGCCATGACTACTTGATGCTCGCTTGTGTTTATTGGTATGTATGTAGGTTGATTGGCACATCCGGAGGATGCACAGGTTCAGAGGGGGTGGATGTGGTCGTGATTTGAAGATAGATTTGATGGTTGAGCATGAAGTATTAGCTTAAAGGTCTACTAGGATGGTCTAAAGGGGTTCTGGGATACTATCAAAGAGACTCAGATCGCTACTTTTTGAAAGAAACATTGTATAAAAGCCATTGATTATTCCCTATCTGATCAAGATGATCAAGTTGTGGAAGTAGAACGCTTACAGATGATGGGGACAACGTGGAAGATGGAAAAAAGAGATACTATTTTTACCAAAAAAGATTAAGTCGTGCGTTATGAAGATCGTTGTCGGATTGGAGGGAGTATGTACTGCCTATGGAAAAACAAGCAAAGGAGTGAGGGGATACACATCTGACATACAGGGGCTCAAAAGAGATATCAAAGAATAAGAGGGAGTGTAGGTAGCCGCAGCTCGGGGTTTCTCTACCTTTCTGCTACTGCTTTGCTCTTGCAGCCACACCATGCTTCATGTTAAAAACTGAAGAAATTTATTATTTGACGCACGTCTGTGCGCGGAGCTGATTATTATGCGCCCTTAATCCCATACATTTAGTTGGCGAGTGCTTTGTAGATTACGAAGCCAATTGCTGCTCTTATAATTGCGCAGAGAAGGGCAGCTCATCTTCGGAGGGACAGTAGCTATGGAATGTGATGCTTAAGCAACACAAAGTTTTTTTTTGTTTTGGGTCAGAGCTGCGTCAGAGAGAATTATCCAATCATCTATTCCTGATGTAGAGAAAGAATAGAGTGGCAGTTCAGATGAAAAGGGAACTAAGCATGAGTTGTATACTAATGAATTGATAGGCATCGAGAATGCATGGAAGCAATTCAAAACTAGATCTGATGCAAGAAGTTCTTCAGGGATTCGTGCAGAGCACATGTTCAACAACCGGAAGGCTATGTCTTTGTGTTCAATGGAAAAAATTATGTGCTACGAAATCAAAAGTATTGAAGGCTTACTGCTACAGACTGATGGTTTGTGAAGATCAATGGAGTTGTGCCTGCTGAAGTCACCGGTATATAAAGGAATTATTTCGCTTTTTCACTGCAAACAATATTTTTGTTGATTATTACATGAAAGAAGTTAACAGTTTATGACTGCCAATTATTGTTGTGTTTCTTTACGTGTACCAAGTATTTCTCAACATCATGTTGGATGACACGAGATGCCATCATGGGTTTTTTTTTTGTTTTGTTTTTCTTGTTTTTGAAAACAACATTTGCGCTAAATAACAAAGTTATGGTCTAATGTTTTTCATTTCACATATCAGCGAATAGTTTACAACAGTTCATTTGAATGAATGATAATTCCTCACTTGAATGAATAAATGATCATATGATTCATGAAGCTATGGAGACTGAAGAAAATTTCATGTGCTGTGAATGTCTGCATTCCACTTGCAATTGTACGACCAAAGCTATATAGAGAGATATGACAGTATGGGCAAATCAAGAACTGTTTATAACAATGGAAGTGAATTTTAATTTCTTTGAGCATAAGCTGTCGTTAAACTACTCCACTTAAGATTTTTCAAAATGGACTAAATCATTTGCGAATGTTGTAAGAAGATCTCGGTCATGAGAACTGCATTGTTTGCACATATGTAGCAATAGTTAATGGAACAGTCCTTATCTTCTTTTCGAGTTTACATACCTGTAGCCAGCATTTTAAATACTATGTCAATGTATGGCAGTGTTCATAGAGATAGAGAATAACAAAGTCTTGTGATCTTAAAGTACGGAACTTTGACTTTGACTGGTATGTGAATGATTCTTCTGATGAAAATAAACCGTCTCTATGAATTTGTATGAGAGACGTGACTTATCTGACTTCGACTATTCTGTGTTTTGTTCTATGAAGTGTGTTCCGACTCGTTGACAGAATTTGAGTCAGAATTGTTCACATTGTCAATCGTATGTTTGGGACTCTTAAAGCTCATATGTTAACTACCGATTGCCTTGCGACTATTACTTCGACTTGATGTTTTCTTTAAAAAATGAACAAAATTGTTCTAGTATAGGGGCACATGGTGTGGATATGCATTGATGATAAACTCAAGAATAAGGAATGGTTTATATGTCTCGTGAGTGGTTGTTTGTCAGGCATACTTGTTTATATGCTTTATTGTCTCTTCTTCTTGCGCTAAGTATTGCTAAGCTTTGATGCATGACTAATGCATAGTTAATGGGACCAACAATTAAGCCATTGAGAACAAGTTCCGAAAGTGAGTTAATTAACATTTTGTGTTGTTCTCTTTCATCACGTAAGTTCGACCCAAGCATCTTATCTGTGTTGTATTAGTAGCGATTGAACTAATCCATCAATGGAGCCTTTCATGCCTACACCATTCTTTAGAACAAGTAAGTTTAAGGCTTTATTCAATCGCATTGGACCTCTTGCAAATTTTAAGACACAACTCTCTGAAGCTTTCTCTTAGAGCCAAAGAGTGTGATATGTAAGAAGTATCCATAATTCTTCAATCTACCCTCCTTGATACGAACCCGACGACATACTTGCTGAACCCGACGTGAAAGGAGGGGGTGAGTAGAATATAGAGCCAGTGGACGGAAGAACTGAGTTAGCATCCAAAAAATTGAGCGATCTAGCACATCGGACATGGAAGATCTCCTAGCTCAGTTAATATGCTTTCAGGAAGAGGATAGGCGTCAAAAAGCCATCCAAGTGCTCCATGAGCGACTAGTAAAGCGGTGCGGGTTTTTCGATGGCAAAAATATACCCAGGTTCTGCAAAGATTATGAACTCGAGGCCAAATACCTAGGTGTCAGATTAAGTCCGATGACGGATATGGTATTATGTGAAAGCTTTGCCTATGTGTGTGAATACAATGTTCGCGATCAACTCATACGAATAAACCGCATGACATGGTTGCAATATAAGGTGATGCTGTTAATTATCATTTTGTGCTCTTCTCTTTCATCACGTAAGTTCAACCCAAGCATCTTATCTGTGTTGTATGAGTAGCGATTGAACTAATCCATCAATGGAGCCTTTCATGCCTACACGATTCTTTAGAACAAGTAAGTTTAAGGCTTTATTCAATCACATTGGACCTCTTGTAAATTTTAGGACACAACTCTCTGAAGCTTTCTCTTAGAGCCAAAGAGTGTGATATGTAAGAAGTATCCATAATTCTTCAATCTACCCTCCTTGATACGAACCCGACGACATACTTGCTGAGCCCGACCTGAAAGGAGGGGGTGAGTAGAATATAGAGCCAGTGGACGGAAGAACTGAGTTAGCATCCAAAAAATTGAGCGATCTAGCACATCGGACATGGAAGATCTCCTAGCTCAGTTAATACGCTTTCAGGAAGAGGATAGGCGTCAAAAAGCCATCCAAGTGCTCCATGAGCGACTAGTAAAGCGGTGCGGGTTTTTCGATGGCAAAAATATACCCAGGTTTTGCAAAGATTCTGAACTCGAGGCCAAATACCTAGGTGTCGGATTAAGTCCGATGACGGATATGGAATTATGTGAAAACTTTCCCTATGTGTGTGAATACAATGTTCCCGATCAACTCATGCGAATAAACCACATGACATGCTTGCAATATAAGGCGATGCTCCTCAAGCAGTTCATGCTGGAGGACATAGACAAAGTGACTCGTAAGTCCTTCCAGAGGTGGGTTCATATGCCTAAAGACCAGTCGACTCTCGAGATCAAAGAAGAGTTTGAGCGCCAATATGATGATCTTTTTGAGCACGATAAGAGGTGCATAAGTCATGAAAGGGTGTCGTTGTTTCTTCGAACAATCAACGTTAAATCCAGAGAGGAGTTAATTCCGCTTCTACAAGATATAGACTCTGACTCGGGGCTCACAGAGGATTGGACACTCGTCCATGAAGCTCTGATCAGATATGTGAAGAAACAACAAACAATAGAAAAATTTTTAAACGATTGGCAAGCTGACATTTATGCAAATGAAGAAGATATGCAAATTCCATTCATTTTAAAAACTAAAAATAATTTGAAAATCTATAGAATAATAGAGACCCCAGTTGGGCATAAAGAAGATATGCATGGAATGCACATACATGCTTATGAAAAGGATCCGTATAACAAACCGATAAGCATAAATGATGCAATCTCTACGGATCCAAAGTACCAAGAGCCTGTAGATACTTTGATTACATCTTCAAATACTATATATGCACAAACCCCAAAGATGGGAGGAGCAAAGGAATATGCGAAAGCTAAACAAAACAAAATCAAACCAATATCAAACATACAACAAAACAAAAATAAACAAAACACACCAAGAAAACAACATGAGGCTTCCTATAATCTGATAGACTCCTCACTACTAAGGGATGATAATCAAACAAACAAAGAGGCAAGATATGATAATAACCAAGATTATTTAAAAATATCTACGGGAAGTCAAGGTGATCAGAAAGAGATTGCAAATGAAATAATTCAAAATAATCTAGTGAATCCATGCGAAGATCAAGCACAAGATGATTTCTTGAATGGCGAAACCAAGCAGTACTTGAGGAAGTATTTGATACCATCTAAGAGTGAAATATCTCTTCAAGCATATAATTCAAATATGAATTATGGCCAAATGACTGATTTGTATGAAGAGAATGCAAGAGAGCATGATGCTAATCAGGAGGGCATGCAAATGATGAGTCCTCTAGAGAGTGATATGTATGCCGATGGTGAAAAGCATGATGCTAAGCCTACAGATAGTCTAGATAAAGATCAAGATTGTGAAATACTCTTGAGTGATGCCACATTGAACGAGTCTTTAGAGGTACAAGTAAGTGATCCTTATCATGGGAGTAAGAACGAGTTGTTGATTGGGCATGAGTATAATGACATGTATGTGATTGATGTCGCACTCTGTGAAAAGATACATCTTGATGCAAATCGAGATTATGATGAGTTCACTTTATATGCTGAAGAAATGGGCCATGAGAAGGAGAGTGCAGCATTCTTTGAAATGCACGAAAAATATGATATGGGTACATTACCTAATGAAGATGAAAAAGAAAAGATAAAATTAAATGGTTGCATTGATGAAGCTCGAGTTGATTTGGATGTATATGTCGAGATCCTCACACATGATGAGATAGTCGAGCAAGAATCAATGATCGATGAAATGTATGATGAGTGTGGCGAGAGTACATCCTCTGAAGAGAATGAGCAAGAGATGATTGAGAGATATGAAGAATTCTATGATGGGATCTTGAATAAAGAAATTGAGTTGCCGTCAGACTACATGCATTGTCCTATAAGGCGTAAAAATTACGATGAGTTTGATCTTGATAAGCAAGTCTTTAGTGAAATTGAAGATCAAGACTGTTTTGGATTCAGTGATATTGAGTCTCTTCATGATAATGGACAAGTAAATCTGGAAAAAGATGATGATGAAGAGTTTTTGGATAGATTAGAGATAGAAGCAGATTCTATAATTAATGGCATTCAAGTAAGAAGAAATCATGACAGATCAAATGAAAAATATGATTATATACTGCAATCAAAAGATGATGATTCTTCTTATTCAGAGTGCAGAATTCATGAATGTATTCAAAGACTCAATTGCAATGATGTTTAGAGTTCGGCTAATCATAATAAGAATGATAAAAACCTTTCAAACAATTTCAAGCATGAAATGGATCAAAATCCATGCTTGAAGGATCTTTTTAACAATAGTTTAAACAAATTGAATTTCAAAATGCTTTATACATGTGCTCTTCATTTATCATGTGCATCCTCATATGATGCATGTGAGAGGATCATGAACAAAGATGACTATGCTCAAATGATTCAATCATGGATTTTCAAATTCTCCAAGAGCAATGTATGTCAAACAATCTTACAAGGAATGGACAAGAAAATGAAATGGCTTGTCCACATGAAATGGCTCGACGCCTCGGGGCTTGTGCAGAAAGATTCCGTACCTGCTGAGCTTGCTGGAGATGGTGATGCTACTGAAACCTGCAAGAAACATGCAAAAACACACAAAAACAACACTACACACTGGCTCTCTCTCAAACTCGCACTAAGTAAATGAGGAGAATGACAAGGAAGAGTGAATATGAAGTGGAGAAGGAGATGGAGGTGGAGTTGGAGATGGAGATGAAAACAAGAAAATTACCTACTACTTACCATTCCAACGCGTCCTCTCTACGTCTTACCATCACACACTCGTCCTTAAGGCTCGAAACCCCGACAACGGTGTCAAAATTTGGTGTAGCTCAGTGATGAGTAGCACCTCCTTTAATGTCAATCCGGGAAGACATGAGGATGTTATGAAGACCTCGAGCAAGTGAAGGCACAAATGTGTGAGTGAGAAGCATACAAACATGCATACACATACACATACATGCGCACACACGGCAAGAACAAAGAGAGTAAGACAATGGAACCACTTCTTTTATAACCAAGTTCTCATACAAGCTAAAAACTACAAGAAGCTAGCCCCAAAAATGAGCTCTCTAGCTCTATTTATAGGTTTTGACTAGCTTTGGCCCTGTCCAGACCTAGTGTCCGGCCTAGTTCAAAATTAGGTTCCAGGGCTTATTTGAGGGCTCAAAGGAGGTCTAGAGAATATGAAAATTGGTAGGCGCTTACTTCTAAGGCTCCTCAACCTAGAGGACTCCTTGGCTTGTACAAAATGGAGCTACAAAAAGGTGAAACGGTATTTACAAGGGTTTCTAGTGATGAGAATCACTTTTAAAATGATGTAAGGTTTGGAAAAATTTAAATGGGTTGCCTCAGTGCTAGATCTGCATGTATGCCCGTACCTGCTTCTTCCCGTATGATGCCAACACACTTTCAATAGAATAGTGAATCTTATTATGGACCTTTGATTTTGGAGGTTGTTCAAATTTTTTATGGATGATTTCTCATCCTTCTCAAGCAGCTACACTATTACTCCTATGAACTACTTGGATGATCAGTTCATCCAACTATAACAACTCTTTAATAGATGCACAAAAAAAAAATTGAAGTTGAATCCTCATAAGTGTCACTCTATAGTGACCGAAGCTACCCTCCTTGGATGTGTGGTATCTGCTAAAGGTATGGCCCTTGACCTAGATAAAATCAAATTCATATTGAATATAGCAAGTCCTAAAACACCAAAAAGAACTCCAAAGTTTTAAATTCTTACTTGTTGTCACAAGAGATTCATTAAGATCAATGCAAACATAGCGAGAGCATTGGCTAGGCTCAAAGGTAAAAAAGTCCCATCCAAGTGGGACAATGAGGAGGAAAGGGCTTATTAACATTGAGATACAAGTTAGTAGTTTCACCAATTCTTCTCACACCTGACTTCTCTAAGGTTTTCTTTGTCCATGTAGATACAAGTTCCTGTGCAAGAGGAGCAATTCTCACAAAGCACAATGAGGAGTATAACCTACATCGACCTATTAAGTTTGGAAGTAAGATTTTGAGTAAAGAAGAGAAGAATCATAGTATAATAGATAGAAATACCTTGGCAATGGTATTTGTTGTCAAAATAGTCCACCATTACTTGGTAGGGGTAAAATTCGTCATGATTATTGATGATCAACCACTCAAGATCTATTAAACAAGTTGCAAGCAACATGAAGAGTATGTAAATGGCTTCTATCATTTCTGGAGTCTGATTTCATTGTAGAAAACATAGACAACGAAGGGAAATTCTTATAGCTGAATATATTTCTATGATTATCCTAAAGGACTAGGAAATTAGAGTGGAAGATGAATTCCTAGATGTTGATCTATTCATAGTTAATGCAGAAGGATGGTATGATGATATCAAAGAATCTATCAAGACTTGTAAGTATCCACATAAAAATAATTCTATGCAATGAAAGAGGTTGCTTATCAAGAGCATATCTTTTACAATTATTGAAGGTAAATTATATAGATATGTTAAGGATAATGGTCTTAGGAGGTTCATGGAAGAAGAGGAGGCATGGCACATCATTAAGACAACACACTATTGACTAGGTGGTGGGCATCTCTTGCCCATTTATGATTCGTAGAATCCTAGATGTAGCCTTATGATGGCCTACATTACTAAGAGATGCAGAAAAAGGGCTGATGCATAGGATCTCTATCAAAGATGAGGTCCAAAACCCACATAGTAGAGACAACATCCATTGGTTGTCTCCACATCATGGAAACCATTTGAAAAGTGGGGGCTAGATTTTATAGGGCCTATCTATCCTATATCCTTTCCAAGAAATGATATGTATTTGATGGTCGCCACTGATTATGTTCTTCTCAAGATGACACAACCCAACCAATTAATTATTTGTTGTACAACAACATCATTTGTAGGTTTGGTTGTCCACTTGAAATCTTCAATGATCAAGGAACACACTTTGTTAACAAAACTTTGTATGATGTTTTTAACAAATACAAGGTTCTCCATCATATGTTCTATGCATATTATTGAAGGGCCAATGGACATTTAGAGTCTACAAGTAAAATATTGATAGCTCTTCTAACGAAGGGATGTATGTTAAAGCCCACTACATCCGGTACTACTTATCAAGGCACACTATGTGCCTACAGGTTGGCATGCAAAGAAGCAACAAGACACTCCCCATTTCGATTGGTCTATGGACTAATAATTATAGAACCCTTTGATTTTTTCCATGGCTTACCTTCAACAGAATCTATGTAGGTAAGAAAGGATCTTGGGGTCTCTACTAGGCTGTATGTACTCAACAAATTTGAGGAAATTTTTCTACCCATAGTAAGGTTGTTGGAGGAGAGACTAAACAAAAGGAAGGAAGATCATGATAGAAATTTATGGACAAAGAAATTATATACTAGTATTCTTGTTCTCTAACATATACTATAATTACAAACACAATTGTGAGGCATGTGGCTCCCTCACTGGGAAGGACAGTACAACATTAGGGGAATTCTATAATGGTATGCAGTGCACTTAGCAACTTTCGATGGTGAGGCATTGCCGCTAGTGAGTGTCTCAAGGATTAAAGCCTCTCAACAACAAAACTAAAGCTTCTTTATATCACCTAGAACTCACAATATCTATCTAGGTTGTACATAGCCCTTCTCAAATCCTTTCCTACTTAGATTTTTCATTCTTATTATATATCATGCTTTTTATATAAGGTATTCCATGTAATTTGGCCATTTCATTGCCAAAGTTTTGAGAATCTTGTTGGGAATTCATTAGGATTTTGTTTGTAATTTTTATAACTTTTAGAATTTTTTAGGATTATTTTTAGGAATTATTATTTCTTTTTTCAATGCTTTGTATTCTTGTAGATAAAGAAAGCAAGTTCTCTAGGGTTTTCAGTGTGGGATGTTGTGTTGAAGTTGTGGCCCAATTTGGGTTTTTTGGATTTTTTTGGAATTTTATTTCATTTTTTCTATTTATGGAATATTTCTAAAAAGGGAAATGATAGATCCATTGCTTTTTGTGAAAAACCTCTCTCTCTCTCTCTCTCTCTCTCTCTCTCTCTTCCATCTCTAGTTCTCTCACTCCCTCTCTACCTCTCTCTTCCTTCTCTCTCTCTCTCTTTGTCTCTCTCTCTTTCCCTCCCTCTCTCTCTCTCTCCCTCCCTCCCTCTCTTTGCCCACGCATCCCCCAGATCATAGGATAACATTTTAATCCATGATCTAGCATTATTTTTTGTTTTTTACTTCTACATATTCCATGGCTCTAGATCGCTTTTAGTGGCCATTTGTTTCAAACATGGGGTCCATTTCATGTTT